>JAECXP010000127.1:0-1200000 GCA_018152965.1 Scaptomyza pallida | reverse complement strand
TATCGCTGTTGATTCCTGCATTTCTTCTAAACAAATTCATTCCAATGATCTTCAGAGTTTTTATGTGTTAAAGTATCTTCACTAAATTAAATCAACTTCTGTATGCTACTAATCGGTCTCAGCTTTATTCCTGTAGTGATTTAGAAACTGCCATTGCCATATTTTATGGGAACTTGAATTTGTATTTGGACAGTTGTGTTCCTCTCTGTCGCTCCTCAAGTAAAAACAAACCACCTTGGCTTAAGGGGGTATTCTGGTTTAAAAGCCCGAATTTTAGAGATTTTATTGGACGCTATATAAAAAAAAAAAAATTATTTTTACCATCCATTTTTTATAAACTTTTTATTGATATTTTAAGAATACAAAACACTTATAATATAAAAAAAAAAAAAATTAAATTTCAAAAAAATGCAGGTCGACGAAGTGGGGACTGATGGAAAAATGGCTTGTCCTGGTGTGCAGGATATAAATCCTTTCCGTGACCTGATATGGAAATCAATTAATGATTCGTAAAGATGAAGGATGTAGTTATCGCACTACGAAACGTTTTTGAAAAAAAAATTTTTTTTACAAAACGGCGGCGGTTTGAAAAAAAAAGTTTCATATTTCTATTTTTTTGTCTTTCGGAATTTTTTAAAAATACAAGAAAAATAATTTTCGTTAAAACTCTTCGTAGTGCGATACTATAATGTGTAAAGAAGCTCTGTATAAAATTTCAAGTGAATCGGTTGAGTAGAACTTGAGATTCATGCACACCGTTCCTAGAAAAGTAGTTACGAGAAAAACAAGCTCAAACTTTGAGGACTAGTCGCGCGCAGTCGGAGTCGCGAGCTGTAACTCTAAAAATAATTCGAATTTCGAAAAATCCTTTTAGGGACATTTTCTTGAAGGGTTATACAATGAAAATATGCAAAAAAACACAATTTTTTCCAATTTCTAAACCAGAATACCCCTTTAAAAGGGAATTATCAAATCTAAAAAATGCGAGGACAAGATGTAGAATGAATTTTTCCCGTGATCCTAAACATTTTTATAAATTTGTTAACTCAAAACGTCAGTCCTCCTGCATGCCATCCTCAGTTTTTCTTGATAATACGAAAGCAAGTTCGGATCAGGCTGTGGCCGATTTTTATTGCTGAATATTTTCAATCGGTATGCTCTTTGAGTTCTCATAGCTCTAGTAATACTTATTCCTTCCAAATTCAAACGTCAAATTGCATGTTTGCCCAGTTTTAACTGAGTGTTCGCTGCTAAGTGACCTTAACCTGATCAAAACCAGGCTTCTCGCCTGGTCCTCATGGAGTGCCCGGTTGTTTACTTAGATATTGCGCTGATACACTGTGCAAACCTTACACTAAAATTATTCAAATTGTCTGTTAAATCTTCAGTATTCCCTGATATGTGGAAGCAATCTTTTATTATTCCACTTCATAAAAATTCTTCAAAGTCCAATGTTAAAAATTATAGAGGGATTTCGAAATTGTCTTCGAAAAACTTATTTGCTCTCAATTGCAACACTCATGTAGTGCAATTATATCGCCTTACCAACATGGTTTCGTGAAGCGTAGATCTACTACCACCAACCTTCTAGAATTTACATCGCTTGTTATTAAAGGGTTTCAGAGCAAAATGCAAACTAATGTCATTTATACCGATTTTAGTTAGGCATTTGATTCTGTTAGTCATTCACTTTTGCTTCATAAATTAAACATTATTGGGCTCCCAGTTAACATCCTTTCATGGCTTTCCGAGTACTTGTGTGGCCGGACACAAAAAGTTGTCTTTAAATCATCTGTCTTTAAACCTATTTATGTAACATCAGGTGTCCCCCAAGTTAGTCACCTTGGGCCTTTATTTAATCATGTGAACATGTTTGCTGATAACGTTAAATTATGTTTATCCTATAATGAACCTTCTTTCAGTAACTTACTACAGTCTGATCTTAGTGCACTATCTGATTGGTGCAGCTTTAACCAACTAAATTTAAGTTGTTCTAAATGTAAAGTTCTGTCGTTCTGTAGAAGTACTCCTCATACTGCTCAGTACTTGCTTGATGGCTCACCACTGGATCGCGTATTAGAAATGAAGAATTTGGGTATTATTCTTGACCCAAAATTAAAGTTTAATTCTCATATATCGTGCATGGGTAATAAGGCAATCAATGTCGTTGGTTTTATCAAGCGGTGGTCGAAAGAGTTTAACGATCCCTATACACTAAAACACTTTATACATCCCTAGCGCGTCCCATCCTTGAATATGGATCTTGTGTAGAATCGAATCTGTTCAGAAGAAATTTCTTTTATTTGCAGCTAGGAGTTTTACCTGAAATTGGTTAGCCTTTGTATTCAAGTAGACTTTTTATTATTATTATTTAATTGTTAAAGAGAATTAATTCTAAGTAACAATTTGTTATAAAGCCAGAGCAGCAAAGGCCTTCAGGCAGACTTATTTTTAAAATTTACATATTTACATATATTTACATTATATATCTATGTGTAGTTTATTAATTACTTTTATAAAATGTTCTATATTTGATAAATTGGGGTTTAAACTAAGGACGTTGAGTGTGGGAGAGTTAAGGGATATGCAGATATTCATTACGTGTTGGCATTGGAGTACTAGATGTTTTGTTGTCAAGAAATCGCTATTGCAAAATGGGCATATAGGTGCCGGTGTCTTGTTGAAGATGTATTCGTGTGTTAGTATTGTGTGTCCTAGTCTGAATCTAGTGTATTTTATTGCGTGTTTTCTGTCTATTTTAGTTGGAAGATGTGTAGGTACTCTTGCAGGGTTGATGGTTTTGTAGAAGTGCGTGTAATCGTTCCAGATTGTTTGAAGTTTTTGCTTTGTTGTAAAGTTAATCTATTTATTTATATTCTTTTTGTTGTTGATGTTGTGTAAGAGCAATGGTGAAAGTGTAGCCATTTTAGCTGCTGTGTCTGCTTGTTCATTTCCTTTTATATTCACATGTCCAGGCGTCCAGAGTAGCTTAATCCTTTTGTGAGTTGAGTTGAGTTTGTCTCTAATTTTTGCGATTGTGGGTTGGTATGTGTTTGGATTTTTAACGGCTAGTAAGGTGGAGAGGGAATCCGTGCAGATAACAAATTTAGTTTCTGATTCTTTTTGTGTGAACTCTACCGCACAAAGAATCGCTTCTGCTTCCGCTGTGAAGATTGAAGAGTGCAAAGGTGTGACGGCTGATTTTAATATTTTATTATCTTCTGTGACAACGCTGAAAGCAGTTATGTAGTTCAGTTGTGATGCGTCCGTGTATAGAAAAGTCCATGACTTGTATTCGTTTCTGATCTCTTCGAATCCTTTTCTGTAGACTTCGCATGGGGTATTGTCTTTTTTATACTTCGAGAGTTCTAACAGTATAGAGTGACTGTTTATTGTCCATGGTGGAAATTTTTCTTTGTATTGGCGTTCTGGTGAGATGATTATGTTTAGAGCTGCAGTTTCTTCGATGATCATTTCTAGGCTTGATGACTTTTTTATTGCTCTTTTCCGTTTAAGTTGCCTGAGTAATGCATTTTGTAAGGAAGATCCATGTGCATTGATTATATTTTTAATATGTCGTCCAACGCTCCATTGGAATCTAGTGTTTAAGTCGGGGAGTCCTGTTTCTGCCAGCATGTTTTTTATTGGGGTAGTACGGAGGGCACCTAATGAAAGTCTGATGGAGGAAGGGTAGGGAGTGGAAAGTTTTGAGAAATTTGCTTTATTTGTTTTACCATAAATTGAAAAACCGTAGTCAATCTTGGCAAGTATTGTTGACTTAGCTATATTAATGAGGGATGAGGTGTTGCTTTTTAACTTATAGCTACTTAAACATTTAATTACATTTAGTCTTTTATTTAATGAGTTAGTTAAAGCTTAGACATGTTCGTTCCAATTATATTTACTGTCGAATGTTAAGCCTAGAATTTTGAGGTGATGTGTTTTCGGTATGTTAACATTATTTACATACTGCGTACATAGTGTGTTTGAAAAAAGTATTTTGATTTATGAAGTGATTTAATTTATTGAAGGCGATGAGAAAAAGCGTGACTGAAAGTGGGAAACCTTGTGGGATGCCGTTTTTTAAGTTCTTTTCATTGGATAGGGTGTTATTAACTTTTACTCGTATTCTACGGTTGTTTAGGTAGCTTCAAATGTACTTAATGATTTTTGGGCCAAATTTCCAATCATATAGTTGCTGTATGATACAATGAGCACCCACTCTGTCGAAGGCTTTTCCCATATCGATTGAGAGTACCGATATGTGGTTTTTTGTGGCTAGATTGTTACAAATAAAGTTATCTATTACAAGTAAGGGATCCGTGGTTGACCACTTTTGCTTGTATGCATATTGGTTAGGAGATAGGAGGTTCTCTTGATTAAGCATCCACATAATTCTTTTTGATATAATTTTCTCTAGTATTTTGGAAATGCAGGGGAGCAGGGATATTGGGCGATAACTGTTAAGTAAGTGTTTTGGTTTGTTTATTGGTATTTTTGTTGCAATTTTCCATTGATGGGGGATATTGCCGGTGTCTAGTATTGTATTATAGAGGTTCAAGAGTTTGTTTATTGCAGATGGTGGGAGCTTTTTTATTTATTATTTGATAATTGAGATTGTCATGTCCAGGAGTGGAACCTCTAAGCGTATCTAGACAAGATTGCAATTCTACAAGTGTTATTGGTTTTTCAATGATTTTAGCTCTGTTTCTTGGAGTATATGTGATGGATGTTTGGGCTATGTGTTGTTGTTTGTTATTTATGAAGGTGTTTGAGAAATTTGAGTCGTTTGAATAGTTTGACCATGTTATGCAAAATGCTTCAGCTATCTTTGTTGGATCGCATGTGTTTCCTGTTTCTGTTTGTATTGCATGGATGTGTGTGATTTTATTGACCCCCGAAAGCCTATGAACTTTGTCCCAGAGTGTTTTGGTTGTTGTGCTAGGGTTTATATCTTCTGCAAATTTAGCGAAGCTTATTCTTTGTGCTATTTTTGCTGTATATTTAAATTTTGCGTTCGCTTTTTTGTACATTAGCATGTTTTCTGTGCTTAGGTGTTTTCTTAAACTATTTAAACATTTTATTTTTTCTTTTTTTAATATTTCAAGTTCTTGGTTCCACCAGTATATGTGATTATTTTTCTTTCTCTTGGGGTTGGATGTGGGTATTGCTTTGCTAGCAGATGCCTTAACTATTTTGAGAAATTTGGCTGCTGATTGATTAGTGTTGTTTGTTGTAACTAGTTCTTGTGTTAGTAGGTCAATGTTTTCTTGAAATACTTTCCAGTTCGCTGAATGCAGTTTATATCTATGTGTTTTGTAAGCCGTTTTTGTGTTTGCTATCGGAAATATTTGTATACGTATTGGGTAGTGGTCGCTCCCGTAGAGATCTTCATTTACAGTCCAGTCGGCGTTAAGGTTAAGTGGTGGTGAGCAAAACGCTAGGTCAACGTGTGTGAAGGTGTTATGGGTGGAGAAGTGTGTGTGATCTCCTTTGTTTAGTACAATAAGATTGCTGTATTGAACAAAATTTGCTATAATTCTTCCTCTTGGATTGTTTGAGGGTGACCCCCAGAGAGAATGCCAGGCGTTAAAGTCTCCTAGTAATAAAACTGGCTTATTGAAGCTGTTTATTAGGTTGTGGAGGTCTTGCTCTATGAACTTGTCCGTGGGAGAAAGGTAGGTGTTAATAATTATAAACGGAGTTTTAGCTTGTATTTCTGCACATGTTGCTAAGATGTTTGATTGGTGATTTACGATTTTGTGTTGTATATTTTTTGATATAAGAAGTGCTACTCCTCTGTTAGCTTTAGGAGCTAGCAAATTGATATCATTCTTATGATGTAGTAAGAATTGGTTTGGTATGGGAATTTTTGAGTTAGGATTGGTTATATGGGTCTCTTGTAGGGCTATTATGTGTGGGTTTTGGTTTTTTATTAAGGGAGAGAGATTGTGGTATTTGTCTATATATCCATTAATGTTCCATTGTAATATTTTTAAAGTCATTATGCTAGTGAGTGAGTTGTGTTAATTTGTTTTGTATTAGTTCTTGTGTTAGTTTTTAATCTCTCTCATGCCCGGTCTCTCTATCGGTTCAGCGAAGCTGCGCTTTAATGCATAGATCATTATAGGCACTCGCAGGGACCGAGAAAGAGAGCGAGCACAGCTTTGAGAGGTTTTATCACAACTCAACGTCTTCTGTGATACAATCCGTATCAGAGAGCGTTGAGTGATTTTTTTTTCGTAATTCATGTGTGTGTCTGTTTCTGTGAGTGTTGAGTGTTTCGTTATCTTGATTGTTTGTTTTTTCGGTTTGCTTAAGTTGTTTTCTGGCATTGTTTTTGTATATTTTGTGTTTGTAAAGTCAAAGGGTTTTTCGGGTGTGCTTTTAGTTTTTATTATGTCTTTAGAGTTGTTTTCTTTATTGAAGTTGGATGGTACGATTTTTGTCTCGTTTTGTTTTTGTGGGGTTTGTGGAGCGGTTATTTCTGCAAATGTTTGTTTTATATAAGTTGGTGTTTGTGTGTATTTTTTGTAATATTTTGTTTTGGCATCGTACATAGTGCATTTTTCAGTGGTTTTTATTTTAATTATTTCTTGTGCTTCTTTAAATTTAGGACAGTCTTTGTTGCTAGCCGGATGCTCTCCCCTACAGTTAACGCAGAAAGTGCGAGTGCACTCGGTTGGATTGTGAGCTGGTAGACCACATGGGTCACAGACCTTTGTGCCTTTGCAATGCTTTGCTGTGTGACCTATAATTTGACAATTTTTGTATTTTTTGGGGAAGATTGTATAGATTGAAGGTGAGGTTGTGTATTTATATACATCGACAACTCCTTGAGATTTAAGTTTCTTAAGTATCTCTTCGTTTGGTATGTTGTTAAGGCATGGGGCATAAACTGTGCCTTTGCAGAGATTAAGATTTTTGTGGTATTCACATGATATTTGGCAGATACCATGGAGTTCTTTGGAAGCGATGAATTTCTTTGCTATTGTTGCATTCTCTACGAAAATTAGTAGATTTCCATCACGCATTTGGTTAATTTTTAATATGTTTTTGTGGATGATTTTAATTGCACGCTCTACAGCAAAACAGGAGTATGTGGAGATTGGGTTTTTAGTGTCGGTAGCTGACATAATAATGTATTTGGGATTAGGTAAATTTGGAGTTGGGAGTTCTGGAAAAGCTTCCGCCAGTGGTGTAGGCTTTTTCCTTTTGGTTTTGGGGCTGTCGCTTAGCATTGCAAAGCGATTAGCCCCATGACTATTGTGCCCGGTGGGCATAGCTGTAAATTTGACTTACGTTATGCTTTTATGATTTTGTGTATATTGAGAGGTAAAGAATGAGTGTGTAAAGAGAAAGAGGCGCTTGAAAACAAGATAAGCTTTGAACTGAACTCTGCGATAACAATCGGTACGAGGTCTAGTCGACGACTGAAGTAGACTTCTATTAAATAACCTTTCTTCTCATTTTAACATTAGAACTATGCATGTTATTTGAGTGTTATTTGTTACTTATTTGCTCAATGGTGAAACGGACTCGCCCATTCTATTAAGTCGAATAAACTTACCTGTTCCTATTAGATCTCCTCGTAACTTTGTACCCATTTACCTTGATCGTTGCTCTACCAACTATTTAATGCATGAACTGTTTCGTGTAGTGTACGCAAACAACAATAAAATGATTTCACATGTTTCTTTTGAGGCCTACATACCTTTACTAAAAAGGTACATACTGCTGTATTTATGTAGTCATAGTCACTAATCACTAATTTTCTCATCCGATTGGGTATTTTTTCGCAATCCTTGGATCATTAAATTTTTGTTGAGCTTACCAGTGTATTTTTATTTTTAAACTTTTTCATTTCGTTTCATTTTGCTTTCTGATTTAAATTTTAACATTGTTCATTAATCTTAAACATTTTTGTAGCTTTAAGGTGGGTATCCAGTACAACAAAAAAAAAAATTTCCCATACAAAATCGTCGTAGCAGGAATTGTTTTTTTTTGGCTCCGTGTGTTTTGGGTATCCAGTAACGTAGCAAAAATACTAAACTTCTTATCGATAGTAGCGATTAAATAAATAGGTACACACTGGCGCTCGGCTCAGGAAATACCAAATCATATATATTTTTGTGCCGAGAGCAACAACAAACACTTCATGAAAAATAACAAGTAAAAACGTTGCAGTCGGACGCAACCGACTGCGATATACTTTGATACCAGTTCACATAGCTGTGTTAAGGATTCTGAGTGCAAATAGTAATATATGAGGGTTTTGGGTATAAAATTGGAGACTCTAGCTCAAAAACTGACAAATATATAGAGGTGGGCGGTATAAGTGGGCGTGGCATCCAAAACATTGATGCAGATCTATTACGGATGCCACTAACAATGTTCATACCAAATTTGAAGAGCCTAGCTCAAAACTGAGAGAGATATAGCGGTGGGCGGAATAAGTGGGCGTGTCATCCAAAACATTGATGTACACCTGCTACGGATGTCACTACCAATGTTCATACCAAATTTGGTGACTCTAGCTTAAAAACTGGCGAAGATACATGCCTTCCGGTTTTTTTAAGGGCGGTGGGGCATATCCCGTTGTTTGGGGGCGTGGCATCCAATGTTTTGATGCATAACTTTGTCAGATGTCAGTATCTACCTTCATGTCAATTTTGGTGGCTATAGCTTCAAAACTGTAGAAGATACAGGCATTTTTGTTTATAATTGGAGGGGGCTGGGGGCGAAATAGGTGGGCGTGGCATCCAAACTTTTGATGCACTTTTTTGAGGAATGTTACCAGCTATCTTGCCATCAAATTTGGTGACTCTAGCTGCTAAAATGTGGGATATATTTGTGTTTTATCGATTTGCACATCGAGGTGTATCGACTTGTTATCGATTTCTCGGGCCCCCTGAGGTCGTAGAGCCCTACATTTAACACTTTGTCTGACGAAGACATGTACCAAGATATTTGCAAAGTTGCAAGGCTCTAGCTTTAAGGGTGTCGAAAAAAGTTGCGTTCATACGGACAGACGGACGGACAGACGGACGGACGGACGGACGGACGGACAGACACCATGACGGACATTGCACAAACCCAATATACTATGATACCTTTGGTATCAAAGTATAAAAATGGAAAAGAAATCTAAAAAACGGGTGGAAAATTGTAACCACGACGGAAATTTTGGATGGATTCCATTGGATCTACCATATTATTAAATATAAGTGCATACAATTTTTTAATATTTTTTATAAAATATGTGTATTTTAATTTAAATGCTTGCGTCGTTCACAAGTCTTTCTTTCTGATGCCTTCGCTGCAAATATGGGTTGACTCACGATTTGTGCTGTCGGCGTTGACGGTTCCGATGCTCTTCTTTCTCGCTTGTTTTTGCAACATTATATGCTGCCAACAATGGAATAAGCATACTCGCATTGTTTACTTTTTTAAATTTAATGCCTCAGTGTGACCATGTATCTCCTAAGATATTATGCAAAATGGCATATTTTTACCACACATTGGGGGACGACCATGGTCACACTGCCCACGCTTCCAAAATATATCACAAATTCCTGCCAGGAATTTTTTGCTGTACTGGATACAGGCCTTTAGCTCTATTTTCAATTTGATTAAATTTTAATTTTATGTCGACTGCTAGTAGTTGACAATTAACAAATAAATAAATAAATAAATAAATAAAAATGAAAGAATAAATAGGCACGCCCACCTATACCGCACACCTCTAAGCATCTGACTACTCCATACCTTTCTCAGTTTTTGCGGTTGTCACAAAATTTGGTGGGATTATTGTTAGTGACATATGTTACAGATCTGCACTAAAGTTTTGGATGTCACGCAGGTCTATAACGCCTACCTCTTAAAATCTAAAAGCTCCATATCTTTTTCAGTTTTTGAGCTAGAGTCACCAAGCAAGGAAATCATCATTTATATTATTTACTTTATTTTTTCTTTAAATTCGTTTCAGATTTCTTCATGAGTAATTTTTTAATTTTTGGTTGGCATTCATTGGCCTAGAATTCTTAATTCCTTAATGCGATTTTCTTGGATAAGCGTTTACAGTACTATTATTTAAATCATAGATAATTCCCGAGGCGATGGCCCGGAATTATAGTTACTCGGGTTCCTGCAGTTCACATTTAATTTCCGCAGTACACTACAGACGGGCACTATAGGGTATCAACAATTTGATTTCTTTATGGAATCGCGAAGAAAGTTAGTCAGTCAATTCACAATCTTTGCAATTTATTGCTTTACACTTCGTCGCGATCATGTTTTCACTCCGTGTACTTCGCGAACAGTAGCTATTTTTGAGTAGGTTCTCTATTTTACGACGCTTTAACTTTTTTATTCTTCGCTGTCCCTGCTCGGGCACCAATTACGAAATTAAGTCTTATTTCGGTTTTGCAAAATGCAACTGCATTTCTTCTTTATTTTGTTTGAACTAAGACAATGTTGTCTTATGAATGACCACTTAACCTATCCTCTGCCGGCACCGGCATTTATGCTGCCGCTGTCGACGATACCGCTGCCGTTGTCGGTCCAACGGTCGCTGGCCTGAAGAATGCGCACTCAGCGTACGTGACTTCTTCCCTATGCCCTCTGCCGTTCGCACCTGTGAAACGTTTTAGTGCAAAGGTGTCCGGTTGCATCCGCCTGTCCGACGATCAACCGTTAATAACGTTAGGACAATGCTCTTGGCTTTTTGAGTAACTTGTGTTGTCTGCGCGTGACTGCTTGTGTCGTCATTGCTGTTTATGTCTCGGCAGCCTGCATTCTTATTGAGATTTTGACATACAAGCTGTTAATTCAAATATATCTCACATTTTAGCAGCTAGACTCAAATTTTGTGACAAGATAGCTCGTGTCATTTCCCAAAAATCTGCATCAAAAGTCAAAAAACAATGCCGACCAATGCCTCCCACCTCTTATAGTCCGAACAATGCCTAAATAGGTGAGCTCGTTCATGCGCAATTAGTCTACAACAAAAAGTGGTATTCATTTTTATACTTTGATACCAAAGGTATCATAGTATATTGGATTTGTGCAATGTCCGTCATGGTGTCTGTCCGTCCGTCTGTCCGTATGAACGCAACTTTTTTCGACACCCTTAAAGCTAGAGCCTTGCAACTTTGCAAATATCTTGGTACATGTCTTCGTCAGACAAAGTGTTAAATTTGGGGCTTTACGAGCTCGGGGGGCCTGGGAAATCGATAACAAGTCGATACACCTCGATGTGCAAATCGATAACACACATATACAGTGGGGAGCAAAAGTGAGTACATGTTAAAGAACTTGACTTATGTCGACAATAAAAAATAAATCACACAAGCAAATTTATAGGTTGGATAGGTAATTCAAATTCCGTTTTAATGATGCAATACTCTTCTTAACCCATTAAGTACCCATTGAAAATTTTCAATTCTTGCAAAGGTCTATTTTTAACACTTTTTTCCTGGGGCTTAAACAAAAAATGTTTTGATGCAAAAACATGCTTCAAACAATTCTAATAGTGACTGAAAAAAATGTTGTTCAAAAATCTTTTCGCATGTATTTTTTAAAATATTTTGAAAATGCTATTTTTAATGAAAAGAGGGTGAAAATGGCCAGGTTTAGCATTTTCAAAATATCATAAAAAATACATGCGAAAAGATTTTTGAACAATGGGAATGAACAATTTTTAAGATAGTCACCAAATTTGGTGGGCATATTGTTAGTGATACCGTAACAGATTTGCATCTAAATTTTGGATGCCACGCCCACTAATACCGCCCACCTCTATGTCTTTCTGAGTTTTTGCGCTAGAGTCTCCAAACTTTTTTTAGTTTTTGTGCTTGAGTCACCAAACTCAGTGGAAATATTGTTAGTGACATCCGTACACATCCGCGCACCTCTTAAAATCTGAAAACTTAATATCCCTTTCAGTTTTTGCGTTAGTTACCAAATTTGTTGGGAATATTGACATCCAACACATTAATGTAAATTGGTATCAGAGTATATCGCAGGCGTCCGACTGCAAAGTTTTTACTTGGGTAATTTTATGTTATTTTAATTTTATGCAACTGCTATAAGTTAATAGTAAACCAATAAAAAAAATATATATTACTAGTAAGCCCCGCTTGCTTCGCTGCGGCGATAGTTTTTACAAAATTTTAGCAATACATATAAAATAAGTAAATTAGTTAAGGCTTAACAACATATTAGCAAAATATTTAATATAAACATATACCATCACGGACTTTTTTGTAGACCTTTTTAAGTTGTACAATACTGTAGTAAATTGTTTTGATCTATCTTGTAGGATTCAGTCAGCGTTTGCAATGTAAGAGCAAAAAATGTGTTTTTTTTACGACCTCACATTAGAAACCTCAAAAATTGTAGCCTATGTGTTATTCTGATGTATAAGCTATATTGTGGTGAAGTTTCATTCAAATCCATTCAGTAGTTTTTACGTGAAAGAGTAACAAACATCCATACATCCATACTTACAAACTTTCGCCTTTATAATAGTAGTAGGATAAATAATTTTTTGAACGCTTACCAGATTGCTGATTTTTAAAACAAAAGCTTAATACTCAAAAATTTGATTTATTTGTTAGCGAGCCGATATGAGTAAAACACGCCAGAAAAATAGAAGTAACGTCAAATGTGAAAAGCAAAGGGATATAAGTGAACAAGTTAACAACTAAGTATAATATTGCACAATGCTTGCATGTAGATGTGCCATGAAAGGGGTGTATCTTAAAAGTATCGAGTCAACCTATTCACCATATCGATATGTTTAAGATGCAAGTCTGCGTCTTGAGAAGTGCAGCTCACTTCTGCTGACTAGCACAGCCAACTGCGCTTGCCTCCGCCTATTCGATCGAGATCGCTGAACGTGTCAGTAACTAAAGACGCTGAAATATTATAAAGACGCTGAAATGTTATATTGAACATTAACTACTTAGCGACAATAAGTTGCACAATAAAGCACTGACTCCGGCATAGCTGTAATTACATTATATAAAGCATTATTGTCTGAGCCCGAGGCCAGCAATAGCAGTTAAGTCAACTGTCAACCCAGTCATCTTAACAGCACCCGGAGTGGATCACCCAGCATCGACCAGACGATAACACCTGGAGACACCCGGATCAGGAAGAACACGCGGAGATTCTCAGGGAATACTAAAGTACAGAGAGGTGATACTACGCGGGACTAGCATACTGAATATCAATTTAAACACAATTATGAGACACATCCGATCATTCATAACAGACTTTGATCAAATTGTTTAAATTGTTTAATATTTTATCTATAGTTTCAAACCTTTTTTCACAATTTTGAAAGTCAAAGGGTTTTTATGGATCCCATGTGTAAATCGAAAACCGAAAATTGTATCGAAAATTCAAAACAAACTTGTACTGCTTAGGGATAAGGCGAGCTAAAGTTAAAAATCTGGAGTCTAGCTTTTTTTGTATCTGAGATCCAGGCGTTCATACTTATGAACGTACGGAGGGACGGACAGACAGACATGCCTCTATTGGCTAAAGAACATATATGGGGTGTTCACAAAGTGTTGTATCATAGCACAAGAGCACGTGTGCAAGCTTTTCCAACAACAATTTGTACTGAGTGTAGCTTGCACTTTGTGCTAGACCCCAACACCCTTGACTACAAAAATCATTGTAAGTATTGCATAGAAATGAGTGCTAAACAACAGTAAAAACTTGAAAAGTGTTGCAAAATTCGCCAAGAGCACAGACGAATTTCTGGTATTTTTTGGTATATTTAAGTGCTTTAGGTGCTAAATCAAATCAAACAGATGTCTATTGTAATCCTGCCAACAAATTGACTTTGGTACATTAACTATGTCACCTCTGCGGCTCTTATTGACATCATGGACAAAATCATCCCAAAATTCGACCGATGCAGAATCGGCCTTTTGAATGTTTAATTATATCTGCAATAAAAATTAACTAACGTGCTTAAATTACCAAAAAATTCATTTAACCTATAATCCTTAAATTGCAAGAATTTCTTCTTCTTCTTCGATAAAACACATACAAATCCCAAATTTTAGCAGCTAGTCACCAAATTTGGGGGCAAGACAGGCGCTATGCTGGGTGAGATCTACCCCGGCGCGAAATTAGAGGCGGTCGACTGGAAAGACATACCCAGGGTTTGGGTCTCTGCTAAGCCTGAGGATCCCGAAAGGATTCTCAAGCTTTTCCAGCTTTGCAACCCTGGCCTGGCCACCAAAGACCGGAGGGTAGCCAAGGTGGAAGCGACCGAAGGAACCACAAGACAAGTGGTCCTGGTCAACAATGATGAGTCGGCCAAAGAACTGGCGAAATCCAATGGTGCAGCCTACTACGGGTTTAAATCTGTAGTAATAAGGGTGTACCGGTCGGATGCGGCCAGTAAACCTTCGGCCGAAGATGCAGAGCCGGAAAGAGAGGAGGCTGCCACCATCAGCGGCGCAGAAAATAGCACCCCAGCCCAATCCACGGGCGGTAACTTGACACCCACTAAAAAGAAGGTCGACATTCCGGCAGGGTATCACTCGGAGGGCTTCGAACTGGCAAATGAATTAGCCAACAGAATCTACCTCGACGACAGCGACACCGACGAAGAGGCTGAGCGTACGGTGGTGAAGACCAAATCTAAAGATGTCACTACGACTTCTACAGATCAACCTCCACCAGTGTAAGGCTACTTGTAGCCCGTAATTAAGGTAAAGATCGCACCTGTATTCTTGCAAAAAAAAAACACCTTGATATTTTTCTGCTCTCTAACTACAGCAATGGCGATAACACTGCTGATTGCCTGGAGCTGAAGTCCGGTTGCGTCAGGCTAAGCTCAAGCTACATGGCCCACGGCCAACAAGGCCCCCTGCCACACACGCTCCGGCGTAGCCTGATAGCCGAGTGCGAGGCGACTCATACGGAGCTCAACATCGGATGCGATACCAACGCACACCATCATCAGTGGGGTAGCACTGATACTAACGAACTTTTCAACTACATCCTGTCCTTAACATCTGCAAAATAGGTAACGACCCTACCTTTATCACCAGAAATAGGCAAGAAGTCTTAGACATGACGCTTGCAACGGCGTCCCTACATCAAAGACTCATTAGATGGAGGATGCTTGATGAGCATTCGTTCTCTGACCATAGGTATATCGACATAGCCTTCTCCGTCGACACAACCAACCCAAAATGGTGTAGAAATTACAAACGGTCGAACTGGACCGTTGTCAAAGACCTCATGGGGAAGAATGCATGTCCGCCCTCAACATGTCATGCCCCCTGAGTCACCACCTGTCTTAACCAGAGACCTTCAAGAGCGTGTAGCAACCGATTTTCTCTCCAAAGACATAATCACATGGGCTATACGAAGTTTTTCGCCCTTCAAATCACCAGGACCTGACGGCATCATTCAAGCCCAATTGCAGCAGGCAGGGGTAACTGCCGTTAACTGGCTCCATAAAATCTTTAGATATCCTAGCGACAGGCTTGATTTCCAAGACATGGCTGGAAGAATTCCAGCATGGTGGCCGGCACTGTTAAAGAAAACAACAGTCCAAAAGCTCGGTAAAGTGCAGCGTGCCGCAGGGCTGACAACAACAGGAGCTCTCAGAACGACCCCAACTGAGACTCTAGCCAACATCCTAAAGCTTCTACCAATCGACCAAATGGGGAAGTTAGTAGCAACCCTCTCCGCTCTACGCATAAGAGAAACAAACCAGTGGCCCGAAATGACCTACGGTCACTCCAATATCCTTGTGGGAAACCCACTTATCCCCTCAAACACGGACTACTGCTGTCCTCAGGAATTCCCTAGGACTACTTTTAAAGTAATTATCCCCCCAAGGGACAACTGGTGCTTAGGCACGCGAGGGCCGACAAACTCTATCAGAATCTTCACTGATGGCTCTAAGCTAGACGACCAAGTTGTGGGAGGCGTCTTTTGCAAAGAGCTATCCATCAATAAATCTTTAAGCCTCCCTGATGATTGCAATGTCTTCCAAGCCGAAATCACTGCAATACAGGAGGCACTTCATTGCCTCTCTGAAAGAGAGTGCTCAGCAGAAAGCATATGCATCTTCTCTGATAGCCAGGCGGCTATCAAAGCCCTACACTCGATATCCGTCATAAACTGCCGCAAATATCTGCAAGAGATGGCTGAGCAGATCAAGCATTAGCTGATTTGGGTGGAAGGTCATGAGGGCATCGAGGGCAATTGCAAGGCGGACGAGCTGGCAAGGCATGGAACTACTATGCCTCTCCTCACAGACAAGGAGGCCAGCTACAAGCTAAGAGTTCGTTCACATTTTGAACTCGAAGCTAACAAAAGGTGGCAACTCACTACTGCAACGGCTAGGATTGCTAGGTAAAAAGCGTTCCTCTGGATTAATCAACCTCAATAGATTAGGCTGTGCTGCTGTAATCAGGGCAATCACGGGACATTGGCTAGTAGGGACTCACGCAGCGAGACTTCTAGCCCCTTTCGATGATTTCTGCAGAAGCTGTCGAGACGAGGAGGAGGAGGAAACGGTTTCCCACCTTTTCTGCGACTGTCCGGCATTCTGCAAGACCAGAAATCGCCACCTCGGTTTCTTTTTCATAACGGACCTCTCCCAACTAGCGGATATAAGCCCGAAAAATATCCTATCTATTATAAGAGCCTCGGGCTGGGACCATGATCTCGAAAGCGGTGTTACACACTCTGCGTCTGGTTAAACGGTTTTGGACGCGGTCCAAACGCGGCACCACAACGGGCCAATTCTGGCCTACGTGAGTGGGGGGTCTTTTCTCTCACTACCTCCCTGACCTAATCAAATTTGGTGGGAATATGTTAGTGACATCTGTAACGGATGTGAATCAAATTTTTGAATGCCACACCCATTTATACCGCCCACCTCTATATCTTTCTCAGTTGCGCTAGTGTCTCCAAACTTGATAGGGGGATAGAAGGTGGCATCCGCCACAGATGTGTATCACAAATTTGAATGTTACGCCTACCCCTTCTGCGTGACATTAATACCCAAAACCCTATATATTACTATTTGCCCACAGAGTCCTTAACACAGCTATGTAAACTTGTATTAAAGTATATTGCAGTCGGTTGCGTCCGACTGCAACGTTTTTATTGGTTTAAAGTAGGTTTCCACAATATCTTTAAAACCGCAGTTCCGATCTGATTTTCGTTAATACAGTCTATTTAGGAACAAGCTGAAAAAAGACCGATTGTAACAAGTTAGTTATATTGACAGGCAATGCTGCTACTTACTATTTTTTTTTAGCATTTGGGAAACGAAGACGCCCAAGGCCGCAATATCAGCACACAGAATTTCAGCCCCTCCAATAAATATGTTGCGATAATAGCAGCAAATCTGAGAAGTTTATGCTTTGGGTTACATTTAGTTCATATATTTATATTTTTTTACTCTATTTTTAGAACTATTAAAGTGTATGTTAACAAGTTTTCTATGTATTACTGTTACAACGAGGACATTTATTTTAAAAGATTTAAATCAATATTCTTAGTTCTAAAATTATATTTAATAAACAGCTGTCATAACACTAAAGGAAAAACACCACATTTTTTACATCCACGTATTTTTCTTCCAATGATTGTTACTTTTGTTTTTGCACTTTTTACGCTTCATCTCATGTATAGCAACAATTAACTGGATGTTACAAATGAATTACAAAAATATTGACAAGTCTTTATGTGGTTAAGTTTAATAAAGGCAAAATAATTAAATACCAGCAAAACGTTTTTTTTACAATTAAAGGCCCAACCAAACGATGATTCCGTGCTTGAAGCATCGCAGGAAGCAAAGTTTCAACATATGCTTCGTCGTGTATCTGCCCAAACGATGCTTACGCACGTTTTCGTTCAGTTCTTCTTCTTCTTTGTTCTTAACGAATGCTTCCACGCCTGTAGCAAAGTTTCACTGAAATGAAACTTTGCTTAAGTGCTAAGTGCTATAGAGTTGTCGCTGTTTTTTTTATAATATAGAAAATATTGTTAAAGCTTCATTTTATTGTTTATAAACACATAAATATAATACACTTGATCTATAAAAAATGTGTTATCATTATTTTTAACATTGCATTACTCTAAATGTTAACATTTATTTTAAATGGAATAAAAATAGAACACATGGCAACAATGTACCACTGCTGCTGTCATATGGTTTGTTTACATTGTAAATAAGAAGAAGGAACTGTCATATGGTTTGTTTGGTATCTTCTTCTTTTCTTTAAAAAAAAAAGAAGAAGAAGAGACAAAGCACTTAAGCATCGTATGGCTATAGACGTTGACGCTCAATGCGTAAACTTGCTTTTCGTTCAGTCTTGTTGCGATGCTTCAAGCACGGAATCATCGTTTGGTTGCGCCTTAACTTAAAAACATTTGTTATGTGGATCCACGAAAAACTTTACATTGAACATGTATGAAGGCTCGAGTAAAGAATTCGTATCTATGAGATACCCTGAACCCGCCATTTTACGCAGTTCATTTGTATACCCTTACAAAATAAAATGGGTGGCAGCAATCGATTAAATAATGTTCATTGAATCAAAATCGGTTAAGAAACACCGGAGATATCGCAAATTGAATTTAAGTCATTACAGACTACAGATTGAGAGTATTTCCTACTCGGGATATCTCGACTAAAGCCTTCTTTCTTGTTTGAAATTTAATGTAGCATTAACGCATTAACTCTTATTTAATTTTATAGCGCAGAATAGCTTTAATGTACACAAGGCTAAATCAAAATCTTTAAAACGTAAATCTAGATTACACAACACTCTAAAAAATTATTGCGTTCCGGAGACATTTAAACAATGAATCCTTCATTAAACATGTATCTTAAAATAAATTTATATTTATTTTACAAAAAGTGTACGACAAAAGAAAATTTGATTTTAAAATAAGAGCTTACTTACTACATAAATTTGAAAATGCAGAATATTACAAATATAAAAAAATTATTAATTACCTTGCATGCACCAAAAACAAAACAACAGAATATTAAAATATAAAAAATACTATCACCCAGTCACATTGCAAGCGTCTCTTTGATTATCTTTTTCATGGCGTTTCCCATTGAGGGAGCTGTCGATCCAGATGTTGAATAATCAAATTTAAATAAATAAGGTTGCACATCGGGAAAAGAAGTGTCAAATATGAGATCTAACTCGCTTTGGCTTGGAGTTTTGGGCACATAGTCTTGTCGGTTCATGAGTTCTGTTATATATATTACTTTTTCAGTTAGAAGATCCGAAACATTTTCACGGCAAAGCTGGCGCTCATCTTCGTTTTCGTGCTTGATCAAATCCAAATGTACTGTCCATACTTCCCATGGTGTAGACTCCTGAGTAAACAACGGCCAGCGATTCTTTTTTTTCTGAAAAAACTCCAAACTTATCTGTCCAGAGCCGCAGCTCTCATTTGATCGCAACTTTTCACTAAACATATTAATTGCACGCTTCACCTTTCGCGTAAGGCTATCTGAAGTGCAGCAAACATAAGTGAAGTCAATAAAGTCACAATCGACATCTGAATATCCCACGGTGCCAATAGAGTATTGTGCATCTCCAGTATACATATATTTGCCCAAACAGCGATGAAATAGCACAGTATGAAAAATGCTGGCTACTGCTTCGTCAACCTGTCGTCCCTCCATGGTTAGATCAAATAACTGTGAACGTGCGTTCATTGTTGTTTTCGAATTCTGCTTGGTACAATTTTTATGAAAAGGATAATTACAACTATCTTTTATTTTTTCACACTATCCTCACTTGATCTTGTTTTTTTTCTCTATCTTTTCGCTCTAAGTTTATTGCCTATTGCTTGCTAAAATTTGTTCCACACAAAGTTGATAAAACTTAATATTTGCCTGGCACTCTTATATATTTTTTTAATAAGTAAAATTTGTATTCTTAATGTCTTTAAATTTTTTGACGACTTTCAGCTATTGGTATCATTAAAAAATAGTCTGTATAACTTACGTTAAATCGTAACCATATATTTGAATGAGCCATTGATAGTTTATGTTTGCACCTAGCTCCACTTGCTCAGCATAAAACCGGTGCTTTTCAATAGCTATAATTCTGAAAAAAAAAAATTAAAAGAAGTGAAAACGTTGCAGTCGGACACAACCGACTGCGATATACTCTGATACCATTATTATTGAAAACCATGTTAAAGATTTTGCGTGCAAAGAGTAAGATTTGGAAAACTTCGCTATAAAAAAGAACATAATGGGAAGCTGTAACGATAACGGTGAGTGCGGCAATTTTAATGCAGATCTGTGGCGGATGACACCCTCTATCTTTCTAACGATTTTGGTGGCTCTAGAACAAAAACTGAGAGGTAGACGGTAAAGGTGGGCGTGGCATCCAATTTTCTCCATTTAATGTAGATCTTAGGGAGGTGTCCTGTTTTAAAGAGGCGGTGGCGCATATTTTGGTTTTTATGGAGATGTCAGAATGTCACCACCTATTTTCCTATTAAATTTGGTTGATATAGCTTAAAAACTGTGGAAGAAACAGGCATTTTCGTTCTTAATTGGATAGGGGCTGGGGCGAAAGAGGTGGGCGTGGAATCCAAATTGGATGAAAGTTATTTGGGAATGTGACAAACTATCTTTTCACAAATTTTGGAAGCTGCTAAAATGCGGAATACATAAGCATTTTATCGATTTGCACCCCGAAGTACTCCGACTTGTTATTGCTTTCTTAGCCCCAAGGAGCGTAGCGACTCACATTTATTAGTTTTTGGAACGCGGGCATGAATGAAGACTTTTGCAAAATTTCAAGGCTCTAGTTTTAAGGGAATACAAGAAGCGCGCGATCTAGCGGAACGACTTCCGATAGTTTTGGATCAGAGTATAATATAAATAAACAAGTAAGACGGCTCTAGTCGAGAAATCCGGACTAGGACATACCCTTAACCCTATACTAAACGCGTAGTCATTTGAGTGTATTTGACCAGTGACAAAATGACTAAGCTTCAAACTGCGAAATCTCCGGTGTTTCTTAACCGATGTTGATCAAATTTTGAAATTCAAGATTTTTTTGTTATCGAGCACATGTGTATATCGAAAACCAGAAGTGGTTTCGATGGTTTAAAATTTGTTCTGCGTTTGAAGCCCTTAGCTCTTATAGTCTCTGAAATCAGCGCGTTTATACAGACAGACGGCTACTAGATCGACTCGGCTGTTGATGCTAATTAAGAATATATACACTTTATGGGGTCGGAGATGCTTCCTTCTGTATGTTACATACATTTACACATCTGTATGTTACATACATTTATGTCGACTGCTATTAGTTGACAATAAACAAATTAATACTTAAAACCAGTATACCTTTATTTACCCATTTTTTGGGTTAAGGGTATAAAAATAAAGCTGCCGATTTAATAGGGTAGATTCCCCGGTTGTGTTCCATCCCCGGTAGTGTTCCACATGACGTTTCTCGCATGTCATTCATCGTAGTGCTGTCAAATTCTGTACAGCGTCTTAACTTTTCATAGGTAAGTTTTTAACTGCAAGTCGTGCTGAAAACACTCACTCTGAATTTTTTTTTTTTAGAACTCTGTTAAAATTTTGTAAAAAATGTAAATTTTTCGTATTTCGAAAAACGAAAACACAAAGTTTGAACTTTGACGTCACATTACAGGGTATCTATTAGACATAGGGCCATAATTTTTTCACTCCCCAATGCAGAATTTTATCTACTTTCACTTCATATTAATTTGAATCCGCAATTCCAAAATTTTTATTTTGAATTAATCGTCACTTTTGGCGTCTCTCACCCCAGTGTGTGACGTTTCTCGCTTGTCATTCATCGTAGTGCTGTCAAATTCTGTACAGCGTCTTAACTTTTCATAGGTTAGTTTTTAAGTGCAAGTTAAGCCGAAAACATCTAATCTGAATTTTTTTTTTAACTCTGTTTAAATTTTGCTCAAAAAGTTTTTTTGGTGTAAATTATTGAAAAAAAGTGAGTACAGTTCGCATACACTTAGTTTTCGATCTCTTCTTGATCATGCAAAAAGAATTTCCGAAAAATTCTGCACTCCGAAAAAATTATGAGCTGTTGGAAAAAAAATGGCGTCATCCCCGGTTGTGTTCCACGCAATGTCCCCGGTTGTGTTCCATCACGGAAAGTCATTGTTTAACATTTGTATGATCAAGAATTGTCATATTTATTGAATTTGATAGTTGTTAAAAGCAGATAACAAATTTTGGAGTAATATTTCAGCATTTTTGAAAAATTATCATGCAAAAGACCAGTGCATTTAAAATGCGCCAACATGCGCACAAGTTTCTATACTTGCGTACATTGCCATTCGGATTTGGACATTTCTGATGATGAAAATAATAAAACTTGAGCGTCAAAATCTTCGTTTCTGCTCGTTGAGAGCACACAAATTGAATAAATGTTTTTAAAATTCAAAATCATGTATGTTTTACTTGACTTTTTTACATTTGTCGACAATTTTTTCAGGTGGAACACAACCGGGGACGTTTTTTTTTTCATCAAAAATAGTCTTCTCCGAAAATTGAGCATATCTTTTTAGTTTTTAAAGGAATCTTTATACTTACTTTAGCAAAAAGTTAGGCTATTCGATAATCTTTCCAGTGCAATTTTTGATTTTACACAAAAATTATTTTTACAAATTTTATGAGCAAAATTCAAAAGGTGGATCACAACCGGGGAACTTCCCCTACACAATATACAAGAATTTAACGTACTTACCGATTAAATAGCGCCCGATCAATTTTGTTTAACAGTTCTTCATTAGGCATGTACTAAAATGAAATAAAATAATTATTAAGAACTTAAGCGAGCAATAACTATACCATTACCCTAAAGGAATAAGGGAGTAACAATTTTGTGCAAATAATCCTAATAGGCTAAATAAGGCATCGCTGGCCTCAGTGGGCAGTTTCTTCTTAACTTAAGAACAAAAAAACAAGTCAAAACGTTGCAGTCGGACGCAACCGACTGCGATATACTTTGATACCAGTTTACATAGCTGTGTTAAGGATTCTGAGTGCAAATAGTAATATATGAGGGTTTTGGGTATAAAAATCAGGCAGAAAGGGTAGGCATGACATTTATCTGTGGCGGATGGCACTTTCTATCCCCCTATCAAGTTTGGAGACTCTAGCGCAAAAACCGACAAAGATATAGAAGTGGGCGGTATAAGTGGGCGTGGCATAAAAAAATTTTATGCACACCTGTTACGGATGTCACAACCAATGTTCATACTAAATTTGGTGACTCTAGCCCAAAAACTAAGAAAGATATAGAGGTGGGCGGTATAAGTGGGCGTAGCATCCAAAACATTGAAAATATAATTTGATGCACAACTTTGTCAGCTGTCAGCATCTACCTTCTTGTAAATTTTGTCGGCTATAGCTTCAAAACTGTAGGAGATACAGGCATTTTTGTTTTTAATTGGAGGGGGGCTGGGGGCGGAATAGGTGGGCGTGGCATCCACATTTTTGATGCAGTTTTTTGGGGAATGTCACCATCTATCTTGCCATAAAATTTTCAAAATTTGTTTCCATTTATTGAACTCATTATAAAAAAAAAAAGATAAATGAAGAAAAGATATACCAATTTGGGTCAAACTTCACACAAACCATCTACTAAATAGTCCGAACAATGCCTAAATAGGTGAGCTCGTTCATGCGCTATTAGTCTACAACAAAAAGTGGCATTCATTTTTATACTTTGATACCAAAGGTATCATAGTATATTGGGTTTGTGCAATGTCCGTCATGGTGTCTGTCCGTCCGTCTGTCCGTATGAACGCAACTTTTTTCGACACCCTTAAACCTAGAGCCTTACAACTTTGCGAATAACTTGGTTCATGTCTTCGTCTGACAAAGTGTAAAATTTAGGGCTCTACGACTTTAGGGGACCTGGGAAATCGATACCAAGTCGATTCACCTCGATGTGCAAATCGATAAAGCACATATATATCCCACATTTGAGCAGCTAGAGTCACCAAATTTGGGAGCAAGAAAGCTGGTGACATTCCTCAAAAAACTACAGCAAACGTTTGGATGCCACGCCTACCCTTTCTGCCTGCTATTTATACCCAAAGCCCCCATATATTACCAATTACACACAGAATCCTTAACACGGCTATGTAAACTGGTATCAAAGTATATCGCAGTCGGTTGCGTCCGACTGCAACGTTTTTACTTGTTATATATAGATGATTTATCATAATTGTTGAGAGACCCACAGCCTTAACGAAAAGAGCTAGAAGGCTGAAACTTTCACAAAATATTTCATTCAGGTTGAAAGTGAGCACTAAGAAAAGATTTTTATTTTGGAACAACTCCTTCGAGTACCTCCTATACAAATTTATCCTGAATTTGTTACTTTACCTCATTCCACTTTGGCGCCTCATTGTCGCCCAAGCTGGGAGTTAGACCGCGAGCGAGGTTACAAAAACAAAACAAATGACCCATTCCACTACTGCAGCCTGAATGTCGCACAAGTGATCGCGAGCGCTGTGACGAAGCGGATTATAACTATTATTATACGAATAGTGTGCGCATGGGCTGCAGCTCGACACTCGGCCGCAAAGTCATAACAAGTAAGAAGGCTCTAGTCGAGAAATCCCGACTAGGACATACCCTTAACCCCATACGTATCGTGTACAGTCATTTGTGTGTATTTACCCAGTGACCAATATGACCAAAATTACCAAATTTCAAACTGCAATTTCTCCGGTGTTTTTTAACCGATTTCATTGAAATTTTTTTAAATGTTCATAATTTTATCAAAAGTGTAAAAACTCGTTTTCACAATTTTGAAATTCAAGAATTTTTTGTTTTCGATCACATGTGTATATCGGAAACCATAAGTTTTTGCACATCGAGGTGTATCGACTTGTTATCGATTTCCCATGCTCCCTGAGGTCGTAGAGCCCTAAATTCAACACTTTGTCTGACGAAGGCATGTACCAAGATATTTGCAAAGTCGTAAGGCTCTAGGTTTAAGGGGTTATATACCTTTTTGAGCGAAAAAATTTAGGGAACTTTGGATTTTTTTTTTTCAGGTGTGTAGCAATTATTTTATGACCCTGAAGTTATTATTTATTGATAGTACATGTTTTTATCAAAACAACAAGCGTTTGTTCTTGAAAAATATAAATAATTTACGAAGTTATGGCAATTCTCTCAGAACTCTTTTTTTTATAGCGGCTTGCGGTGACCACGATGGAAGTTCAGCAGGTCAACAGAAATCAAAGAGCCAAAAAATTTTCGTTAGTATAGTAATATATCCAGTTCGTGAACGATTAGTTTCAAGAATATTTGGTTTTTTCTGCATACAGTAACAATTTTTGCAAAAAGTTGATTTTTCGAGCTCTAAAAATTTTATTAAAAATTTCTTTATGGGGTCGGAGATGCTTCCTTCTGTCTGTTACATACATTTGCACAAAACCATTATACCCCTATTTACCCATTTTATGGGTTAAGGGTATAAAAAAAGGTCCGTACACTTACAAAAAAGAAACGGACTTCCGCTTGTTAATGATACATATACACATATAAGTGAATAATGCGCTTGAAAATGTATATTTCATAATATTATTTACATGTATCACTTTTTTTATTTATACCCTTAACCCATTAAATGGGTAAATAAGGGTATAATGGTTTAGCGCAAATGTATGTAACAGACAGAAGGAAGCATCTCCGGCCCTATAAAGTATATATATTCTTGATCAGCATCAACAGCCGAGTCGATCTAGACATGTTCGTCTGTCCGTCTGTATGAACGCGTGGATCTCAGAGACTAAGAGCTAGAGACTTCAAACTTGTAACTTAATCTCTCCTATACCATGATACCATTGCCATCAAAGTATAATGACGCGTCTGATTCTCTACCAATTCAATGGTGGCGTGGAAACGAGAATATTAAATACTTTGCTATTATATGTTGTGGAACATTTTCTAACTTATTTATTTGAAATCATTGCTAAAATTTTATAAAAACTATCGTCGCAGCGAAGCAAGCGGACACTTACTATTTATTATGTATTAAAAGGGCAGGCAGAAGAGGTTGCATCATTCATTATTCTTACTCACATTTTTTAAGGGGATATTCGACTTATCTCTCTAACTTTACCGCCAACACCAATTTGGTGACTAGTTTAATGACTTAAAGATATGGGTGGATGGAATAGGTTGACCTGGCATAAAAGTTATAATGCAGATCTTTGGCGGATGTCACCTATCTCCTTATCAAATATTAGTGGCTCTGGCACAAAATCTGAGGATGATAGGAGACTTTCGATTTTAACAGGTGGGCGTTGTAAGTTGGCGGAGCATCTAATTTGTTTTTTTTTTTACGCATGCCTTTGGAGGATCTGCCTGTTCTGATTCTAGCGTTAAAAATGAATACATTTCCGATTTTAAATTTGTATCATTAGATTTAAACTTTTAAAAATGGATGCGGGCTGTGATAGGCGTGACATGAAAACTTTTGGCGGATATACCTACATGTGCTTTATCGATTTGCAGCTCAAGGTGTATCTAGTTGATATCGCATCACATATTTAAAGGCGCATTAACAATGTCAGCGTGAGATTGGAAAATGTTTTGTCCCTGTCTGACACACATATTTTTCACATAGGATGGTCTCACTCATTTCCAATCTCGAACCGATCTTACTTGCATCTCAGCTTGGAGTGGAAAAAAGCTTTTCGAAAAATGGCTTTTTTCGAAATTAGTAACATGTGCTTTAAAGCTCCAAAGTTTTTTTTCTCTATTTTGCTCAATACAGAGGCAAATGATAATATAAATCGCATTTATTTAGTGCTTATTAACGAATATATAACAATAAAATCATTTTTATTAAGAAAAGCAAATCAATTATTTTTGCGCTTTTTCACATGTGTTGGCCGAGTTCGAATCAGCTGATTGCATTGTTGGAATCGCGCTTATGTTCACAATTCAAATGCTCCCGCGCCCAACGCCGTCGGGCACTTTTTTGCGGCTTCTCCTTTTCTGCATCAAAAAATTATAAGCTAATACAATTGCATGTTTTTTTTTTTTTTTTCATTTTATAATTATTCCGATTTCGATACTCTTGCACAATTTTGTTACAAAAATAAAACAAACATCAGCTGTTCACAGCTCATAGACAGCTGACAGCTGATTTTGAAAACTCGAACATACTTTCACGCTGACATTGTAAACTACCAGCGTACGTCTCAGATTGTTAAAAGCTTTAATCCAATCTCACGCTGACATTGTAAACGCTGCCTTAAGCTTTGTTTGCCATCTATCAATATATTTGCAAAGTTCCAATGCTCTAGCTTAAGGGCGAAAACAGTTGCGTTCATACCGAAAGACAGGCGGACAGACACCCAGACGAACCCTTGCTATCAGAGTATAAAATATCTTACTATATGTCTTCATCAAAGTGTTAAATTTAGGGCTCTTCGACCGCAGGGGGACTTGGAAATCGATAGCAATTCAATAGAACTCGATGTAACCATCGATAAATCATATACACATAATTCACGCCTATCTCATCTCTTCTGCCTGCCTGTTTTTAACCAATGTTCCCATAAACTACTATTTGCAAGAAACCTTAACACTGATATGTAAACTGGTATCAGAGTATACCACAACCGATTGCACTTAATCTGAGTTAATTCAGAGTCTCATCCGACTCTGACGAAGATTTAAGTACTTTCCTCCTTAATGAAAACACTTAAATTATTATTTTTTGTGGTTGTTTTAACTGCATTCTTCAACTCCGAAAATACTCAAAAATAAGTGCTTTTTATGGGCGTGGGATAAGAGAACACTGAATATGCTCCAAAAGCACTCAAGTTTAAGTGTACACTACAACAACGCTCTTAAACCAGCCTCTTTTCAGACACGTAATTTGGAGCGCTCCGATCTTTGCTTGCTGGGTTGTATTCGTTACGAAACTTTTAGGGTATGTCTTAGCGCGATTTCCCGAATTAAAGGGTTTGTTTAAATTAAGGCACGCCCACCAAGTTGCTGTTTAAATCGAGTTATATGCTGGTATTGGAGTATTCCGAAGTCAGTTTCATCCGAGCAACGCTTTTACTAGTTTGTTTTTGTCGTACTACATTTAAATTTATGCAGTGTGCATTTAAGCATCGCGAATTTCGATACATAGATCAAATCACGCCAAAGCCCATATTTGCAAATCACCCAAATTCTGATAGCAGGCAGGAGAGAACGATTAAAAAGCATCTGCTGTCTACATATGCAAGAATCGGATAAGAATTGAAGTGCTTTGTTTTCTTTTGTTACCCAATTCCCTTTACGGCTCCAATTGTGTTTCCACAATAAAATAAACAAAGGCACCAGCCGTGCAATCCAACTAAAGCAAGCTGAAGCCAGTCCATAGTGTTATAATAGTTTGGATTACACTTTGAGCCAGTCTGGATCGATACTGGTATTAAAATCACAAGTTGTGAATTTTTGATGATGTCGTCATTGTTGTAGCCAGCTTTGATTTCATAATCTAATACCAAAGGTATTAAGAGAATATTGGTTTTGTGCAATGTCTGTCAGGGTGATGTAGATGTGCTTCGAAAACACTCACATTTGTGTGAAAAAACGCTCTTTAGCAATGCTCTTTTTAAACACATAATTACGAGCGGTCCGATCTTTGCTTGTAAGGCAATTTTTATAACATGATATAACAAAAAAAAATTGCGCTCCATTTTTAATTATTTTTTTTTTTCTAATTTAAAACTAACATAAGTTTAATTATTGATGCTACATCACGTATACACTGAGGCACTGTATGTTTATATAAAAACAAAATAAAATTAATCGGCCCTTAAAGTACTGATTTCTAATATTGACGCACCTTAAACAAGTGTTTTTATCCGTCTAAATCCATGCAATATTTTTTTACTTTGATAGTTTAGCAACGTTTTGTTTTATTAATTGAAATCCGCTGACGGTTGTTGAAATTTCTCCTTGAGAGGAGATTCCTTTACTTCAATGAGTAGTGTGAGTTGGAATTCTATGAATTCATAGTTTAATGTGGCTGTCATTGAATACCTTTTAAGACACATATTTTAAATGTCCAATTATAGTCTCCATTAGATAAACGCGAAATAAATTTTATGCTAGAGCTAAATTGAGTTTTAGCAATTTGGTAATCTCAAAGCCGAATTTATACAGGTGGAATAACATTGATGGCACTATCGATGGTTGAAGACTTCTGCTATCATCGATGTTTCTTAAGCCACTATCGATGCTTTTTCCTATATAACTATGTGCACACAGGCCAAGCTGTAACTTGTGAAAAAAATTTATTTGTGGTGTTCAACAGATCCGTTTCATTATTTCATGTTCCATGCATGAAACGCTTAGCTCGTGAACGGCATTTTGCGTTTCATACTTGTGCAGTCAGCTGTTGTTTTCTTTAATTTAGTTTAATTTTTGTCACTGTTACTGTTTACTACGCTTATATTGCCTAGATTAATAAAACAGACAATTGAAACTGTTAGGGAAATAGAGGATATTGAAGGTGAGAAGGGCTCGTTGTTTAAATAAGTTGCTCAATTACATGCTTTTTACATTTAAAATGTACTTTTGTTTGCGGCGGCCATCATCATGTGCTCACTCTTTTTTGCACAAAAATACACCAAATTTAAAAAAAAAAAAATACTGAACATCGAAAGCAAATATCGATTAAATTTCGTGCTCTTCCCATCTTTAATTTAATGAAACATGAAAGACTTTTTGTATACATATGACTTCCTCATCAAATGTCAAAGTTGAGGCAGGCAAATAAATGGTAAAACAATTGCCACAAATACAATTAAATATGATGTGTATAAGGGCGGGTCAATTTTTTTATGCGATAAGCGTATAGCAGATTCGGAATCTGCGATGAATTCTAAGAAAATTTCACGAAGAAACCACTTATCTAACATGAATGCCTAGCCCCCGCTGCGAAGCATGATAATTTAAGGTTGCAGTATATTTTGATATTTATTTATTGTCAACTAATATCAATCGACATAAAAATTAAAATTAAATCAAAAATGTTAAAGATTAATGAACAAAGTTTAAAATTAAATCAGTAAGCAAACTGGAATGAAATGAAAAAGTTGGTAAATATTAACTATCGCGGCACCAGCGATTTTCGAGCTGATTTTTTTTTTCATGCTCCCTTATGAATTGGCAACATCATAGCCAGTCATAATATGCAGGCGCATCGCATTGGAAAAAAAATTTTTTTGTCTTAAGATCGCCGACGGCGAGTTTAAAATGCCGTAAAAACTTTCAAACGCCGTAAAAGCAGTGGCTCACGCCACTGCTAAGGCACTGTTGGCTATGTTCCGAAGCAGATTACACAAACTCGCCGTTTTCAAAACGACATAATCTCACGCGATATGCGAAACATAGCAAACAGTGCCTTAGCAGTGGCGTGAGCCACTGCTTCTACGGCGTTTGAAAGTTTGGTAAATCTGTCGAACCAGGGCTGCAGCTTAAAATGCACTGAATGTTTATATCCGAGAAGCAGTTAAGTCTCAACGATAAATATTCGTAATATCAATATTCTTACTACTTACTCTACTGTAATATCTACTGTAATGTAATAAAGTAATATTTTTCTTTATGGCGAATTTTTTATTTTTTTATGGGGTTTTTTTTTTTTTTTTTTTTACCAAAAAACCTCATGCGCCTACATGAAAACTCTTTTTCTATCATTTACAGGTGATAAAAAACTCGTAAAAAAAAATCAGCCCGAAAATCGCTGGTGCCGCGATAGTAAATATTTACCAAAAAGTTTAAAAAATTAAAATATTCTGGGGAGATAACAAAAATGTAATGATCCAACATTTGTTGCAAGGATTGGGAAAGGTTTGTACGGTTTTTTTTTTTAAATAATACATTTCGTAAAGATATCTATATATATAAAATAGTTTGTCCTGACTGACTGACTGACTGATTGTTGAGAGGCCCACAGCCTAAACGATAAGAGCTAGAAGGCTGAAATTTTGACATTATATTCCATTCAGGTTGAAAGTGAGCACTAAGAAAGGATTTTTAATTTGGATTAAATTTTGAACAACTCAATTAATTGCATTAATCACTTTACCTCATTCTACCACTCTGGCGCCTCATTGTCGCACAAGCTGTGAGTTTCAACGCCGCCGAGGTTTCAAACAAAAAAAATAAAAAAATGACCCATTCCACTTTTTGTCTCTCTCCGTTATTCTCTTTTCTTCTTTGTGCCTTTGACAATTGTTTTTCGAATTAAGTAGCATTTGTTGTTGTTGTTGTTAGTAAGTGTTGTTGTTGCTTCTTTTTGTTGGTATCATTGATTTAAAACAAATCAATTAAAACATAATTTGTTTTTGTACATTAGAATATGTTACGCGATTGGTTTTACCTACATACTTGCTAATTATCAAACAAAACTTAACACACAAATACCTATTGCCATTGTTGTGTTGATATTATTTTCAAACTGACATTTGTAACTTTAGTTGGTGTTGCTAACGCACGCATGTACATACTTACACATGTATGTACGTGCATTTTTATTGTTTAGTACCTACATACATATGTATTAACAAAAATGCAAGTGCATATATTGGTTAATGCACGCACACATTGTTGTATCTGTAGCAAGCTAATATACATATATACGAGTTGATATAATCAAAACAAATGAGTTTTTTTCTTTTCTTCTTTGTGCCTTTGACAATTGTTTTTCGAATTAAGTAGCATTTGTTGTTGTTGTTGTTAGTAAGTGTTGTTGTTGCTTCTTTTTGTTGGTATCATTGATTTAAAACAAATCAATTAAAACATAATTTGGTTTTGTACACCAGAATATGTTACGCGATTGGTTTTACCTACATACTTGCTAATTATCAAACAAAACTTAACACACAAATACCTATTGCCATTGTTATTCTGATATAATTTTTGAGCTGACATTTGTAACTTTGCTTGGTGTTGCAAATGCACATATGTATGTACGTACATTTAACATTCTTTTGTACATACATATATACAACAAAAAATGCAAGTGCAAATATATGTATACACAGTGCAAAAACAAACGCACCAACAAATAGAAACTTAAGAAAATGTAATCTGCATACATATGTATGTATATTTAATGCAAAAATGTTGTATAGATATGTACATATGTACATACATTCAATTTGTTTTTGTTTTTTATAGCGAGCCCTTTGCGCGATAACAATTAATCTTGAACATCTTTGTATAGTGGTAGATTTGCTTACTTGCTGCTTATCTAACTCAGACAAAACGTCGTACCACACAAACATTGTTGATATACAATTTTGAACAAGCAAGCAAAGCACATATGTAAGTTTGTATGTATTTGTAAAGTATGGGGTTTTTGGGTATAAAAAGGCAGGCAGAAGGGGTAGACGTGACATTCAGATTTGTGATGCATATCTGTGGCGGATGGCACCTTCTATCTTCCTATCAAGTTTGGAGACTAGCGCAAAAACTGAGAAAGATATTTAGGTGGGCGGTATAAGTGGGTGTGGCATCAAATATTGCACATTTGTTACGGATGTCACTAACAATGTTTCCAAATTTGGTGACTCTAGCGTAAAAAAGTGGGAAAAATATAGAAATTTCAGATTTTACGAGGTGGGTGGAAAAGGTGGGCGTGGCATATAAAACTTTGTTGTAGATCGGTTACGGATGTCACTAACAATGTTTCTACCGAATTTGGTGACTCTAGCCCGAAAACTGAAAAAGATAGAGTTTTCAGATTTTAGAAGGTGGGCGGTATCAGTGGGGCGTGGCATTCAAAATTTTAATGCATATCTTTGTAAGACTTCAGCATCTACCTTCCCATCAAATTTCGTGAGTATAGCTTTAAAACTGTGGGAAATACAGTCATTTTCGATTATATCTGATGGGGGGGCTGGGGCGGAAGAGGTGGGCGTGGCATCCAAACTTTCGATGCAGTTTTTGAGGAATGTCATCGGCTATCTTGCCCACAAATTTGGTGACTCTAGCTATTAAAATGTGATATATATATGTGTTTCATCGATTTGCACATCGAAGTATCGATTTGTTATCGATTTCCCAGGGCCCTGAGGTCGTAGAGCCAAATTTAACACTTTGTCTGACGAAGGTATGTACCAAGATATTTGCAAAGTTGCAAGGCTCTAGCTTTAAGGGTGTCGAAAAAAGTTGCGTTCAAACGGACGGACGGGCGGACGGACGGACAGACACCTTGACGGGCATTGCATAAACCCAATATAATATGATACCTTTGGTATCAAAGTATATTGACGCGTCTGATTCTCAACCTCAATGATGGCGTGAAAAAGGAAATATTAAATACTTTGATAATATGTTGTTAAACATTTTCTAACTTATTTATTTTATATCTATTGCTAAAATTGCTAAAATTTTGTTAAAACTTTCGGCGCAGCGAAGCAAGCAGGGCACTTACTAGTTATTATATATTTTATTCTGATTCATGTTTTTTATATAATAATATAATTTATAAATGTTTTTGTTTTTAAATTAACTAAAACATTTTTTCAATGAATTTTTTTAAAAAAAATAACGAAAACACGTCATACACTGATGAAGTAGAAATCAAAAGTTTATAATTTTTTTACAATAAAAGATATAGGTTTGCATTTTGAAATACATATGTACTCAAAATAATTTGGAAATTTAAGATATTGAAAAAAAGTGGGCGTGGTACGCAAAGGGGCGTAAAATACATTAGATGCCGTTATTATTTCTATATATAAAAAATAGTTTGTCCTGACTGACTGACTGACTGATTGTCTAGAGACCCACAGCCTAAACGATAAGAGCTAGAAGGCTGAAATTTTCACAAAATATTCCATTCAGGTTGAAAGTAAGCACTAAGAAAGGATTTTTAATTTGATCCACTCCTTCGAGCAACTCCCATACAAACAATGTCCTGAATTTGTCACTTTACCTCATTCCACCACTCTGGCGCCTCATTGTCGCACAAGCTGGGAGTTTGACCGTAACCGAGTTTACAAAAACAAAACACATGACCCATTCCACTACTGCCGTCTGCACAAGCGATTGCGACTAAGTTTTCAAAAACAAAACACATGACCCATTCCACTACTGCCGTCTGTACAAGCGATCGCGACCGAGTTTACAAAAACAAAACACATTCGCTGTGTGTGTGTCTCCGTTTTTCTCTTTTCTTCTTTGTGCCTTTGACAATTGATTTACGACCCAAGTAGCGTTTGTTGTTGTTGTAAGTGTTGTTGTTGGGCTTGCAATGCTTCTTTTTGTTGGTTTCATTGATTTAAAACAAATCAATTAAAACATAACTTGGTGTGCCTAGAAAAGTTTTGCACATCAGAATATGTTACGGGGGTGGTTTTACCTACATACTTTCTAATTATCAAACTCAAACAAAACGTAACACACAAACACAAATAGCTATTGCCATTGTTGTTTTGGTATAATTTTCGAGATGACATTTGTAAATTTGGTCGGTGTTGCAAATGCACGTATGTACATATGTACGTACACAGTACATTTTTCATTGTTTTGTACATACATATATATTAACAAAAATGCAAGTGCAGATATATGTATATACCGTCCAAAAACCAACGCACTTACAAATAGAAACTTAAGAAACTGTATATTTAATACAAAAAAGTTGTATAGATATGTACATACATTCAATTTGTATTTGTTTGCGCGAAAATAATTAATCTTGAACATCTTTGTATAGCGGTAGATTTGCTTACTTGCTGCTTATCTAACTCAGACGTTACGTCATACCACAAAAACATTGTTGATATTCTATTTGGAACAAGCAAGCAATGCAAAGAAATTTCAGATTTTACGAGGTGGGTGGAAAAGGTGGGCGTGGCATATAAAACTTTGATGTAGATCGGTTACGGATGTCACTAACAATGTTTCTACCAAATTTGGTGACTCTAGCAATAACAAGTAAAAACGTTGCAGTCGGACGCAACCGACTGCGATATACTTTGATACCAGTTCACATAGCTGTGTTAAGGATTCTGAGTGCAAATAGTAATATATGAGGGTTTTGGGTATAAAATTGGAGACTCTAGCTCAAAAACTGACAAATATATAGAGGTGGGCGGTATAAGTGGGCGTGGCATCCAAAACATTGATGCAGATCTATTACGGATGCCACTAACAATGTTCATACCAAATTTGAAGAGCCTAGCTCAAAAACTGAGAGAGATATAGCGGTGGGCGGAATAAGTGGGCGTGTCATCCAAAACATTGATGTACACCTGCTACGGATGTCACTACCAATGTTCATACCAAATTTGGTGACTCTAGCTTAAAAACTGGCGAAGATACATGCCTTCCGGTTTTTTTTAAGGGCGGTGGGGCATATCCCGTTGTTTGGGGGCGTGGCATCAAATGTTTTGATGCATAACTTTGTCAGATGTCAGTATCTACCTTCATGTCAATTTTGGTGGCTATAGCTTCAAAACTGTAGAAGATACAGGCATTTTTGTTTATAATTGGAGGGGGCTGGGGGCGAAATAGGTTGGCGTGGCATCCAAACTTTTAATGCAGTTTTTTGAGGAATGTTACCAGCTATCTTGCCATCAAATTTGGTGACTCTAGCTGCTAAAATGTGGGATATATTTGTGTTTTATCGATTTGCACATCGAGGTGTATCGACTTGTTATCGATTTCTCGGGCCCCCTGAGGTCGTAGAGCCCTACATTTAACACTTTGTCTGACGAAGACATGTACCAAGATATTTGCAAAGTTGCAAGGCTCTAGCTTTAAGGGTGTCGAAAAAAGTTGCGTTCATACGGACAGACGGACGGACGGACGGACGGACGGACAGACACCATGACGGACATTGCACAAACCCAATATACTATGATACCTTTGGTATCAAAGTATAAAAATTAAAAAGATATAGAGTTTTCAGTTTTTAAAAGGTGGGCGGTATCAGTGGGGGAGTGGCATCCATAGTTTTTGTAAGACTACTACATCTACTTTCAAACAAAATTTTGTGATTATAGCTTAAAAACTGTGGGAAATACAGACGCCATGACGGACATTGCATAAACCCAATATAATATGATACCTTTGGTATCAAAGTAAAATGACGCGTCCGATTCTTAACCTCAATGGTGTCGTGAAAAAGAGAATATGAAATACTTTGCTAATATGTTGTTAAACCTTAACTTACTTATTTATTTTATATATACATTAATGGTATATATTATATATATAATAATATAATAATAATAATAGATTGTCTGTGGGTGGTGCACTCCGACCACTAGGGTCTATTGTGCCCTCGTCCTAGTGTCTGAGTTAAAGCTCCTCGAACAGGTCAATCGAACGCAAAAATGCGACGATGTCGCCCGGTCGAAGAGCCCTCATTTCCTGCGTGGTAAGTGTAAGACCCCCCAAATGGAGCAGCGTCAACCGGCTAATAGTTGGGTATTCGTCTAGTAGGTGTTCAGGTTGCTCAACTCCAAACATTCCTTGGTCCTCTTGCTGTTGTAGCTACCTAGCAAACATTTACTCTGCTTTGCCCCTTGCGACGATCGCCAGAAGTTCTCGCAAGCAGTCATGAGATCCGCATGACTGCTCTGACCGATGACCCTTGGGCCCAGCCCACAGAAAGGTTTCGGGCCATGAAAAGGAGTACTAGCCCCCTTTCTAGCCATGATGTCGGCCACTTCATTGCCGGAATCCCCGCATGTCCTGGTACCCAGTAGATGGTTACTTTATTATTACTACCCAACCTATTGAGTGTTCCTATACATTGCCATACCAGTCTGGAGGTTCGTGGTATATGAGTCGAGGTCCACAAACACCCGCACCCGCCCCGTCCTCTGTTAGTGAGCCGTCAGTGTACCATCTAATAGCATGTGGCTTCACAGCATAGTTGGTAGACATGTTGGTCCACTCCGACTTGTTGCTAAGTTCTGTTTTGAAGAGGTGGCTCACGCCACTGCTAAGGCACTGTTGGCTATGTTCCGAAGCAGATTACACAAACTCGCCGTTTTCAAAACGACATAATCTCACGCGATATGCGAAACATAGCAAACAGTGCCTTAGCAGTGGCGTGAGCCACTGCTTCTACGGCGTTTGAAAGTTTGGTAAATCTGTCGAACCAGGGCTGCAGCTTAAAATGCACTGAATGTTTATATCCGAGAAGCAGTTAAGTCTCTACGATAAATATTCGTAATATCAATATTCTTACTACTTACTCTACTGTAATATCTACTGTAATGTAATAAAGTAATATTTTTCTTTATGGCGAATTTTTTATTTTTTTTATGGGGTTTTTTTTTTTTTTTTTTTTACCAAAAAACCTCATGCGCCTACATGAAAACTCTTTTTCTATCATTTACAGGTGATAAAAAACTCGTAAAAAAAAATCAGCCCGAAAATCGCTGGTGCCGCGATAGTAAATATTTACCAAAAAGTTTAAAAAATTAAAATATTCTGGGGAGATAACAAAAATTTAATGATCCAACATTTGTTGCAAGGATTGGGAAAGGTTTGTACGGTTTTTTTTTTTTAAATAATACATTTCGTAAAGATATTATTATATATTTTATTCTGATTCATGTTTTTTATATAATAATATAATTTATAAATGTTTTTGTTTTTAAATTAACTAAAACATTTTTTTCAATGAATTTTTTTAATAAAAATAACGAAAACACGTCATACACTGATGAAGTAGAAATCAAAAGTTTATAATTTTTTTACAATAAAAGATATAGGTTTGCATTTTGAAATACATATGTACTCAAAATAATTTGGAAATTTAAGATATTGAAAAAAAGTGGGCGTGGTACGCAAAGGGGCGTAAAATACATTAGATGCCGTTATTATTTCTATATATAAAAAATAGTTTGTCCTGACTGACTGACTGACTGATTGTCTAGAGACCCACAGCCTAAACGATAAGAGCTAGAAGGCTGAAATTTTCACAAAATATTCCATTCAGGTTGAAAGTAAGCACTAAGAAAGGATTTTTAAATTGATCCACTCCTTCGAGCAACTCCCATACAAACAATGTCCTGAATTTGTCACTTTACCTCATTCCACCACTCTGGCGCCTCATTGTCGCACAAGCTGGGAGTTTGACCGTAACCGAGTTTACAAAAACAAAACACATGACCCATTCCACTACTGCCGTCTGCACAAGCGATTGCGACTAAGTTTTCAAAAACAAAACACATGACCCATTCCACTACTGCCGTCTGTACAAGCGATCGCGACCGAGTTTACAAAAACAAAACACATTCGCTGTGTGTGTGTCTCCGTTTTTCTCTTTTCTTCTTTGTGCCTTTGACAATTGATTTACGACCCAAGTAGCGTTTGTTGTTGTTGTAAGTGTTGTTGTTGGGCTTGCAATGCTTCTTTTTGTTGGTTTCATTGATTTAAAACAAATCAATTAAAACATAACTTGGTGTGCCTAGAAAAGTTTTGCACATCAGAATATGTTACGGGGGTGGTTTTACCTACATACTTTCTAATTATCAAACTCAAACAAAACGTAACACACAAACACAAATAGCTATTGCCATTGTTGTTTTGGTATAATTTTCGAGATGACATTTGTAAATTTGGTCGGTGTTGCAAATGCACGTATGTACATATGTACGTACACACGTACATTTTTCATTGTTTTGTACATACATATATATTAACAAAAATGCAAGTGCAGATATATGTATATACCGTCCAAAAACCAACGCACTTACAAATAGAAACTTAAGAAACTGTATATTTAATACAAAAAAGTTGTATAGATATGTACATACATTCAATTTGTATTTGTTTGCGCGAAAATAATTAATCTTGAACATCTTTGTATAGCGGTAGATTTGCTTACTTGCTGCTTATCTAACTCAGACGTTACGTCATACCACAAAAACATTGTTGATATTCTATTTGGAACAAGCAAGCAATGCAAAGAAATTTCAGATTTTACGAGGTGGGTGGAAAAGGTGGGCGTGGCATATAAAACTTTGATGTAGATCGGTTACGGATGTCACTAACAATGTTTCTACCAAATTTGGTGACTCTAGCAATAACAAGTAAAAACGTTGCAGTCGGACGCAACCGACTGCGATATACTTTGATACCAGTTCACATAGCTGTGTTAAGGATTCTGAGTGCAAATAGTAATATATGAGGGTTTTGGGTATAAAATTGGAGACTCTAGCTCAAAAACTGACAAATATATAGAGGTGGGCGGTATAAGTGGGCGTGGCATCCAAAACATTGATGCAGATCTATTACGGATGCCACTAACAATGTTCATACCAAATTTGAAGAGCCTAGCTCAAAAACTGAGAGAGATATAGCGGTGGGCGGAATAAGTGGGCGTGTCATCCAAAACATTGATGTACACCTGCTACGGATGTCACTACCAATGTTCATACCAAATTTGGTGACTCTAGCTTAAAAACTGGCGAAGATACATGCCTTCCGGTTTTTTTAAGGGCGGTGGGGCATATCCCGTTGTTTGGGGGCGTGGCATCCAATGTTTTGATGCATAACTTTGTCAGATGTCAGTATCTACCTTCATGTCAATTTTGGTGGCTATAGCTTCAAAACTGTAGAAGATACAGGCATTTTTGTTTATAATTGGAGGGGGGCTGGGGGCGAAATAGGTTGGCGTGGCATCCAAACTTTTAATGCAGTTTTTTGAGGAATGTTACCAGCTATCTTGCCATCAAATTTGGTGACTCTAGCTGCTAAAATGTGGGATATATTTGTGTTTTATCGATTTGCACATCGAGGTGTATCGACTTGTTATCGATTTCTCGGGCCCCCTGAGGTCGTAGAGCCCTACATTTAACACTTTGTCTGACGAAGACATGTACCAAGATATTTGCAAAGTTGCAAGGCTCTAGCTTTAAGGGTGTCGAAAAAAGTTGCGTTCATACGGACAGACGGACGGACAGACGGACGGACGGACGGACGGACGGACAGACACCATGACGGACATTGCACAAACCCAATATACTATGATACCTTTGGTATCAAAGTATAAAAATTTAAAAGATATAGAGTTTTCAGTTTTTAAAAGGTGGGCGGTATCAGTGGGGGAGTGGCATCCATAGTTTTTGTAAGACTACTACATCTACTTTCAAACAAAATTTTGTGATTATAGCTTAAAAACTGTGGGAAATACAGACTCCATGACGGACATTGCATAAACCCAATATAATATGATACCTTTGGTATCAAAGTAAAATGACGCGTCCGATTCTTAACCTCAATGGTGTCGTGAAAAAGAGAATATGAAATACTTTGCTAATATGTTGTTAAACCTTAACTTACTTATTTATTTTATATATACATTAATGGTATATATTATATATATAATAATATAATAATAATAATAGATTGTCTGTGGGTGGTGCACTCCGACCACTAGGGTCTATTGTGCCCTCGTCCTAGTGTCTGAGTTAAAGCTTCTCGAACAGGTCAATCGAACGCAAAAATGCGACGATGTCGCCCGGTCGAAGAGCCCTCATTTCCTGCGTGGTAAGTGTAAGACCCCCCAAATGGAGCAGCGTCAACCGGCTAATAGTTGGGTATTCGTCTAGTAGGTGTTCAGGTTGCTCAACTCCAAACATTCCTTGGTCCTCTTGCTGTTGTAGCTACCTAGCAAACATTTACTCTGCTTTGCCCCTTGCGACGATCGCCAGAAGTTCTCGCAAGCAGTCATGAGATCCGCATGACTGCTCTGACCGATGACCCTTGGGCCCAGCCCACAGAAAGGTTTCGGGCCATGAAAAGGAGTACTAGCCCCCTTTCTAGCCATGATGTCGGCCACTTCATTGCCGGAATCCCCGCATGTCCTGGTACCCAGTAGATGGTTACTTTATTATTACTACCCAACCTATTGAGTGTTCCTATACATTGCCATACCAGTCTGGAGGTTCGTGGTATATGAGTCGAGGTCCACAAACACCCGCACCCGCCCCGTCCTCTGTTAGTGAGCCGTCAGTGTACCATCTAATAGCATGTGGCTTCACAGCATAGTTGGTAGACATGTTGGTCCACTCCGACTTGTTGCTAAGTTCTGTTTTGAAGAGTTTATCAAAACTAAACTGGGCTATCTGAGCATCCTGTGGATATTCCATCAACAGTTCAGTTGCAGTCGCAGCCGAGTTAGCTGGTCTTGCAACCGTTAACCTCATAATAGATCTGTGCGCACTGTGCTTGTTATACAAATGCAGTGGTGGGAGTCCGAGCAGCACATCCAGAGCTGTGGATGGACAAGTGCGCATAGCGCCCGAGATGCACGTGCAGGCAAGTCTCTGGAGTTTGCCCAGTTGCCTTCTCGTGACATCAAGGTCATCGCGCTTTGCCCAAACCGTATATTAAGTTCAATAAAGGTATGAAGTTAGTAAAAATTAAACAATTAGATAAGCGTTTTGTATTGTGACTTAACATTGTTTTCATTATTTTGGTAAATTTTTAGATATGTATAAAGAAAAACGGTATCTAATGTATTTTACACCCCCTATCGTGCCACGCCCACTTGTTTTTAAATACCTTAAATTTCCAAATTAAAATAAATACATATTTCGAATTGCAAACCTATATCTTTTATTGTCAAAAAGCTATAGACTTTTGGTTTCCACTTCATCAGCGTATTAAAAAAAATTGTTGGTTTATTTAAAAACAAAAATATTTATAAATTATATTATAAAAGGCTGGCGAAAACCCTCAACTGAACCCTCCACGAGGGTGCCGGCTGGACAATGGGCATCATGCTACCTCGAAACAAACGAGGGGTTAGTGGTGCCATTTGCCTTGCAGAAGGGAAGAGCGGCGTCCGGCCGAGGCAATCCGCAAGCCACTCAAAGGCTTCGGCGATGCGAGGGTGCGGTGAGTTGAGGCAACAGGCATCACTGCCTGACTAGGGGGAGCTCTACACCACTCAATGGCCTCGGCACTACGAGGGTGTGGAACGAACCTATGTTAGGCATGGATGACTGTCGGAGGGGAGCCCCAAACCACTCAAAGACTTCGGCACTGCGAGGACGAGGAATGAACCAATGCAACGGATGTCACTCTTCCCCAAAACAAACAAAGGTACCGCTTATCTACTCGCCTGTGTAGTGGTAGTATGATGCTTAGCTAAGGTGAGCTGTTTGCCACTCAAAGGTTTCGGCACTGCGAGAGCAAAGCGCAAACTATGGTCTAAGGTCCTTGGCAAAAAGGCTAAAATGCTATGGGTAAACTCCCCAGAAATAAAAATCACATGGATACTACGGACGGAAAAACACGGGTTGGGATGTCAACCCAAACGTCGGTGGGAAAGGGTGCTACCACCGGCGGGCACTGTGGAAGAAATCCTCTCTGCGTGTCGCCAGCAACCCCTCCATACTGGTTGGAGCAGGCCAGGACGGTTGCATAGCTACTGCCATTACTAACACTAACAATAACAACAAGCCCAAAATGTGGCGCGATACCGCAGTCCTTGGAGACTCGGATTGCGACTTACATTTAGAGTCTCTTACGTCGGAGGTTGAGGACCCATGCCGTTCTGGCCCAAAGAGTACCAGTACCCCTAGTAGGTTGGGGCTCAAAAGATCAAAGGAGGGCATGAGGGCCAAAGCCCAGTATAAGGCCGCCCTTAAGATCCGGGTGCGACTCGCGGATTGCAAGCGAGAACTCACGCAAGATGAGTTCTGCAGCAAGAAGTGGGCCGACGAAAGGATCGAAGAGGGTAGGTCTCGCTTCGAGAAAAGGGGGAACATGGCGCCCGAGAACGCCGATTTTGCCAACAAGGTGGAGGAGCAACTGGACGTCAAACGCCAGCGCTCCGCTGAACCCGTAAAGCAGAGGTACCAGCTGGTAAGCGGCCCTGCAAAAAGCCAGTGTCGCGGGCAAAACCGACGGCCAGCGACGTAGCAAGGCGACATCTATTTGTCAAGCTCATCGACCGGAGCGACCCAAATGGCAAAATTAAGCCCGAACAGTGAAAGAAAGTGGAGGCGCTGCTGTTCGATGCGCTTCTAAGTCGGATGGACGAACCGGAGTCGCTTCCCATCTCTTTTGATGGAGAGTGCTGGCTCTTAGGTTTCAAGATCCTGAGCTGCAAGGATGACCACACTCTGAAGTGGGTCACCGGCGTCGTGGTTGCCATGGACGCTCCGTGGGAGGTTGCCCAGCTGGAGTTAATGGATAGAACTTGCATTCCATCCGTGCCAAAGGCAAAAGTACTCTTCCCAAGGGTCGTCCCAGCGGACCACGCACTGCAGCTATTAAAGTGGCAGAATCTGGATGTGCCAACTATTGATTGGAAAGAGATCCATATTGCGAAGCCCGATAACAAGGGCCAGCAAATTCAGTCATTCAGATCACAAAGAAGGCCAACGATCTTTTATATACAAGACACAACATGGCGTGGGGCGTGTGTGTACCTGCGTCTCAAAAAACGCCATCCAGACGACACAGACGAGAATATGCTGGCGACTGGTGAAGTAGAGAGGGACCTAGCGGAGGTCACCCACGCCACCAAAAGCCTGGAGACAGATGACGACGAGGGTGCAGACATCACCGTGTTGGAAGTCGCATCCGTGGAGGACACCACAGTCACTAATGGAGCTGAGGGTCATCCAGGTCAGCTTACATAAAAGTAGGTTGGCCTCGGCGGTGCTCCTGCTTACACTGGAGACAGGGCCCGTCGACGTCGCACTTATCCAGGAACTTTGGATAGCTTCGGGAAACAAGGTTTCTTGTCTAAGACACCCAAATTACAACGCATTTTATCCAACAACAGTGAGTAGAGCAAGGACCGCGATCCTAGTTAGAAAGGGTATCTATGCTTACTTATTGTCTTATCGCAGCTCTGACGATCTCACGGTGGTAGCGTTAGAAGGTGGCAAGGATGAACCAATCCTGATGGCATCATGATACATGGCGCACGACACCGACGCACCCCCTCAAGAGCTAAGTCGACTGGTGATGGAGACCGAGCCAAAGAAGCAGTCCCTCGCCATAGGAGCAGATGCCAACGCACACTATACTGTATGGGGAAGCAGAGATATCAACGATAGAAGTGAGTCACTGCTTAATTTTATCATTCAAACTAATCTTAAGATTGCGAACGAGGGCGAAGAACCAACATATGTTGGTCCCACCTCCTCCAAAGTCCTTAGCAGACACTCCTTCTCAGACCACAGGTACATTCAATTCTGAGTTAACTTTGAAAGAACAGTGCAAATGAAAGTGTACAGGAGCCCGCGTAACACAGACTGGAAGCAGTTTGAGAAAGAGGTGGAAAGAAACCTTTCCCGACCACCTAAGATAGCCTCAACTGATAAATTAGAGAAGTCCCTGGATACACACAATAAAAATCTTTTGACGGCCTATCATAAGACGTGTAAACTATCCCGAGAAAAGAAGCGACACAAGCCCCCGTGGTAGATTTCAGAACTCAAAGGACTAAGGGAAGATGTACTAAAACTCTTTTAACTAGCAAAACAAGCAGAAGAAGAGTATGGAACGAATACAAAATACGGCTACGTGACTTCAAGAAAAAAGTCCGAGTAGCCAAAAGACACTCATGGCATGACTTCTGTTCAGGCATAGAAAAGACAGCTGACACCGCAAGGTTAAGAAAGCCGATAGCTCGCCAACAGACTGTACAAAGCCAACTAAAAACTGAAGACGGCCGGATGGACAGAAAGCAGTGAAGATGCGGCAAATGTGCTCCTAGAGGCCCATCTCCCTAACTGCACAGGAGTTCACATAAACGCACAAATGATATCTTTAACCACTAGAGTGGAGATTCCCGTAGATATCATAACAACACAAAGTATACTGTGGGCAATAGACTCCTTTGATAGCTACAAATCGCCAGTTCCAGACGGAATATTCCCAGCCATGCTGCGGAGGGTCAAACATACGATCACTCCATGGCTAAAAAAAAATATTTAGGGTATGTCTAAATCATGGCTATGTGCCGGTGGCCTGGAGGACAGCGCGGGTGATATTTCTTCCGAAAGCGGGGAAATGCAGCCACGTGCTGCCTAAAGTCTACAGACCCATTAGCCTGACCTTATTCCTTTTAAAAACGCTAGAGAAGCTGATAGACCTCCATATCAGAGAGAATACAGAGATGTCTCTAGAGCGCAATCAACACGCGTACACAAAGGGTAAATCGGTGGAAACAGCGCTACACTCCCTTGTAGCAACCATAGAGAAGGCACTTCACCACAAAGAATACGCCCTAGGCGCATTTCAAGACATCTCAGGCGCATTTAATAACGTGTCGACGGAATCAATTATGCACAGCCTCAGAGCTGTGGACCCAACAGAAGCAGTACTATCCTGGGTTCATAATCTACTGAGCAGCAGGAAAATACTAGCGGAATGGGGAACCACAACCACTATCAGGGAAGCAAAATGCGGCACTCCTCAAGGAGGAGTGCTATCTTCCCTACTGTGGAACTTGGTGGTAAACGACCTCCTAAAGAAATTCAAATGGAAAGCACCAAAGATAACTGCATATGCGGACGACTTAAGCATAATTATTACGTGCAAATGTCCATCGACAATCAGCCATATCATGGAAAACACTCTAAAAGAGATACTAGCATGGGCAACGGAAGCCGGCCTAAGTATCAACGCGGACAAGACGGACCTCATTCTCTTTACCAAGAGATACAAGATACCTCGCTGGACGCCCCCCAAAATAAACGATAAAGCAAGCTGGGCTGGAAGCTCAATGTAGAAGAAAGGGTAAAGAAAGCCACCAATGCACTCTACACATCGCAAAAGATGTTGGGTAGCACTTGGGGACTCTCGCCAAGACAAACACATTGGATTCTGATCACAATTGTGCGCCCCATACTACTCTACGGAATACTGGTATGGTGGAAAGCCGCAGAGAAATCTACGTACCTAAAACGACTGAAAAAAAACCCAGCGACATGCACTTATGTGCATCACAGGGGCGCTGAGGACCACTCCTACGAAATCACTACATGCCATATTGAATGTCAACCCAGTGGACATACAGGCCCGCCTAGTAGCAAAAAAGACTGCTCAACGTCTTTGCACGATAGGCAACATGACAATACATAACTACGGGCATTGTACAATTGAAATAGGGACTCAGGTCGAAACAGACTACATGATCCCAAAAAACAATTTCAACTTCACGCCCACGCTCTTAGGAATAGATGATTGGCGCTCAGGAGCAGAGCAGACAGCAATAAACATATACACAGACGGCTCAAAAGTGAAAGAGGGGGTCGGCGCAGCAGTGTACTGCGCCGAACCGCCCTAGAGCCTGTCCTACAAACTTCCAGACCACTACAGCATATTCCAGGCGGAAATATTCGCAATAAGGAAAACGGCGGAATCAGTCCTACAAACGAATACAGCACTTAACAAGGTAAATATATTCGTTGACAGCCAGGCAGTAATAAAAGCCTAACAGTCGCACTTCATAAAATCCCGAGATGTCCTGGCGAGCAGGGAAGCATTAGATCAACGACCTATTACTCATAGAAACGCTGCGGAGTACAAAGTTGGCTGGCGCATCGTATTTTTTTTCTCTGGCGCCACCTCTCTCTCGGGTGTTGAGAGAGGCCAGCCGAACGCAATGCGCCGCTCAATTCGCAGGCGTAGCGTGGCGCTAGGGAATTGCAAGGCATTGTTGTGCTGGCTTTCGCTGCGAGCACAACAAGAAACCCACCCCCTTTATGTATGCGCTGCTATGCCAGCGATCGTATGTATACACACATGTATATATATATGCACGCATTTGCCAGTGCGTGTGTTTGTAATCTGTTTGAAGTGGACCTAGCCGAAAATAAGCAAAAACAACACAAGAACGTATGTATACCTACATACATATATATGTATGTGTGGCTATACGTCAGCATTTGTTTTCATATTCTCGGTCTCTGGCTTCGAAGCGATTTTTAATATTTTACTTTTTCTACTCTTTCTAACTTTTTTTTTTCTATGACACTTGTAAGTAACTTTGTCAACGTAGCTACTGTTTATATGTTAAAGAATGCACATAAATTCAAAAAGAGTATTTACGAGTGCATTGTGTCAAGATCTAAGAATGCTTGTGTGCGTTCACGTAGGTAGAGAAAGGGTTGGCATGCGTTTGTCTATATGTGGTAATGAACTGCGAATACCCTTTTTGCAGATCAGATGTGAAACCACATAAAAACGATGCATGCATGCTTACAAAGGGTATTCATAGTTCATTACCATGTATAGAAAACGCATGTCAACTCTTTCTCTATCTACATGAACGCACACAAGCATTCTTACACCATGACACAAATGCACTCGTAAATACTCTTTTTGAATTTATGTGCATTCTTTAACATATAAACAGTAGCTACGTTGACAAAGTTACTTACAAGTGTCATAGAAAAAAAAAAGTTAGAAAGAGTAGAAAAAGTAAAATATTAAAAATCGCTTCGAAGCCAGAGACCGAGAATATGAAAACAAATGCTGACGTATAGCCACACATACATATATATGTATGTAGGTATACATACGTTCTTGTGTTGTTTTTGCTTATTTTCGGCTAGGTCCACTTCAAACAGATTACAAACACACGCACTGGCAAATGCGTGCATATATATATACATGTGTGTATACATACGATCGCTGGCATAGCAGCGCATACATAAAGGGGGTGGGTTTCTTGTTGTGCTCGCAGCGAAAGCCAGCACAACAATGCCTTGCAATTCCCTAGCGCCACGCTACGCCTGCAAATTGAGCGGCGCATTGCGTTCGGCTGGCCTCTCTCAACACCCGAGAGATAGACGTGACGCCAGAGCCTGGTACGCATTTTGAACGCCCCGGTGTGTCTATTAGTATGATGTCGGTGATTAGATGCACTCAGCACGCTTAAAAACGTGCGCATCTATTGGATTCCCAGCCATCAGGGTTTCGAAGGCAATGAAAAAGCCGACTCTCTGGCTAAACAAGGAGACACGGGACTCAACAGCCACACGGCAGAAATTTCGATCCCCTTGCAAACGCTACACTCACACGTGGAAACACAGGCATGGGATTCGGCAGCACAAAGTTGGACAATTACCTCCAACTGCAGGATCTCCAAAATAATGTGCAAAACATACAGCGACAAGCTATCGCAATACATGCTGAAACTACAAAGGCATGATTGCCGCATGTTTACGGGACTCCTGACAGGCCACTGCCTCGTCGCAGTCCATGCGGGCATGACATGCGCCTAGGCATGACAAACAACGATGAATGCAGGAAATGCAAGGAACCAGGAGTCATGAAAACACTAGAGCACCTACTTTGCAGCTGACCCGCATTGGCAGCAAAACGCTTACAACACCTCCAGGCTCACTTCCTGGCATCCCTAGAGGAGGCCAGCAAGCTGGAACCAAACAAGCTTCTAGCATACTAACGCTGAAGGACCACACAACTAGATAGTCCCAACATATCCATCCACTGGCCTCACTAAGGACGCTCAGTGGTCTATGTGTGACACTTCCTCCGGGATGGGTCAGCCGGTCTTACCTAACCTAACCTATATTATAAAAAAACAAGTAAAAACGTTGCAGTCGGACGCAACCGACTGCGATATACTTTGATACCAGTTTACATAGCTGTTTTAAGGATTCCTAGTGCAAATAGTAATATATGAGGGCTTTGGGTATAAAAATCAGGCAGAAGGGGTAGGAATGACATTTATCTGTGGCGGATGGCACTTGCTATCCTCCTACCAAGTTTGGAGACTCTAGCGCAAAAACCGACAAAGATATAGAGGTGGGCGGTATAAGTGGGCGTGGCATAAACAATTTTATGCACACCTGTTTCGGATGTTACAACCAATGTTCATTCCAAATTTGGTGACTCTAGCTCAAAAACCGACAAAGATATAGAGTTGGGCGGTATAAGTGGGCGTGGCATAAAAAATTTGTATGCACACCTTTTACGGATGTCACAAGCAATGTTTATATCAAATTTGGTGACTCTAGTTCAAAAACTAAGAGAGATATAGAGGTGGGCGGTATAAGTGGGCGTGGCATCCAAAACATTGATGCAGATCTGTTACGGATGTCACTACCAATGTTCATACCAAATTTGCTGACTCTAGCTTAAAAACTGGCGAAGATACGTGCATTTCGGTTTTTTTTAGGGCGGTGGGGCATGTCCCGTTGTTTGGGGGCGTGTGCGTCCAATGTTTTGATGCATAACTTTGTCAGATGTCAGCATCTACCTTTATGTTAATTTTGGTGGCTATAGCTTCAAACTAACTAACAAAACTAACTTTAAGTAGTGATTACTAATTGTAGTCATTAGTAGTTAAATTATTTTAGTTGAAAAGTTGAACTAGTCATTACATTACGATTATTTTTGGTTTTACACAACTATATAATGATTACGAATACAAAAAATCAAAAATAATCTGAAACTATCACAAATTATCAAAATAATCAAAAATAATCAGAAATAATCAAATTGATTATAGAAAACCATAGAAAACCAGGTCGAAGCATATTCTTTAAAATATAACGCACGTTTGCTGCGACATAGTAACCGGCTGGCCGGTGAACTTGCGGGAAGGAGTGTAGTAAGAAGACTGAAGCGCAGGACGTTCAGGAACCTTCTACAGTAGCCCGCACTCAAACTATTCCAAAGAAGATAACGCCTGGTAAATTCAGGCTTGGTGATGTTTCTTACCGAACGAATAACATGTTGTTATAAAAATTTATGTATTTTTGATCCTACATGTACAAACAAATTAAAAAAAAAAAAAAAAAAAAAAAAAAAAATTAAATTGATTATTTTTGATTATTTTCGATTATTTTTATTATTTTGATTATTTTTGATTATTTTTGACTATTTGTGACTATTTTTGACAAATTGTGACTTTGTTTCACTAAAAAAATCAACAAAGTATTCCAACAACTTAGTTTAATACATTAACGTTTCGTGACGAATCACAAACTTTTCACTTATTATTATTATTATTTGGGGTGAATGCACTGCGACCTAAAAGATCTATTGTACCCCCTTCTTGGCCTATAGCTCTTCCATCAAACCGGTCGATGTTTTCTAAATCACTAAGTTGTATAATATGTCTTCCTAGGAGACGACTTCTTTTCCTTATTAAGGCTACACATTCTGCTATGATGTGCAGGGAGGATTCTTCCTCCATTTCGCAGAATCTGCACATTCCGCTTCTGGTTATGCCCAGCTTTGCTAGGTGACTTCTTAGTCTACAGTGTCCTGTCAGGAGACCAGTGAGTATCCTAAGTCTATTCTTTCCCATAGATATCAGAAGCTTAGCCGCTTTAGGTTATAGCTGCCCAAGAGAAGCTTTGCTTGTCTGAGTCCAGGTGTCTCTGCCCAGCTCATTTCCCGCATAAGCCTCTCTTCATTCCTAAGCTCCTGCCGTATCGTGCTTCTCCCTATCCCACAGTACGGCTCGGGTCCTATAAGGGGTGTCGCAGCTCCCCTCCTTGCTTGCTTATCTGCCTCTTCGTTCCCCGCTTTATTAACGTGTCCCGGGACCCACCTTAAGGCAAGCCTATTCTGTGATCCCAGGGTGTTTAGCTTGGTTCGCACTTCGCGAACAGTTTTTGACCTGATTTCGGTCTTACTAAGTGCCAATAATGCTGCTTGGCTATCCGATAGGATGGCTATCTCCCTGTTTTGATAATTGCGCTTCAAATTAAAGTCCACACACCTCCCTATTGCACACACCTCAGCTTGGAAGATGCTAGTGTGCTTGCCCAGGGATTCGAAGTAAGTGAGCCGTGGGCCTACCACACCAAGGCCGGAGCCTTGATGAGTTAGGGATCCATCAGTGTACCACTTTATGGTGTGTGGTTTCATTTTGTGGACCTCTTCTTCAGATGTCCACTCATTTTTGTTACATAGGTGAACTTGAAATTTCTGCACGAACATGTGCTCGGCTTTCATTTCGTCCCTTGGCTGTGCCTGAAGGGGAACTTCACCCGATAGCAAATCCACCTCTGTCTGACTAAGAATGTGCCCCCTCCCGGACATTCTTAAGAGGGTTGCTTTCTGTTGTAGCCTTATTGTGTGGTGAAGTGGCGTGAACTCCAAAAGAACTTCAAGTGCTGATGTTGGACAAGTCCTCATCGCTCCAGTGATTCCTACACAGGCCATTCTTTGCAACTTTTGTAGTTGCTTTTGCACAGTGATTTGCTGTGCCTTATCCCCCCACGCAATCGCTCCGTATGTGAGCATGGGCCTCACAACCATGAGATAAAGCCATCTTAATATTGTTGGCGATGTTCCCCATGATTTCCCAGCAATTCTACGACAGGTATAAAGTGCTCTGCAGCACTTTGCGATCGTATTTTGAATATGGGTTCCAAAATTTAGTTTGCAGTCAAAAGTGACCCCAAGGTATTTAACCTCCTTGCTTGTTTCTATTGTACTCCCAGCGAGCCTAATTTCCCTCATCCTTAGTAACTTGTATCTTCTGGTAAATGGAACGATGATGGTTTTTGTGGGGTTGGGGTTAAGGCCAACCTCCAAACACCAATCATGCGTGATCCTAATTCCCAGTTGAACAATGTCACAGAGAGTTTCTTCGTACTTGCCTCTGGCTATTATCACAATGTCGTCGGCATAACCCTGACACTGGATACCCCTGCTGGCAAGTCTACCTAACAGCTCATCAGCTAGTATGCTCCACAAGAGTGGTGATAAAACACCCCCTGTGGACAGCCCCTTGTGGTCGTAACTGTTAGAGTACTATCCTGTATGGATGCCGTAGCCTGTCTAATTTTTAGTAGGGATGAGATCCATCTGCTAGTCGTAGGGTCCAGGCCTCTTCTATTCAGGGTAGCTCTGACTGCATCATGTGACGTGTTGTCAATTGCTCCCTCAATGTATAATAAGGCACAGACTGCTACTTCTTTGTTTACTATCGCCGAGCGTAAGCTACGGTGCAATTCATATAGTGCCGTATCCGTAGATCTACCTGCCCTATATGCATGCTGCGTCGTCTGCAGTGGGTTCTGCATAAGCAGCGTGCTCATAATGTTGTGGTCCACTATCTTCTCCAACGTTTTCAACAAAAACGATGTCAAGCTAATGGGTCTGAAGGACTTTGGGTTGGTGATGTCTGTCTTCCCTGCTTTGGGGATGAAGACCACCCTAGCTCTACTCCAAGTGCTTGGTATATGACCAAGTGCTAGGCTACTAATCATAATTTTCCTCAGGGCGGGTAGGAGTTTCACCTGTCCTTGCTGAAGGAATGCGGGTGATATACCATCCAGACCAGGAGATTTGTACGGTTGGAAAGTTCCATTAACCATTGACTTGGCAGATGCCCAGTCAGAGATGGTCGGTCTGTGTTGTTCCTCTGTTTCAAGTACTACACTTTGGTGCCAAGGGATACTCCCTGGGATGTGAGTCTCGAACAGAAGCTCTAACTTTTGCATGTTGCTGGTCGTAAAGCTGTTGTCCCTACGTTTTAAGGCTAAATTCGCCTCCAACGCCCGCTTTGATAAGGCTCTATAGAGCCGGGCACCCTCATTTGTGCTTGCTATGCTTTCGCAAAACTCCCTATAGTTCTTGCGTTTGGCCTTCCTAATCTCCTTGCTGTAGGAGGTGAGGCTTTCACGGTATGTGTCCCATGATCTATCTCTCTTGGCTTTGTTAAAGAGATAGCGGGTGGTAAAGCGCAGTCTTTCAAGACTGTCATTCCACCATGGGACATCTTTCTCTCTACGCACCTTTCCCAACGGGCAGCTTTCTTCAAATGCATTATAAATGCCACTACTCAGATTTTCCACAACCCTGTCTAACTCGCCTATGCGTCTGGGTGTTCCAGAGATTCCGGTCACCAGATTCAGCTCTAGGGTCGACCTAAACTTTTCCCAGTCTGTTTTCCTTGGGTTGCGGGTTGAAGCACTACTATCCGTATTAACCTGAAGCTTAAAAAGGATGATCTTATGATCCGACATGGATTCCTCTGGAGAGACATGCCACTCCCTGAGGTGTGGTGTTAGACACCGACGAATCATGGTGATGTCCAGCACCTCTTCTCTAACTCTAGTTACGAAAGTCGGTGTAGATCGGACATTTCCTATTTCTAAGTCATATCTGAATATAAAGTCTGTGAGGTACTCACCCCTTGCGTTGATATCGCTACTTCCCCATAGGGTGTGGTGCGCATTGGCATCACAGCCAATGACCAATGGCATCTTCTCCTTTTTGCAGTACTCCGCCAGCCTCTCAATCTCCGGTGGTGGGCACGCCACATCACCCGCGAAGTAGGCCGATGCCACAATCATAGGGGGGGCGTTACCGTTTGCCTTCAAGGCGATTGGCACGCAGTCCCTAGTGAGGAATTCTGAAAGAATTGAATAATCAATATATTTCCTTACCATGATACATGCTCTAGGCATTGGATCTCTTTGATCCCATACTACCTTTGACACGGCGGTATACAGGCCTTTAATGCCATCGTTGACCCATGGCTCCTGTATGAGGGCTAGCCCAAGATGTTGTGTGATAAACGTCCTGGCTAAGACAGCCGAAGCTGCCTTAGCCTTATGGAGGTTTATCTGGGCTAGCCCGGTAGTGGTGACGCCTGTTGTCACCATTACTCTACGACCGCCTTCTTTACTGGTGGTGTAGGAGGGGAGTCACCCTCACCACCGCTGCCCGTCATCGTCACGTCAGCTTCATCTCTGTTCTCCTTCGCCAGTTCCTCTGCCAGTTCCTGGGACGACATGGGTTCCCCAAGATCCATCCCTTCCAGCACATCCTTGACAAGCGTCTGGTCTGCCAGGTCTTCATCTTCAGCCAAATCTTCCGATGGGTCGGTACGACCTGCCTGGTGGACGCTCGGTTCGGTGGCTGTGGGAGGGGGGGGTACCACTTCTGGTGGCTTTGGTGCAGCTGGGGCGGCAGTGTCCCTTTTGCCAGCAGTTTTCTTGAGACCGCTGACCGGAATAGTTCCGTAGCGGAATGCTACTTGGTGGCCCCTGGCCACTATTGCGTCCTTGGACACCTCGTCTATCCCAATTACCAATAGGGCGCCTCCATTTTCTGTCCTCCTTGACAGCACCTTCCATGCATTGGTCTCGATCCCGTTCTGATTCCTCAGCAGAATCAACAAGGACTCGGTAGACCGATCCGCGCTTCTGGGACAGTACAGCGTGATGTTGTGGGGTGACGGAATGTCACCACCCACCTTACAGTCGAATGGAGCTCCCTTCCACGACTTTAGCCTTGACACCGCAGCCTTGAGGAATTCCGCGGAGTGCTCGTCCGAGCATTCGATCACTAAGTGACCCACCCTGAAGTGAATTCCCGCGAACTCCACTGAGGTGCCCCATCCAGTGATAATAAGTTCATCAAGGATGGCCTCCTCCAATGCGGACAAGTCCCCGTGACTGAGCATTACCTGGGAATACTCCACAGGCATCACGGCCACCTTGACTCGTTTTGTCATCGCCGCGTACGACGATCGAGCCTCGGTGGACACTGTAGAGGAAGGCTTCTCTACTGAAGTAGCGGCGGCGGCTGCCTTCGACGTACTCGGGCGCTCCTCTGGACATACCCTTTTGGGAGTGTCAGCAGGAGGCGTCAGAGTATTGTTAAGGCGTTTGGGGGCTGGTCCCCTTGCCTGCTCCGCCGTCTGCCTATTGGCCGTTGCCATACTTCGGGCCTCAGCAGGGGGAAATCCCTGCTGAAGGTACCTTAGGTACCATTTAACCCTTGAGCCGCACAGACCCATCCTGTTTGGGTCGTCTACGCCTCCCGGCTCTCCACGTTTTGGCAGCTCCGCCTTCTGCTGCCGCTGATGTGCACCTTGCCGCCGAACCGCATTTAGGGCTGGTCGCATGGGCTGGGAAGGTCCTGCCTTGCTCGCAGCCTCTGCGGTTGGTGCTGTGTGCTGACGAGGGGCTTGCCTCGTCATATTTGAGCGCGTTGGGCCAGCTTGCGCCTGCGGCCTTCCCGCGCCTCGTTGCGCCTGTTGGGGGCGCTGTGGAATGCGTCCCACGTTGGAGAACCGCTCCCCGTCCAGGAGGCGGTCCTCAATGCGCCTTGCGGCACTTGCAGCAGGGATGTCCTGCACGTCTTGTTGTTTTATTGTTTGGTTCTTCATGTTGAATCCCACGAGCTGCGGAGAAAATAAGGTCCACCCGGGCAGAGATCCGCGATACCCGGGTAAGGCTAAATAGAACAGGCGGTCGCCATCTGCCTGAGCACACCGTTAAAGACTGGGCTAGTTTTTAAACCGGGCCCCCAGCCAGGCTGACTCTCGGCACGGTTCGTATGACACCTTAGGCCGGCCCGGTGTGAGATGAGGGGGTAGGGATGGAGGTAGGTATGTGTGGGGGAGTTGGGAGTGTGTGAGGCTATGATTTAAAGACGGCAACACAAGCGTCTTGTCGGTACGGTAAACGGCACCGTACCCGCTGTTTGTCCGGGACTGCTTATTAGCGAAAAATATCGCATATTTGCAGCTAATCCCACAGGGGCCGTTCGCTATCCGCAACCCGCGACCCGCCTGGTGGCCTCAGCTCAGCCCCCTCCGAACCATCCCACATGTTCATCAGACCAGGAACTTTTCACTTATTAATACAACATTTAACGAACATTTTATAAAAAAAATGATAAATAAGGAAGTAAGACTGATTTTTGATAAAATATTATTTTACCAAAAATCAAAAAATTCACCAAATAAATTTAAATGTTGTTCAAACTTTATCCACCTCGACAAAATTTTTTTTTTTTTTGAAATATCAATTGCTGATTTATGATGCAGATTCACGCGTGTTTGTGTTCAGTGAAGCAATTTAATTCCCTTAACTGCAACCTCTTAGCTAGGCGTAGCTTTGATTTAGTGCGTGCGAAGGAGGTAGGAATATTAAGCTTTTTAATTGACTTCCAGAGCGCGCATTAATAAGAGAGTGAGCGTAAATAAGCAACAACAAATACACATGATCGGAGCGTGATTTCTAAAATTTATTCTTTAAGGCACCAATACACGTGGTTTATGAATCACACGCATTATGAATACATTCATAGAATTGGGCGAATCGATGTAAGTTGCGTCGTACGTGTGAGTCGAGCTCTTGGTCCCAAATCCAAAAAGGCGGCTTCAGACTTGATAGCGCCCGCGTTGTTCTTGTGATCGGTACTGGATTTCTACATTTTTATGTATTAAACTATGTTGTTGGAATAATTTGTTTATTTTTTTTAGTGAAAAATAGTCACAATTGGTCAAAAATAGTCACAAATAGTGAAAAATAATCAAAAATAATCAAAATAATCAAAATAATAATAATAATCGAAAATAATCAAAAATATTCAAAAATAATCAATTTGATTATTTCTGATTATTTTTGATTATTTTTGATTATTTTGATAATTTGTGATAGTTTCAGATTATTTTTGGTTTTTTGTAATTGTAATCATTATATAATCATAAATTTCTACTAGCGAACTATATAGTCACTACGACTACTTTTTAAAAGTAATTTAATTGATTAGTAATTGTAATCGCAATTTAACAGGTATGGTGCAATGTCCGTCATGGTGTTTGTCTGTCTGTATGAACGCAACTTTTTCGACACCCTTAAAGCTAGAGCCTTGCAACTTTGCAATTATCTTGGTACATGCCTTCGTCAGACAAAGTGTTAAATTTAGGGCTCTACGACCTCAGGGAGCCTGGGAAATCGGTAACAAGTCGATACACCTCGAAGTGCAAATCGATTAACCACTTATATATCCCACATTTTAGCAGCTAGAGTCACACATTTTGATGGCAAGATAGCTGGTGACATTCCTCAAAAAATTGCATCAAAAGTTTGGATGCCACGCCCACCTATTTCGCCCCCAGCCACTCTCCGATTATAAACTAAAATGCCTGTATCTTCTACAGTTTTGAAGCTATAGCCACCAAAATTGAGATGAAGGTAGATGCTGACATCTGACAAAGTTATGCATCAAAACATTGGACGCCCACTCCCCCCAACAACGGGACATGCCCCACCGATCTAAAAAAACCGAAATGCACGTATCTTCGCCAGTTTTTAAGCTAGAGTCACCAAATTTGGTATGAACATTGCTTGTGACATCCGTAAAAGGTGTGCATACAAATTGTTTATGCCACGCCCACTTATACCGCCCACCTCTATATCTTTGTCGGTTTTTGCGGTAGAGTCTCCAAACTTGGTAGGGGGATAGAAAGTGCCATCCGCCACAGATAAATGTCATGCCTACCCTTTCTGCCTGATTTTTATACACCAAGCCCTCATATATTACTATTTGCACTCAGAATCCTTAACACAGCTATGTAAACTGGTATCAAAGTATATCGCAGTCGGTTGCGTCCGACTGCAACGTTTTTACTTGTTTCTTTTGAATTTGGGAGTGATTTCTTCGGAACTAAGAGAAGTGGGCTATTGTATTCAGATATAGATGGTTCTACTATACTATCTTTTATTAATTTTTCTACCTGTCTAGTTATTTCTGGCTTTTCTGTTTCTGCATTTCTATAGTTTTTTATGTAGACTGGGGTTTTGTCTGCTAACCTTAATTTTTGTTTGTAGAAATTATTACTTGAAATTGCTTCTGATTCTAGACCAAATATGCCACTGTATTTGGTACATAAATCAGCTAGTTCTGTTTTTGCATGGTCTGGGAACTTTAATTTATTTAAGACTTTATTTGTTCTATTGATTTTGTTAGTACTAAATGATTGAATTTCGTAATTTTCTATTGATTCAAATTTAATTATTGGATTTTTGATACTTATATTTTCATTTGTTGTATTTAAAATGCAAACTATTTCTCTATTACCTGTTACGATGCTGTTAGGTATTAATACTCCAGGATGAATTTCCTGATTTGGTATTAACACAGTATCTTCATTTGTCTGAAGTGGGATGTTTCTCATTACTTCTGACCTTGCTGGTAATAATATTGAGTTGTCAATATCATTGTGTAATAGAGGTACATGTATTTGGTATTTAAGCGATTGCGGTTTTAGAATTAATTCATCGTTGTGATAATCTACTATGCAATTGAATTTTCGGATGAAGTCAAGTCCCAGAATTCCGTCACATGGTACCGGAAATTCATTATGAACTATTTGGAAGTCGTGACTGATTATGAAATAATCGAAAAGTAAATCAATTGTAGCAAGTCCAATTGATTGTATTGTTCCCTGACCAATTCCTGTTATATTTGTTTTGAAATTTTGATTTATTTCTGAACATAAGCTATTATCTTTTAAAATTGATATGTAAGCTCCAGTATTTACTAGTAGTGTTATTGGTTTATTATTTTTTGGGTTGTGTATTTTTATTATGCTGCTGAGACATTGATTTATGTTGAAAACTTTTATGTTTGGCTGCTCAAGGGGTTTGAGTGTTTTCCGAGTTACTTTGTGTAACTCGTACTTGTTGTTACCTCTATTGCCTCTATTTGAGCCGCCTCTGTTCGAACCGCCTCTAGAGTTGGTATTGTTATAATAATTATTATTATTGTACCTTTGGCCGCCTCTGTTATTGTTACGGCCTCTATTATAATAGCCACGTCCACGATTTCCACCGCGTTGTGGGTATTTTTGGTAATACATTATAGTATGGGTTTCTTCAGCTACTTCATTAGCTGTTTCAATAAATAAACAGATAAATGTCATGCCTACCCTTTCTGCCTGATTTTTATACCCAAAACCCTTATATATTACTATTCGCACTCAGAATCCTTAACACAGCTATGTAAACTGGTATCAAAGTATATCGCAGTCGGTTGCGTCCGACTGCAACGTTTTTACTTGTTTTCAATTTTCTTTTATTATTATTTTTTTGATATTATATTTCATATTTTTTTTTTTTTTTGATCTTATCTAGATCATTTGCTTTGCTTAAATATTTTTTCTTTAAACATCTATTGTGTATTTTATAAATTTTAAATAGGAGACTGGCAATTATTATTATAACTATTATAATGAGTAACGTTGTTATAATAGTCAGATCTTGATTTTCTACTGCTACTTTATTTATTACATTGGCAGTGGAGTCCACTGCTTTTACGTCTAATAAACCCATTTTTGTGGGTGCTTTATAAATTATATTTTCAAAATTTTGTATTGAATACATTGTAATAGAAGAATCTAAGTTTTCAACAGATTTATTGATTCTGTTGTCATTCATTAATATTTACTTGTGAACATTAAGAACATAAATTTTTTTTTCAATTTTTTTTTTTATATATAAAAGTATTTTTAAAATTATGAATTTAATTTTTCTTAACATATTTTTCTGCCTATTTTTTCGTATAGCTTTACGGGCTATACTTCTAATCGGGCAACTTTAATGACGCTCAATTTTACAATTGTTTATATAAAGTAAAAAAAAAATATGCATCGTAGTGCAATTTAAAAAATTTGTGCAACGCAGTGCCATTTAAAAAAAAATTGCGCCCTTGGGAGCGCTGTCGGTTCACTTTTCCAGGGTCTGGATTCGTGCGCCAGACGGTGCCGGTGCTGGCTGCACAGGCTGTTGATTCTCTGATGGGGCACCGGTGCTGGCTGCACAGGTGTATTCGCAAAAGGGTGCGTATAAAGGTCCTTCACAGTCTCTTGGGCAGGTTTTCCTCAGTTTAGGAATGTCGATCTTTTCTGGTGGTTGCAATTTTATATTAGTTTTGGCAATATTTGGAATTTCAGAGTAGGTGGATGTGTGTATGGTTGTGGTTTGGTTTTTTCTTTCTGTTAATAGATTTTTTATGTACTCAACTTCGGCATGTAGTTTTACCGAGTTGTTCCACTTTAAAGTATTGCCGCTGTTCAGCAGCTTCAATAATTCAGCCGTTCTGGCTTTTAGTCTTTTTACTACACCACTGCGTTTTCCACACATCACACTCTACTCACTGCGTTTTTTTTTTGTCTATCTATCCTCCTGTGATCCAGAGTACATTGCGTAATTTCGCTGCGCCAATTGCAGATATGTATTACGTCGCCATGTAGATATTGTAGATGTAGATGTTGATATTGGTGCTGATATTTGCGGTTCTTTGTAGTTGATTTTTGTCGTCTCGATCTCGGTCACGGTCGCCATATAGATATTAAAAGGCAGATATTTATCAGGAGTTAGGGGAGCGACCTTTGTTGTCGCTCCTCGATGGTTTATTTGTCTCTGCCTTTACAATTTGGTTTTTCTTATAACTAAACCTAAGGCTGCGCAGTTCGCAGTGACAGCGCTGCCTTTTGTATATAAGTAAATAAGCGGCGAAAACGTCGCTGGTAAGACGGAGCGTGTTATGCACATATGCAAGCGGTCACTGCATGGGACACATGCGGCTTGTTTGTTGTCAGGGCCTTTGTGGCCGATCATATTTCGGGCACTTGAATTGCACTTGAATATGACTAATGTTTAGGCAACAAAGACTAAGTGTCGTTGCCTTTTTGTATGCATGTTTATAAGTATTTACTAGACATAGTGCAGAGCATAGTAAGCTCTCGATATGTGCATACCACATCTCCCTCCTTTTGAAAAATAACTTTATTATATGAAGTTATTTTAGTTATTATATTTGTTTTTTTTTGTTTGTAAATTTATTGTAGTAAAAACATAATATGAAATATAATATGAAAATATATTGATAATGATAAAAATGATTATATATATTATTTTTATACTTTGATACCAAAGGTATCATAGTATATTGGGTTTGTGCAATGTCCGTCATGGTGTCTGTCCGTCCGTCCGTCCGTCCGTCCGTCCGTCCGTCCGTCCGTCCGTCCGTCCGTCCGTCCGTATGAACGCAACTTTTTTCGACACCCTTAAAGCTAGAGCCTTGCAACTTTGCAAATATCTTGGCACATGTCTTCGTCAGACAAAGTGTTAAATTTGGGGCTCTACGACCTCAGGGGGCCTGAGAAATCGATAACAAGTCGATACACCTCGATGTGCAAATCGATAAAACACAAATATATCCCACATTTTAGCAGCTAGAGTCACCAAATTTGATGGCAAGATAGCTGGTGACATTCCTCAAAAAATTGCATCAAAAGTTTGGATGCCACGCTCACCTCTTCCGCCCCCAGCTCCCCTCAAATTATAAGCAAAAATGTCCGTAGCTTCTACAGTTTTGAAGCTATAGCCACCAAATTTGGTAGGAAGGTAGATGCTGACACAGATATGCATAAAAATTTTGGATGCTACACCTCCAAACAAAGGGCCATGCTCCACCGGCCTAAACAAAACTGAAATGCATGTATCTTCGCCAGTTTTTAAGCTAGAGTCACCAAATTTGGTGGGCATATTGTTAGTGACATCCGTAACAGATCTGCATTAAAATTTGAATGCCCGCCCACCTCTATTTCTTTTCTTTTTGCGCTTGAGTCTCTAAACTTGGTAGGGGGATAGAAAGTGCCATCCGCCACAGATAAATCTCATGCCTACCTTTTCTGCCTGATGTTTATACCCAAAACCCTTATATATTACTATTTTCACTCAGAATCCTTAACACAGCTATGTAAACTGGTACTTTGAGTATATCGCAGTCGGTTGCGTCCGACTGCAACGTTTTTACTTGTTTTATATTGCTCATCTATATATATAAAAATAAGTGGCAGTTTTCGTTGTTCATTAAAAATGGCAAGAAGGAGCTCACCTATTGAAACCAATTTTTTAGGCATTGTTCGGACTACTTAGTAGATGGTTTGTGTGAAGTTCGACCCAAATCGGTATACCAGTTCTTCATTTATCTCATATTTTATAATGAGTTCAATAAATGGAAACAAATTTTGAAAATAGAAAACAGGGATTTTGCTGTCAAATTTAAAATTTTTTCAGTGTTGAAAGTAAACAATATTTTTTTATTTTATTTTGTACGTGCTGCGATAACTATTGTGCGTGTACTTTTCAAAAAATATTTTTGCGGTGTTTCATATAGTTAAAAAAAAACGTTAATTTTGAGCTCTTGAAGTTTTTTTTTTTTTTCTGAGACAAAGAAAAAATGCCAAGAGCCAAGCGAGCAAATATAGGGCGCCGAACGCGTGAAGCAAATTATGTGGCTAAACGAAGACAAAATCAGACTGAATATGAACGCACGCAAGCAAATGCATCGCAGCTTGAGCGAAAGGAACGAAATAGATCGGTTAACACTGTACCTGCACAGAGTCTTGCACGGCAATCACGAGTAGGTACAAATTATCGTGAAGGGAGAGTTCCGTTTCGCCTTCGCGATCAAATGGAATATGCTGGCTTTCAATACGATCCTGAATGCGACTACAGCCTGCATGGTGACATTGGAGCAATGAGTATTATCTGTACGCATTGCAATGCAGCGAAGTTTCGAGGAGAAACAGCTGGCATGTGCTGCTCCAATGGCAAAGTGAAACTGCCAGCATTGGAGCCGCCAGCCGATCCATTACATTCCTTGATCACTGGAGAATCGCCGACGTCTAAGCATTTCTTGAAGAATATTCAAGCATACAATTCATGCTTTCAAATGACTACTTTTGGTGCAACAAAAATCATTAGAGATGAATTTATGCCGACGTTCAAGGTTCAGGGACAAATATACCATCGAGCAGGCTCGCTCTTACCATTTGCCGATGCTGACTATAAATTTTTGCAAATATATTTTATCGGTAATGGAATTGACCAACTGAATCAACGGTGTACAATTGGGACCGGCACAAGGAGAAAAATCGTACTGAATTTGCAAAGATTTCTCCATGAACAAAATGAATTGATTCGATTGTTCAAAATCAAAAACTATCAACGCCATGATTACTTAAGTGAACGCGCATTATTGTCACCAAAAAATATACACGTCTCCGAAATCAATTTTGCCATTCTGGAAAAACTGCCAGGAGAAGCTACAATATATACATCAATTGATAGCGTTTTAAATCAAGATGAAGCAATTCATTATCCAACTGAATTCTTGAATTCTTTGGATCCCCCCGTACTGCCACCGCATCGTTTAGTCATGAAAGTCGGTTCACCCATTATACTTCTTCAAAATCTGAAGTCACCGACATTGTGTAATGGCACAAGACTTTCAGTAAAAAAATTGTGGCCAAATTTGATTGAAGAAACCATACTAAATGGAAAGGTAGCAGGAGAAGTTGTACCCTTACCACGCATTCCAATGATACCAACGGACATGCCGTTTGAATTTAAGCGCTTGCAGTTCCCAGTACGTCTTGCCTTTGCGATGACCGTCAACAAATCGCAAGGGCAAACGTTTCGAGTGTGTGGCGTCAATTTGAAAGAACCGTGCTTCTCCCACGGCCAATTTTACGTCGCATGCTCGAGAGTGGGAACACCAAGGAGTTTATTCATTTACGCGCAAGGTGGAAAAACAAAAAATGTAGTTTACCAAAATGTTTTATAAGTTACAGTTTTAGAAAAATAAGTAAAACACAAACTAAAAAGAGTTTTAATCGATATAGGTGTAGCGAAGTGCACCGGGTAACAGCTAGTATTACTCATAGAATTGCCTAGACATTTTATTAAAAACCTACTGTGAGAAAATACAAAACGTTTATTCTATGAAACCGATTTTATTCGCGATCGCGGTATGGTATCGACATACAAAGTAGACAAGAACCAAGCTTAGACCTGACTTTATAGTGTGTCAAAATTTTGGCTCAAACGGATCAGTAGTCTTCAAACCCATAAAGCATGGAGTCATGTACACAACATGGGCTTACTGTTGCCAATGCCAAACTAATTACCTACATTTTTACAAAGTGCTTAATGGGGGGAGAGTATTCTCGTGTGGTCCAACTTATAAAGATGCACGGATTTCAATTAAAATGTTGGAATTCGACCAGTGGTGTTAAAGCAGCGAAGCGCGTGGGTCTGTTAGTATGTACAGTTATGTTAAAAATAATAGCAGCGCATGTAAGCTTTAACTTTAAGATTGAATAATAATATCATGATGGTTACAGATCCAAAATTTTTTTATTATTTAGTATTGATATTTAATTTCAAACAAAATAGGCGTGTTTCTTCATCAAAACACTTCTTTCATTTATAAAAAAGTCAGCAAAATTAAGTTTATAACTTCATTTACTTCATTAACAATGTTACTTATGAGCTAATATTTGGTTGTGAGCCCCTTATTAGCCAGAACAGCTTCACATCTCCGCGGAAAGTCCATTTTATTGGCATTTCCCAAGAGGAATATGCTAGCATAACATTTTTTAGTATATCCACGTATACATGTTGATCCATGATCCCATTAATCATTTGGATAGAGCCTACGCCGCTGTACGAACAGCAGGCCCATGTTAAGATTTTTAATCCACCATGCCTTACTGTCTTTAGCGTGTGGTTAGGGTGATATTCAGTGTTTGGCAGACGACGCACATATTGGGTAGATCCAGTTCCACCAAACAACACAATTTTACTCTCGTCAGTCCAGAGAATGTTGCGCCACTTTGTTAAGGGCCATTTCAGGTGCTCTTTAGCAAACTGTATTCGAGCTTTTATGTGTTTAGAAGTAAGTAGAAGCACCTTCATTGGACTTCGGGCCTGGAGTTTGTGCTCCAGAAGTCTTCGCCGAATAGTGAAACTACTCACTGACAAGCTTAGGTCTGCTTTTAATGAATCTGCAGACGCGAATGGATTAGCCTTGCTGGAGCGCACAATGCGTCGGTCATCAATTTCATTGGTAGCTCTTTTCCTGCCACGGGTTTCAGGTTTCTGGCGATAGTTAATGGCATTAAAGACCATTTTAGCAGAACATCCAACCAATCTTTCGATATTCCTGTATGTTTTACCTTGTTTTCTAAGGCTTAATATCCATTCGCGCTTTTTATTTTTATACACTTTTTATACCCTTTACCCATAAAATGGGTAAATAAGGGTATAATGGTTTTGTGCAAATGTATGTAACTGACAGAAGGAAGCGTATATATATTCTTGATCAGCATCAACAGCCGAGTTGATCTAGCCATGTCCGTCTGTCCGTCTGTCTGTCTGTCTGTCTGTCTGTCCGTCTGTCTGTCTGTATGAACGCGCCGATCTCAGAGACTATAAGAGCTAGAGACTTCAAACTTAAAACTTAAACTCTCCTATACCATAAGCAGATCAAGCTTGCTTTTAATTTTCGATAACATTTCTGGTTTCCGATATACACATGCTCATCGATAACAACAAATTCTTGAATTTCTAAATTGTGAAAACAAGGATTTAAATTATTGGTAAAATAATGAACATTTGAAAAAATTTGATTTAAATCGGTTAAGAAACACCGGAGATATCGCAGTTTGAAATTTGGTCATTTTGGTCATTTTGGTCATGTTAGTCACTGGAAGAATACACGATAGGATGGGGTAAAGGGTATGTCCTAGTCAGGATTTCTTGACTAGAGCCTTCTTACTTGTTTTTTTTTTTAGTTGTTACCTCAGAACTTGGTAGACCGATTTTGATGATTCTTTTTGTATTTGAAAACTGGTGCTACCAGTGTGGCTCAATTTTATTATTTTGGTCTAGTTCTGGCAATGGCTTCATTAAGAAAACCGCATAGCTCTTAAATTTTCATACTTATTTATACGTATCTAGCACGATTTTTGAGTTACAGTTTTTTAGTTGAGAGGTCAGGTGATGACGAAGAAGATCTGCATCAAGAGTTTGGATGAAAACCGGAAACGGCTATATCTTTAACAGTTCTTGAGCTAAAGTTACCAAATTTGGTAGGAAGATAGACGGTGACATCTACCAAAGATCTGCAAAATTTGGATGCCACATTCAACTCGGCCGCCCGCCTTTTAAAAACGAGAATTTAGTATTATTTTACAGTCTTTGAGCTAGAGTCACAAAATTAGGTAAGAAGACAGCTGACGACATCATCACAGATTTGTTGGGTAGGGGACGTCGTCACCTCTGTTGAGTAAGGCGCTTCTGCCTTCCTTTGCTTGTTTCACTAAGGCCCGATTTCTCAAAATGTAGTTAACCATTCAGTTTTGTAGCTTATGCTAAATTATCGAAGTTTCAGTTAAGAAATTTGGGTTTCTCAAAGCCATAAGTGCCTATCATCAATATATTAATATCGCTTTACGGTGTGACCATTTTTATTAGGGTGCCCAGGTGTTTCTTTTTTTTATTGTTTTTGCCTGTGACTGACCAATTCTTCTTTACTACTTTTACTTGTTTCAAATTAATAGCTAAATAAACACATAAATTGTAATGAATATGCCAGAAATAAAGCGGCAACCTGCAAAAAACTTTACAAATGCAGAAGAGCATTTGCTTGTTGACCTTGTGAACTCTTTTAAGCATATATTAGAAAACAAAAAAAGGGATTGTGTGACATAAGGAAAAAGACGAAGCTTGGCAGAATGTTTCCGCCAAATTTACGGCAGAAGGAGGAGTTTTCTGCACTTGGAAAACATTAAAAGACAAATACAATAATTTAAAAAAAAGGCGCACAAAAAATTTGCATACAGCAGACGAATGTCAGCTGTCAAATTTGGCTTAACTGACAAATATTTCACTAACTGGATATTGAGAAACTGGGCCTTAAACGACGCTGTCGCATATGAGCAGCACGTTTAGTAGGTCTACCCATATTCAGAAAACCTATTAAAATATATCTTCAAAATCACAATAAATTAACAAATAAACAAAAATTTTAACAAAAAAAAACCAACTTCAAATTAACTAAAGTGCCCTAAAAAGTAAAAAATAAGTGAGTTTTCTTATACAATTAGTAGGAACTATTGTTATTTTTGGAGTCGGTGTCAGCTAAGGTAGGTTGATGGATGGTCCATATTGAATGGATTGATAGATAGCCATTCTGTTGTAAGAGAAAATCCGTTGAGTAAATGACTAAAATTGAAACTTTAAATGAGTTTTTCTCAAAACTACGTTTTGCGAAACTCTGAATTTGTGTTTGCCAGTTTTACTAAACCGTGAGGAATAGGTTTTAAACAATGCAGAATTAATAAATTTCTGCCATATTGGGGGGGGGCAGCCAAGGTATAAACCTACCTTAGCTGACACCGACTCCAAAAATAACAATAGTTCTTACTACTTGTACAAGAAAACTCAATTATCTTCTATAAAATTTTATTTTTAATCGCGAGTCGTTTACGAAATAATGCCCTCCAAAAAAGCGAATTTAGGTCGTCGTTCTCGCAACGCAGTAAGAGTGAGAATCCAGTTTTCGAATAGGACGGCGGAAGAGCGGGAATCGGTAAGAGAGACGGACCGGTTAAGGCAAAGGCAGAGGATTATCATAGAACCAGCAGAAAGCCGTGCCGCTAGGCTTGAGGATAGGCGATTGCGAGCACGAGAGTCAAGGTCTGCAGCAGAAGAATTAACAAAATGGAATAAGAGTAGCTGAACTTCGTACACAGATTACAGTAGATAGTCATTAGCAGTACCATAATCATGCATTTCGATATGAACCAACAGTTGATTATACCTTCAGTCGCCATGTCGGAATTGACCAGATGAGTCATGTCATGTCACTTACTTCCAGGCTCTAAAGTTAAACGTATTTAACAATTATGATTTGTTGTGTTCATTTCTTATACGTGGACTCACAGAATGCCACTGCGAAGGGTGGCAGGGTACAGCTAGTCTTGTAATAAATTTGGCCTTGGATTTTGAATGATAAGTTGAATCGTTGACAATTGATAGCATTAGGTTAGGTTAGGTTGGACCGGCTGACCGTCCCCGGGGGAAGTGTCACACATAGACCACTGAGGGTCCTTAGTGAAGCTGACGGTAGGATATGTTGGGACTATCTAGATGTGATGTTCCGCTGCGTTAGTTTGCTTCGGGCAAGCGCTAGAAGCTTGTTTGGTTCCAGTTTGCCAGGGATGCCAGGAAGTGAGCCTGGAGGTGTTGTAAGCGTTTTGCTGCCAATGCGGGTCAGCTGCAAAGTAGGTGCTCTAGTGTTTTCATGACTCCTGGTTCCTTGCATTTCCTGCATTCATCGTTGTCTGTCATGCCTAGGCGCATGTCATGCCCGCATGGACTGCGACGAGGAAGTGGCCTGTCAGGAGTCCCGTAAGCATGCGGCAATCATGCCTTTGTAGTTTCAGCATGTATTGCGATAGCTTGTCGCTGTATGTTTTGCACATTATTTTGGAGATCCTGCAGTTGGAGGTGTTTGTCCAACTTTGTGCTGCCGAATCCCATGCCTGTGTTTCCACGTGTGAGTGTAGCGTTTGCAAGGGGATCGAAATTTCTGCCGTGTGGCTGTTGAGTCCCGTGTCTCCTTGTTTAGCCAGAGAGTCGGCTTTTTCATTGCCTTCGAAACCCTGATGGCTGGGAATCCAATAGATGCGCAAGTTTTTAAGCTTCCCTGCTCGCCAGGACATCTCGGGATCTTATGAAGTGCGACTGTAAGGCTTTTATTACTGCCTGGCTGTCAACGAATATATTTACCTTGTTAAGTGCTGTATTCGTCTGTAGGACTGATTCCGCCGTTTTCCTTATTGCGAATATCTTTATATGTTTATTGCTGTCTGCTCTGCTCCTGAGCGCCAATCATCTATTCCTAAGAGCGTGGGCGTGAAGTTGAAATTGTTTTTTGGGATCATGTAGTCTGTTTCGAGCCGAGTCCCTATTCCAATTGTACTATGACCGTAGTTATGTATTGTCATGTTGCCTATCGTGCAAGGACGTTGTCTTTTTTGCTACTAGGCGGGCCTGTATGTCCACTGGGTTGACGTTCAATATGGCTTGTAGTGATTTCGTAGGAGTAGTCCTCAGCGCCCCTGTGATGCACATAAGTGCATGTCGCTGGGTTTTTTCCAGTCGTTTTAGGTACGTAGATTTCTCTGTGGCTTTCCACCATACCAGTATTCCGTAGAGTAGTATGGGGCGCACAATTGTGATCAGAATCCAATGTGTTTGTCTTGGCGAGAGTCCCCAAGTGCTACCCAACATCTTTTGCGATGTGTAGAGTGCATTGGTGGCTTTCTTTACCCTTTCTTCTACATTGAGCTTCCAGCCCAGCTTGCTTTATCGTTTATTTTGGGGGGCGTCCAGCGAGGTATCTTGTATCTCTTGGTAAAGAGAATGAGGTCCGTCTTGTCCGCGTTGATACTTAGGCCGGCTTCCGTTGCCCATGCTAGTATCTCTTTTAGAGTGTTTTCCATGACATGGCTGATTGTCGATAGACAGTTGCCCGTCATAATTATGCTTATGACGTCCGCATATGCAGTTATCTTTGGTGCTTTCCATTTGAATTTCTTTAGGAGGTCGTTTACCACCAAGTTCCACAGTAGGGGAGATAGCACTCCTCCTTGAGGTCCTTTGTGGCCGATCATATTTCGGGCACTTGAATTGCACTTGAATATGACTAATGTTTAGGCAACAAAGACTAAGTGTCGTTGCCTTTTTGTATGCATGTTTATAAGTATTTACTAGACATAGTGCTGAGCATAGTAAGCTCTCGATATGTGCATACCACATCTCCCTCCTTTTGAAAAATAACTTTATTATATGAAGTTATTTTAGTTATTATATTTGTTTTTTTTTGTTTGTAAATTTATTGTAGTAAAAACATAATATGAAATATAATATGAAAATATATTGATAATGATAAAAATGATTATATATATTATTTTTATACTTTGATACCAAAGGTATCATAGTATATTGGGTTTGTGCAATGTCCGTCATGGTGTCTGTCCGTCCGTCCGTCCGTCCGTCCGTCCGTCCGTATGAACGCAACTTTTTTCGACACCCTTAAAGCTAGAGCCTTGCAACTTTGCAAATATCTTGGTACATGTGTTCGTCAGACAAAGTGTTAAATCTAGGGCTCTACGACCTCAGGGGGCCTGGGAAATCGATAACAAGTCGATACACCTCGAAGTGCAAATCGATAAAACACATATATATCCCACATTTTAGTAGCTAGAGTCACCAAATTTGATGGCAAGATAGCTGGTGACATTCCTCAAAAAATTGCATCAAAAGTTTGGATGCCACGCCTACCTATTCCGCCCCCAGCCACTCTCCGATTATAAACAAAAATGCCTGTATCTTCTACAGTTTTGAAGCTATAGCCACCAAAATTGAGATGAAGGTAGATGCTGACATCTGACAAAGTTATGCATCAAAACATTGGACGCCCACGCCCTAAACAACGGGACATGTCCCACCGCACTAAAAAAACCGAAATGCACGTATCTTCGCCAGTTTTTAAGCTAGAGTCACCAAATTTGGTATAAACATTGGTAGTGACATCCGTAACAGATCTGCATCAATGTTTTGGATGCCACGCCCACTGATACCGCCCACCTCTATATCTTTCTTAGTTTTTGGGCTAGAGTCACCAAATTTGGTATGAACATTGGTTGTGACATCTGTAACAGGTGTGCATACAAATTTTTTATGCCACGCCCACTTATACCGCCCACCTCTATATCTTTGTCGGTTTTTGCGCTAGAGTCTCCAAACTTGGTAGGGGGATAGAAAGTGCCATCCGCCACAGATAAATGTAATGCCTACCCTTTCTGCCTGATTTTTATACCCAAAACCCTTATATATTACTATTCGCACTCAGAATCGGTAACACAGCTATGTAAACTGGTATCAAAGTATATCGCAGTCGGTTGCGACCGACTGCAACGTTTTTACTTGTTTTAAATTCATTTAGTGATACATATTCGAAAATTTGTTCACTTGGTGACATCTGTAAGTTATTGATTTTATGTAATCCGGCTTCTGAATTAAGCCTTTGAAAAAATTGATCTCAATCAAATTTTTAATTAGAATACAAATCGTTAACTGGAAATTGTGAAATAATTTGCTTTCCTCTTTTGAGTAAATATTTGAAATTATTCATTTTTATTTTTACAAATTTCTTTACGTCGCTATTGCTAACGACTTCGTAGACATTGGGCTCATATATTTTATTTGCATGCATTTTAATTTTTTCATCTGCGCAGATGTTTTTCCTGTTTTTTTGATGATCTTGTTTGTACCATCAGAATATTTCTATTAATTTGTATAAAGTCTTCTACGTTTATGCGAGATAATGCATCCGCAACGTGGTTGTCCTTCCCCTTGAGATACTCAACTGTAAATTGATACTCTTCTAAATCTAATCTCATTCTTGTCAGCTTTGATGTAGGATATTTCATTGAAAATAAATAAACTAGGGGTCTATGATCTGTTTTTACTAAGAAATGCCTTCCATAGATATTAGGTCTGAAATGAATTATTGCCCAGTGTATAGCTGCTAGTTCCTTTTCTGTAGTAGATTTATTACTTTCTCCCTGTGTGAAAGATTTTGATGCATATGCAATTGGTAGATGCGCACCGTTGCAGTCTTGTGAGAGTACTGCGCCACATGCATGTTTACTTGCATCTGTGGTTATGAAAAATTCTTTGCTAAAATCAGGGTATTGCAATAATGTTGGCTTCATTAATGCCTTTTTAAGATATTTGAATGATTCTTCACACTCTTTAGTCCATTTAAATTGGACATTTTTCTTGCACAGATTTGTTAAGTTACGTGAGTATTGAATGAGTATTGAATGAACATTTCTCTGGGTTTAGCTTAAGGTTGTGTTTTCTACAAAGTTCAAATATACTCGTAAGATTTTTGAGCATGTGCTGTTCGGAGCAGCCGATAACAACTAAATCATCCATGTAGAGAAATGCTTGTGATGGTTCTAGACCAGAAAAGGCAAGTTGCATCATTCTCATAAATGAGTTTGGTGCTACTTTTAGACCATATGGTAATCGCGTGAAGCGATATGAGCCAGTGCTCGTAGGAAATGATGTTATATTTCTAGATTTATTATACTTTGATACCAAAGGTATCATAGTATATTGGGTTTGTGCAATGTCCGTCATGGTGTCTGTCCGTCCGTCCGTCCGTCCGTCCGTCTGTCCGTATGAACGCAACTTTTTTCGACACCCTTTAAGCTAGAGCCTTGCAACTTTGCAAATATCTTGGTACAGGTCTTCGTCAGACAAAGTGTTAAATCTAGGGCTCTACGACCTCAGGGGGCCTGGGAAATCGATAACAAGTCGATACACCTCGAAGTGCAAATCGATAAAACACATATATATCCCACATTTTAGTAGATAGAGTCACCAAATTTGATGGCAAGATAGCTGGTGACATTCCTCAAAAAACTGCATCAAAAGTTTGGATGCCACGCCCACCTGTTCCGCCCCCAGCCCCCCTCAAATTATAAACAAAAATGCCTGTATCTTCTACAGTTTTCAAGCTATTGCCACCAAAATTGACATGAAGGTAGATGTTGACATCTGACAAAGTTATGCATCAAAACATTGGATGCCACGCCCCCAAACAACGGGACATGCCCCACCGCCCTAAAAAAAAACGGAAGGCATGTATCTTTGTCAGTTTTTAAGCTAGAGTCAACAAATATGGTATGAACATTGGTAGTGACATACGTAACAGATCTGCATCAATGTTTTGGATGCCACGCCCACTTATACCGCCCACCTCTATATCTTTCTTAGTTTATGGGCTAGAGTCACCAAATTTGGAATGAACATTGGTTGTAACATCCGAAACAGGTGTGCATAAAATTGTTTATGCCACGCCCACTTATACCGCCCACCTCTATATCTTTGTCGGTTTTTGCGCTAGAGTCTTCAAACTTGGTAGGAGGATACAAAGTGCCATCCGCCACAGATAAATGTCATGCCTACCCCTTCTGCCTGATTTTTATACCCAAAGCCCTCATATATTACTATTTGCACTAGGAATCCTTAAAACAGCTATGTAAACTGGTATCAAAGTATATCGCAGTCGGTTGCGTCCGACTGCAACGTTTTTACTTGTTTTTTAGTTCTATTTGATGGAATCCGGACATAAGGTCCAGACACGAAAAATATTTTGCTCTTCCTAACTGATCTAGTATTTCTTCTATTCTAGGTAATGGATATTTATCTGCTAGAAGTTTTTTATTTATTTGCCGATAATCCACTACTAGACGCCATATTTTTATACTTTGATACCCAAGGTATCATAGTATATTGGGTTTGTGCAATGTCCGTCATGATGTCTCTCCGTCCGTCCGTATGAACGCAACTTTTTTCGACACCCTTAAAGCTAGAGCCTTGCAACTTTGCAAATATCTTGGTACATGTCTTCGTCAGACAAAGTGTTAAATCTAGGGCTCTACGACCTCAGGGGGCCTGGGAAATCGATAACAAGTCGATACACCTCGAAGTGCAAATCGATAAAACACATATATATCCCACATTTTAGCAGCTAGAGTCACACATTTTGATGGCAAGATAGCTGGTGACATTCCTCAAAAAATTGCATCAAAAGTTTGGATGCCACGCCCACCTATTTCGCCCCCAGCCACTCTCCGATTATAAACTAAAATGCCTGTATCTTCTACAGTTTTGAAGCTATAGCCACCAAAATTGAGATGAAGGTAGATGCTGACATCTGACAAAGTTATGCATCAAAACATTGGACGCCCACTCCCCCCAACAACGGGACATGCCCCACCGATCTAAAAAAACCGAAATGCACGTATCTTCGCCAGTTTTTAAGCTAGAGTCACCAAATTTGGTATGAACATTGCTTGTGACATCCGTAAAAGGTGTGCATACAAATTGTTTATGCCACGCCCACTTATACCGCCCACCTCTATATCTTTGTCGGTTTTTGCGCTAGAGTCTCCAAACTTGGTAGGGGGATAGAAAGTGCCATCCGCCACAGATAAATGTCATGCCTACCCTTTCTGCCTGATTTTTATACACCAAGCCCTCATATATTACTATTTGCACTCAGAATCCTTAACACAGCTTTGTAAACTGGTATCAAAGTATATCGCAGTCGGTTGCGTCCGACTGCAACGTTTTTACTTGTTTCTTTTGAATTTGGGAGTGATTTCTTCGGAACTAAGAGAAGTGGGCTATTGTATTCAGATATAGATGGTTCTACTATACTATCTTTTATTAATTTTTCTACCTGTCTAGTTATTTCTGGCTTTTCTGTTTCTGCATTTCTATAGTTTTTTATGTAGACTGGGGTTTTGTCTGCTAACCTTAATTTTTGTTTGTAGAAATTATTACTTGAAATTGCTTCTGATTCTAGACCAAATATGCCACTGTATTTGGTACATAAATCAGCTAGTTCTGTTTTTGCATGGTCTGGGAACTTTAATTTATTTAAGACTTTATTTGTTCTATTGATTTTGTTAGTACTAAATGATTGAATTTCGTAATTTTCTATTGATTCAAATTTAATTTTTGGATTTTTGATACTTATATTTTCATTTGTTGTATTTAAAATGCAAACTATTTCTCTATTACCTGTTACGATGCTGTTAGGTATTAATACTCCAGGATGAATTTCCTGATTTGGTATTAACACAGTATCTTCATTTGTCTGAAGTGGGATGTTTCTCATTACTTCTGACCTTGCTGGTAATAATATTGAGTTGTCAATATCATTGTGTAATAGAGGTACATGTATTTGGTATTTAAGCGATTGCGGTTTTAGAATTAATTCATCGTTGTGATAATCTACTATGCAATTGAATTTTCGGATGAAGTCAAGTCCCAGAATTCCGTCACATGGTACCGGAAATTCATTATGAACTATTTGGAAGTCGTGACTGATTATGAAATAATCGAAAAGTAAATCAATTGTAGCAAGTCCAATTGATTGTATTGTTCCCTGACCAATTCCTGTTATATTTGTTTTGAAATTTTGATTTATTTCTGAACATAAGCTATTATCTTTTAAAATTGATATGTTAGCTCCAGTATCTACTAGTAGTGTTATTGGTTTATTATTTTTTTGGTTGTGAATTTTTATTATGCTGCTGAGACTTAGATTTATGTTGAAAACTTTTATGTTTGATTGCTCAAGGGGGTTTGAGTGTTTTCCGAGTTACTTTGTGTAACTCGTACTTGTTGTTACCTCTATTGCCTCTATTTGAGCCGCCTCTGTTCGAACCGCCTCTAGAGTTGGTATTGTTATAATAATTATTATTATTGTACCTTTGGCCGCCTCTGTTATTGTTACGGCCTCTATTATAATAGCCACGTCCACGATTTCCACCGCGTTGTGGGTATTTTTGGTAATACATTATAGTATGGGTTTCTTCAGCTACTTCATTAGCTGTTTCAATAAATAAACAGATAAATGTCATGCCTACCCTTTCTGCCTGATTTTTATACCCAAAACCCTTATATATTACTATTCGCACTCAGAATCCTTAACACAGCTATGTAAACTGGTATCAAAGTATATCGCAGTCGGTTGCGTCCGACTGCAACGTTTTTACTTGTTTTCAATTTTCTTTTATTATTATTTTTTTGATATTATATTTCATATTTTTTTTTTTTTTTTGATCTTATCTAGATCATTTGCTTTGCTTAAATATTTTTTCTTTAAACATCTATTGTGTATTTTATAAATTTTAAATAGGAGACTGGCAATTATTATTATAACTATTATAATGAGTAACGTTGTTATAATAGTCAGATCTTGATTTTCTACTGCTACTTTATTTATTACATTGGCAGTGGAGTCCACTGCTTTTACGTCTTATAAACCCATTTTTGTGGGTGCTTTATAAATTATATTTTCAAAATTTTGTATTGAATACATTATAATAGAAGAATCTAAGTTTTCAACAGATTTATTGATTCTGTTGTCATTCATTAATATTTACTTGTGAACATTAAGAACAAAAATTTTTTTTTCAATTTTTTTTTTATATATAAAAGTATTTTTAAAATTATGAATTTAATTTTTCTTAACATATTTTTCTGCCTATTTTTTCGTATAGCTTTACGGGCTATACTTCTAATCGGGCAACTTTAATGACGCTCAATTTTACAATTGTTTATATAAAGTAAAAAAAAATATGCATCGTAGTGCAATTTAAAAAATTTGTGCAACGCAGTGCCATTTAAAAAAAAATTGCGCCCTTGGGAGCGCTGTCGGTTCACTTTTCCAGGGTCTGGATTCGTGCGCCAGACGGTGCCGGTGCTGGCTGCACAGGCTGTTGATTCTCTGATGGGGCACCGGTGCTGGCTGCACAGGTGTATTCGCAAAAGGGTGCGTATAAAGGTCCTTCACAGTCTCTTGGGCAGGTTTTCCTCAGTTTAGGAATGTCGATCTTTTCTGGTGGTTGCAATTTTATATTAGTTTTGGCAATATTTGGAATTTCAGAGTAGGTGGATGTGTGTATGGTTGTGGTTTGGTTTTTTCTTTCTGTTAATAGATTTTTTATGTACTCAACTTCGGCATGTAGTTTTACCGAGTTGTTCCACTTTAAAGTATTGCCGCTGTTCAGCAGCTTCAATAATTCAGCCGTTCTGGCTTTTAGTCTTTTTACTACACCACTGCGTTTTCCACACATCACACTCTACTCACTGCGTTTTTTTTTTGTCTATCTATCCTCCTGTGATCCAGAGTACATTGCGTAATTTCGCTGCGCCAATTGCAGATATGTATTACGTCGCCATGTAGATATTGTAGATGTAGATGTTGATATTGGTGCTGATATTTGCGGTTCTTTGTAGTTGATTTTTGTCGTCTCGATCTCGGTCACGGTCGCCATATAGATATTAAAAGGCAGATATTTATCAGGAGTTAGGGGAGCGACCTTTGTTGTCGCTCCTCGATGGTTTATTTGTCTCTGCCTTTACAATTTGGTTTTTCTTATAACTAAACCTAAGGCTGCGCAGTTCGCAGTGACAGCGCTGCCTTTTGTATATAAGTAAATAAGCGGCGAAAACGTCGCTGGTAAGACGGAGCGTGTTATGCACATATGCAAGCGGTCACTGCATGGGACACATGCTGACGCGGCTTGTTTGTTGTCAGGGCCTTTGTGGCCGATCATATTTCGAGCACTTGAACTGCACTTGATTATGACTAATGTTTAGGCAACAAAGACTAAGTGTCGTTGCCTTCTTGTAAGCATGTTTATAAGTATTTACTAGACATAGTGCTGAGCATAGTAAGCTCTCGATATGTGCATACCACATGTGGTTCCCCATTCCGCTAGTATTTTCCTGCTGCTCAGTAGATTATGAACCCAGGATTGTACTGCTTCTGTTGGGTCCACAGCTCTGAGGCTGTGCATAATTGATTCCGTCGACACGTTATTAAATGCGCCTGAGATGTCTTGAAATGCGCCTAGGGCGTATTCTTTGTGGTGAAGTGCCTTCTCTATGGTTGCTACAAGGGAGTGTAGCGCTGTTTCCACCGATTTACCCTTTGTGTACGCGTGTTGATTGCGCTCTAGAGACATCTCTGTATTCTCTCTGATATGGAGGTCTATCAGCTTCTCTAGCGTTTTTAAAAGGAATAAGGTCAGGCTAATGGGTCTGTAGACTTTAGGCAGCACGTGGCTGCATTTCCCCGCTTTCGGAAGAAATATCACCCGCGCTGTCCTCCAGGCCACCGGCACATAGCCATGATTTAGACATCCCCTAAATATTTTTTTTTAGCCATGGAGTGATCGTATGTTTGACCCTCTGCAGCATGGCTGGGAATATTCCGTCTGGAACTGGCGATTTGTAGCTATCAAAGGAGTCTATTGTCCACAGTATACTTTGTGTTGTTATGATATCTACGGGAATCTCCACTCTAGTGGTTAAAGATTTCATTTGTGCGTTTATGTGAACTCCTGTGCAGTTAGGGAGATGGGCCTCTAGGAGCACATTTGCCGCATCTTCACTGCTTTCTGTCCATCCGGCCGTCTTCAGTTTTTAGTTGGCTTTGTACTTGCGGTGTCAGCTGTCTTTTCTATGCCTGAACAGAAGTCATGCCATGAGTGTCTTTTGGCTACTCGGACTTTTTTCTTGAAGTCACGTAGCCGTATTTTGTATTCGTTCCATACGCTTCTTCTGCTTGTTTTGCTAGTTTAAAGAGTTTTAGTACATCTTCCCTTAGTCGTTTGAGTTCTGAAGTCTACTACGGGGGCTTGTGTCGCTTCTTCTCTCGGGATAGTTTACACGTCTTATGATAGGCCGTCAAAAGAATTTTATTGAAAGTCTCCAGGGACTTCTCTAATTTATCAGTTGAGGCTATCTTAGGTGGTCGGGAAAGGTTTCTTTCCACCTCTTTCTCAAACTGCTTCCAGTCTGTGTTACGCGGGCTCCTGTACACTTTCATTTGCACTGTTCTTTCAAAGTTAACTCAGAATTGAATGTACCTGTGGTCTGAAAGGGAGTGTCTGCTAAGGACTCTCGAATCTTTTACCACGGTATTTGTTACCGACGCGAGGGTTAAATCTAAGTCGTTTGAGGAGGTAGGACCAACATATGTTGGTTCGTCTCCCTCGTTCGCAATCTTAAGATTAGTTTGTATGATAAAATCAAGCAGTGACTCACTTCTATCGATGATATCTGTGCTTCCCCATACCGATGGTGAGGGACTGCTTCTTTGGCTCGGTCTCCATCACCAGTCGAGTTAGCTCTTGAGGGGATGCGTCGGTGTTGTGCACCATGTAGCATTATGCCATCAGAATTCGCTCGCCCTTTCCACCTTCTAACGCTATTACTGTGAGATCGTCAGTGCTGTAATAAGACAATAAGTAAGCATAGATACCCTTTCTTACTAGGATCGCTGTCCTTGCTCTACTCACTGTTGTTTGATAGAATGCGGTTTAGCTCGGGTATCTTAGACCAGAAACCTTGTTTCCCGAAGAAATCCAAGGTTCTTGGATAAGTGCGACGACGGCGGATTCTGCCTCAGCTCCATTGATGGCTGTGGTGTCCTCCACGGATGCGACTTCCACTACGGTGATGTCTGCACCCTCGTCGTCATCTGTCTCCAGGCTTTTGGTGGCGTGGGTGACCTCCGCTAGGTACCTCTCTACTTTTCCAGTTGCCAGCTTGTTCTCGTTCTTGTCGACTGGATGGCGTTTTTTGAGACGCAGGTAAACACACGCCCCACGCCATGTTGTGTCTTGTATAAAGAAGATCGTTAGCCTCCTTTGTGATCTGAATGACCATTAAGAAAACCGCATAGCTCTTTTTTGAGTTACAGTTTTTTAGTTGAAAAGTCAGGTGATGACGTCCCCTTAAGATCTGCATCAAAAGTTTGGATGCCACGCCCACCATTGCCACCCGCCTTTCTAAACCGGAAACGGCTATATATTTAACAGTTCTTAAGCTAAAGTTACCAAATTTGGTAGGAAGATAGACGGTGACATCTACCAAAGATCTGCAAAATTTGGATGCCACATTCAACTCGGCCGCCCACCTTTTAAAAACGAGAATTTAGTATTATTTTACAGTCTTTGAGCTAGAGTCACAAAATTAGGTAAGAAGACAGCTGACGACATCATCACAGATTTGTTGGGTAGGGGACGTCGTCACCTCTGTTGAGTAAGGCGCTTCTGCCTTCCTTTGCTTGTTTCACTAAGGCCCAATTTCTCAAAATGCAGTTAACCATTCAGTTTGGTAACTTATGCTAAATTATCGAAGTTTCAGTTAAGAAATTTGGTTTTCTCAAAGCCATAAGTACCTATCATCGATATATTAATATCGCTTTACGGTTTGACCATTTTTATTAGAATGCCTAGGTGTTTCTTTTTATACTTTGATACCAAAGGTATCATAGTATATTGGGTTTGTGCAATGTCCGTCATGGTGTCTGTCCGTCCGTCCGTCCGTCCGTCCGTCCGTCCGTATGAACGCAACTTTTTTCGACACCCTTAAAGCTAGAGCCTTGCAACTTTGCAAATATCTTGGTACATGTCTTCGTCAGACAAAGTGTTAAATCTAGGGCTTTACGACCTCAGGGGGCCTGGGAAATCGATAACAAGTCGATACACCTCGAAGTGCAAATCGATAAAACACATATATATCCCACATTTTAGCAGCTAGAGTCACCAAATTTGATGGCAAGATAGCTGGTGACATTCCTCAAAAAATTGCATCAAAAGTTTGGATGCCACGCCCACCTGTTCCGCCCCCAGCCCCCATCAAATTATAAACAAAAATGCCTGTATCTTCTACAGTTTTGAAGCTATAGCCATCAAAATTGAGATGAAGGTAGATGCTAACATCTGACACAGATATGCATCAAAACTTTGGATGTTTCGCCCCCCAAACGAGGGGCCACGCCCCACCGCCCTAAAAAAAAACCGAAATGCCCGTATCTTCGCCAGTTTTTAAGCTAGAGTCACCAAATTTGATGGCAAGATAGCTGGTGACATTCCCCAAAAAATTGCATCAAAAGTTTGGGTGCCACGCCCACCTTTTCCGCCTCCAGCCCCCTCCAATTATTAACAAAAATTCCTGTATCTTTCACAGCTTTCAAGCTATTGCCACCAAAATTTACATGAAGGTAGATGTCGACATCTGACAAAGTTATTCATCAAAACATTGGATGCCACGCCCCCAAACAACAGGACATGCCCCACCGCCCTAAAAAAAACCGGAAGGCATGTATCTTTGTCAGTTTTTAAGCTGGAGTCTACAAATTTTGGATGCCACGCCCACTTATACCGCCCACCGCTATATCTCTCTCAGTTTTCGAGCTAGGCTCTTCAAATTTGGTATGAACATTGTTAGTGACAACCGTAACAGATCTGCATCAATGTTTTGGATGCCACGCCCACTTATACCGCCCACCTCTATATCTTTCTTAGTTTTTGGGCTAGAGTCACCAAATTTGGAACGAACATTGGTTGTAACATCCGAAACAGGTGTGCTTAAATTTGTTTATGCCACGCCCACTTATACCGCCCACCTCTATATCTTTGTCGGTTTTTGCGCTAGAGTCTCCAAACTTGGTAGGGGGATAGAAAGTGCCATCCGCCACAGATATATGTCATGCCTACCCCTTCTGCCTGATTTTTATACCCAAAGCCCATATATATTACTATTTGCACTCAGAATCCTTAAAACAGCTATATAAACTGGTATCAAAGCATATCGCAGTCGGTTGCGTCCGACTGCAACGTTTTTACTTGTTTTTTATTGTTTTTGCCTGTGACTGGCCAATTCTTCTTTACTACTTTTACTTGTTTCAAATTAATAGCTAAATTAACACATAAATTGTAATGAATATGCCAGAAATAAAGCGGCAACCTGCAAAAAACTTTACAAATGCAGAAGAGCATTTGCTTGTTTGACTTTGTCAACTCTTTTAAGCATATATTAGAAAACAAAAAGAGGGATTGTGTGACATAAGGAAAAAGACGAAGCTTGGCAGAATGTTGCCGAGGAGTTTTCTGCACTTGGAAAACATTAAAAGACAAATACAATAATTTGAAAAAAAAAGGCGCACAAAGAATTTGCAGACAGAAGACGAATGTCAGCTGTCAAATTTGGCTTAACTGACAAATATTTCACTAACTGGATATTGAGAAACTGGGCCTTAAAGGCGGTTTTACAATGTCAGCGTGAGATTGGAAAATGTTTTGTCCCTGTCTGACACAAATATTTTTCACATAAGTTCGTCCCACTCATTTCCAATCTCAAACCGACCTCACTTGCATCTCAGATTGGAGTGGAAAAAAGCTTTTCGAAAATTTAGTTTTAAAAGCTCTCAATAGATGGCTTTTTTCGAAATTAGTTACATGTGCTCCACAGTTTTAACCTCTATTTTACTCAATACAGAGGCAAATAATAATATAAATCACAATTTAGCATTCATTTAGTGCATATTAACGAATATATAACAATAAAATCATTGTTATATAAAAAAGCAAATCGATAATTTTTGCGCCATTTCACATATGTTAGCCGAGTTCGGAAAACAATCAGCTGATTGTTCGAATTGCATTTATGTTCACAATTCAGCTGACATTGTTAACGCGCGGGTAAAAATAAATTAACTTAAAAAAATATACAAATATACAGCAGCAGCAGCAGAGAACTGCCTGCATCATCATATTATTATATGATAAAACAATAGCTTGTTTGTTTTCCATGATTTATAATAAATTTTAATACACTTCTGTACAATTTTTGCCACAAACATAAAATGAACATCAGCTGTTCACAGCTAATTGACAGCTAACAGCTGATTTCGAAAATTCGAACATACTTTCACGCTGACTTTGTAAACTACCAGTGTACGTCTCAGATTGTTAAAAGCTTTAATCCAATCTCACGCTGACATTGTTAACCCGCCTTAAACGACGCTGTCGCATATGAGCAGTACGTTTAGTAGGTGTACCCATATTCAGAAAACCTATTAAATATATATCTTCAAAATCACAACAAATTAACAAATAAACAAAAATTTTAACAAAAAAAAAAACCAACTTCAAAATAACTAAAGTGCCCTAAAAAGTAAAATATAAGTGAGTTTTCTTATGCAATTAGTAGGAACTATTGTTATTTTTGGAGTCGGTGTCAGCTAAGGTAGGTTGATGGATGGTCCATATTGAATGGATTGATAGATAGCCATTCTGTTGTAAGAGAAAATCCGTTGAGTAAATGACTAAAATTGAAACTTTAAATGAGTTTTTCTCAAAACTACGTTTTGCGAAACTCTGAATTTGTGTTTGCCAGTTTTACTAAACCGTGAGGAATAGGTTTTAAACAATGCAGAATTAATAAATTTCTGCCATATTGGGGGGGCAGCCAAGGTATAAACCTACCTTAGCTGACACCGACTCCAAAAATAACAATAGTTCTTACTACTTGTACAAGAAAACTCAATTATCTTCTATAAAATTTTATTTTTAATCGCGAGTCGTTTACGAAATAATGCCCTCCAAAAAAGCGAATTTAGGTCGTCGTTCTCGCAACGCAGTAAGAGTGAGAATCCAGTTTTCGAATAGGACGGCGGAAGAGCGGGAATTGGTAAGAGAGACGGATCGGTTAAGGCAAAGGCAGAGGATTATCATAGAACCAGCAGAAAGCCGTGCCGCTAGGCTTGAGGATAGGCGATTGCGAGCACGAGAGTCAAGGTCTGCAGCAGAAGAATTAACAAAATGGAATAAGAGTAGCTGAACTTCGTACACAGATAACAGTAGATAGTCATGAGCAGTACCATAATCATGCATTTCGATATGACCCAACAGTTGATTATACCTTCAGTCGCCATGTCGGAATTGGCCAGATGAGTCATGTCATGTCACTTACTTCCAGGCTCTAAAGTTAAACGTATTTAACAATTATGATTTGTTGTGTTCATTTCTTATACGTGGACTCACAGAATGCCACTGCGAAGGGTGGCAGGGTACAGCTAGTCTTGTAATAAATTTGGCCTTGGATTTTGAATGATAAGTTGAATCGTTGACAATTGATAGCATTAGGTTAGGTTAGGTTGGACCGGCTGACCGTCCCCGGGGGAAGTGTCACACATAGACCACTGAGGGTCCTTAGTGAAGCTGACGGTAGGATATGTTGGGACTATCTAGATGTGATGTTCCGCTGCGTTAGTTTGCTTCGGGCAAGCGCTAGAAGCTTGTTTGGTTCCAGCTTGCCAGGGATGCCAGGAAGTGAGCCTGGAGGTGTTGTAAGCGTTTTGCTGCCAATGCGGGTCAGCTGCAAAGTAGGTGCTCTAGTGTTTTCATGACTCCTGGTTCCTTGCATTTCCTGCATTCATCTCTCTGTACAACGGAACAACAAGTACATCGCTGTGGTCTCCCAAGATATGGAGAGCGAGCGACCAAGGGTAGTCTTACCCTCACTGGGCGACTCTGAACATTCGTGCTCCCCGTCACCGTCCGTACTATCAACGAAATCTGACCGCGCGCGGTCATTAACTCCAAACGCGAACAACGAACTCTTGCACGTAGAACGCGAAAGAGTACGATCATACTCTCCGTCTCTTCTGACATGTGACGTAACTGTCACTGAACCAACAACTGCACCTGTGCCGACCGCCCGCTCAGTAAACGCAACAACTGCTTCGCCGTCAGCAGAACAATCCGCAGACAACGCAAATGAGAAGCCGGCTATACAGACAGGTGTGGATCGCTACATACAGATCAAGCGTAAATTAAGCCCCCACCAAGATACAAACAAACAAAAAATTACTCGCGCTAATATAGACGAAGCACCAAACAATACCAATAGATTTGAAATTTTGGCAGATAACGCTGATGATTTGCCCCCTGAAGATAATGTTGACAAAAAAAAGCAAAAGCCTCCCCCTATATTTATACGTGAAAAAAGCTCTAGCGCTTTTGTTAACAATGTTGTAAATCTCGTTGGTAATGACAATTTCCACATCATCCCCCTAATGAGGGGTAGTATTCATGAGATTAAAGTGCAGACAAAAACTGAAGACAGTTTTAGAAAGTTGACGGCCTACTTAACAGAAAACAAAAAAAACTTTTACACGTACCAGCTTAAAAGCAGCAAGGGCCTGCAAGTTGTATTGAAAGGCATCGAGCCTGATGTTACGACGGATGAAATTAAACAAGCGCTACATGAGAAAGGATTCTCCGTTAAATCAGTTCTAAATATTCGAAACAAAACCAGGCAGCCACAACCACTCTTTAAAATTGAGCTTGAGCCTCAGGCTCTGATTATGAAAAAAAATGAGGTGCACCCCATTTACAAGCTTCAGTTCCTATTGCACCGCAGAATCACCGTTGAAGAGCCACACAAACGTAACGGCCCGGTACAATGCATGAATTGCCAAGAATATGGTCACACAAGGTCTTACTGCAAGCTGCGCCCTGTATGTGTGGTTTGCGGCGATCTTCATGACTCGTCGAGCTGCCCAGCAAGCAAAGATGACTCCAGCAAAAAAAAGTGCAGCAACTGCGGAGGCAACCACACAGCTAACTACAGAGGCTGCCCAATTTACAAGGAGCTTAAGTCTCGCATCCATCAACGCGTAAACACAGCACGCTCTCAAAACGCACCGCCATCATACATTCCATCAAAGTCCAACCCTGACGCCTTCTTTTCGACTGCAGCCAGGTCATCTTTTGGTCCCGCACCTGTTATTAAAAACGCGACCTATGCAAGCGCCTTAAGATCTGGACTGATGCCTCCTGCTTTTTATCCAGGCTCTCAAGCAAAACATGTAGAACTCAACGACGAACGAGACAACAAGCCGCAGGAACCGCCACTAAGCAACTTTGAATCAATGATATGTAATATGCAGCAGAGTTTATCACAGTTCATGTCATTTATGCAAGAAACTATGCAAAATTTACTACAAAATCAAAATACTTTGATACAGTTGCTTGTATCACTACAATCGAAATAATCAATGGCCTCGCTACGTATATCAACGTGGAATGCCAATGGCGTTTCACAGCATAAGCTTGAATTAGCTCAATTTCTACTCGACAACCACATTGACATTATGCTACTTTCCGAAACACACCTTACAAATAAGTATAATTTTACCATAACCGGATACTCATTCTACGGAACCAACCATCCCGATGGCAAGGCGCACGGCGGGACTGGTATCTTGATAAGAAGCTGGCTGAAGCACCACTTCCACAAAGAGTTTGCTAAAAACTATCTACAGGCCACATCCTTAAAAATACATCTGGATAGTGGTAACCAACTTGCACTTTCTGCCATCTACTGCCCACCGCGATACTCCATATCTGAAGACCAATTCATGGAATTTTTCAACTCATTAGGAGAACACTTTATAGCAGCAGGGGACTATAATGCCAAGCACACTCACTGGGGATCTCGTCTTGTGACTCCAAGAGGAAAGCAGCTGTACAACGCAATTATAAAACCAAAGAACAGGCTCAGCCACGTCTCTCCTGGCACACCAACATACTGGCCCACGGACCCCAAGAAACTGCCCGACTTAATTGATTTTGCAGTCTCCAAAAATATTCCGCGCAACCTGATAAGCGCCGAATGTCTTTCGGAGCTATCATCTGACCACTCGCCTGTACTAATTCGACTTCAACGACACCCAGAGTTTGCAAATCGCCCGGGTAAGCTGACATCACAAAAAACTAACTGGCTAAGATACAAGAAATATGTTAGCTCACACATCGAACTTAATCCGCATCTGAAAGTGGTATTGATATTGATTCTATTGCAAACAAACTTGAGTCAGTCTTCGTCGAAGCAGCTCGTATGTCAACACCGAAAGCAAAAACTGCAGCACCCACCCAATAGAAAACAAATCACCAAATTGAACAGCTCGTTCTTGATAAGCGGCGACTAAGACGGGAGTGGCAATGCCTAAGATCGCCGTCAGCTAAGCAAAAGCTAAAAAACGCTACACGTAAACTTACCAAAGCGTTAGCACTTGAAGAAGAACATGCCCAGCGCCGATACATTGAGCAATTATCAACATCCAGCTCGAAAAACTCACTGTGGAAAGCTCACCCAACTCTCAGCCAACCGACAAAAGCAGAGATGCCCCTAAGAAACCAAGCTGGCGGCTGGGCCCGAAGCGATGAAGAAAGAGCCAACACGTTTGCTGTTCACCTGCAAAAAGTTTTCCAACCGAACCCTGCTACAAACTCGTTCGCTCTACCGACTGTATTAAACGACACCCACTTACAACATGAGCCCATTGAATTTCGCCCGAACGAAGTCGCAAGAGTTATTAATCAGGAACTAAACCCCAAAAAATCTCCGGGTCTAGACCTAATAACACCAAAGATGATTATTGAGCTTCCCTATAGTGCCGTCTGTGTTATCTGCCAGTTATTCAATGCGATCACACGACTCGGGCATTTCCCAGAAAGATGGAAAAAGTCTATCATCATAATGATACCAAAGCTGGGAAAGGATCAAACAGTACCCTCGTCGTATAGACCCATAAGCCTTTTATCATGTCTATCAAAACTGTTCGAAAAATGCTTGATGACTCGGATTAATCAATTTCTAAACCTTCACAACATAATCCCGTCGCACCAATTCGGCTTTCGCCAAAACCACGGAACTATTGAACAGGTCAATCGCATAACTTCAGAAATTCGAGGCGCGTTTGAAAATCGAGAATACTGTACTGCAATTTTTCGGGATGTGGCTCAGGCGTTTGACAGAGTCTGGTTGGAAGGGCTGATGTATAAGATCAAATCAACGCTTCCACCAAACACACATAAGCTGTTAAATTCGTACCTTTACGACAGGAAGTTTGCAGTAAGATGCAACACTGCAACATCAAGCGAACACCGTATTGAAGCCGGCGTTCCTCAGGGAAGCGTACTTGGGCCAACACTCTACGTTCTCTACACAGCAGACATTCCTACATGCAGGGGACTTACAACTTCAACCTTTGCTGACGATACAGCTATTCTTAGCCGATCTAGATGTCCACTGCAAGCCACATCGCAACTCGCTCGTCATCTGGTTAACGTGGAAAAATGGCTATCCGACTGGCAAATTAAAGTTAACGAACAAAAATGTAAACTTGTAACGTTCACCCTTAACAAGAAAGATTGTCCACCACTTACGCGAAAGCAAACGAAGTAACGTACCTAGGAGTACACCTGGACAGAAGGCTTACATGGCGCAGGCACATTGAAGCCAAGAGAGCACAACTAAAACTAAAAGCCAATAGCCTCCACTGGCTTATCAACGCTCGCTCCCCGCTAAGCCTTGACTACAAGGTCCTGCTCTACAACTCTGTTCTTAAACCAATCTGGACCTATGGATGCCAGCTATGGGGTAATGTGTGCAGCATTAACATCGACATCGTCCAAAGAGCCCAGTCAAAGATCCTGAGAACTATCACCGGGGCACCGTGGTACGTTCGCAACGAAAACATTCAAAACGACTTAAACGTCCCACCAATCAAGAAAGTAATTGCGGACTACAAGAAAAATTACCTTGGCAAGCTGTCATCGCACCCAAACTATCTTGCTAGAGGACTCTCAAACTCAAGCAACCGATCCCGTCTTCGTTAATGACTTTCCGACCCAGCGATGAGTTGAGGTACGCGGCCACCAACTATTTGTACAACAACAAATAGTTAACTAAGTAATACTTGTAAGATTTGTAAACTTTTTGTTAGTTTCCCTATTATAAGGAAAGATTCAAAAAATAAAACCAGCAATAAAAAAAAAAAAAAAAAAAAAAATCGTTGTCTGTCATGCCTAGGCGCATGTCATGCCCGCATGGACTGCGACGAGGCAGTGGCCTGTCAGGAGTCCCGTAAGCATGCGGCAATCATGCCTTTGTAGTTTCAGCATGTATTGCGATAGCTTGTCGCTGTATGTTTTGCACATTATTTTGGAGATCCTGCAGTTGGAGGTGTTTGTCCACCTTTGTGCTGCCGAATCCCATGCCTGTGTTTCCATGTGTGAGTGTAGCGTTTGCAAGGGGATCGAAATTTCTGCCGTGTGGCTGTTGAGTCCCGTGTCTCCTTGTTTAGCCAGAGAGTCGGCTTTTTCATTGCCTTCGAAACCCTGATGGCTGGGAATCCAAAAGATGCGCAAGTTTTTAAGCTTCCCTGCTCGCCAGGACATCTCGGGATCTTATGAAGTGCGACTGTAAGGCTTTTATTGCTGCCTGGCTGTCAACGAATATATTTACCTAGTTAAGTGCTGTATTCGTTTGTAGGACTGATTCCGCCGTTTTCCTTATTGCGAATATCTCCGCCTGGAATATGCTGTAGTGGTTTGGAAGTTTGTAGGACAGGCTCTAGGGCGGTTCGGCGCAGTACACTTCTGCGCCGACCCCCTCTTTCATTTTTGAGCCGTCTGTGTATATGTTTATTGCTGTCTGCTCTGCTCCTGAGCGCCAATTATCTATTCCTAAGAGCGTGGGCGTGAAGTTGAAATTGTTTTTTGGGGTCATGTAGTTTGTATTGAGCCGAGTCCCTATTCCAATTGTACTATGACCGTAGTTATGTATTGTCATGTTGCCTATCGTGCAAGGACGTTGTCTTTTTTGCTACTAGGCGGGCCTGTATGTCCACTGGGTTGACGTTCAATATGGCTTGTAGTGATTTCGTAGGAGTAGTCCTCAGCGCCCCTGTGATGCACATAAGTGCATGTCGCTGGGTTTTTTCCAGTCGTTTTAGGTACGTAGATTTCTCTGTGGCTTTCCACCATACCAGTATTCCGTAGAGTAGTATGGGGCGCACAATTGTGATCAGAATCCAATGTGTTTGTCTTGGCGAGAGTCCCCAAGTGCTACCCAACATCTTTTGCGATGTGTAGAGTGCATTGGTGGCTTTCTTTACCCTTTCTTCTACATTGAGCTTCCAGCCCAGCTTGCTGTCCAATACTATTCCCAGATATCCTTTGGTATCAAAGGTTTATCGTTTATTTTGGGGGGCGTCCAGCGAGGTATCTTGTATCTCTTGGTAAAGAGAATGAGGTCCGTCTTGTCCGCGTTGATACTTAGGCCGGCTTCCGTTGCCCATGCTAGTATCTCCTCCTTGAGGAGTGCCGCATTTTGCTTCCCTGATAGTGGTTGTGGTTCCCCATTCCGCTAGTATTTTCCTGCTGCTCAGTAGATTATGAACCCAGGATAGTACTGCTTCTGTTGGGTCCACAGCTCTGAGGCTGTGCATAATTGATTCCGTCGACACGTCATTAAATGCGCCTGAGATGTCTTGAAATGCGCCTAGGGCGTATTCTTTGTGGTGAAGTGCCTTCTCTATGGTTGCTACAAGGGAGTGTAGCGCTGTTTCCACCGATTTATCATTTGTGTACGCGTGTTGATTGCGTTCTAGAGACATCTCTGTGTTCTCTTAAATATGGAGGTCTATCAGCTTCTCTAGATTTTTTAAAAGGAATGAGGTCAGGCTAATGGGTCTGTAGACTTTAGGCAGCACGTGGCTGCATTTCCCCGCTTTCGGATGAAAAATCACCTGCGCTGTCCTCCAGGCCACCGGCACATAGCCATGATTTAGACATCCCCTAAATATTTCTTTTAGCCATGGAGTGATCGTATGTTTGACCCTCTGCAGCATGGCTGGGAATATTCCGTCTGGAACTGGCGATTTATAGCTCTCAAAGGAGTCTATTGCCCACAGTATACTTTGTGTTGTTATGATATATTCGGGAATTTCCACTCTTGTGGTTAAAGATATCATTTGTGCGTTTATGTGAACTTCTGTGCAGTTAGGAAAATGGGCCTCTAGGAGCACATTTGCCGCATCTTCACTGCTTTCTGTCCATCCGGCCGTCTTCAGTTTTTAGTGGGCTTTGTACTGTCTGTTGGCGAGCAAGCAGCTTTTTTAACCTTGCGGTGTCAGCTGTCTTTTCTATGCCTGAACAGAAGTCATGCCATGAGTGTCTTTTGGCTACTCGGACTTTTTTCTTGAAATCACGTACCCGTATTTTGTATTCAAAGAGTTTTAGTACATCTTCCCTTAGTCCTTTGAGTTCTGAAGTCTACTACGGGGGCTTGTGTCACTTCTTCTCTCGGGATAGTTTACACGTCTTATGATTATTATTATTATTATTATTTGGGGTGAATGCACTGCGACCTAAGAGATCTATTGTACCCCCTTCTTGGCCTATAGCTCTTCCATCAAATTCAGGTCTTGCATGAAAGCAAGTATATTTATTGGGTCGATGTTTTCTAAATCACTAGGTTGTATAATATGTCTTTCTAGGAGAAGACTTCTTTTCCTTACTAAGGCTACACATTCTGCTATAATGTGAAAGGAAGATTCTCCCTCCATTTCGCAGAATCTGCACATCTAGCTTCTGGTTATGCCCAGCTTTGCAAGGTGACTTCTTAGTCTACAGTGTCCTGTCAGGAGACCAGTGAGTATCCTAAGTCTATTCTTTCCCATAAATATCAGAAGCAGGGACTGCAAAAATTGATTATTTTTTTTTTTTTTTTTTTTTTGAATAAATAAATCATTCACTTATAGTATCTTTGGGATAGCGAGAAATATACCAATATTCATCTTTAAGGCTCAGTTATGCATTTTCACCATGATTTAAAAATTTTCAATTTTTATAGATTTACTTACATAAGTTTGAAAAATTTTGAGTTATACGTACAACTCAATAAATAATCATTATTTTTGAGCAAAAAAATAAACCTCATGAAATAATGATTATTCTTTGAGTTTTATTTTTTTGCTCAAAAATAAAACTCAAGTTGATATTTCGACCTTTTCTTTGGGAATAATCCCAAAAATGATATATATTCCTATTCAGTAAATCAAGACAAACCAAAACAATACATTTTTAAATTTAAAAAAATCCCTTAAAAAAATTTTTTTTCTCAAAAAAAATATATATATTTATACTTTGATACCAAAGGTATCATAGTATATTGGGTTTGTGCAATGTCCGTCATGGTGTCTGTCCGTCTGTCCGTCTGTCCGTCCGTCCGTCCGTCTGTCCGTATGAACGCAACTTTTTTCGACACCCTTAAAGCTAGAGCCTTGCAACTTTGCAAATATCTTGGTACATGTTTTCGTCAGACAAAGTGTTAAATCTAGGGCTCTACGACCTCAGGGGGCCTGGGAAATCGATAACAAGTCGATACACCTCGAAGTGCAAATCGATAAAACACTTATATATCCCACATTTTAGTAGCTAGAGTCACCAAATTTGATGGCAAGATAGCTGGTGACATTCCTCAAAAAATTGCATCAAAAGTTTGGATGCCACGCCCACCTGTTCCGCCCCCAGCCCCCATCAAATTATAAACAAAAATGCCTGTATCTTCTACAGTTTTGAAGCTATAGCCATCAAAATTGAGATGAAGGTAGATGCTAACATCTGACACAGATATGCATTAAAACTTTGAATGTCAAGCCCCCAAACGAGGGGCCACGCCCCACCGCCCTAAAAAAAACCGGAATGCCCGTATCTTCGCCAGTTTTTAAGCTAGAGTCACCAAATTTGATGGCAAGATAGCTGGTGACATTCCCCAAAAAATTGCATCAAAAGTTTGGATGCCACGCCCACCATTTCCGCCTCCAGCCCCCTCCAATTATTAACAAAAATGCCTGTATCTTTTACAGTTTTCAAGCTATTGCCACAAAAATTTACATGAAGGTAGATGTTGACATCTGACAAAGTTATTCATCAAAGCATTGGATGCCACGCCCCCAAACAACAGGACATGCCCCACCGCCCTAAAAAAACCGGAAGGCATGTATCTTTGTCAGTTTTTAAGCTGGAGTCTACAATTTTTGGATGCCACGCCCACTTATACCGCCCACCGCTATATCTCTCTCAGTTTTCGAGCTAGGCTCTTCAAATTTGGTATGAACATTGTTAGTGACATCCGTAACAGATCTGCATCAATGTTTTGGATGCCACGCCCACTTATACCGCCCACCTCTATATCTTTCTTAGTTTTTGGGCTAGAGTCACCAAATTTGGAATGAACATTGGTTGTAACATCCGAAACAGGTGTGCATAAAATTGTTTATGCCACGCCCACTTATACCGCCCACCTCTATATCTTTGTCGGTTTTTGCGCTAGAGTCTCCAAACTTGGTAGGGGGATAGAAAGTGCCATCCGCCACAGATATATTTCATGCCTACCCCTTCTGCCTGATTTTTATACCCAAAGCCCATATATATTACTTTTTGCACTAGGAATCCTTAAAACAGCTATGTAAACTGGTATCAAAGTATATCGCAGTCGGTTGCGTCCGACTGCAACGTTTTTACTTGTTTTTTATTAATTTTCACATATATTTATATAAATATACATATCTATATATAAATATATATGTATATACATTTTCTATAAAATTTTTTTTTATTTGTATGTATGTATATATTATTTTTTTTTGAAATTTCTTTTATTTATTTATTATTTAATTTTACAAAAAGTAATTTTTGCAATGACTCTTTAGAGAGGTGGCTTTCGATAACGAAGAGGCAGATGAAACTATTGACAAAAATTTGCAAAAGCCTATTTTGAAATTTACAACTTATACCCAATTGACCAATTGACGTAAATTCGAATATAATGGAATATTGGGAAAAAACAAAGTTTCGATATCCCAATTTATATCAACTGGCCAGAATTGATTTTATCAGATCTGAGGTGCAACCTTTCTTAAGAGTCGTTGCAAAAATTACAATTTTATTTAAGAGCAAAAATAAGAGTTAACTTCACTTGTATTAGTGTGTTTTCTTTATTTGTATTGGTGGTCACTTTTGACATTACTGCTATAAATAGATCAATAAAACGATCAAGCGCAGCTGCAAGCACATTAGAAACACGAGCTCTTATCTTTTGGCGCAGCATTTACAAAATAAGCTGCTGATGTTGTTTCTTAACTCACTAGCAGAATTTGGCTGGCCACCACTGTTAATAGTACTAACTTAATGCTTACATACTAATACCACTAAATCTATATACATAAAATAGTTTGTCCTGACTGGCTGACTGATTGTTGAGAGACCCACAGCCTAAACGATAAGAGCTAGAAGACTAAATTTTCACAAAATATTCCATTCAGGTTGAAAGTGAGCACTAAGAGAGGATTTTTAATTTGGACCACTCCTTCGAGTACCTCCCATACAAAACATGTTATGAATTTGTCACTTTACCTCATTCCACCACTTTGGCGCCTCATTGTCGCACAAGCTATGAGTTTGAGCGCGACCGAGTTTACAAAAACAAAACACATGACCCATTCCACTACTGCCGTCTGCACAAGCTATCGCGGCCGTGTTTACAAAAACAAAACACATGACCCATTCCACTACTGCCGTCTGTACAAGCGATCGCCAGCGAGTTTACAAAAACAAAACACATGCGCTGTGTATCTGTCTCCGTTATGAGGATCTTAAGAAATGTAATCTACATGTACATAAATACACATGCTGGGAGTTTGACCGCGAGCGAGTTTACAAAAACAAAACACATGAGTTTTTTTTTTTTCTTCTTTGTGCCTATGACAATTGATTTTCGAATCAAGTAGCGTTTGTTATTGTTGTTATGATCGCAATGCTTCTTTTTGTTTGTGTCATTGATTTAAAACAAAACAATTCAAACATAACTTGGTTTTGTACACCAGAATATGTTACGGGAGTGGTTTTACCTAGATACTTGCTAATTATCAAACAAAACTTAACACACAAATACCTATTGCCATTGTTGTTGTTTCGATATAATTTTCGAGCTGACATTTTTATTTTTGGTTGGTGTTGAAAATGCACGTATGTACATATGTACATACATACACATGTATGTACGTACATTTAACATTCTTTTGTACATACATATATATAACAAAATATGCAAGTGCAAATATATGTATATACAGTGCAAAAACAAACACACTAACAAAAAGAAACTTAAGAAAATGTAATCTGCATACATATGTATGCATATTTAATGCAAAAAAGTTGTATAGAAATGTACATATGTACATACATTCAATTTGTATTTGTTTTTTAATAACGAGCCATTTGCGCGAAAATAATTAATCTTGAACATCTTTGTATAGTGGTAGATTTGCTTACTTGCTGCTTATCTAATTCAGACGTTACGTGGTACCAAACAAACATTGTTGATATACAATTTCGAACAAGCAAGCAAAGCACACAGTACACATATGTACTAACTATGGGGGTTTTGGGTATAAAAAGGCAGGCAGAAGGGGTAGGCGTGACATTCAAATTTGTGATGCATATCTGTGGCGGATGGCATCTTATATCTCCCTATCAAGTTTGGAGACTCTAGCGCAAAAACTGCGAAAGATATTGAGTTGGGCGGTTTAAGTGGGCGTGGCATCCAATATTGCACATTTGTTATGGATGTCACTAACAATGTTTCCAAGTTTGGTGACTCTAGCGCAAAAGCTAGGAAAGATATAGAAATTTCAGATTTTACGAGTTGGGTGGAAAAGGTGGGCGTGGCATATAAAACTTTGATGTAGATAGATTACGGATGTCACTAACAATGTTTCTACCAAATTTAATGACTCTAGCCCAAAAACTGATAAAGATATAGAGTTTTCAGATTTTAGAAGGTGGGCGGTATCAGTGGGGACGTGGCGTTTTGATGCATATCTTTGTAAGACTTCAGCATCTACCTTCCCATCAAATTGTACCAATATGTACCAAGAAATTTGCAAAGTTGCAAAGCTCTAGCTTTAAGGGTGTTGAAAAGTTTCGTTCAAACGGACGGGCGGGCGGACGGACGGACAGACACCTTGACGGACATTGCATTAACCCAATATAATATGATACCTTTGGTATCAAAGTAAAATGACGCCTCTGATTCTCAACCTCAACCTCAATGGTGGCGTGAAAAGGAGAATATTAAATACTTTGCTAATATGTTGTTAAACATTAACTAATTTATTTATTTTATGAATATTGCTAAATGTTTGTAAAAACTATTGGCGCAGCGAAGCAAGCGGGGCCCTTACTAGTATATATATATATATATGTAAAAATTAATTAATAATATAGAAAACAAAATGTTTTTAAGGGATTTTTTTTAATTTAAAAATGGATTGTTTTGGTTTGTCTTGATTTACTGAATAGGAATATATATCATTTTTGGGATTATTCCCAAAGAAAATTTCGAAATATCAACTTGAGTTTTATAATATAGCCCCTGGCTATTATCACAATGTCGTCGGCATAACCCTGACACTGGATACCCCTGCTGGCAAGTCTACCTAACAGCTCATCAGCTAGTATGCTCCACAAGAGTGGTGATAAAACACCCCCTGTGGACAGCCCCTTGTGGTCGTAACTGTTAGAGTACTATCCTGTATGGATGCCGTAGCCTGTCTAATTTTTAGTAGGGATGAGATCCATCTGCTAGTCGTAGGGTCCAGGCCTCTTCTATTCAGGGTAGCTCTGACTGCATCATGTGACGTGTTGTCAATTGCTCCCTCAATGTATAATAAGGCACAGACTGCTACTTCTTTGTTTACTTTCGCCGAGCGTAAGCTACGGTGCAATTCATATAGTGCCGTATCCGTAGATCTACCTGCCCTATATGCATGCTGCGTCGTCTGCAGTGGGTTCTGCATAAGCAGCGTGCTCATAATGTTGTGGTCCACTATCTTCTCCAACGTTTTCAACAAAAACGATGTCAAGCTAATGGGTCTGAAGGACTTTGGGTTGGTGATGTCAGTCTTCCCTGCTTTGGGGATGAAGACCACCCTAGCTCTACTCCAAGTGCTTGGTATATGACCAAGTGCTAGGCTACTAATCATAATTTTCCTCAGGGCGGGTAGGAGTTTCACCTGTCCTTGCTGAAGGAATGCGGGTGATATACCATCCAGACCAGGAGATTTGTACGGTTGGAAAGTTCCATTAACCATTGACTTGGCAGATGCCCAGTCAGAGATGGTCGGTCTGTGTTGTTCCTCTGTTTCAAGTACTACACTTTGGTGCCAAGGGATACTCCCTGGGATGTGAGTCTCGAACAGAAGCTCTAACTTTTGCATGTTGCTGGTCGTAAAGCTGTTGTCCCTACGTTTTAAGGCTAAATTCGCCTCCAACGCCCGCTTTGATAAGGCTCTATGGAGCCGGGCACCCTCATTTGTGCTTGCTATGCTTTCGCAAAACTCCCTATAGTTCTTGCGTTTGGCCTTCCTAATCTCCTTGCTGTAGGAGGTGAGGCTTTCACGGTATGTGTCCCATGATCTATCTCTCTTGGCTTTGTTAAAGAGATAGCGGGTGGTAAAGCGCAGTCTTTCAAGACTGTCATTCCACCATGGGACATCTTTCTCTCTACGCACCTTTCCCAACGGGCAGCTTTCTTCAAATGCATTATAAATGCCACTACTCAGATTTTCCACAACCCTGTCTAACTCGCCTATGCGTCTGGGTGTTCCAGAGATTCCGGTCACCAGATTCAGCTCTAGGGTCGACCTAAACTTTTCCCAGTCTGTTTTCCTTGGGTTGCGGGTTGAAGCACTACTATCCGTATTAACCTGAAGCTTAAAAAGGATGATCTTATGATCCGACATGGATTCCTCTGGAGAGACATGCCACTCCCTGAGGTGTGGTGTTAGACACCGACTAATCATGGTGATGTCCAGCACCTCTTCTCTAACTCTAGTTACGAAAGTCGGTGTAGATCGGACATTTCCTATTTCTAAGTCATATCTGAATATAAAGTCTGTGAGGTACTCACCCCTTGCGTTGATATCGCTACTTCCCCATAGGGTGTGGTGCGCATTGGCATCACAGCCAATGACCAATGGCATCTTCTCCTTTTTGCAGTACTCCGCCAGCCTCTCAATCTCCGGTGGTGGGCACGCCACATCACCCGCGAAGTAGGCCGATGCCACAATCATAGGGGGGGCGTTACCGTTTGCCTTCAAGGCGATTGGCACGCAGTCCCTAGTGAGGAATTCTGAAAGAATTGAATAATCAATATATTTCCTTACCATGATACATGCTCTAGGCATTGGATCTCTTTGATCCCATACTACCTTTGACACGGCGGTATACAGGCCTTTAATGCCATCGTTGACCCATGGCTCCTGTATGAGGGCTAGCCCAAGATGTTGTGTGATAAACGTCCTGGCTAAGACAGCCGAAGCTGCCTTAGCCTTATGGAGGTTTATCTGGGCTAGCCCGGTAGTGGTGACGCCTGTTGTCACCATTACTCTACGACCGCCTTCTTTACTGGTGGTGTAGGAGGGGAGTCACCCTCACCACCGCTGCCCGTCATCGTCAAGTCAGCTTCATCTCCATTGGCCTTCGCAAGCTCTTCTGCCAATTCCTGGGACGACATGGGCTCCCCAAGATCCATCCCATCCAGCACATTCTTGACGAGCGTCTGGTCTGCCAGGTCCTCATCTTCAGCCAGATCTTCCGACGGGTCGGTACGATCTACCTGGTGGACACTCGATTCGGTGGCTGTGGGAGGGGGGGTACCATTTTAGGTGGCTTTGGTGTAGTTGGGGCGGCAGTGTCCCTTTTGCCAGCTGTTTTCTTAAGACCGCTGACCGGAATAGTCCCGTAGCGGAATGCTACTTGGTGGCCCCTGGCCACCATTGCGTCCTTGGATACCTCATATATCCCTATTACCAACAAGGCGCCTCCATTTTCCGTCCTCCTCTTCCATGCGCCGGTCTCGATCTTGTTCTGATTCCTCAGCAGAATCAACAAGGACTCGGTAGACCGATCCGCGCTTCTTAGGCAGTAAAGCGTGATGTTGTGGGGTGACGGAATGTCACCACCCACCCTACAGTCGAGTGGAGCTCCCTTCCACGACTTCAACCTTGACACCACAGCCTTAAGGAAGTCCGCGGAGTGCTCGTCCGGGCATTTGATCAACAGGTGACCCACCCTGAAATGAATTCCCGCGAACTCCACTGCGGTGCTCCATCCAGTGATAGTTAATTCATCAAGGATGGCCTCCTCCAATGCGGACAAGTCCCCGTGATTGAGCATTTCCTGGGGATACTCCGCAGGCAACACGGCCACCTTATCTCGTTTTGTCATCGCAGCGTACGACGATCGAGCCTCGGTGGACACTGTAGAGGTAGGCTTCTCCACTGAAGCAGCAGGCGTCAAAGTACTGTTAAGGCGTTTGGGGGCTGGTCCCCTTGCCTGCACCGTCGTCTGCCTATTGGCCGTTGCCATACTTTGGGCTTCAGCAGCGCTTCGCGGCACTGGTTGCAGGGATATCCTGCATGTCTTGTTGCTTTATGTTTCCATTGGGCCGTCAGCCGTCAGGTGAGCAAGGGGAATCACGTGTAACTACGCAGGTAGTACGCGGCGTATCTGCTCACACTGTCGGAAGTGCGACTATACTCTCCACGCGAGGGCGGCTGGAAACAGACCCTTGTGCTGGTCATGTCTCGACCAAGGGTGCTGACTAATGGTAGTCGGGCTAAGAGAAGATAACTCTTCATTAAATTCCCCAATCCAAGGTGGAACAGCATATGCCGAGGGATTCGTGGCCGAGGGGGTGATCGGTCGCTAATATGCGGACTCTGGATACCTGTCCCCCTCCAGTTTTATTCGCGGACTTCCCGCGGTACACGGGCTATGCCGCGGGTGACCTCCCTTCCCGTTCACTCGTGGGAATCGTATGGATTTAATTGTAGAAAATGAGTTTGATGTTACTCTACCCAGCAAGCATTTTGAATCACAAGCGAGTCTTTTTCGAGTCGCCAACTGATTGAAAGTAAACATTTATGAGCTCTTTTTCTGATCAAAAAAGATACTCTGTTTGGGAGAAAACGGTTCCCGAACGCGACTCTTTTTGAGGGGTCGCTTGTGACCGCAGTTTCGACTCATTTTCGATTCGTATTTCGAATCAAAAGCGCGTCTTTTAAGAGTCAAAAACTAGTCATATTTCATATCAATTTCGACTCGCATTTCGAATCTAAAGCGAGTCATTTTCGAGTCGTATTTTTTGACAGCTTGTTAAAAAAAAAACATTTTTTATTTTTCATCAAGATTAACATTTTTATTTATCTTATGTATTATAATTGTGGTAATGTTAATGTTAGCAGTAAATGTTGGCAGTTAATGTTAACAGTTAAATGTTAGCCAGTTTATGTTAATGAATGCATGCAAATTTGTACTTACCTTTTTTTTACCCCAACCCAACGAGGGTTTGAACCGGGGACTTTTGGTTTGAGCGGCGTCTTAGACAGCACGACCATCAGGCGTCATTGACTAGCATGCTATAATTGCCCATAAGATCTATTTATAATGCGAAGCATATTTCAATCACCTGCATGTTCATTTTTTGACTTCCGTACATTTCGTGCATGGATTCATTTTTTGAGCATACAAGCGAGTCGCTTTCGAGTCGCTTTTGAGTCGCCAAGCTGTTCAAGCATATTTCAATCATTGGCATGCTCAATTTTTGATTGCTTCAAATTTTGCGCGATTCATCATATTTAAAGCATACAGGCGAGTCGTTTTCGAGTCGCGCTTTAATCGCATAAACGATTAATCGTTTTTAAGCATGAAAATAACTCGAATTAGACTCGAAATGGGGTTTCTGATGAAAACAATCTTCCAATTGCTTGCTGGGTAGCAGCATCTCCCCAGGCCTCATCCTTCACGGAAACGGCCACTACAGGCATTGCAGCTGCTGTGCTGCCGGCGCCCACCCCAATATGCACGTATGTTGTTCCTGTTGGTATTGGGGATTCGCAAAAGCCACCAACCATCGTAGGACGGTTGGAGACTTCCTCCTTCTCGTTGACAGAAGATCTGGTGACATCAGAGGAACCTGAGATGATGGCCTCAGACTCTGAAGATGTCACCGTGATACCGTTCGACGACGCATCCTGCTCAGTATCCATAGCGGATGCAGGCAATCGGATTTTGCGGCTAAAGCTGGACTCCGAGGTCACCTTTGTTAAAATGATAAGTCGCGAAAAGAAGCTGTTTAAGGCAGCTATCGCGAAAGGGCTCTCGAGAGCTGTGGGTCTCCAGGCGGCAAAAGCTCCCCGTCCCGCTGAAGCAATGGCTAAGCGTGATCGGTCTTTTGACACGACCCCAGAGTCGGGCTTGTCTAGTAGGAAGGAATACTGCTGGGTGTTCCAGGATAGACCTAAGACTATTGGTAGCCTACCTCACCGGCCACCATGTCTTAAAATACCATATTCATAAAATGCGTCTGTCTCCTGACACAGAGTGTAGGCTCTGTAAGGGGGATGACGAGACGACAAAACACATTCTCTGTGAATGTCCAGCCGTCATTTGGTCTAGAAGGAGGCATCTGCATAGTGAGTTTCTGACAGCTATGCAGAAAAGGAAAGCCTCGACGGGAGGTCTGCTAGCCTTCATAAGGGAGGTTGAGCACCTCTTGTCTGAATAGGGAGTCTTATGGGCACAAAAGATCGTTCGGTCGCAATGCCTCCATCTCTGTTGGGAGATCTCCCCCAATATATTTATTTATTATTTATGTTTCCATTTGTTTGCTTTTTCATGTTGGATCCCACGAGCTGCGGAGAAAATAAGGTCCACCCGGGCAGAGATCCGCGGTACCCGAGTAAGGCTAAATAGAACAGGCGGTCGCCATCTGCCTGAGCACACCGTTAGAGACTGGGCTAGTTTTTAAACCGGGCCCCCAGCCAAGCTGACTCTCGGCACGGTTCGTATGACACCTTAGTCCAGCCCGGTGTGAGATGAGGGGGGTAGGGATGGAGGTAGGTATGTGTGGGGGAGTTGGGAGTGTTTGAGGCTATGATTTAAAGACGGCGACACAAGCGTCTTGTCAGTACGGTAAACGGCACCGTACCCGCTGTTTGTCCGGGAGAGCTTATTAGCGAAAAATATCGCCTATTCGCAGCTAACCCCACAGGGGCCGTTCGCTATCCGCAACCCGCGACCCGCATGGTGGCCTCAGCTCAGCCCCCTCCGAACCATCCCACATGTTCATCAGACCAGTTCTTATGATAGGCCGTCAAAAGATTTTTATTGAGTGTCTCCAGGGACTTCTCTAATTTATCAGTTGAGGCTATCTTAGGTGGTCGGGACTGCTTCCAGTCTGTGTTACGCGGGTTCCTGTACACTTTCTTTTGCACTTTTATTTCAAAGCTAACTCGGAATTGAATGTACCTGTGGTCTGAGAAGGAGTGTCTGCTAAGGACTCTCGAATCTTTTACCACGGTATTTGTTACCGACGCGAGGGTTAAATCTAAGTCGTTTGAGGATTTAGGACCAACATATGTTGGTTCGTCTTCCTCGTTCGCAATCTTAAGATTAGTTTGTATGATAAAATCAAGCAGTGACTAACCTCTATCGATGATATCTGTGCTTCCCCATACCGATCGTGAGAGACTGCTTCTTTGGCTCGGTCTCCATCACCAGTCGAGTTAGCTCTTGAGGGGATGCGTCGGTGTTGTGCACCATGTAGCATTATGCCATCAGAATTCGCTCGCCCTTTCCACCTTCTAACGCTATTACTGTGAGATCGTCAGTGCTGTAATAAGACAATAAGTAAGCATAGATACCCTTTCTTACTAGGATCGCGGTCCTTGCTCTACTCACTGTTGTTTGATAGAATGCGGTGTAGCCCGGGTATCTAAGACCAGAAACCTTGTTTCCCGAAGAAATTCAAGGTTCCTGGATAAGTGCGACGTCGGCGGATTCTGTCTCCAGAGTTAGCAGGAGCTCCGCCGAGGCCAACTTACTTTATGTAAGTTGATCTGGATGACCCTCAGCTCCATTGATGGCTGTGGTGTCCTCCACGGATGCGACTTCCACTACGGTGATGTCTGCACCCTCGTCGTCATCTGTCTCCAGGCTTTTGGTGGCGTGGGTGACCTCCGCTAGGTACCTCTCCACTTTTCCAGTTGCCAGCTTGTTCTCGTTCTTGTCGACTGGATGGCGTTTTTTGAGACGCAGGTAAATACACGCCCCACGCCATGTTGTGTCTTGTATAAAGAAGATCGTTAGCCTCCATTGTGATCTGAATGACCATTAAGAAAACCGCATAGCTCTTTTTTGAGTTACAGTTTTTTTAGTTGAGAAGTCAGGTGATGCGTCATCACCTTAAGATCTGTATCAAAAGTTTGGATGCCACGCCCACCATTGCCACCCGCCTTACTAAACCGGAAACGGCTATATATTTAACAGTTCTTAAGCTAAAGTTACCAAATTTGGTAGGAAGATAGACGGTGACATCTACCAAAGATCTGCAAAATTTGGATGCCACATTCAACTCGGCCGCCCACCTTTTAAAAACGAGAATTTAGTATTATTTTACAGTCTTTGAGCTAGAGTCACAAAACTAGGTAAGAAGACAGCTGACGACATCATCACAGATTTGTTGGGTAGGGGACGTCGTCACCTCTGTTGAGTAAGGCGCTTCTGCCTTCCTTTGCTTGTTTCACTAAGGCCCAATTTGTCAAAATGCAGTTAACCATTCAGTTTGATAACTTATGCTAAATTATCGAAGTTTCAGTTAAGAAATTTGGTTTTCTCAAAGCCATAAGTACCTATCATCGATATATTAATATCGCTTTACGGTTTGACCATTTTTATTAGAATGCCTAGGTGTTTCTATTTATACTTTGATACCAAAGGTATCATAGTATATTGGGTTTGTGCAATGTCCGTCATGGTGTCTGTCCGTCCGTCCGTCCGTCCGTCCGTATGAACGCAACTTTTTTCGACACCCTTGAAGCTAGAGCCTTGCAACTTTGCAAATATCTTGGTAAATGTCTTCGTCAGACAAAGTGTTAAATCTAGGGCTTTACGACCTCAGGGGGCCTGGGAAATCGATAACAAGTCGATACACCTCGAAGTGCAAATCGATAAAACACTTATATATCCCACATTTTAGTAGCTAGAGTCACCAAATTTGATGGCAAGATAGCTGGTGACATTCCCCAAAAAATTGCATCAAAAGTTTGGATGCCACGCCCACCTTTTCCGCCTCCAGCCCCTCTCCAATTATTAACAAAAATGCCTGTATCTTTCACAGTTTTCAAGCTATAGCCATCAAAATTGGCATGAAGGTAGATGCTAACATCTGACACAGATATGCATCAAAACATTTGATTCCACGCCCCCAAACAACAGGACATGCCCCACCGCCCTTTGTCAGTTTTTAAGCTGGAGTCTACAAATTTTGGATGCCACGCCCACTTATACCGCCTACCGCTATATCTCTCTCAGTTTTCGAGCTAGGCTCTTCAAATTTGGTATGAACATTGTTAGTGACATCCGTAACAGATCTGCATCAATGTTTTGGATGCCACGCCCACTTATACCGCCCACCTCTATTTGTTGTTGGATGTTTCGCCCCCAAACGAGGGGCCACGCCCCACCGCCCTAAAAAAAACCGAAATGCCCGTATCTTCGCCAGTTTTTAAGCTAGAGTCACCAAATTTGATGGCAAGATAGCTGGTGACATTCCCCAAAAAATTGCATCAAAAGTTTGGATGCCACGCCCACCTTTTCCGCCTCCAGCCCCCTCCAATTATTAACAAAAATGCCTGTATCTTTCACAGTTTTCAAGCTATTGCCACCAAAATTTACATGAAGGTAGATGTCGACATCTGACAAAGTTATTCATCAAAACATTGGATGCCACGCCCCCAAACAACAGGACATGCCCCACCGCCCTTTGTCAGTTTTTAAGCTGGAGTCTACAAATTTTGGATGCCACGCCCACTTATACCGCCTACCGCTATATCTCTCTCAGTTTTCGAGCTAGGCTCTTCAAATTTGGTATGAACATTGTTAGTGACATCCGTAACAGATCTGCATCAATGTTTTGGATGCCACGCCCACTTATACCGCCCACCTCTATATCTTTCTTAGTTTTTGGGCTAGAGTCACCAAATTTGGAACGAACATTGGTTGTAACATCCGAAACAGGTGTGCATAAATTTGTTTATGCCACGCCCACTTATACCGCCCACCTCTATATCTTTGTCGGTTTTTGCGCTAGAGTCTCCAAACTTGGTAGGGGGATAGAAAGTGCCATCCGCCACAGATATATGTCATGCCTACCCCTTCTGCCTGATTTTTATACCCAAAGCCCATATATATTACTTTTTGCACTAGGAATCCTTAAAACAGCTATGTAAACTGGTATCAAAGCATATCGCAGTCGGTTGCGTCCGACTGCAACGTTTTTACTTGTTTTTTATTGTTTTTGCCTGTGACTGGCCAATTCGTCTTTACTACTTTCACTTGTTTCAATTAATAGCTAAATTAACACATAAATTGTAATGAATATGCCAGAAATAAAGCGGCAACCTGCAAAAAACTTTACAAATGCAGAAGAGCATTTGCTTGTTTGACCTTGTCAACTCTTTTAAGCATATATTAGAAAACAAAAAGAGGGATTGTGTGACATAAGGAAAAAGACGAAGCTTGGCAGAATGTTGCCGAGGAGTTTTCTGCACTTGGAAAACATTAAAAGACAAATACAATAATTTAAAAAAAAACAGGCGCACAAAGAATTTGCAGACAGCAGACGAATGTCAGCTGTCAAATTTGGCTTAACTGACAAATATTTCACTAACTGGATATTGAGAAACTGGGCCTTAAACGACGCTGTTGCATATGAGCAGCACGTTTAGTAGGTCTTCCCATATTCAGAAAACCTATTAAATATATATCTTCAAAATCACAATAAATTAACAAATAAACAAAAATTTTAACAAACAAATACCAACTTCAAATTAACTAAAGTGCCCTAAAAAGTAAAAAATAAGTGAGTTTTCTTATGCAATTAGTAGGAACTATTGTAATTTTTGGAGTCGGTGTCAGCTAAGGTAGGTTGATGGATGGTCCATATTGAATGGATTGATAGATAGCCATTCTGTTGTAAGAGAAAATCCGTTGAGTAAATGACTAAAATTGAAACTTTAAATGAGTTTTTCTCAAAACTACTTTTTGCGAAACTCTACATTTGTGTTTGCCAGTTTTACTAAACCGTGAGGAATAGGTTTTAAACAATGCAGAATTAATAAATTTCTGCCATATTTGGGGGGGCAGCCAAGGTATAAACCTACCTTAGCTGTCACCGACTCCAAAAATAACAATAGTTCTTACTACTTGTACAAGAAAACTCAATTATCTTCTATAAAATTTTATTTTTAATCGCGAGTCGTTTACGAAATAATGCCCTCCAAAAAAGCGAATTTAGGTCGTCGTTCTCGCAACGCAGTAAGAGTGAGAATCCAGTTTTCGAATAGGACGGCGGGAGAGCGGGAATTGGTAAGAGGGCGGATCGGTTAAGGCAAAAGCAGAGGATTATCATAGAACCAGCAGAAAGCCGTGCCGCTAGGCTTGAGGATAGGCGATTGCGAGCACGAGATTCAAGGTCTGCAGCAGAAGAATTAGCAAAATGGAATAAGAGTAGCTGAACTTCGTACACAGATTACAGTAGATAGACATGAGCAGTACCATAATTTTGATTATACCTTCAGTCGCCATGTCGGAATTGGCCAGATGAGTCATGTCATGTCACTTACTTCCAGGCTCTAAAGTTAAACGTATTTAACAATTATGATTTGTTGTGTTCATTTCTTATACGTGGACTCACAGAATGCCACTGCGAAGGGTGGCAGGGTACAGCTAGTCTTGTAATAAATTTAGCATTGGATTTTGAATGTTAAGTTGAACCTTGACAATTGATAGCATTAGGTTAGGTTAGGTTGGACCGGCTGACCGTCCCCGGGGGAAGTGTCACACATAGACCACTGAGGGTCCTTAGTGAAGCTGACGGTAGGATATGTTGGGACTATCTAGATGTGATGTTCCGCTGCGTTAGTTTGCTTCGGGCAAGCGCTAGAAGCTTGTTTGGTTCCAGCTTGCTGGCCTCCTCTAGGGATACCAGGAAGTGAGCCTGGAGGTGTTGTAAGCGTTTTGCTGCCAATGCGGGTCAGCTGCAAAGTAGGTGCTCTAGTGCTTTCATGACTCCTGGTTCCTTGTAGTGTTGGGTTGCTCATGAGTGAGTGAACAAAAATGAGTTGTTCACTAAACTGAGCGAGTGAACATGTTCAGCTGCTCTTGTTCAGTTGTTCACTGTTCAGTTGCTCTTGTTCAGTTGCTCTTGTTCAGTTGCTCACTGTTCAGTTGTTCACTGTTCAGTTGCTCTTGTTCAGTTGCTCACTGTTCAGTTGCTCTTGTTCAGTTGTTCACTGTTCAGTTGCTCTTGTTCAGTTGTTCACTGTTCAGTTGCTCACTGTTGAGTTGCTCACCGTTCAGTCGGCCACCGTTCAGTCGCCCACCGTTAAGTTGCTCACTGTTGAGTTGCTCACCGTTCAGTCGCCCACCGTTCAGTTGCTCACTGTTCAGTTGTTCACCGCTCAGCCGCGCACCGTTCACTGTTCAGCTCAACTGAGCAATGAACTACCAAACACAATCCACCACTACTTTTATTTTAGCCGTTGGTGCTTTTGTGGATAAATAAATTATTTTGATAATATAATATTAATATTATATTTTATTTTAATTATGGCAATCAATTTGTTATTTTTTTTAAATAAAACATAATTCACAGAAGATCAAAACAGATGTATCTGTGATTTTAAGCCATTTCAGCCGTTTTTATACCCTGAACCCATAAAATGGGTAAAAAGTGTATAATGGTTTTGTGCAAATGTATGTAACAGACAGAAGGAAGCATCTCCGACCCCATAAAGTATATATATTCTTGTTCAGCATCAACAGCTACTTCGAAACAGCCTAGTATGAAAATGTCTATCTCAAAACCTCTAAAAGCCAAAGACATTAGCTTTTACATATAAGGTGTCCTAAACTATAGGCAGATCAAGCGGCAAGAAACGTGCGAAGTTTGCAAAAGTACACACATGCAATTCTGTTTCTCAATAAGGCAAAAGAGTTGTTTTGGTAACCAGCTGTCGCTGGTTTGGTTTTTTTGTAAATTTATTAAGGTTTATAATGAATAAAAACTTGGCCGCCTTAACCATCTGTCCGACGCCAAATTTTAAACCCTTTCTTCCGACACCTATTCTTCCTTTTCTATAGGGAAGAGGGTTTTTTTATTTTAAGATCGATAGCCAATGAAATTTTAGAAGGGTACCTGAAAGCTCAAATCAAATGCAAAATCTGCTCACGCCCTGGTGTCGGGCGGAGGGTTACATAACCTCTTAGTACCTGAGTTAGCCACAATACGTATGAATGGAAAATTAGCGCTTCCTTTGGTTTTTCGGTAAACCTTAAATAGTACCTGTCACCTGTACCTGTAGGCCAAAAAATAACACTTGCACCAGCACTTCTACCTCGTAATCTGCCTGTACACGTGGGTATACTGACCTAGTTGAGGGGGTTTTTAACCAAGACCCATTAATGGGAAATTTTGTCAATGAAAAAAGGTCAAAGGCTTGCCAAAAAGGGCTAAAAATTAGTTTTCTTGAAAGCAATTTTGACATAGGCTGATTTAGTTAAAGCATCGAACGGTTCAGTGAAAAATTACTGTGTAATTTTCGTGATATTTTCAAAGCGTCTAAAGTCCCGGTTGTTTGAATTGTGAATTACGTATTAAAAAAAAAAAATATGTCTCGACCCCAAAGTGCTATTTGGACTCATTTTACAGACCTAGGAAATAAAGAGGCAAAATGTAAATATTGTCGGAATGTCCTGAGCAGCAAGTCGCAGAGCAACTTGGGGAGGCACCTTTCCAGTAAACACCCAACCGCAATGGAGCCGGTCGTCCGGCAAGACGATGAGACTGCAAATACTGATGAAGCAAATGGACAGCAACGCATGACGGCGTTTTTCCAAAGGCCGATTAGTTCTGGCAGGAGTCAGAAGATTGATCGGCAGGTTGTTAAAATGATTGCAAAAGGGCATCATGCGATTCGGATGGTAGAAGAGCCGGAGTTTAAGCAGTTGATTGAGGATGTCTCTCACTGCCCCGGATACAAGCTTCCTACACGCAAAACAGTTTCGAATGTTTTGATGCAAATTTGCGATGAGCAGAGGGCAAATATAAAAGAGAACATGGTTGATGCGACGGCGGTTTGTCTGACAACGGACTGTTGGACATCGCTGGCACACGAAAGCTATATGGCGGTGACTGCCCATTTTATTGCAAAGCAGACGACAACATTAAAATCGTTTATGAGCAAGTTGAGGAAAGCCACACATCCCAAAATTTGGCAGAAAGATTGCGGAAAGTTGTGATTCAATGGAGCATTGAAAATAAAGTTGCTGCTATTGCCTCCGACAATGCATTCAACATTGTTGGTGCTATAAAAATAGGCAACTGGCGTCACGTGCTTTGCACATACTTTAAACCTTATTGTCCAGAAAGGGTTAGAGAAAATTAGCACCATTCGCATCAAATTCAGTGCAATTGTAAAATTTTTTCACCAAAGTACAACGGCGTATAAAAAGCTTAAGGACACCCAAGCTCAACTAAGACTCCCGGATGTCAAGCTATTGGGTATATTGGGTTTGTGCAATGTCCGTCATGGTATCTGTCCGTCCGTCCGTCCGTCCGTCCGTATGAACGCAACTTTTTTCGACACCCTTGAAGCTAGAGCCTTGCAACTTTGCAAATATCTTGGTAAATGTCTTCGTCAGACAAAGTGTTAAATCTAGGGCTTTACGACCTCAGGGGGCCTGGGAAATCGATAACAAGTCGATACACCTCGAAGTGCAAATCGATAAAACACTTATATATCCCACATTTTAGTAGCTAGAGTCACCAAATTTGATGGCAAGATAGCTGGTGACATTCCTCAAAAAATTGCATCAAAAGTTTGGATGCCACGCCCACCGTTTCCGCCTCCAGCCCCTCTCCAATTATTAACAAAAATGCCTGTATCTTTCACAGTTTTCAAGCTATAGCCATCAAAATTGGCATGAAGGTAGATGCTAACATCTGACACAGATATGCATCAAAACATTTGATTCCACGCCCCCAAACAACAGGACATGCCCCACCGCCCTTTGTCAGTTTTTAAGCTGGAGTCTACAAATTTTGGATGCCACGCCCACTTATACCGCCTACCGCTATATCTCTCTCAGTTTTCGAGCTAGGCTCTTCAAATTTGGTATGAACATTGTTAGTGACATCCGTAACAGATCTGCATCAATGTTTTGGATGCCACGCCCACTTATACCGCCCACCTCTATATCTTTCTTAGTTTTTGGGCTAGAGTCACCAAATTTGGAACGAACATTGGTTGTAACATCCGAAACAGGTGTGCATAAATTTGTTTATGCCACGCCCACTTATACCGCCCACCTCTATATCTTTGTCGGTTTTTGCGCTAGAGTCTCCAAACTTGGTAGGGGGATAGAAAGTGCCATCCGCCACAGATATATGTCATGCCTACCCCTTCTGCCTGATTTTTATACCCAAAGCCCATATATATTACTTTTTGCACTAGGAATCCTTAAAACAGCTATGTAAACTGGTATCAAAGCATATCGCAGTCGGTTGCGTCCGACTGCAACGTTTTTACTTGTTTTTTATTGTTTTTGCCTGTGACTGGCCAATTCGTCTTTACTACTTTCACTTGTTTCAATTAATAGCTAAATTAACACATAAATTGTAATGAATATGCCAGAAATAAAGCGGCAACCTGCAAAAAACTTTACAAATGCAGAAGAGCATTTGCTTGTTTGACCTTGTCAACTCTTTTAAGCATATATTAGAAAACAAAAGAGGGATTGTGTGACATAAGGAAAAAGACGAAGCTTGGCAGAATGTTGCCGAGGAGTTTTCTGCACTTGGAAAACATTAAAAGACAAATACAATAATTTAAAAAAAAACAGGCGCACAAAGAATTTGCAGACAGCAGACGAATGTCAGCTGTCAAATTTGGCTTAACTGACAAATATTTCACTAACTGGATATTGAGAAACTGGGCCTTAAACGACGCTGTTGCATATGAGCAGCACGTTTAGTAGGTCTTCCCATATTCAGAAAACCTATTAAATATATATCTTCAAAATCACAATAAATTAACAAATAAACAAAAATTTTAACAAACAAATACCAACTTCAAATTAACTAAAGTGCCCTAAAAAGTAAAAAATAAGTGAGTTTTCTTATGCAATTAGTAGGAACTATTGTAATTTTTGGAGTCGGTGTCAGCTAAGGTAGGTTGATGGATGGTCCATATTGAATGGATTGATAGATAGCCATTCTGTTGTAAGAGAAAATCCGTTGAGTAAATGACTAAAATTGAAACTTTAAATGAGTTTTTCTCAAAACTACTTTTTGCGAAACTCTACATTTGTGTTTGCCAGTTTTACTAAACCGTGAGGAATAGGTTTTAAACAATGCAGAATTAATAAATTTCTGCCATATTTGGGGGGGCAGCCAAGGTATAAACCTACCTTAGCTGTCACCGACTCCAAAAATAACAATAGTTCTTACTACTTGTACAAGAAAACTCAATTATCTTCTATAAAATTTTATTTTTAATCGCGAGTCGTTTACGAAATAATGCCCTCCAAAAAAGCGAATTTAGGTCGTCGTTCCCGCAACGCAGTAAGAGTGAGAATCCAGTTTTCGAATAGGACGGCGGGAGAGCGGGAATTGGTAAGAGGGCGGATCGGTTAAGGCAAAAGCAGAGGATTATCATAGAACCAGCAGAAAGCCGTGCCGCTAGGCTTGAGGATAGGCGATTGCGAGCACGAGATTCAAGGTCTGCAGCAGAAGAATTAGCAAAATGGAATAAGAGTAGCTGAACTTCGTACACAGATTACAGTAGATAGACATGAGCAGTACCATAATTTTGATTATACCTTCAGTCGCCATGTCGGAATTGGCCAGATGAGTCATGTCATGTCACTTACTTCCAGGCTCTAAAGTTAAACGTATTTAACAATTATGATTTGTTGTGTTCATTTCTTATACGTGGACTCACAGAATGCCACTGCGAAGGGTGGCAGGGTACAGCTAGTCTTGTAATAAATTTAGCATTGGATTTTGAATGTTAAGTTGAACCTTGACAATTGATAGCATTAGGTTAGGTTAGGTTGGACCGGCTGACCGTCCCCGGGGGAAGTGTCACACATAGACCACTGAGGGTCCTTAGTGAAGCTGACGGTAGGATATGTTGGGACTATCTAGATGTGATGTTCCGCTGCGTTAGTTTGCTTCGGGCAAGCGCTAGAAGCTTGTTTGGTTCCAGCTTGCTGGCCTCCTCTAGGGATACCAGGAAGTGAGCCTGGAGGTGTTGTAAGCGTTTTGCTGCCAATGCGGGTCAGCTGCAAAGTAGGTGCTCTAGTGCTTTCATGACTCCTGGTTCCTTGTAGTGTTGGGTTGCTCATGAGTGAGTGAACAAAAATGAGTTGTTCACTAAACTGAGCGAGTGAACATGTTCAGCTGCTCTTGTTCAGTTGTTCACTGTTCAGTTGCTCTTGTTCAGTTGCTCTTGTTCAGTTGCTCACTGTTCAGTTGTTCACTGTTCAGTTGCTCTTGTTCAGTTGCTCACTGTTCAGTTGCTCTTGTTCAGTTGTTCACTGTTCAGTTGCTCTTGTTCAGTTGTTCACTGTTCAGTTGCTCACTGTTGAGTTGCTCACCGTTCAGTCGGCCACCGTTCAGTCGCCCACCGTTAAGTTGCTCACTGTTGAGTTGCTCACCGTTCAGTCGCCCACCGTTCAGTTGCTCACTGTTCAGTTGTTCACCGCTCAGCCGCGCACCGTTCACTGTTCAGCTCAACTGAGCAATGAACTACCAAACACAATCCACCACTACTTTTATTTTAGCCGTTGGTGCTTTTGTGGATAAATAAATTATTTTGATAATATAATATTAATATTATATTTTATTTTAATTATGGCAATCAATTTGTTATTTTTTTTAAATAAAACATAATTCACAGAAGATCAAAACAGATGTATCTGTGATTTTAAGCCATTTCAGCCGTTTTTATACCCTGAACCCATAAAATGGGTAAAAAGTGTATAATGGTTTTGTGCAAATGTATGTAACAGACAGAAGGAAGCATCTCCGACCCCATAAAGTATATATATTCTTGTTCAGCATCAACAGCTACTTCGAAACAGCCTAGTATGAAAATGTCTATCTCAAAACCTCTAAAAGCCAAAGACATTAGCTTTTACATATAAGGTGTCCTAAACTATAGGCAGATCAAGCGGCAAGAAACGTGCGAAGTTTGCAAAAGTACACACATGCAATTCTGTTTCTCAATAAGGCAAAAGAGTTGTTTTGGTAACCAGCTGTCGCTGGTTTGGTTTTTTTGTAAATTTATTAAGGTTTATAATGAATAAAAACTTGGCCGCCTTAACCATCTGTCCGACGCCAAATTTTAAACCCTTTCTTCCGACACCTATTCTTCCTTTTCTATAGGGAAGAGGGTTTTTTTTATTTTAAGATCGATAGCCAATGAAATTTTAGAAGGGTACCTGAAAGCTCAAATCAAATGCAAAATCTGCTCACGCCCTGGTGTCGGGCGGAGGGTTACATAACCTCTTAGTACCTGAGTTAGCCACAATACGTATGAATGGAAAATTAGCGCTTCCTTTGGTTTTTCGGTAAACCTTAAATAGTACCTGTCACCTGTACCTGTAGGCCAAAAAATAACACTTGCACCAGCACTTCTACCTCGTAATCTGCCTGTACACGTGGGTATACTGACCTAGTTGAGGGGGTTTTTAACCAAGACCCATTAATGGGAAATTTTGTCAATGAAAAAAGGTCAAAGGCTTGCCAAAAAGGGCTAAAAATTAGTTTTCTTGAAAGCAATTTTGACATAGGCTGATTTAGTTAAAGCATCGAACGGTTCAGTGAAAAATTACTGTGTAATTTTCGTGATATTTTCAAAGCGTCTAAAGTCCCGGTTGTTTGAATTGTGAATTACGTATTAAAAAAAAAAAAATATGTCTCGACCCCAAAGTGCTATTTGGACTCATTTTACAGACCTAGGAAATAAAGAGGCAAAATGTAAATATTGTCGGAATGTCCTGAGCAGCAAGTCGCAGAGCAACTTGGGGAGGCACCTTTCCAGTAAACACCCAACCGCAATGGAGCCGGTCGTCCGGCAAGACGATGAGACTGCAAATACTGATGAAGCAAATGGACAGCAACGCATGACGGCGTTTTTCCAAAGGCCGATTAGTTCTGGCAGGAGTCAGAAGATTGATCGGCAGGTTGTTAAAATGATTGCAAAAGGGCATCATGCGATTCGGATGGTAGAAGAGCCGGAGTTTAAGCAGTTGATTGAGGATGTCTCTCACTGCCCCGGATACAAGCTTCCTACACGCAAAACAGTTTCGAATGTTTTGATGCAAATTTGCGATGAGCAGAGGGCAAATATAAAAGAGAACATGGTTGATGCGACGGCGGTTTGTCTGACAACGGACTGTTGGACATCGCTGGCACACGAAAGCTATATGGCGGTGACTGCCCATTTTATTGCAAAGCAGACGACAACATTAAAATCGTTTATGAGCAAGTTGAGGAAAGCCACACATCCCAAAATTTGGCAGAAAGATTGCGGAAAGTTGTGATTCAATGGAGCATTGAAAATAAAGTTGCTGCTATTGCCTCCGACAATGCATTCAACATTGTTGGTGCTATAAAAATAGGCAACTGGCGTCACGTGCTTTGCACATACTTTAAACCTTATTGTCCAGAAAGGGTTAGAGAAAATTAGCACCATTCGCATCAAATTCAGTGCAATTGTAAAATTTTTTCACCAAAGTACAACGGCGTATAAAAAGCTTAAGGACACCCAAGCTCAACTAAGACTCCCGGATGTCAAGCTTGTTCAGGATGTACCAACTCGCTGGAACTCAACTTTTAAAATGTTTGAGAGATTAATAACATTGAAGGAGGCGGTGATGCTGGTGGTTTCGCTTCTGCGACCCGATCTGGCGTTGACCAATCAGGACTTTGATGCTATTGAGGAAGTACAACCCATTCTTCAACCGTTTTTGCAGGTCACAACCGAACTTTCGGCAGAAAAAAATGTGACTCTATCAAAAGTGATAGTGTTGGCAGGAATTCTGCAAAAAAAGATCAGCTGTCTTAGTTTTGGGCTAAGCGATTCAGCCGCTGCAGTGGGAACTGTCCTTCTGAAGGAGATGGAGCACCGCTTCAAGGACTTGGAGTCAAATCCATTGTTCGCTGAAAGCACGTTGTGGGATCCCCGATTTAAAGGGCGAGTTTTTAGAAACCCGGACGCTTTTAAAACCGCGGTTTCTAATATTAAAAACAAGTAAAAACGTTGCAGTCAGACGCAACCGACTGCGATATACTTTGATACCAGTTTAAATAGCTGTTTTAAGGATTCTGAGTGTAAATAGTTATATATGAGGGTTTTGGGTATAAAAATCAGGCAGAAAGGGAAGGCATGGCATTTATCTGTGGTAGATGGCACTTTCTATCCCCCTACCAAGTTTGGAGACTCTAGCGCAAAAACCGACAAAGATATAGAGGTGGGCGTTATAAGTGGGCGTGGCATCTAAAATTTGTATGCACACTAGTTACGGTTGTCACTACCAATATTCATACCAAATTTGGTGACTCTTGTTTAAAAACTGGCGAAGATACATGCATTCCGGTTTATTTTAGGGCGGTGGGGCATAGCCCGTTGTTTGGGGGCGTGGCATCCAATGTTTCGATGCATAAATTTGTCAGATGTCAGCATCTACCTTCATGTCAATTTTGGTGGCTATAGCTACAAAACAGTAGAAGATACAGGCATTTTTGTTTATAATTGGAGAGGGGCTGGGGGCGGAATAGGTTGGCGTGGCATACAATCTTTTGATGCAGTTTTTTGGGGAATGTCACCAGCTATCTTGCCATCAAACTGGGTGACTCTAGCTGAAAAAATGTGGGAAATACTTGTGTTTTATCGATTTGCACATCAAGGTGTATCGACTTGTTATCGATTTCCTAGGCCCCCTAAGGTCGTAGAGCCCCAAATTTAACACTTTGTTTGACGAAGACATGTACCAAGATATTTGCAAAGTTGCAAGGCTCTTGCTGTAAGGGTGTCGAAAAAAGTTGCGTTCATACGGACGGACGGACGGACGGACGGACAGACACCATGACGGACATTGCACAAACCCAATATACTATGATACCTTTGGTATCAAAGTATAACAAGTAAAAACGTTGCAGTCGGACGCAACCAACTGCGATATACTTTGATACCAGTTCACATAGCTGTGATAAGGATTCTGAGTGCAAATAGTAATATATGAGGGTTTTGGGTATAAAATTGGAGACTCTAGCTCAAAAACTGACAAAGATATAGAGGTGGGCGGTATAAGTGGGCGTGGCATCCAAAACATTGATGCAGATCTGTTACGGATGCCACTAACAATGTTCATACCAAATTTGAAGAGCCTAGCTCAAAAACTGAGAGAGAAATAGCGGTGGGCGGAATAAGTGGGCGTGGCATCCGAAACATTGATGTACACCTGCTACTGATGTCACTACCAATGTTCATACCAAATTTGGTGACTCTAGCTTCAAAACTGGCGAAGATACATGCCTTCCGGTTTTTTTTAGGGCGGTGGGGCATATCCCGTTGTTTGGGGGCGTGGCATCCAATGTTTTGATGCATAACTTTGTCAGATGTCAGTATCTACCTTCATGTCAATTTTGGTGGCTTTAGCTTCAAAACTGTAGAAGATACAGGCATTTTTGTTTATAATTGGAGGGGGCTGGGGGCGAAATAGGTGGGCGTGGCATCCAAACTTTTGATGCACTTTTTTGAGGAATGTTACCAGCTATCTTGCCATCAAATTTGGTGACTCTAGCTGCTAAAATGTGGGATATATTTGTGTTTTATCGATTTGCACATCGAGGTGTATCGACTTGTTATCGATTTCTCGGGCCCCCTGAGGTCGTAGAGCCCTACATTTAACACTTTGTCTGACGAAGACATGTACCAAGATATTTGCAAAGTTGCAAGGCTCTAGCTTTAAGGGTGTCGAAAAAAGTTGCGTTCATACGGACGGACGGACGGACGGACAGACGGACGGACGGACAGACACCATGACGGACATTGCACAAACCCAATATACTATGATACCTTTGGTATCAAAGTATAAAAAGATCCATCGCCACGCCAATGACACGCCAGCATCCGTTGAAGAAGTAATCGTAATACAAACAACAGAAGACGATATTTGGAAGGAATACGACGTAACCTTTCAACAAGTGAGCAAGCCGTCAAACAACACAGCGGCATCCATTCGAGAAATGGACAAATACCTCTCCGAAGAGTATTTAAATCGGAAGGAAGACGCTTTAAAATGGTGGGAGCAAAGAAAGGGGCAATATCCACACCTATACTCGTATATGATGAAAAGGCCTATGTTTATTGGCCACATCAGTGCCATGCGAAAGAATATTTTCCGGTGCGGCAGAGACAATAACCAAAAGGCGAACACTTTTAAAGCCAACGCAGGTGAACAATCTCACGATTTGCATAATAATATGTAAAATATCCTGAATGGTAAGTCTTAAGATAGCATATTTTATTTTACAAAAACTAACTGTATTTGTTTCAGACGAATTGCCTGGCAACATATCTTTGGTCCGGAACATTTAGGGCAGAAATAATTTAAATCAATTAGTTTTCATTTTATTCCTTATATTTTTAGTTTTATGAGCATTGAATGCAGAATTTAAAATATTATTTTATTTTTTAATATAAGCAAATAAACTGAAGCTCCTTATTTTCGTTGAAAAAAAAATATGACAAAAAAGTTATTATTTAAGTGGGAGAATTGGGTATACATTGAACAGTGAGCAACTGAGCAATGAGCGAAAAAAAAAAAAGCTTGTTATTATTTTAAGTGAGTAATAGTAATAGTAATAGTAATAGTAACAACTGAGCAGTGAGTAGTGAGCAACTGAACAGTGAGTAGTGAGCAACTGAGCAGTGAGCAACTGAGCAGTGAGCAACTGAGCAGTGAGCAACTGAACACTGAGTAGTGAGCAAGTCAGTAGTGAGCAACTGAGCAAAGTGAGTGAGTTGACTCACTTTCAAAAAAAGAACAAGTGAACATGTTTACCAAAGTGAGCAATGTTTACCCAACACTAATGTGCATGTAGTGGATTAGTCACTAGGTGCACAGATCTAATGCGATTGTCTACTATCTTTTTAAGGGTTTTTAGCAAGAATGAGGTAAGGCTGATTGGCCCGAAGGATTGGGTCCTTTTTCCCTACCTTCGGGATAAAAATCGACCTCGCCGTCCTCCACGCCCTAGGTATGTACCCTAGGGCAATGCTCCCTCGGAAGATTCTGATTAGGAATACTATGAGAGGGTCTATAACCTTCTGTAAGTGGATATATATATATATATATATATAAATATATATATTCCATGACGTATGTGAAAAATGATTTTCCCGGTTTTCCTGCATTCCTGTTGAACATTTTCCTGAATTTTGTTTGTCATAAACCTCACGGACCCCGAGAAATTTTCAACGAATGCAAAACCGTGGAAATCGGTTCTTGCGTTCTGGAGTTATATCGCCAGTAAAAATTCAGACTTATTTTTATATAAATAGATAATACATAATTGATGAACGGCTTGGGTTGATTCTAAAACGTGTCCTAGGTCGGGTACGTCAGCCAGCAAAGCAAATGTGTTATAATATGCTTTGTCATTATCCGCAGTTTGGTGCGTTATCTATTATTGTTATCCACTCACACACGCACATGGACAAAGCGCAGCCTTACTTGATATGTATGCGTGAAACTTTGCCCAATTGCATGCAGAGCGCAGATTAAACTTTAAGGTATTTGTAAAAGCTTTGACCAATCACATGGTCAGCCAGTACTTTTCCATTCATAACTTTACGAACTAATTCTTGCTACTCTTGTCTTTTGCCAAGAACGTACAGTCAGTCATATTTTGCTACCAATGCAATCACAGCGCATCGCGATCCACAAGCTAATTTTTAGGTTCGGTGAAACCAAAATAAAGGACAATTTAAACCAGTGACACTTCTGGCGATCCATTCATATACACCTCGATTCAGCTTACTCTAAAATATACCAGACACAATTTTGATCATGAGTGAGCCACAATTTCAATTTAGATGATTTTAGCACACCGTCATACTGTGTGAGCTGAGAGCCTTTATCATCCAGGATGACATACCGATCATTCGGAAGTTTCTTAACAATGACGTAGGGATCACGGTATCATTTAATGAGTTTCTTGTTAATGCCAGCCGTCGTATCAACGTCGTATGACGACGAAATCACTTACTTCAAAATTAACAGCTGGGCGATGGATTGAACTATTCAAGGCGAACACAATTTTCGGAGGTTGTTTCACCCAATCGGGATGATCCACTAGTTCAGCCAATTTACCAAGCATGGGACATTAGACACGGTTAACGCGTTCCACTTGACTATTAGCCCGAGGGGAGGCAGTAGCATTCTGGACCTGGACTATATGATGGGATTGCAGAAAATCAGCAAACTTGGTGGAAGTGAAGCAAGTACCTCGATCACTAACAATTCGACGGGGTCGAATTTGTGTGTGACATGCTTCCTGGGAACTAGTAGTAGCGGCAGGGTACCATTTGACAAATTTGGTAAAGGCAAATCTGCCCTAACAGATATTTTTTCCTGGGCTTTATGGACGGAAGGGGTCCTAGGTGGTCAAAATAAAGAGTATCAATCGGCGGAGGGGTTTTCGGAATACTATGAAGGGAAGCATTTTTATTATGAGCGGAAGGGGAATAGTAAATGCGTTTGAGACAGTTTTCAATTAAAATTATTTATGTAAGATTTCATATACGGTAACCAATAAAGTTTTTTTTTGATCTGTGTACAACACTTCTCAGTGGACAGATTGCCTAACTTTTCATGCACCGTTCGTATGACACTGTTAATCACTTCGACAGGGACATAAAGCTAAAGCACGTCGATGCCCCAGTAAGGGGCAATTTTTTCAGCCGACGCGACATTGGATAGTCGACTTTGGCAAAATTGGGTACAAAACGGCGGAAGTAAAAAAAAAAAAAAACCCGACAGGACTGTAAAAAATGACAACAGGTAACTCGATTGCATTAAAAGCTGCCAGGGCATCATCCAGCGAATGGTCACACTTGACGGAACACTCTCTCTAGTGGTATATGACTGTGATTCGGAAGGCATAAGCTCATTTTCACCAAACGACCGGGCTGACACTTTTTTAGCGTCTGTTCTTAACCAATCAACTGAATTCTCAATGCTGTGATTCATGTAATCTATAATACTAATAATTGATTTTGAATTTACATAATTTTATATCTGTTTTACAAAAGATATCTCTGCCCAAAATCATTGACAAATTTTTGGCACTGTTCGGCAGTAGGTACATCAAATGTGTGTAATAAAGATACAGAAGGCACATTAAACTTTTCCCAATGACACAAGTTGATTGGTCCCCAGACCACGGTAATTCAACGGTGTTGACGTCAGAATACAGGTATAAGGCACTTCAGATTGACGAATAAAACTTCTAGTACTACCCGAATCAAGAAGGGAGAAAATATTTTTAAGCTCACTGCTTTTTACTTGATTTGACACAAAGGCAATACTCACTATCTGTAGATGTTCTACCTTATCTACAAAGGTGTCTCCGCAACAGGAATGGGTAACGGCGTAGGCAGCGGCTGCATTGGTTCCTATACACATGGTCCGTTTTAGCGCACTTAAAACACGAATTTGCGGGTCTCATAGGCTTCGGGCACTGGCACAAATAGTGTCCGAATGAAGTGCACCGCACATCCTTTGCAGCAGGGACGGCATTCATGGACGGAAGTGAAACACTCGTAACGGCAAGCTGTCGAGGCAGACCTGGTTCACAGCAGCCACTTGTCTGCCCGCATTGGATTGGACCCATCGTCTGCCATAGATGTTTCTGGCTGCATATAGCATGCCCACCGCCGGCGAGCTGTCTCGGAGTCCATCAATGATGAGATCCACCTGAGATAAGCCTCAGGGATTGTGGCACTCATGGCGATCTCCGCAGTTACCCCCGGCTTGGGACGTCGGTTCCGCAGGGCTGTGTACACTTCATCCGTGCTCCTTGATCGTCCAAACTCATGAATCCTTAATCCTTAAGTTGTTCGTAACTGCGCACAGTAAGTGTGGGTCCTCACCGCTGCCGTGCCCTCCAACAACCTACGACATGCGACAAATCGCAGACGGGCATCCAGTTGGAGTATTTCACAGGCGTCCTCCAAGTTGCTGATCCACTTGTTAACATCGTAAGCGTTGTCTGCCGAAAACCGCGGAACCATGGACTCGATCACACTTTTGTCTGTTACCCGCTGATTAAGTGCGTCAGAAGAGACACCATGACACTGGTACAGATTAAAAAATTTGTTGTTGTAGCTCCAGGACCTCCTTCTGTTTACGCAGATTAGCCAAATACTCGTCTAAGTTTGACGATATTGGAAGCGGGGCTACCGCCGGGACAGCAGACGGCGAGGCAACAGCAGGAACAGTTGACAGCAAGTTTAACGCTGGAGAAGCAGACAGCGAGGCGTCAGCAGGAACAGTTTACAACAAGTTCATCGCTGGAACGGCAGATAGCGAGGCAGCAGCGGGGACAGTTGACGGCAAAGTTGCCGCTGGCACAGCAGACAGCGAGGCAGCTGCAGAAACGATGGACGGCAAAGTTGGCGCTAAAACAGCAGGCGGCGAGGCGGCAGCAGACTTTCAGAATTCTGACTCTAGTCTGCGTATTTGTACTATCGTTGTTGACGGTGGCAGTTCCACATCGTGTGTCCTCACCGGGATCATAATTTTCTCCTTATTTAGGCCCATTGGATTGGTCGTTGAGAGAATCCCACTTCGGAGCTATAAACTCTAATAATATTAGTAAAAATGTTTACGATGACTTCTTATTAATATGATTTCTTTTCGATTCTTTGCAATAACGTGCGCTTGCCATCAGATTAACCGGAAAAATTACACGTTTTAGTTATTCCCAGTTATAACCATTTTTAGTAACTGAGGTTCACTTTACGTTTATTTTCCCATAAGAAATTTACTGCAGTAAGCTGTCAGTCAATGATAACTGGGAATAACTGGTAATCGGCTATCGTACTTTTTCGATGAACATCGCTAAAAAACCGCGTCAATGGATAACATAACATTAACATTGCCATTGCCAAGGCAGCTGATTAAGTTGGGCAAAGGTAAGCGCAATATTAAAATTTTTATTTTGTTTTTGCATCACAAGCAGCATGATGGCTGGCATTGCAGGTATGCCAATAAAATTTTGCAAAAAGACTTTTATACACTTCAAAAGTTAAGTTTTAATTTTCTTACTTTTATTCATCAAACTTAAAACGAGCAGCTAAATTATTGGATGAACTTTCAGTAACGTAATAGTGAAAACAGGATTGGAAAATGACCGATACATTTTACTGTAACTGAATTGTAGAAATACACTATATACCAAGATCGGTATATACTAACACTAGTAAGGGACCCGCTTGCTTCGCTGCGCCGATAGTTTTTACAAAATTTTAGCAATACATATAAAATAAGTAAATTAGTTAAGGCTTAACAACATATTAGCAAAATATTTAATATTCTCTTTTTCACGCCACAATTGAGGTTAAGAATCAGACGCGTCATTTTACTTTGATACCAAAGGTATCATATTATATTGGGCTTATGCAATGTCCGTCCAGGTGTCTGTCCGTCCGTCCGTCCGCCCGTCCGTTTGAACGCAACTTTTTTCAACACCCTTAAAGATAGAGCTTTGCAACTTTGCAAATATCTTGGTACATACCTTCGTCAGCCAAAGTGTGAAATTCGGCTCTACGACCTCAGGGGCCTGGGAAATCGATACAAATCGATACACCTCGATGTGCAAATCGATAAAATAATATATATCACACATCTTAGCATATAGTCACCAAATTTGATAGCAAGATAGCTGGTGACATTCCTCAAAAACGGCATCGAAAGTTTGGATGCCACGCCCACCTCTTCCGCCCTCAGCCCCCCTTTCAGTTATAATCGAAAATGACTGTATATCCCACAGTTTTAAAGCAATACTCATGAAATTTTATAGGAAGGTAGATCTTACAAAGATATGCATTAAAATTTTGGATGGCATGCCCCACGTATACCGCCCACCTCCTAAAATCTGAAAACTCTTTATCTTTTATAGTTTTTGGGCTAGAGTCACCAAATTTGGTAGAAACCTTGTTAGTGACATCCGTAACCGATCTACATCAAAATTTTATATTGCACGTCCAAATTTTCCACCCACCTCGTAAAATCTGAAATTTCTATATATTTCCCAGCTTTTACGCTAGTCACCAAATTTGGTAGAAACATTGTTAGTGACATCCGTAACAATTGTGCAATATTGGATGCCACGCTCACTTATATCGCCCACCTCAATATCTTTCTCATTTTTAGCGCTAGAGTCTCCAAACTTGATAGGGAGATAGAAGGTGCCATCCGCCACAGATGTGCATCACAAATTTGAATGTCACGCCTACCTCTTCTGCCTGCCTTTTTATACCCAAAACCCCCATACTTTACAAAACAACAATGGCAATAGGTATTCGTGTGTTAAGTTTTGTTTGATAATTAGCAAGTATGTAGGTAAAACCACTCGCGTTATATATTCTGGTGCACAAAACCAAATTATGTTTTAATTGATTTGTTTTAAATCAATGACACATACAAAAAGAAGCATTGCGAGCCCAACAACAACACTTACTAACAACAACAACAACAAATGCTACTTGATTCGAAAAACAATTGTCAAAGGCACAAAGAAGAAAAGAGAATAACGGAGAGACATCTACAGACGGCAGAAGTGGAATGGGTGATTTGTTTTGTTTTTGTGTATAATCGGCCGCAATACCTTGTGCGCAGACGGAAATAGTGGAGTGGGTCATTATTTATTTTTTTTTTTTTAAACCTCGGCTGCGTTGAAACTCTTAGCTTGTGCGACAATAAGGCGCCAGAGTGGTGGAATGAGGTAAAGTGATTAATGCAATTAATTGAGTTGTTCAAAATTTAATCCAAATTAAAAATCCTTTCTTAGTGCTCACTTTCAAGCTGCATGAAATATTATGTGAAAATTTCAGCCTTCTAGCTCTTATCGTTTAGGCTGTGGGCCTCTCAACAATCAGTCAGTCAGTTAGGACAAACTATTTTATATATATAGATTAGCTTGCTACAGATACAACAATGTATGCGTGCATTAACCAATATATGCACTTGCATTTTTGTTAATACATATGTATGTAGGTACTAAATAATGAAAATGCACGTACATACATGTGTATGTATATACTCGTATATATGTATATTAGCTTGCTACAGATACAACAATGTATGCGTGCATTAACCAATATATGCACTTGCATTTTTGTTAATACATATGTATGTAGGTACTAAATAATGAAAATGCACGTACATACATGTGTATGTATGTACATATGTGCATTTGCAACACCAACTAAAGTTACAAATGTCAGTTTGAAAATAATATCAAAACAACAATGGCAATAGGTATTCGTGTGTTAAGTTTTGTTTGATAATTAGCAAGTATGTAGGTAAAACCAATCGCGTAACATATTCTGGTGTACAAAAACAAATTATGTTTCAATTGATTTGTTTTAAATCAATGATACCAACAAAAAGAAGCAACAACAACACTTACTAACAACAACAACAACAAATGCTACTTAATTCGAAAAACAATTGTCAAAGGCACAAAGAAGAAAAGAGAATAACGGAGAGAGACACATCAACAGACGGTCATTTTTTTATTTTTTTTTGTTTGAAACCTCGGCGGCGTTGAAACTCACAGCTTGTGCGACAATGAGGCGCCAGAGTGGTGGAATGAGGTAAAGTGATTAATGCAATTAATTGAGTTGTTCAAAATTTAATCCAAATTAAAAATCCTTTCTTAGTGCTCACTTTCAAGCTGCATGAAATATTATGTGAAAATTTCAGCCTTCTAGCTCTTATCGTTTAGGCTGTGGGCCTCTCAACAATCAGTCAGTCAGTTAGGACAAACTATTTTATATATATAGATTAGCTTGCTACAGATACAACAATGTGTGCGTGCATTAACCAATATATGCACTTGCATTTTTGTTAATACATATGTATGTAGGTACTAAACAATAAAAATGCACGTACATACATGTGTAAGTATGTACATGCGTGCGTTAGCAACACCAACTAAAGTTACAAATGTCAGTTTGAAAATAATATCAAAACAACAATGGCAATAGGTATTTGTGTGTTAAGTTTTGTTTGATAATTAGCAAGTATGTAGGTAAAACCAATCGCGTAACATATTCTAATGTACAAAAACAAATTATGTTTTAATTGATTTGTTTTAAATCAATGATACCAACAAAAAGAAGCAACAACAACACTTACTAACAACAACAACAACAAATGCTACTTAATTCGAAAAACAATTGTCATGGGCACAAAGAAGAAAAGAAAAAAACTCATTTGTTTTGATTTTATCAACTCGTATATATGTATATTAGCTTGCTACAGATACAACAATGTGTGCGTGCATTAACCAATATATGCACTTGCATTTTTGTTAATACATATGTATGTAGGTACTAAACAATGAAAATGCACATACATACATACATGTGTATGTATGTACATATGTGCATTTGCAACACCAACTAAAGTTACAAATGTCAGTTTGAAAATAATATCAAAACAACAATGGCAATAGGTATTTGTGTGTTAAGTTTTGTTTGATAATTAGCAAGTATGTAGGTAAAACCAATCGCGTAACATATTCTAATGTACAAAAACAAATTATGTTTTAATTGATTTGTTTTAAATCAATGATACCAACAAAAAGAAGCAACAACAACACTTACAACAACAACAAACGCTGCTGGGGTCGTAAATCAATTGTCATGGGCACAAAGAAGAAAAGAAAAAACTCATTTGTTTTGATTTTATCAACTCGTATATATGTATATTAGCTTGCTACAGATACAACAATGTGTGCGTGCATTAACCAATATATGCACTTGCATTTTTGTTAATACATATGTATGTAGGTACTAAACAATGAAAATGCACGTACATACATATGTATGTATGTACATATGTGCATTTGCAACACCAACTAAAGTTACAAATGTCAGTTTGAAAATAATATCAAAACAACAATGGCAATAGGTATTTGTGTGTTAAGTTTTGTTTGATAATTAGCAAGTATGTAGGTAAAACCAATCGCGTAACATATTCTGGTGTACAAAAACAAATTATGTTTTAATTGATTTGTTTTAAATCGATGATACCAACAAAAAGAAGCATTGCGAGCCCAACAACAACACTTACTAACAACAACAAACGCAACTTGATTCGAAAAACAATTATCAAATGCACAAAGAAGAAAAGAAAAAAGCTCATGTATTTTGTTATTGTAAATTCAAACTCCCAGCATGTGTATTTATATACTAATAGATTACATTTCTTAAGATTGAATTTCTTAGTGTTTGTTGAAAATTGATTACAGATTAAATTATATTTAAAAAAATACAGTTTTTAAAATAAAAATATAAATATGCTGATGAAATGGCTGCTGCTTTGACGGAGGCTGTTGCGGTTGGGGCTGTTAAAAAAACCTTTGAAGCTGCGGTAGCAACAAAACATAAATCGCTGTATAAGAAAGCATTTAAACAAATAGCAGTGCAAAACAGAAACGCATTTGAAGCAATGAAGTTGGGGTTAAAAAAGAATGCAAGGAGGAGTTGCAGAAACTGCAACATGAGTTGAATTGTTCTCAATCTATTTTTAAAACATTCATCTCATTTTGCAACTTTTGCAACTCCTCCTTGCATTGTTTTTTTATCTCCAAATTCATTGCTTCAATTGCTTTTTTGTTTTGCACTACTATTTGCTTTTGCTTTTTAATTATTAAATTTAATTTTTTGTTTAAATTGAAAATTTTCTGATGCAGCGATTTAAGGTTCTGTTGCTGCCGCAGCTTCAAAGGTTTTTTAACTTGCCTTAACTGATGCTGTTGCCGCTGCTGCTGCTGTGGCTGCTGCTGCTGCTGTCGTTGGAGCTGATGTTGACGCTGCAGTGGCTGTACCAATGGCTGCTGATGAAACAGCTGTTGCTGCTCCGGCTGAAAATGCAGCAGCTGTGGCTGAAATTGCTGCTGCTGCAGTGGCTGGAACTGCTGCTGTGGCTGTGGCTGGAACTGCTGCTGCGGCTGGAACTGCTGCTGTAGCTGGAACTGCTGCTGCTGCTGTTGCGCCGGCAAATAATATTGCTGAGGTGCCGCTGGTGCCCAATATCCGCTCATGTTCGGTTTTAAAATATAAATGAAATAAGCCAATACAAAAATTGCACACTGAAGTAAAAATTTAAGAATTCTCTGAGAGCTGAAAGGGTTACAGTTATTTCTGTAAATTGATCTCTCTTAAGCCAGTCGCATTGCTCTCAGTCATTTTTATACCCTTAACCCATAAAATGGGTAAATAAGGGTATAATGGTTTTGTCCAAATGTATGTATCAGACAGAAGGAAGCATCTCCGACCCCATAAAGTATATATATTCTTGATCAGCATTAACAGCTGAGTCGATCTTGCCATGTCTGTCTGACCGTCTGTCCGTCTGTCGGTCTGTCCGTCTGTCTGTCTGTATGAACGCGTAGATCTTAGAGACTATAAGAATTTGAGACTTACAAAAAAATCTTTAATTTCAAAATTGTGAAAATGGGGCTTGAATCTACAAATAAAATAATAAACATTTAAAAAAAATTGATCTAAATCGGTTCAAAAACATCGGAGATATCTCAGTATGAAGTTTGGTTATATTGGTCACTGAGTTAATACACATAAATAACTGTAAGCGTTAAGTATCGGGTTAAGGGTATGTCCTAGTCGGGATTTCTCGGCTGGAGCCTTCTTACTTGTTAGTTGTTGCAATTGCTTTCAATCATAGGAAACCAATTTCGTATGTGCATAAGCCGAAAGCGATAGACAAAAACAGCAAGAACAAATTTTTTGCATTTACTGATATTTTTATACCCTGATCCCATGAACTGGGTAAAAAAGGGTATATTTGTTTTGTGCAAAAGTATGTAACACAGAGAAGGAAGCATCTCCGACCCAATAAAGTGCATATATACTAAAAAAGCATCAACAACCTCGTCGGTATAGCCATGTCCGTCTGCCTGTCCTTCCGTCTGTCTAACCTATGTATGCACGCGTCGATTTCAAAGACTATAAGAGCTAAAGACTTCATATTAAGAACATAGCTTCTTCTAAGCCATAGGCAAATCAAGTTTATTTCAAACTATCGATAACTATTCTGAGCGGATATACAGATGTAGTCGATAACGAAAGAAAAGGGAATTTTGAAAATATGAAAATTTAAACTATGACTGACTTAATAAATTCTGTGAAAATTTGGTCGAAAAGGGCAAAATTTTTCTATATCTAAATCCAAAGATAATTAATATTAAAGTTTAGTCAAGAAAAACTGGACTTCTGCAAGTCAATAAAATGCAAGGTATTTTTTAGTCGGGATTACACAACTAAAGCCTTCTTACTTGCTTTCCGACTCCCTCATTCTCGTGTTATGGTGACAGTCGGCATAGGAACACCTGCATCATGAATAAATACATTCATAGAATAGAGCGAATCTACGCATGTCTGCGTCATACGTGTGAGTCGCGCTCTTGGTCCCAAAACCAAAGAGGCGGCTTAAAACTTGAACACGCGCGCGCATCGCTCTTCATTTTCGATGCTGGATAACAAATTATTTTCAAATCTCGCTTTGATCATGCGCCTTTGTTGTTACAGATTTCGGCTAATTAGGGTTATTAAACTCATGCAAAGCGCGCGCATAAAAAAGAGAGTGAACGCAAAATATTTAATATCTAACGCCGGTTATAAAAGAGACGCGCGCGCTCTGTTAAGTCTTAAACGCTCTTTGGGTTTGGAATCAAGAGCGTTATGCAAAGAGCATGATGCAAATGCATACAAACTTATATGTTTTGCTTTGCTTGTTCAAAATTGTATATCAATAATGTTTATGTGTTACGTTTTGTCTAATTTAGATAAGCAGCAAGTTAAAAAATCTACCACAATACAAAGATGTTCAAGACTAATTATTTACGCACTAAATGCTCGATATAAAAAAAAAAACAAATACAAATTACATGAATATACATATGTACATATCTATGCCAGGTTTATGCATTATTACGTATGTATGTAAATGTTAAATACATTACTTAATTTTCTACACTAACAGTGTGTTTGATTTGCACTTGATTTTTTTTAAATATATGTATTAACAAAACAATGTAAAATGTAGGTACATACATGTGTATGTATGTACATATGTGCATTTGCAACACCAACTAAAGTTACAAATGTCAGTTTGAAAATAATATCAAAACAACAATGGCAATAGGTATTTGTGTGTTAAGTTTTGTTTGATAATTAGCAAGTATGTAGATAAGACCACTCGCGTAACATATTCTGGTGTACAAAAACAAATTATGTTTTAATTGATTTGTTTTAAATCAATGATACCAACAAAAAGAAGCAACAACAACACTTACAACAACAACAAACGCTGCTGGGGTCGTAAATCAATTGTCATGGGCACAAAGAAGAAAAGAAAAAAACTCATTTGTTTTGATTTTATCAACTCGTATATATGAATATTAGCTTGATACAGATGCAACAATGTGTGCGTGCATTAACCAATATATGCACTTGCATTGTTGTTAATACATATGTATGTAGGTACTAAACAATGAAAATGCACGTACATACATGTGTATGTATGTACATATGTGCATTTGCAACACCAACTAAAGTTACAAATGTCAGTTTGAAAATAATATCAAAACAACAATGGCAATAGGAATTTGTGTGTTAAGTTTTGTTTGATAATTAGCAAGTATGTAGGTAAAACCAATCGCGTAACATATTCTGGTGTACAAAAACAAATTATGTTTTAATTGATTTGTTTTAAATCAATGATACCAACAAAAAGAAGCAACAACAACACTTACTAACAACAACAACAACAAATGCTACTTAATTCGAAAAACAATTGTCAAAGGCACAAAGAAGAAAAGAGAATAACGGAGAGAGACACATCTACAGACGGCAAAAAGTGGAAGGGGTCATTTTTTTTATTTTTTTTTGTTTGAAACCTCGGCGGCGTTGAAACTCACAGCTTGTGCGACAATGAGGCGCCAGAGTGGTAGAATGAGGTAAAGTGATTAATGCAATTAATTGAGTTGTTCAAAATTTAATCCAAATTAAAAATCCTTTCTTAGTGCTCACTTTCAACCTGAATGGAATATTATGTGAAAATTTCAGCCTTCTAGCTCTTATCGTTTAGGCTGTGGGCCTCTCAACAATCAGTCAGTCAGTTAGGACAAACTATTTTATATATATAGATTAGCTTGATACAGATGCAACAATGTGTGCGTGCATTAACCAATATATGCACTTGCATTGTTGTTAATACATATGTATGTAGGTACTAAACAATGAAAATGCACGTACATACATGTGTATGTATGTACATATGTGCATTTGCAACACCAACTAAAGTTACAAATGTCAGTTTGAAAATAATATCAAAACAACAATGGCAATAGGTATTTGTGTGTTAAGTTTTGTTTGATAATTAGCAAGTATGTAGATAAGACCACTCGCGTAACATATTCTGGTGTACAAAAACAAATTATGTTTTAATTGATTTGTTTTAAATCAATGATACCAACAAAAAGAAGCAACAACAACACTTACTAACAACAACAACAACAAATGCTACTTAATTCGAAAAACAATTGTCAAAGGCACAAAGAAGAAAAGAGAATAACGGAGAGAGACACATCTACAGACGGCAAAAAGTGGAAGGGGTCATTTTTTTTATTTTTTTTGTTTGAAACCTCGGCGGCGTTGAAACTCACAGCTTGTGCGACAATGAGGCGCCAGAGTGGTAGAATGAGGTAAAGTGATTAATGCAATTAATTGAGTTGTTCAAAATTTAATCCAAATTAAAAATCCTTTCTTAGTGCTCACTTTCAACCTGAATGGAATATTATGTGAAAATTTCAGCCTTCTAGCTCTTATCGTTTAGGCTGTGGGCCTCTCAACAATCAGTCAGTCAGTTAGGACAAACTATTTTATATATATAGATAAAATAGACGGTCGATAGGAATAAATACAAATACTTTACAATTTTTAGATTGTTTATTTTAAAACTTCGTTTTTGGTATAAATTTAAATAACTGCATGAAATAATATTTAAAACCAATATTTTTGCAACTGTTGTGACGCTTACTTGTTTATCATGTGGGTCTAAGTTCAATCACCGGACTCAGACTTTGATTTTGCTTGCCCCTTTTGCTTTAAATTTTTTAAGCCTTTTTGGCAACAGCCAGGAATCACATCAGAAAGTGCAAGCAAAGCACTTCAGCCAAAATATTCTAACGGCAGTTTGGTTGCCATAAAAATCCATCATTGCTTTGAAAACAATGTGCGTGCGATCACTGTGAGATGGATGTGCACGACGGAAAAGGAAATGTGAAAGTGACGCAAAATGACTATAAATAAAAAATACTCCAAAAATCGAATTAGTGTGATCTGCTCCGGAACATAGCCAACAGTGCCTTAGCAGTGGCGTGAGCCACTGCTTTTACGGCATTAGTAAGTTTAAAAGTTAATTCGATTCGATTTAATTCGAAACTGGCATTTACGGCATTTTAAACTTACTAATGCCGTAAAAGCAGTGGCTCACGCCAAGGCACTGTTGGCTATGTTCCGGAGCAGATCACACTATCGGGCACATTTTTTTCACGCACGCACACACACCTATGCATACATACACGAATGGATTTGCAAAATTTGTGAAATTTGTAAAATCTGTAAAACGACAACAAAAATTATTTTTTTTCAATGCGATGCGCCTGCATAATATGACTGGCTATGATGTTGCCAAGTCATAAGGGAGCATGAAAAAGAAATCAGCCCGAAAATCGCTGTTGCCGCGATAGTAAATATTTACCCTAAAATTCATTGACAACAACAACATGAACAAGTAAAAACGTTGCAGTCGGACGCAACCGACTACGATATACTTTGATACCAGTTTACATAGCTGTGTTAAGGATTCTGAGTGCAAATAGTAATACAGTGGACGCTCACAAATTAGAACTCTCGGAAATTAGAATCTTCCAGAAATTAGAACCAGTGTTTTTAGTTCATTGATCGCTCTGAAATTAGAACCGCGGTTCTAATTTCAGAGCGTTTTTTTTTTTTACATAAATTATTATTTTGGTTTGCCTTTTAACGAATTGCATATAAAAAGTTGATTCACCAACTGCGTGTTATTTGATTTGTGTGTTTTTGTTAAACGCACTCATATTCGGTCATTTACGTGCAAACTTTTGAGAACTAGTAAAACACATAATAGTAAGCAAATGGCTAATCTTTTGGAGCTCCGTAACCCCTTAAAGAAAACAAAAAAAAAAAAAAAAAAAAAAACCTACAGACTACTACAGTAAAAATGATAACTATAAATGATAAAAAAAAATTCTTAAAAAATTCTTAATAAAAGTCATGTAAGCCTTTTTTTGCTCAATTATGTATGAATAAATTTTATTTTTTTTTGGATTTAACTTAAAATTACATTCTTTTCGAAGCCTATTAAGCAGAAATAAAAGCCATTTATTGCCTTATACGACATTTCAAAATGCGTCCAGAAATTAGAATTTTTCAGAAATTAGAACTACCCCAGGAACCAACTGGTTCTAATTTGTGAGCGTCCACTGTATATGAGGGCTTAGGGTATACAAATCAGGCAGAAAGGGTACGCATGACATTTATCTGTGGCGGATGGCACTTTCTATCCCCCTACCAAGTTTGGAGACTCTAGCGCAAAAACCGACAAAGATATAGAGGTGGGCGGTATAAGTGGGCGTGGCATAAAAAATTTGTATGCACACCTGTTACAGATGTCACAACCAATGTTCATACCAAATTTGGTGACTCTAGTTCAAAAACTAAGAGAGATATAGAGGTGGGCGTGGCATCCAAAACATTGATGCAGATCTGTTACGGATGTCACTAACAATGTTCATACCAAATTTAAAGAGCCTAGCTCGAAAACTGAGAGAGATATAGCGGTGGGCGGTATAAGTGGGCGTGGCATCCAAAATTTGTAGACTCCAGCTTAAAAACTGACAAAGATACATGCCTTCCGGTTTTTTTTAGGGCGGTGGGGCATGTCCCGTTGTTGGGGGGCGTGTGCGTCCAATGTTTTGATGCATAACTTTGTCAGATGTCAGCATCTACCTTCATCTCAATTTTGGTGGCTATAGCTTCAAAACTGTAGAAGATACAGGCATTTTTGTTTATAATCGGAGAGGGGCTGGGGGCGGAATAGGTGGGCGTGGCATCCAAACTTTTGATGCAATTTTTTAAGGAATGTCACCAGCTATCTTGCCATCAAATTTTGTGACTAGCTGCTAAAATGTGGGATATATATGTGTTTTATCGATTTGCACTTCGAGGTGTATCGACTTGTTATCGATTTCCCAGGCCCCCTGAGGTCGTAAGAACTGCAACATCGCATTATCGTCTCATTCATATCTCACACTTTTTTATTCAAGAAAAACCATAATGGGTATACGTATTTTGGTTATTTCCTTATGCAACATTGGAAAAAGCATGCAACACAGAGTACAATATACAAATACAAAACTCAAGTTCTGCGACAGCACAGCTACAATAGGCATAACAAGACGCAGCAAATGCGCTATGTTCAAATACCCTTTCTGGCAATATTAAGTGGAAATCAATAAAACCACTTGCATATAATTTAATCATAACAATTGATTTATTTTGACTATTTTAATGCAAAATACCCTTACTCTAGGATTAGTTAACAAACTCATAATAAACTGTCTTTATTATTCATACATGCCCTACCTAATTACCAAAGAACTTGCAGACTTTAATGCTGAAATTATATTCTAGTATCTTATGATTACCCATTTATTTACGCAAAGTTCATAAAAATTCTATACTACCCTCCCATGTAGTTAAGCAGCCAGTCGATTGAAGCAAAAGTGTAAAATTGCCAAACTCAAGCTAGTCAAGGGTTTGACAGCAACACGAGAAGAAACGAACAGCAACATTTTATTGCTGTCGCTTTCTTCGCACACTTTTCCATCAAAATAAAGTTAAAAAAATAATCACCGTTGATTCTTTTTCACCAGCTGATTTTCAAGAAGGCGGCACATAATTTTGAAAGGCAGACGCCGCTAACTTAACTCGCTATGTTCCCCTGTTAGAGCAGGGTCTTTTTGTTAAAGTTGCTGTCTCTGCTTACCCCTCTGTTCGTATTACATACTCTTTGGTGCCGGTCAAAAAGAATGTAATATAGCAGAGAAGTAACCAAAGCCAGAGCCAACTTTTACAGAAAAAGCCTGCTCTAACAGCGTCACATAGATAAATTTGCCGTTTGCTTTTTCAAATTTATTTTTGAAAATCAGTTGGTGCATAGAGAAGAAACAAAGAATCAACGGCGGCCATTTTTTTGGCCTTTGTTTTGATGGCATAGTGTGCGAAGAAAGCGAAATCAATGTGGTGTTGCTGTGCGTTTCTTCTCGTGTTGCTGTCAAACCCTTGACTTTGATTGAGTTACGCAATTTTATACTTTTGCTTCAATCGGCTGGCTAGACCACACTACATGGGTCGGAAGTATAGACTTTATGTGAACTTTGCGTAAATGAATGGGTCATCAGATACCAAAATATTATTATTTTCACATTAACAGTCTGCAGGTATTTTCGTAATTAAGTACGGCATGTATAAATAATAGACCTAATTTATTATGAGTTACTTAACTAATACTAGAATAAAGGTATTTTGCATTAGAATAGTTAAAATAAGTTATGTATTTAGTTTAAATTATATGTAAGTGGTTTTATTGATTTCCACTTAATATTATCAGAAAGGGTATTTTAACATAGCGCAGTTGCTGCGTTTTGATATGCTTGCCTATTGTAGTTGTGCTGTCGCAGAACTTGAGTTTTGTATTTGTATATTGTATTTAAAGGCCCATTCCCAGCAAATAAAAATTTCATTTATGAAAAGTGCTTATTATTTCGTTAGGTTCCACATAAAGTTGGGGTGACTAGATGTACTAAATATTTTTATGGAAAATGTAAATATTTGTTGGTCACCATACTTGATTACTTACAAAATAAATCGGTCATTGTGACAACAAATTCAAAACGCTTGGTTTTAAATTTTTTTCATCAATTTTCACTCGTAGCTGCCCGTAATAATAGTAAACTTAGAATTCCATTTTTAAGAACAGCTGATTATGACATCCACACTGGTTCCACTATCGAGACTATCGATTAACTTTACTGATTCTTGCTGGGAATTGAAAAAAATTAACAGGCAGGGAAATTTCTGACAACTGTTTTTTTTATATAGAGTTGAACATAAAAATTCCATTCCTGGCCTGCTGGGAATGGGCCTTAACAGACACATTTTTTTTTTATAGGATTAAGTTCGAGCGGTGTCGCTTAAAACCAAATTTACACTAGGGCACATTTAACAACATCAATGACGTTGTTTTTATGAGCTACTAGTGCCAAATTTTTCAAAATTTTTTTTTTCATCCTTTGGAAATGTTTCTTTATCAACGATTTTACTTAATTTTCAAAACTATTGCTTGCAACTTCCAAAAACTGTCGTTTGCAACAAAAAGGTTATCAGTTTCTGCACAAATTAAATATAAAATAAAATGGGAAGTTAGCGAATTAAAAAAAAATAATAATGAGAGTTTTGCGGTCTTTTGCAAAGATGTCATTTATATTTATAGCATATGTGTATATTCATTTTAAATGACCAATTATATATATTAATATTATTTTGTTTATATACATATTTTTTTTTTAATTTTTTATTTAACTTTTATTTTTTTTGTGGTGTGCCGTTGTTTGAATTGGATACACAATTTTAATCAAATATTAATGGACAAATATTATTCGGAAAATATTGTTTCCGATAAAACAAGTTTGTTTATTTCAATTTTTTCCTGAATGTTTTTTTTAAATTAAAAAATAAAATTTGATAAAATATTTAGGTTAATATTTACTATCGCGGCACCAGCGATTTTCGGGCTGATTTGTTTTTTACGAGTTTTTTATCACCAGTGAATGATAGAAAAAGGTTTTTCATGTAGGCGCATGACGTTTTTTTGGTAAAAAAAAAAAAAAAAAATTTTTATTTTTTCGATTTTTTATTTTTTTTACTTTTTCACACGTCCTGCGACGTGTTATTGTTATTATTATTATTTTCATAAAAATCCATCATTGCTTTGAAAACAATGTGCGTGCGATCACTGTGAGATGGATGTGCACGACGGAAAAGGAAATGTGAAAGTGACGCAAAATGACTATAAATAAAAAATACTCCAAAAATCGAATTAGTGTGATCTGCTCCGGAACATAGCCAACAGTGCCTTAGCAGTGGCGTGAGCCACTGCTTTTACGGCATTAGTAAGTTTAAAAGTTAATTCGATTCGATTTAATTCGAAACTGGCATTTACGGCATTTTAAACTTACTAATGCCGTAAAAGCAGTGGCTCACGCCAAGGCACTGTTGGCTATGTTCCGGAGCAGATCACACTATCGGGCACATTTTTTTCACGCACGCACACACACCTATGCATACATACACGAATGGATTTGCAAAATTTGTGAAATTTGTAAAATCTGTAAAACGACAACAAAAATTATTTTTTTTTCAATGCGATGCGCCTGCATAATATGACTGGCTATGATGTTGCCAAGTCATAAGGGAGCATGAAAAAAAAATCAGCCCGAAAATCGCTGGTGCCGCGATAGTAAATATTTACCCTAAAATTCATTGACAACAACAACATGAACAAGTAAAAACGTTGCAGTCGGACGCAACCGACTACGATATACTTTGATACCAGTTTACATAGCTGTGTTAAGGATTCTGAGTGCAAATAGTAATACAGTGGACGCTCACAAATTAGAACTCTCGGAAATTAGAATCTTCCAGAAATTAGAACCAGTGTTTTTAGTTCATTGATCGCTCTGAAATTAGAATAGAACCGCGGTTCTAATTTCAGAGCGTTTTTTTTTTTTTACATAAATTATTATTTTGGTTTGCCTTTTAACGAATTGCATATAAAAAGTTGATTCACCAACTGCGTGTTATTTGATTTGTGTGTTTTTGTTAAACGCACTCATATTCGGTCATTTACGTGCAAACTTTTGAAAACTAGTAAAACACATAATAGTAAGCAAATGGCTAATCTTTTGGAGCTCCGTAACCCCTTAAAAAAAAAAAAAAAAAAAAAAAAACCTACAGACTACTACAGTAAAAATGATAACTATAAATGATAAAAAAAAATTCTTAAAAAATTCTTAATAAAAGTCATGTAAGCCTTTTTTTGCTCAATTATGTATGAATAAATTTTATTTTATTTTTTTGATTTAACTTAAAATTACATTCTTTTCGAAGCCTATTAAGCAGAAATAAAAGCCATTTATTGCCTTATACGACATTTCAAAATGCGTCCAGAAATTAGAATTTTTCAGAAATTAGAACTCCCCAGGAACCAACTGGTTCTAATTTGTGAGCGTCCACTGTATATGAGGGCTTAGGGTATACAAATCAGGCAGAAAGGGTACGCATGACATTTATCTGTGGCGGATGGCACTTTCTATCCCCCTACCAAGTTTGGAGACTCTAGCGCAAAAACCGACAAAGATATAGAGGTGGGCGGTATAAGTGGGCGTGGCATAAAAAATTTGTATGCACACCTGTTACAGATGTCACAACCAATGTTCATACCAAATTTGGTGACTCTAGTTCAAAAACTAAGAGAGATATAGAGGTGGGCGTGGCATCCAAAACATTGATGCAGATCTGTTACGGATGTCACTAACAATGTTCATACCAAATTTAAAGAGCCTAGCTCGAAAACTGAGAGAGATATAGCGGTGGGCGGTATAAGTGGGCGTGGCATCCAAAATTTGTAGACTCCAGCTTAAAAACTGACAAAGATACATGCCTTCCGGTTTTTTTTAGGGCGGTGGGGCATGTCCCGTTGTTGGGGGGCGTGTGCGTCCAATGTTTTGATGCATAACTTTTTCAGATGTCAGCATCTACCTTCATCTCAATTTTGGTGGCTATAGCTTCAAAACTGTAGAAGATACAGGCATTTTTGTTTATAATCGGAGAGGGGCTGGGGGCGGAATAGGTGGACGTGGCATCCAAACTTTTGATCCAATTTTTTAAGGAATGTCACCAGCTATCTTGCCATCAAATTTTGTGACTCTAGCTGCTAAAATGTGGAATATATATGTGTTTTATCGATTTGCACTTCGAGGTGTATCGACTTGTTATCGATTTCCCAGGCCCCCTGAGGTCGTAAGAACTGCAACATCGCATTATCGTCTCATTCATATCTCACACTTTTTTATTCAAGAAAAACCATAATGGGTATACGTATTTTGGTTATTTCCTTATGCAACATTGGAAAAAGCATGCAACACAGAGTACAATATACAAATACAAAACTCAAGTTCTGCGACAGCACAGCTACAATAGGCATAACAAGACGCAGCAAATGCGCTATGTTCAAATACCCTTTCTGGCAATATTAAGTGGAAATCAATAAAACCACTTGCATATAATTTAATCATAACAATTGATTTATTTTGACTATTTTAATGCAAAATACCCTTACTCTAGGATTAGTTAACAAACTCATAATAAACTGTCTTTATTATTCATACATGCCCTACCTAATTACCAAAGAACTTGCAGACTTTAATGCTGAAATTATATTCTAGTATCTTATGATTACCCATTTATTTACGCAAAGTTCATAAAAATTATATACTACCCTCCCATGTAGTTAAGCAGCCAGTCGATTGAAGCAAAAGTGTAAAATTGCCAAACTCAAGCTAGTCAAGGGTTTGACAGCAACACGAGAAGAAACGAACAGCAACATTTTATTGCTGTCGCTTTCTTCGCACACTTTTCCATCAAAATAAAGTTAAAAAAATAATCACCGTTGATTCTTTTTCACCAGCTGATTTTCAAGAAGGCGGCACATAATTTTGAAAGGCAGACGCCGCTAACTTAACTCGCTATGTTCCCCTGTTAGAGCAGGGTCTTTTTGTTAAAGTTGCTGTCTCTGGTTACCCCTCTGTTAGTATTACATACTCTTTTGTGCCGGTCAAAAAGAATGTAATATAGCAGAGAAGTAACCAAAGCCAGAGCCAACTTTAGTTTTGTATTTGTATATTGTATTTAAAGGCCCATTCCCAGCAAATAAAAATTTCATTTATGAAAAGTGCTTATTATTTCGTTAGGTTCCACATAAAGTTGGGGTAACTAGATGTACTAAATATTTTTATGGAAAATGTAAATATTTGTTGGTCACCATACTTGATTACTTACAAAATAAATCGGTCATTGTGACAACAAATTCAAAACGCTTGCGTTTTAAATTTTTTTTTTTCATCAATTTTCACTCGTAGCTGCCCGTAATAATAGTAAACTTAGAATTCCATTTTTAAGAACAGCTGATTATGACATCCACACTGGTTCCACTATCGAGACTATCGATTAACTTTACTGATTCTTGCTGGGAATTGAAAAAAAATTAACAGGCAGGGAAATTTCTGACAACTGTTTTTTTTATATAGAGTTGAACATAAAAATTCCATTCCTGGCCTGCTGGGAATGGGCCTTAACAGACACATTTTTTTTTATAGGATTAAGTTCGAGCGGTGTCGCTTAAAACCAAATTTACACTAGGGCACATTTAACAACATCAATGACGTTGTTTTTATGAGCTACTAGTGCCAAATTTTTCAAAATTTTTTTTCATCCTTTGGAAATGTTTCTTTATCAACGATTTTACTTAATTTTCAAAACTATTGCTTGCAACTTCCAAAAACTGTCGTTTGCAACAAAAAGGTTATCAGTTTCTGCACAAATTAAATATAAAATAAAATGGGAAGTTAGCGAATTAAAAAAAAAATAATAATGAGAGTTTTGCGGTCTTTTGCAAAGATGTCATTTATATTTATAGCATATGTGTATATTCATTTTAAATGACCAATTATATATATTAATATTATTTTGTTTATATACATATTTTTTTTTTTTTTTTTTATTTACCTGTATTTTTTTTGTGGTGTGCCGTTGTTTGAATTGGATACACAATTTTAATCAAATATTAATGGACAAATATTATTCGGAAAATATTGTTTCCGATAAAACAAGTTTGTTTATTTCAATTTTTTCCTGAATGTTTTTTTTAAATTAAAAAATGAAATTTGATAAAATATTTAGGTTAATATTTACTATCGCGGCACCAGCGATTTTCGGGCTGATTTGTTTTTTACGAGTTTTTTATCACCAGTGAATGATAGAAAAAGGTTTTTCATGTAGGCGCATGACGTTTTTTTGGTAAAAAAAAAAAAAAAAAAATTTTTATTTTTTTCGATTTTTTATTTTTTTTACTTTTTCACACGTCCTGCGACGTGTTATTGTTATTATTACTATTTTCATAAAAATCCATCATTGCTTTGAAAACAATGTGCGTGCGATCACTGTGAGATGGATGTGCACGACGGAAAAGGAAATGTGAAAGTGACGCAAAATGACTATAAATAAAAACAAGTAAAGACGTTGCAGTCGGACGCAACCGACTGCGATATACTTTGATACCAGTTCACATAGCTGTGTTACGAATTCTGAGAGCAAATAGTAATATATGAGGGTTTTGGGTATAAAATTGGAGACTCTAGCGCAAAAACTGACAAAGATATACAGGTGGGCGGTATAAGTGGGCGTGGCATCCAAAACATTGATGCAGATCTGTTACGTATTCCACTAACAATGTTCATATCAAATTTGAAGAGCCTAGCTCGAAAACTGAGAGAAATATAGCGGTGGGCGGTATAAGTGGGCGTGGCATCTAAAACATTTATGCACACCTGTTACGGATGTCACAACCAATGTTCATACCAAATTTGGTGACTCTAGCCCAAAAACTAAGAAAGTTATAGAGGTGGGCGGAATAAGTGGGCGTGGCATCCAAAACATTGATGCAGATCTGTTACGGATGCCACTAACAATGTTCATACCAAATTTGAAGAGCCTAGCTCGAAAACTGAGAGAGATATAGCGGTGGGCGGTATAAGTGGGCGTGGCATCCAAAATTTGTATGCACACTAGTTACGGATGTCACTACCATTATTCATACCAAATTTGGTGACTCTAGTTTAAAATCTGGCGAAAATACATGCCTTCCGGTTTATTTTAGGGCGGTGGGGCATGTCCCGTTGTTTGGGGGCGTGGCATCCAATGTTTTTATGCATAACTTTGTCAGATGTCAGCATCTACCTTCATGTAAATTTTGGTGGCTATAGCTTCAAAACTGTAGAAGATACAGGCATTTTTGTTTATAATTAGGGAGGGGCTGGGGGCGGAATAGGTGGGCGTGGCATCCAAACTTTTGATGCAGTTTTATGGGGAATGTCACCAGCTATCTTGCCATAAAATTTGGTGACTCTAGCTGCTAAAATGTGGGATATATTTGTGTTTTATCGATTTGCACATCGAGGTGTATCGACTTGTTATCGATTTCTCAGGCCCCCTGAGGTCGTAGAGCCCCAAATTTAACACTTTGTCTGACGAAGACATGTGCCAAGATATTTGCAAAGTTGCAAGGCTCTAGCTTTAAGGGTGTCGAAAAAAGTTGCGTTCATACGGACAGACGGACGGACGGACGGACGGACGGACGGACAGACACCATGACGGACATTGCACAAACCCAAAATACTATGATACCTTTGGTATCAAAGTATAAATACTCCAAAAATCGAATTAGTGTGATCTGCTCCGGAACATAGCCAACAGTGCCTTAGCAGTGGCGTGAGCCACTGCTGTTACGGCATTAGTAAGTTTAAAAGTTAATTCGATTCGATTTAATTCGAAACTGGCATTTACGGCATTTTAAACTTACTAATGCCGTAAAAGCAGTGGCTCACGCCAAGGCACTGTTGGCTATGTTCCGGAGCAGATCACACTATCAGTTACATTTTTTTCACGCACATATATACACATACATACACGAATGGATTTGCAAAATTTGTGAAATTTGTAAAATCAGTAAAACGACAACAAAAATTATTTTTTTTCAATGCGATGCGCCTGCATAATATGACTGGCTATGATGTTGCCAAGTCATAAGGGAGCATGAAAAAAAAATCAGCCCGAAAATCGCTGGTGCCGCGATAGTAAATATTTACCCTAAAATTCATTGACAACAACAACATGAACAAGTAAAAACGTTGCAGTCGGACGCAACCGACTACGATATACTTTGATACCAGTTTACATAGCTGTGTTAAGGATTCAGTGTGCAAATAGTAATACAGTGGACGCTCACAAATTATAACTCTCGGAAATTAGAATCTTCCAGAAATTAGAACCAGTGTTTTTAGTTCATTGATCGCTCTGAAATTAGAACCGCGGTTCTAATTTCAGAGCGTTTTTTTTCTTACATAAATTATTATTTTGGTTTGCCTTTTAACGAATTGCATATAAAAAGTTGATTCACCAACTGCGTGTTATTTGATTTGTGTGTTTTTGTTAAACGCACTCATATTCGGTCATTTACGTGCAAACTTTTGAAAACTAGTAAAACACATAATAGTAAGCAAATGGCTAATCTTTTGGAGCTCCGTAACCCCTTAAAAAAAAAAAAAAAAAAAAAAAAAACCTACAGACTACTACAGTAAAAATGATAACTATAAATGATAAATAAAATTCTTAATAAAAGTCATGTAAGCCTTTTTTTGCTCAATTATGTATGAATAAATTTTATTTTATTTTTTGATTTAACTTAAAATTACATTCTTTTCGAAGCCTATTAAGCAGAAATAAAAGCCATTTATTGCCTTATACGACATTTCAAAATGCGTCCAGAAATTAGAATTTTTCAGAAATTAGAACTACCCCAGGAACCAACTGGTTCTAATTTGTGAGCGTCCACTGTATATGAGGGCTTAGGGTATACAAATCAGGCAGAAAGGGTACGCATGACATTTATCTGTGGCGGATGGCACTTTCTATCCCCCTACCAAGTTTGGAGACTCTAGCGCAAAAACCGACAAAGATATAGAGGTGGGCGGTATAAGTGGGCGTTGCATAAAAAATTTGTATGCACACCTGTTACAGATGTCACAACCAATGTTCATACCAAATTTGGTGACTCTAGTTCAAAAACTAAGAGAGATATAGAGGTGGGCGTGGCATCCAAAACATTGATGCAGATCTGTTACGGATGTCACTAACAATGTTCATACCAAATTTAAAGAGCCTAGCTCGAAAACTGAGAGAGATATAGCGGTGGGCGGTATAAGTGGGCGTGGCATCCAAAATTTGTAGACTCCAGCTTAAAAACTGACAAAGATACATGCCTTCCGGTTTTTTTAGGGCGGTGGGGCATGTCCCGTTGTTGGGGGCGTGTGCGTCCAATGTTTTGATGCATAACTTTGTCAGATGTCAGCATCTACCTTCATCTCAATTTTGGTGGCTATAGCTTCAAAACTGTAGAAGATACAGGCATTTTTGTTTATAATCGGAGAGGGGCTGGGGGCGGAATAGGTGGACGTGGCATCCAAACTTTTGATGCAATTTTTTAAGGAATGTCAACAGCTATCTTGCCATCAAATTTTGTGACTCTAGCTGCTAAAATGTGGGATATATATGTGTTTTATCGATTTGCACTTCGAGGTGTATCGACTTGTTATCGATTTCCCAGGCCCCCTGAGGTCGTAAGAACTGCAACATCGCATTATCGTCTCATTCATATCTCACACTTTTTTATCCAAGAAAAACCATAACAATTGATTTATTTTGACTATTTTAATGCAAAATACCCTTACTCTAGGATTAGTTAACAAACTCATAATAAACTGTCTTTATTATTCATACATGCCCTACCTTATTACCAAAGAACTTGCAGACTTTAATGCTGAAATTATATTCTAGTATCTTATGATTACCCATTTATTTACGCAAAGTTCATAAAAATTCTATACTACCCTCCCATGTAGTTAAGCTGCCCGTCGATTGAAGCAAAAGTGTAAAATTGCCAAACTCAAGCTAGTCAAGGGTTTGACAGCAACACGAGAAGAAACGAACAGCAACATTTTATTGCTGTCGCTTTCTTCGCACACTTTTCCATCAAAATAAAGTTAAAAAAATAATCACCGTTGATTCTTTTTCACCAGCTGATTTTCAAGAAGGCGGCACATAATTTTGAAAGGCAGACGCCGCTAACTTAACTCGCTATGTTCCCCTGTTAGAGCAGGGTCTTTTTGTTAAAGTTGCTGTCTCTGCTTACCCCTCTGTTCGTATTACATACTCTTTGGTGCCGGTCAAAAAGAATGTAATATAGCAGAGAAGTAACCAAAGCCAGAGCCAACTTTTACAGAAAAAGCCTGCTCTAACAGCGTCACATAGATAAATTTGCCGTTTGCTTTTTCAAATTTATTTTTGAAAATCAGTTGGTGCATAGAGAAGAAACAAAGAATCAACGGCGGCCATTTTTTTGGCCTTTGTTTTGATGGCATAGTGTGCGAAGAAAGCGAAATCAATGTGGTGTTGCTGTGCGTTTCTTCTCGTGTTGCTGTCAAACCCTTGACTTTGATTGAGTTACGCAATTTTATACTTTTGCTTCAATCGGCTGGCTAGACCACACTACATGGGTCGGAAGTATAGACTTTATGTGAACTTTGCGTAAATGAATGGGTCATCAGATACCAAAATATTATTATTTTCACATTAACAGTCTGCAGGTATTTTCGTAATTAAGTACGGCATGTATAAATAATAGACCTAATTTATTATGAGTTACTTAACTAATACTAGAATAAAGGTATTTTGCATTAGAATAGTTAAAATAAGTTATGTATTTAGTTTAAATTATATGTAAGTGGTTTCATTGATTTCCACTTAATATTGTCAGAAAGGGTATTTTAACATAGCGCAGTTGCTGCGTTTTGATATGCTTGCCTATTGTAGTTGTGCTGTCGCAGAACTTGAGTTTTGTATTTGTATATTGTATTTAAAGGCCCATTCCCAGCAAATAAAAATTTCATTTATGAAAAGTGCTTATTATTTCGTTAGGTTCCACATAAAGTTGGGGTGACTAGATGTACTAAATATTTTTATGGAAAATGTAAATATTTGTTGGTCACCATACTTGATTACTTACAAAATAAATCGGTCATTGTGACAACAAATTCAAAACGCTTGCGTTTTAAATTTTTTTTTTTCATCAATTTTCACTCGTAGCTGCCCGTAATAATAGTAAACTTAGAATTCCATTTTTAAGAACAGCTGATTATGACATCCACACTGGTTCCACTATCGAGACTATCGATTAACTTTACTGATTCTTGCTGGGAATTGAAAAAAAATTAACAGGCAGGGAAATTTCTGACAACTGTTTTTTTTTATATAGAGTTGAACATAAAAATTCCATTCCTGGCCTGCTGGGAATGGGCCTTAACAGACACATTTTTTTTTTATAGGATTAAGTTCGAGCGGTGTCGCTTAAAACCAAATTTACACTAGGGCACATTTAACAACATCAATGACGTTGTTTTTATGAGCTCCTAGTGCCAAATTTTTCAAAATTTTTTTTACATCCTTTGGAAATGTTTCTTTATCAACGATTTTACTTAATTTTCAAAACTATTGCTTGCAACTTCCAAAAACTGTCGTTTGCAACAAAAAGGTTATCAATTTCTGCACAAATTAAATATAAAATAAAATGGGAAGTTAGCGTATTAAAAAAAATAAATAATAAAGATGTCATTTATATTTATAGCATATGTGTATATTCATTTTGGTAATTATGCAGTTTGGTTACTTTTCCGAAAAGTTGCGGAATTTTTTTTTTTTTTACATGAATCTGTTGATTGCATCATAGTAAGTAATATTCCATGGGGGGAGGCTGAAATTTCCCATAAACTCTATGAGTTATGGGGTTTTGAAATTATCATGAATATTCGTGATTTTGGAGAACGCTTGGGAGAGGGGGGGGGGTGAACACACACACACACACACACACACACACACAGAGTGTTTTCGCGGAGTAAAGGTACGAAAATGGGTAAATATTTACTATCGCGGCACCAGCGATTTTCGGGCTGATTTTTTTTTACGAGTTTTTTATCACCTGTGAATGATAGAAAAAGGTTTCTCATGCAGGCGCATGACGTTTTTTTTAATAAAAAAAAAAAAAAAATTTTTTGTTTGTGTGATCTGCTCCGGAACATAGCCAACAGTGCCAATAGCAGTGGCGTGAGCCACTATCGGGCACATTTTTTTCACGCACGCACACACACCTATGCATACATAAACATCAAAATATCGAAAACTATTTATGAGAATTTCAAAACCCCATAACTCATGGAGTTTATGGGAAATTTCAGCCTCCCCCCATGGAATATCATTAGCGGCAACCAATCGAAGGTGCCTATAAAAAAAAAAAAAAAATTCCGCCATTTTTCGGAAAAGTAACCAAACTGCATAATTACCTTCATTTTAAATGACCAATTATATATATTATTATTATTTTGTTTATATACATATTTTTTTTTAAATTTTTTATTTACCTTTATTTTTTTGTGGTGTGCCGTTGTTTGAATTGGATACACAATTTTAATCAAATATTAATGGACAAATATTATTCGGAAAATATTGTTTCCGATAAAACAAGTTTGTTTATTTCAATTTTTTCCTGAATGTTTTTTTTTAAATTAAAAAATGAAATTTGATAAAATATTTAGACAAAGATTATTTAAATAGCATCATTTAAAAGGCTATTTTTTAAAATAAATATTTAAATTGTGTCTTAAAGTATTATTCTCTAACCAAAAAATCAGCAAATTAGACGGTTCTGGTCCAGGAATCCCGGTTATGATAAACTGTGATTCCTGTACTTAATGCGTTCTGTCAGTATTTGCGTGCATGTTTAGTTTTTGGTTAAACTATAGAAAAGAGTTCAAAAAAATTTTGAAAGCGGCCAAGAAACGCTGTAATGCGCATACTTTTGGTTTCAACTCGTGGAAAGACAAGTTAAATCTTTTTTTCCGTTTTGGGTGTTCGATAACTATAAGGTCGACAGACAAAATTTATCGCTATACAATAAACATGAAAAATCAGTAATCTGTGCTCACTGTTATTGTGCTCGGCTTTGTGGTCAAATGTTGAAAAATAGTTGAATGGTTTTTATACTACAGAAAATTTAACACAATAAAAATGCATGCAGCTTAAAATGTTAGAGATTTTTTCTTACAAATGAGAATGTGTACAATTTGCCGAGCAAATCAACTTTATTAAATTTTCTTAAACTATTTAATTTTTTTGCAAATTGACTGTAATGTGTACTGCTGTTTGCGGTGCTGTAGCTGTTGCTGCGTACACAACACGTAGAAAACGGTACGATGTTGACCATACTCTACAAAAAAAGTGCAAGCGAGATGGCTATTGCTACTAGAATAATTGTATACAACATCTTACAAATACATACGCACATACTAGGGAAGTAGCGCGCGAGCGCTCTCGTAGCCGACTACAGAGCATAGAGAAAAATTTAAGAAAAAATAAAATAAAATCGCTCGTGTTCACGTGTGTGTATATTCATAAACATATCTATATTTACCCTTATAGCCCTTAAAAACAACGAGGCAATATAAATTTGTTTGATGCTAAAATATTATAATTTGTACATCAGAACAAATGCGTACAAAACCGAATATATATGGTTACCGTAGAACCTTTTTAATTTCGAATAAACGTGCTATTATATTTATTTTGCGTTTTATTCAATAACATCAATATATATTTATAAACATAAATGTCAGATTTATTGAAGGTGTAAAAAATGTCAAAAAGGAAAGTGAATGTCTCCCACATTTGTATTATAATCAACATACATACATATGTAAAGATTAACAACAAATACTAAAAAAAAATATACATTTTGTTTGTAAATATGAATATATGTTGCTGTGCGGTGCTATTTTATTATACAGACATGTATATGCAAATATGCAATAAAAAATAAAGTACTTACCGGCCGACAGCTACTAAGTGAAAAATAAAAAAAGAGCTGATAAATATGTACATCCGAATCGTACAATAAATGAAAGCTGCATTTAAGCAAGCTTTTAATAAAAAAATATATAATGAAATACGAGGTACTTAAGCAATCGATTTTCTATATAATCTCTGGTCGGTATGGTCAATGAAGTGGAATTATATGTCTCTTCTACAAAGTTCACGCTAAAATTAAATTATACTTAACCAGCAAGGTAAAGATCAAATTGATCTTTTCCTGTGATCAAATAAAAGGATGGCTTTATGGATTTTGATTTCGAGGATTGCAACTTTAATTGCAGTCCGAGCTGCAGTTATTTCAGCGCAATATTAAAAATATTACTGTAAAAGGCGTCTGGCCTGCAAAAAAAAAAATAAAAAAAAAGGAACAGCCATATAAACGGGTATAACTGAAATGGAGACTACTGTAACTAGCCCAACAACAACACAGTTGAATTCACTTGTAAGCTGCAGTGTTGTACAGGACTCACACGGAGCTCGATTAATCCTCCCGATATCCGGGTCTGCTGATAGTGTCAACCAAAATAAGAAACAAGATGAAAAAAACTTACATCATTCGACCTTGGTGCTGAGTTGTCCACCAGCCGCTCTAGCACTTGCAGGAGTTACGATAGCAAATACAGCGGCCGCTTCGCTCAATTTACCGCCACCAACACCGAATTTGGATTGCTTGAGCGCCGCTACGGATGTAGCTTTATCCGACTGTTCGACGACGACGCCACCAAAAAACGAAACCCTTAACCCGACAGTATCAGAAGCACCAACGGCTGTAACGTGTGCTAGTGACTTTGACTCGGACACGGAACTGTCGTTAGTAGCAGCAGCAGCTGCAACAACAGCTGTATCCACAGCAGACCACTCAACCACATCCTCAGTTTCATCAGTATCAGTTTCAACGTGTGCTCTAGGCCATAATGGATTATTTCCAATGTCAAATGGGCACATTAATAGCAACAGCAGCAGTAGTTCTTCACAACTATGTCTGAACACTAAACAGCAACGCCAGCAAAAACGGCGTCGTGAGCGAGCCCAACGCCTGCAGGCAGAGCGTGATAGTCGATGTAGTTTAAGCGCGTTAAGTAGCTCATTAGTTGGAGGCTCTGCAAGTGTTGGAGCTAGTATTGGTATGAATGTATCCTCTGGCAGTTGCAGTGGTAGTCTCATTGGTGCTGCTACTGCACCAACCATATTAATGGGAAACAGTAGCGCAATAGGTCCCGGAAATGGAGTGTTGTATCACCTTAATAGTGCTGGTAGCATGGGCGAAGATAGCAACAATTCGAACGGAAACTTTACTAGCAGTAGCAATGGTAGCAACAACTTACTGCCACCTACGGATAGTATTGCATCGCTGTTGTTAAATCCACCGCATTCACCAGAATGTAACTCTGGTCTAATGGCAACCCCTAGCGAAAGCGAAGGAGAGTCCTTAGATGAAGATCTTCTTTCAACATCATCTTCATCGACCTTGCTGCTGCCGCGCGATAAGCCTCCGCCAAGGCCACCACCTTCTGTTCGCCGAAAATTGCCAAGATCTCCTCTGTTAGAAGAGGAGATAATTGATGGGTTTGCCATATTGGAGTTCAAAACCTACGAAGATCTTGAGGTACATAAAACTACATTTGTATTTGCCTAAACATTTTATTTTTTTTTACACCCTTTACCAATAAAAATTAGTATAATGGTTCTGTGAAAAACTATGTAACTGACAGAAGGAAGCATCTTCGACTTTATAAAGTATATAAATTCTTGATCAGCATCAACAGCCGAGTCGATATAGCCATGTCCGTCTGTTTGTCCGATCTCAGAGACTATAAGAGATGGAGACTTCAAATTCCCAATAGCTTGCGAAATTATCTTGCTTGTTTTAAATTATCGATAACATATCTTGTCTTCGATATTCACATCTGATTGATACCAAAAAAATCTTGGTTTTTAAAATTGAGAAAATGAGGTTTAAAATGGATAAAATAATGAACATTTGAAAAACGGGTTAAGGGTATGTCCTCGTCGAGACTCCTTGACTAGAGTCTTCTTGTTTTTAATTGGAATTGCCTTAATTTTTTAACTGATTTCTTGAAAATTATAACCAACAGTTTGCTATTAAACTGGGCCAGAAACGGAAAGAAAAACGTCTTTCGGCACTGGAAGAACTGACGTGTACCTATAGCATAGAAGAAATGAAATTGCCAAAGATCGCAGAAACAGGCCAACCCCACCAGCTTCGTGCCACCACTATTTCCAGTTTGGCCATTGCTTGCAACAACAATATGAGGGAAATTAACCACAGTCATCGCCCCGTCGGTGCTGCCATTGGGTGTACAATTGTACCTTCAACTAATAGCATTGCCAATATTATTTCTAATAACACAGCAGCAAGCAACAACAATAGTAGTAGAGTGTATAATGCGTCGGTATCAAGCATGTGTACCTCAGCTGATACGGTAGTTGATGTGACTTGGATAGGAGATCAATATCGACAGCAGCAAGAACAGCTAAGTGACAGCGCCACCAATCTTGGTTTAGGCATAAGCAATGTCAATCAAATACATTATAATGATCATGCGAACCGTATAAACAAAAATAAAATAACCGACCCACCCGTTACAAACGGCAGCAGCGAATCAGTCTTAGAAGCACTTACAATAAGAGGTCACTTATTGGGAAATGGCAATAAAAACTTTCCGAAGGACAACACTCGTTCAACGCCGTTGTCTTCTGGTACAGTTCCGTACATGGATAGTTGTAATGAAGATGGTAGTATCGGTGCTTCAGCCCAAGACTCCACAAACAGTTTAAACCAACCAAATTGTGCGGTGGCCGATTTTATTAACATCCAAGGAGCAAACTCGACTGATGCTATTGCAGTAAAAAATCATATTATGATATCATCGTCTTCATGTCCAAATATACAAGTAAGTGTTTGAGCTTATTCGGAAATTAAATATAAAAATTGTGTTAATAACTAGCAGAAGATAAACAGCTTAGAAAGGACCGAAAGACCGACAGAAACTACCACAGCTGTCACAGAAATTCAAGACTATACAAACGTTTCAGCAAAAGTCGTTGGGTCCAATAGATTGCTTAAAACAAAAGACGAGATTGATGAAAACTTGGATGCTGTGAGTTTTATTATAAATTATACATTATGTTGTAAAATGGTTATTCTCTTAAAATTGTTTTTTCCAGATGTCCAATCTGTGCAGTAGCAACAACAAAAGATCAAATATCGTATGTATTTACTGTCTATTTTCATTGATATTATTTTGATGTGCATAATGTGTTCGTTTCAGTGTGATAAAGTTAATGTCGAAAAAAAGGTGAGTTAAGTTCAAAACATCGCATTTTATAAAAATGCTATACAGTAAACAAAACGCAAGTTAAGGGGGTATTCTGGTTTAGAAATTGGAAATTGATTTTTTTTTTTTTGCATATTTTCATTGTATAACCCTTCAAGAAAATGTCCCTAAAAAGATTTTTCGAAATTCGAATTATTTTCGGAGTTACAGCTCATTTTGTGACGCGACTCCGACTGCGCGCGACTAGTCCTCAAACTTTGAGCTCGTTTTTCTCGTAACTACTTTTCTAGGGACGGTGTGCATGATATCTAAAGTTCTACTCAACCGATTCACTTGAAATTTTATACAGAGCTTCTTTATACATTATAGTATCGCACTACGAAGAGATTTAACGAAAATTAATTTTTTTTGTATTTTTAAAAAATTTTGAAAGACAAAAAGAAGGAGAAATATGAACATTTTTTTTCAAACCGCCGCCATTTTGTAAAAAAAATTTTTTTTTCAAAAACGTTTTGTAGTGCGATAACTACATCCTTCATCTTTACGAATCATTAATTGATTTCCATATCAGGTCACGGAAAGGATTTATATCCTGCACACCAGGACAAGCCATTTTTCCATCAGTCCCCACTTCGTCGACCTGCAGTTTTTTGAAATTTAATTTTTTTTTTTATATTATAATTGTTTTGTATTCTTAAAATATCAATGAAAAGTTTATAAAAAAAATAGATAGTAAAAATAATTTTTATTTTTTTTATAGCGTCCAAAAAAATCTCTAAAATTCGGGCTTTTAAACCACAATACCCCTTTGAGTAAAAATTATGTAGTCGAAAAAAAGGTCGCACACACAAAAGCTTTTACGCTATTTTGCTTCCATGTGTGCATTTATATGTCACATGTGTCAATGTCGTTTAAACTTCTCAAGAAATAAGTACAGTAGTATCTCGGTTTGCTCAACTAATTAATGTTAAAGCTTGTTGCGCAGATCGAAAAGTTTGAATTTGGAGACCTTTTCAAAGTGCAAAAAAAAATACAAGTAAAAACGTTGCAGTCGGACGCAACCGACTGCGATATACTTTGATACCAGTTTACATAGCTGTTTTAAGGATTCCTAGTGCAAAAAGTAATATATATGGGCTTTGGGTATAAAAATCAGGCAGAAGGGGTAGGCATGACATATATCTGTGGCGGATGGCACTTTCTATCCCCCTACCAAGTTTGGAGACTCTAGCGCAAAAACCGACAAAGATATAGAGGTGGGCGGTATAAGTGGGCGTGGCATAAACAATTTTATGCACACCTGTTTCGGATGTTACAACCAATGTTCATTCCAAATTTGGTGACTCTATCCCAAAAACTAAGAAAGATATAGAGGAGGGCGGTATAAGTGGGCTTGGCATCCAAAACATTGATGCAGATCTGTTACGGATGTCACTAACAATGTTCATACCAAATTTAAAGAGCCTAGCTCGAAAACTGAGAGAGATATAGCGGTGGGCGGTATAAGTGGGCGTGGCATCCAAAATTTGTAGACTCCAGCTTAAAAACTGACAAAGATACATGCCTTCCGGTTTTTTTTTAGGGCGGTGGGGCATGTCCCTTTGTTTGGGGGCGTGGCATCCAATGTTTTGATGAATAACTTTGTCAGATGTCGACATCTACCTTCATGTAAATTTTGGTGGCAATAGCTTGAAAACTGTAAAAGATACAGGCATTTTTGTTTATAATTTGATGGGGGCTGGAGGCGGAAAAGGTGGGCGTGGCATCCAAACTTTTGATGCAATTTTTTGGGGAATGTCACCAGCTATCTTGCCATCAAATTTGGTGACTCTAGCTACTAAAATGTGGGATATATAAGTGTTTTATCGATTTGCACTTCGAGGTGTATTGACTTGTTATCGATTTCCCAGGCCCCCTGAGGTCGTAAAGCCCTAGATTTAACACTTTGTCTGACGAAGATATGTACCAAGATATTTGCAAAGTTGCAAGGCTCTAGCTTTAAGGGTGTCGAAAAAAGTTGCGTTCATACATACGGACGGACGGACGGACGGACGGACGGACGGACAGACGGACAGACACCATGACGGACATTGCACAAACCCAATATACTATGATACCTTTGGTATCAAAGTATAATAACAATATGTCAGCATTTTTTTTTTGTTATTAAACTAAAACAAATTATTTGTATATTTTTATAAGAGTAATTCTCCAATTCTTTTATTGATTACATCAAAATTGCTATACTTTGGTACCAAAGGTATCATAGTATTTTGGGTTTGTGCAATGTTCGTCATGGTGTCTGTCCGTCCGTCCGTATGAACGCAACTTTTTTCTACACCCTTAAAGCTAGAGCCTTGCAACTTTGCAAGTGTCTTGGTACATGTCTTCGTCAGACAAAGTGTTAAATTTATGAGCTCTACAACCTCAGGGAGCCTGGGAAATCGATAACAAGTCGATACACCTCGATGTGCAATTCGATAAAACACATATAAATCCCACATTTGAGCAGCTTGAGTTACCAAATTTAAGGAGGCAGCCGATGACATTCCCCCAAAAACTTCATCAAAAGAAGATGCTGACATCTGATACAGATATGCATTAAAATTTTGGATGCCACGCCCCCAAACAACGGGACATGCCCCACCGCCCTAAAAAAAAAAGGAATGCATGTATCTTCGCCAGTCTTTAAGCTAGAGTCACCAAATTTGGTGGGCATATTGTAAGTGACATCCGTAACAGATCTGCTTCAAAGGTTTAGATGCCACGCCCACCTTTACCGCCCACCTTTTAAAATCTGAAAACTATATCTCTTTTAGTTTTTGCGCTATGGTTACCAAATTTGGTGGGAACATTGTTAGTGACATTCGTAACAGATTTGCATCAAAACGCCCACTTATACCGCCCGCCTGTATATCTTCCTCTGTTTTTGCGCTAGAGTCTCCACACTTGGTAGGGGGTTATAGGGTGCCATTCGCCACAGATATGCATCACAAATTTAGATGTCACGCCTACCCCTGCTGCCTGATATATATACCCAAAACCCCCATATATTACTACTTGCACACAGAATCCTTAACACAGCTGTGTAAACTGGTATCAAAGTATATCGCAGTCGGTTGCGTCCGACTGCAACGTTTTTACTTGTTTTTTTATATTTGCGAATGACCAACGTGTGCTTAAACTTTTTATACCTTTAACCCATAAAATGGGTAAATAAGGGTATAATGGTTATGTGCAAATGTATGTAACAGACAGAGGGAAGCATCTCCGACCCTATAAATTATATATATTCTTGATTAGCGTCAACAGCCGAGTCGATATAACCAAGTCTCTCTGTCCGTCTGTCTGTCCGTATGAACGCACCGATCTCAGAGACTATAAGAGCTAGAGACTTCAAATTTGAAACTTATGCTCTCCTATACCATGAGAAGATCAAGTTTGCTTCAACATTTCGATAACACTTCTGGTTTCCGATATACACATGTAATCGATATCCTAAAATTCGTGAATTTCAAAATTGTGAAAACGAGGTTTCAAACTATTGATAAAATAATGAACATTTAAACAAATCTGATTAATCTGATATCTCCGGTGTTTCCTAACCGATTTTGTTAAAATTTGTTCAGTTCATTTTTAATCCACAGATTAAAAGCTTATTTTCACAATTTTGATATTCAAGATTTTTTGTTATCGATCACATGTGTTTATCGAAAACCAGAAGTGTTGTCGATAATTTGAAATAAACTTGTTTTGCTTCTGGTTAAGGAGAGTTTAAGTTTCTTATGCTCTTATAGTCTCTGAGATCGACGTGTTCATACAGACAGACAGACAAACGGACATAGTCATTTCGACTCGACTGTTGGTAGTGATCAAGAGTATATATACTTTATAGGGTCGGAGATGCTTCCTTCTGTCTGTTACATACATTTGCTCAAAACCATTATACCCTTATTAACCCATTTTATGGGTTAAGGGTATTAAAAAAGCGGAATTGCGAAATGTATTCTTTTTAAATAATAGCTGCAAACACTAGAACTTCGTCATATCAGAGTCAATATATACAGTGGTTGTCAAAAGTATTTACACAAGGTACATTTTTTTGCATGCTTCGTAAAAGGCGGCTTGTGAAGCAAGAGGGGGGGAGAAAAAAATGAAAATAGGCGTTGATTTTGCAGTCTGTTTTTGAAAGCCAGATGAAAGAAGAATTGGAAAAATTAACTGTTCTTTTGCCAAAAATACAGGCATGTGAACTGCTTATCAGTTGTCAAAGGTATTTATTTAAGCTTATTGTTCAATGCTAACAAAAAATATATAGAACATTATTAAAAACATAACTAATATAAAGTTATACCACCTTCGGCATCAATGACAGCGTGCAGCCGTGCGGGCTGCTTATAATGAAACTGAACCAAATTTCCATAATTTCAGCAATGGCTCCTTCGCGCTTTCGATCTTTATCTTTATTAAGCCCAAGAAATAAGTCAAAACTGAAAATACTAAAAAAAAAATGGTTCCTGATAAAATTTCACTTCACTGTGAATCACCAAACACTGAAAAGCACTGAATATGGCCATTTTTTTTAAGTATTTTCAGTTTTGACTTATTTCTGGCTTCCACGTTGAAGTTAGAGTTTTGGTATGTTCTGAAAGTTGAAGCATAATTTCACGACAAAAATTTTTGTGGACCATTTTAACCCTCCATCGCCTCAAAAAGTGGGACTTTTTTACCCTTTTTCGAGAAAAGGACAAAAAAGACCTACTTCTTACAGGCGATGGAGGGTTAAAATGTTCTACATAAATATTCCTCGTAAAATTCTACAAAAGACTCTTAAACACACCTTATACCTAAAACGTAAGGATAGCATGGTTTCATATACCGGTTTGAAAAAAGAAAGTTAAAAAGGGGGAACACTTTGACCCCCTCTAAAATGAGAATAAGATTTAAACTTTTAAATCGCCAATACACGTAAATTTTATTTTGGCCCGTTTACCAGAATCCGTTTGTCGCACTTTGTTATTTTGGAAAAAGTTGGATTTTGTTGTACAGTGTAATTAGTATAATGTCCTCGATTCTCAGTTACGGCAGTTCAACGTCGGGCATAGAACCGACAACGTTTTAGCGGTATTAAGTACCACGACCTCTTTACAACTGCCCAAAGGTCTTCCTTTTTGGTAGGTTGTGCAAAAAAAACTCCCTTTTTGACGTCACACCAGAGATTTTCGATTGGGTTAAAATCCGGCGACTGGGCGGGCCAATTTAAAACTTTGATGCCATTGTTTTAAAAAAAAACTGCTTCGCTGATTTGCTGCCGGGAGATCCACAATAGCGGCACTTCGAACTCAGCATAAGGTAGCATAGTTTTCCGTAAGGTCTTAACATACTGGTTCTTTTCCATAATTTCTTTGTTCACTATAGGAAAAAAGCACCCCCAAATCACAATGCTACAACCACCGTGGTGTTGAATAGATATTTTTTTTTTTTTTTAATATTTTGGTAGGTTTTACCTGCAGCAGATAGCATTCTATTTAATTCGTGCTTTCCGCAGTGGAATGTGTTCCACGTCCCATTATAAACACTAAACGGTCATACAATTTTCTTTAAATTTAATAGTGCATTTACACTGAGGCCTTAAGGAGCGCCTTTAGCATTTAGCCTTAAGGCCTTCGAAAAATTTAGCCTTTAGCATACAAAATGTGGCCGTTTTATTTGAAAATAGTGTTTTTTTTCCTCGCGCCGCTAGAGCGCCGCTATGCTACGGGCTAAAATAAAGACCTTTTTTGCCGATGTATCGATATTTTTGGGTCGAATTATAAAAGGTGGCAACTTTTAACAGCTGACTTTAAACCAAATCAAAAGTGCAATTAAGTAATTTGAATGTGGCACAGGCTAGCACTCGATATGCCAAACAGACTGGCAACTGTTCTGTACTCTGCAGATGAGCCCAGGCTATACAGAGCTACGGCTACCCGTTTTGCCAGAGGAATGGACGCTCTTAAGTTAGTGTCCATCATTTCCATTTAAGGCAAGGTGCCGCAAAGTATTTGGAAGAGGTTTCTTTCCATTCGGAAACTCTCCTTTAAGGCCATCTCACTCAATTTCGGGACATCCATCTCCCAATAGCAGCCATTGCGCTTCGCCTTCCAGATGCTTCGCGTCCTAATGCAGTCAAATCCAGACATTGCATTATAGGCAAGTGCTGCTGCGGTCACTACTGAGTTCACGCAATCAACAAAATTGGCAAACAAGTTGACGCAATCATTTGCCGTATTAACAAAGCAATCACCTATTTCCTTTGCCAGCATTATTTAATTTAAATTTTTAAGCATATGTCAAAATTCGGTAAATGTCTAGTTTCCATTGCATTGTCAAATATTTACCAAAAAAAAAACCGAAAATCACCTAGTTAGGGCTTTTTTTTTAAAAAAAAAAATTATTGCCGATGTCGAAAAAATACTATTTTTAAAAAATAATTGTTTAAACAATAAAAAAAGTTTCTAGAAGTCACACAGAAAGAATCATAAGACACTGTATATGTCTAGTTTTCATTGCATTGTCAAATATTGACCAAAAAAAAATAAAAATCACCATAATTAGCGGTTTTTTTTTTTAAATTATTGCCGATGTCGCAAAAATACTATTTTTACATGATTCGTTGCAAGTTGGGCAATATTTCTCCGTCAATATTGCGCCATGTAGTTGTAGGAAATTGTAAACTTCGTCATCTGACATTTTTAGCAGACTGCGAACTGTGAAGTCACATCCATCGCAGAAAAAATCATAAGACATTGTATACGGCGTGTGTGTGTTCGATAGTGACCGATAGTGTGATCTGCTCCGGAACATAGCCAATAATGCCAATAGCAGTGGCGTGAGCCACTGCTTTACGGCATTAGGAAGTTTAAAATGCCGTAAAAACTTTCAAACGCCGTAAAGCAGTGGCTCACGCCACTGCTATTGGCATTATTGGCTATGTTCCGGAGCAGATCACACTATCGGTTACTATCGATCACACACACGCCGTATACAATGTCTTATGATTCTTTCTGCGATGTATGTGATAATTGGGGTGCAATGACAGCTTGCCTAAGCAATTTTCCTCGTAGTCCGGAATAACTTTCATGACTGGTGGCACGTTTCAGTGGCTTTAACGTACCACGGGGACCCGGTGTAGTTCTCAGGATCTTCGACTGGGCGATTTTGACGATGTCAATGTTATTACCCCATTGCTGGCATACATAGTTCTAGAATGGTTTAAGAACAGAGTTATGGAGCAGGACCTTGTAGTCCAAATTTAGCGGGAAGCGAGCGTTGATAAGCCAGTGGAGGCTGTTGGCTTTTAGTTTAAACTGTGTTCTCTAAAATTCAATGTGCGTGCGCCATGTAGGCCTTCTGTCCAAGTGTATTCTCAAGAACTTTACTTTGATTTTGCTTTCGGGAGTGGGGCTTTGCTTAGCGTGGGTGGTGGACAATCATGCTTGTTAAGGTTATAGTCGTTGATGTTGTCAGTCCTCTGCATGTAGAAATGTCTACTTTGTAAAGAACGTAGAGTGTTGGCTCAAGTACGCTTCCCTGAGCAACGCCAGCTTCAATACGGTAATCGTCGGATACTGCAGTGTTGAATCTTACTGCAAACTTTCTGCCGTAGAGGTACGACATTAACAGTTTGTGTGTTGGCCAGAAGCGTTTACTTGATCTAATACATCAGCCTTTCCAACCTGACTCTGTCAAACGCCTCACACACATTTAAAAATATTGCAGTATAGTCTTCTTGATTTTCGAACGCGTCTTGTTATACCCTTAACCCATAAAATGGGTAAATAAGGGTATAATGGTTTTGTGCAAATGTATGTAACAAACAGAAGGAAGCATCTCCGACCCCATAAAGTATATATATTCTTGATCAGACGAGTCGATCTAGCCATGTCTGTCTGAGACTTCTGAGCTAGAGACTTCAAACTTAAAATTTAACTCTTCTATACCATAAGCGGATCAAGTTTCGGATTATCGATAACATTTCTGGTTCTTGGGATCGATAACAAAAAAACTTGAATTTCAGAATTGTGAAAATGAGGTTTGAAACTATAAATAAAATAATGAATATTTAAAAAAAAAATGGATTAAAATCGGTTTAGAAACACCTGAGATATCGCAGGTTGAAGTTTGATCATGTTGGTCACTGGGTAAATACACAGAAATGACTGTACGGGTTACATATGGGGTTAAGGGTATGTCCTTGTCGGGATTTGTCGACTAGAGTATTCTTACTTGTTTTTCTGATGTAATGCGATTGACCTCCACAATAGTTCTATGTTTTTCACGGAAGCTGAATTGGTGTGACGAGATTATGTTATAAAGAGTCAAAAATTAATTAATCCGACTCAGCAAAAATTTTTCGAATAGTTTTAATAGACACACTGAAAGGATATTTTCCCCGTTTTTTTTTATTTATTTATTTATTTATTTTTTTTTTTTTTTTTATCATTTTTCCATTTTTTTGGGAAATACCCGAGTCTTGTGATTGAATGGAATAACTTAAAAATATTACAGACGACACATATTCATATTCATTCTAGGAGCTTTTTAGTCGGTAAAGCGATTAGGATTAGCTTTAGCGCATGTTTATCATTTGCTATGCTGACGGTGATCTGATTGATTGCCACTCCCGTCTTAAGTACCGCTTTTTAAGGACGAGCTGTTTAATTTGGGTGTTTGTGATCAGAGAAATCGGTTAATCCATGTATTTTCGACATCCTTACAGGAAGTACAAGTAAAGAAAGCTTTAGGCGAGAGATCCTGACTAGGATATACCCTTAACCCATTCCGTAACCTACAGTCATTTTTGTGTTTTAATGTTTTTGCATAATGCTTAAACTCCAAACTGCGATATCTCCTGATCTTACCTGATGTTGATCAGAAATTGTGATTATAAACTCTAGAGATTAAAAATTTTGAACCCCGCGCAGATCAAATATATATCAATTTTGCGATAGTTCTCTTTGTTTTCACGACATATAAGAATTCATATCGAAAAATTTGTGTCTTATGGCCATTTACAGTAAATTTTAATACTTTTAAAATATTTTTATTGGCTTAAGGTGATCTGAGGGGAGTTATTAACTAACATTTAAATTTTTTTGTTCATCACTTTCATTAAATGCTTAAATTTTTTTTTAGTCCGATTTGTCATTAACCCTCATCCCCTCCTCAAAAAAAAAAAATGTCTCCCTTTGTGTAGTTTTCTACACATACGGGATTTTTATGTGACTAGTACAGAAATATCTTCTTTTTATTTGGTAAAAATCATGTTTTTTTTATAAAAAGTAAGTTTATTTGATATTTATTAATAAAATTAATTTATCTTCAATGCAATTTATATTAAAATTTCGGTTATAAAAACGCTTGTTTGTAAGCCTTTTATGCAAATCAGCACATATTCTCATGTATGTACATGGCCGTTAAGCATCGCGCACACCAGAGCGAATAATCTGCAGCGGTAGGCACGAATATATAATTATATTGCGTCTTATGAACGTGTGCACATCAAAGCGGTGTGAATTCGTTTTTCCGCTGAACATTGACAACCGTGCATGCAGCGTTTTTTTCGCTAGCCGCCAAGAACGATAAAACTCCGATTGCGCAGAAACTTGCTCATGTTCTGCGCTGATGACGTCACATGTGATGCATGTGTTAAATTTTTCCCGTTTACATGTTGAATTACTATATTTTGGCTTTTAATACAATATAATAATTATAATAAGAGAAGCAATTTTTAACTTATAATCATTCACTTTTATTAAAAGAATATTTATTAAAAATCATCATATGTGACGTTTCGCACTGTTTATGCGCAATGTCTTCATGGCTGTCATTTGCTGTCATACATACATATGTGCACTAATGTTAACAATGGCAAAAGTGGAGCTGTTTATTGAACTAGTAAGAAAAACATAAAATATTGTACGATTTAGCGGACGAGGACTATAAAAACATCATAACAATGTTAATAAAAGAACTTCTTCATCAGAGGAAGAAATTTTAACGAATTAAAAAAACCGCGAATAAATTCGCCGCGGTGTGATCACACTTGCGATTTTGGCGCGCAAAATATCACGCGGTTTATTCGTGCCGCTGCCGCTGCGAATTGTTCGCTCTAGTGTTCGCGATGCTTTATATTTTGACTTCTCGCTGTAGCAAATGTGACATCTAGCTCTTCCATCAATATTTAGTGGAACACTTTAAGACCGCTTTGGAGGAACATCAAATGTTTGTGGCGAGCTTTCCCGTGATACAGAGAACGAAGTGCTACTGAAAGCTGAAAGCAAAGACGCTGCTTATTCGGTCCTTGGCATAGCCTTTCGCATTACCATATATAGTTTAGCTAAAGATACTCCTAGCACACGCAGGCAATTCAAGTAGTTCTTCCGATGAATAATTTCCATCAGTATCAGAAAGGTCATCATCACCTGATTCATTTAAAATTTTTTCTAGCTCTTCGTCCGTAAGATATTTAGGTCTAGCCATACAGATTGCTTTTTCAAATTTATAATCTAAATGTAAATTAATTTATGCCAGCTATGTGTGCAAAATTTATTTTTCAGACAATGCGACTAGAACTTTCTTCAAACAAACCAACAGCTCACTGCATACGAAAACAACATACACAAAGCTTGGCTTTCACATTTATTCATCCTTTCTTTTCTTGGAATGCGCATAACTGTAATTTGTTTCTCTCTTGTTTCAAAGTTTTCAGTATTATAGTATAGTATTATAGGATTTTCTATACTTACGTGTTGATATCTACACACGAGGGTTATATTCGTAATTTTTCTGATTTATTTATATTTAACCATTTTTTTAAAATTAAATTAAGCATTTTTGGTACAACTCTATGAAAAAATAATTGTCAAGAAGTTTTATCAATATCAATCAAAACATGTAGAAACAAGAAAGAAGGCTCTAGTCGAGAAATCCCGACTAGGACATACCCTTAACCCCATACGTATTGTGTACATTCTTTTGTGTGTATTTACCCAGTGACCAATATGGCAAAAATTACAAAATTTAAAACTACTATATCTTCGGTGTTTCTCAACCGATGTTGATTAAATTTTTTGAAATGTTCATTATTTTATTAATAGTTTGAAACCTCGTTTTTACAATTTTGAAATTCAAGAATTTTTTTTATCGATCACATGTGTATATCGGAAACCAGAAGTGTTATCGAAAATTCAAAACAAACTTGATCTGCTTATGGTATAGGAGAGTTTGAGTTTCAAGTTTGAAGTCTCTAGCTCTTATAGTCTCTGAGATCGGCGCGTTCATACAGACGGACATGGCTAGATCGACTCGGCTGTTGATGCTGATCAAGAATATATATACTTTATGGGGTCGGAGATGCTTCCTTCTGTCTGTTACATACATTTGCACAAAACCATGGGTAAATACCCATTTTATGGGTTCAGGGTATAAAAACACAGTAAAATAAAATAATGTCTCCGTTGTTGCGAAACTGCTTTATAGGAAACCGCGTTGAGGGAGATTTCCAGTCTGTATGAAAGGTGAATAAAGTATTCAAAGAATCGAAAATAGACATGTAGAGGAGATATTCCAAAATTACTTTTCATCTTTTTTGTTCAATAATTTTTTAATTTCGTTCATCTCCGTGAGGTTTGCGCAAATAGCTACAGTCAACTGAAGAGATTCTTTTTAAATTGAAATCTAATGAGTCGACAGTAAGGGGTAGACAAAGGTTTTGGATGGTTCCAAATTACACAGTTTTCCGGAACGTTTGGTGACTTTGTAATTAATTGGAGCGGAACATAGGACGTGACTTTCTTTAATATTATTATATTAAACTTTCTGTTTTTAGTCACACTGCACTACCATCGAAACCCCATTTGCCAAATAAAGTAAAACAATTAAGTGCCTCATCTATTGCATTTATTATGTAATTTGTAGCTGAAGAATTCTCGATGCGGAATGGTCTAACAAAGCTAACAGCTCAGCTTCACCCTGTGTTTCGCTGATAGTAACTTTTGGGATTAACTTTTTTTTTCCTTCACAACAGTATCATAGCATGGTAGAAAATTAGCGTCAATTTAACTGTTCACGAAGCTTCTTAGTAATACATATTGATGCATCGTCCAACCGGCTTCTGTTATTATAGACAGAACGCCAACCCCTTCTGCCAGATATTTATACCCAAAACCCCCATATATTACTATTTGCACACAGCTATGTAAACTGGTATCAAAGTATATCGCAGTTGGTTGCGTCCGACTGCAACGTTTTTACTTGTTTTATTCATAGTTTTCAACCTTGTTTTCACAATTTTGACATAAAACAGATTAAGACTAGCAATAGAGAGCCTACTTATACAATAATATAGTAAAAATTCTGTAAACCACAGGATAGATAGATAGTTTTGCATGCATTTTAACCATTGCTTGCTTGAAAATATTGCTTTGTCTGACAGCACTCTTAGAGCATACTCATACAATTTAGACAGCAGACAATTTTATAATTGTAATTATTCAATAATAAAGTTTAGATCTTATACCGATGCTGAACAAACCCATGTTTAATTAGGTAAATGTTTATAAGCGTTTAATGTCTATTATGTATGAACATTTTTTACCACAGAGTTAACATTTTGTATTTCCTGTAAGGCTTTCGTTGGTCAGCGCCCCTGTGATGCACGAGTGCAGTTCGCTGTGTATTTATACCCTTAACCCATAAAATGGGTAAATGAATGTAACAGACAGAAGGACGCATCTCCGACCCCATAAAGTATATATATTCTTGATCAGCATCAACAGTTGAGTCGATCTCGCCTATCCGTTTATCTGTCTGTCCGGCTGTAAGAACGCGTCGACCTCAGAGACTATAAGAGCTAGGGACTTCGAACTTAAAAATTAGGCTCTCCTGCTTATGGTAAGCAGATTAAATTATCAGCTTCAAATTATAGATAACATTTCTGGTTTCCGATATACACATAAGATCGAAAACAAAAAAATCTTGAATTTCAAAATTGTGAAAATGAGGTTTGAAACTATGGATACAATTATGAACATTTAAAAATCGGATAAGAAACACTGGAGATATCGCAGTTTTTGGTCATATTGGTCACTGGTTAAAGACACACAAGTATCTGTAAGCTTTACGTATCGGGTTAAGAGTATGTCCTAGTCTTCTTACTTGTTTTCATTCCTTTAAGGTATATGAACTTCTCTGTGGCTGTTGCCTATACCAGTACTCCATAGAGAAGTATGGGGCGCTTAATTGACTTCAGAATCCATTAAGTCAGTCTTAATTATGGTCTGCAAGTGCTCCATAGCACCATTTGCGATGTTTAGAGTGCCTTAGTATGGATTGGAAAACACTGGCATAACTGTGCCGTCTCTCATCAGTTTCGATAAATATCATTTATTTAAAATAAAAAGTATTCTAAGCTTAAAACATAATTGCATTGCTTAACAATTTACACTCTGAATCAGTAGAGCGGTTTTTGTAATGTATTCGGTTACTTGGTCATTGACAGCGGCGGCCAAGGAAGCGTTGTATGTTTTCTTCAAGTGCGCCGTTGGCTTATACTAATTTGTTGACGCTGCGGTTCACTTTTATGACTTATGGCAGGCACAGTAAACTGCAACTACACTGGTCAGCATACATATGTACTTGGACAACATTTAAAATTAAATCTACGCATAATTTATACTTTCTTTATTAAAAGTTTGGTATCAATGGATAGGTCATTTAAATTCCGTTTTAATGATACAATACTTTTCGTAACCCATTAAGTACCGATTGAAAGTTTTCAATTCTTGCAAAGGTCCAATTTTAAAATTTTGTTTTCTGGGTATTTAAAAAAAAAAAAAATGTTTTGATACAAAAAGTTACTTCAAACAATTCTAATAGTGACCGAAAAAAAAATTGGTTCAAAAATCACCGCATTTTTTTATGATTATTTGAAAATGGCAAAAATGACAATTTTTAATGAAAAGAGTGTAAAGGGTGTCATTTGTAGCAATTTTCAATAAATCATAAATGTTCATGATCAAGAATATAAATACTTTATGGGGTCGGCGATGCTTCCTTCAGTCTGTTACAACATTTGCACAAAACCCTTATAAACTTTTTTTCTTTTTTTTTTTTTACCTATTTTATGGGTTAAGGTGGGTATCCAGTACAGCAAGAAAAAAATTTCCCATACAAAATCGTCGTAGCAGGAATTGTTTTTTTTTGGCTGCGTGTGTTTTGGGTATCCAGTAACGTAGCAAAAATACTAAACTTCTTATCGATAGTAGCGATTAAATAAATAGGTACACACTGGCGCTCGGCTCAGGAAATACCAAATCATATATATTTTTGTGCCGAGAGCAACAACAAACACTTCATGAAAAATAAAAATTTAAAAGAAATCTATAAAACGGGTGGAAAATTGTAACCACGACGGAAATTTTGGATGGATTCCATTGGATTCTGCACCATATTATTAAACTATAAGTGCATACAATTTGGGTTGACCCACGTTTTGTGCTGTCGGAGTTGACGGTTCCGATGCTCTTCTTTCTCGCTCGTTTTTGCAACATTATATGCTGTCAACAATGAAATAAACATACTCGCATTGTTTATTTTTTTAAATTTAATGCCTCAGTGTGACCATGTATCTCCTAAGATATTATGCAAAATGACATATTTTTACCACACATTGGGGGACGACCATGCTCACACTGCCCACGCTTCCAAAATATATCACAAATTCCGGCCAGGAATTTTTTGCTGTACTGGATACGCACCTTTAAGAGTAAAAAAAATAGTAAAGTATATTAAATTTACCTGCAGGGAGTTTCTGCTTACGATATAGCTATGAACGAGCATTTGGAGGTCTCGACAACAATTGCATTGTGTTATAAATAACTCAAAACTAATAAATAAACAAGTAAAAACGTTGCAGTCGGACGCAACCGACTGCGATATACTCAGATACTAGTTTGCATAACTGTTTTACGGATTCTGTGTGCAAATACTATTTGCCAAATAGTAAAACATGAGGATTTCGGACTTAAAAATTAAGTCCGAAGAGTTGGGCGTAACCTCTAAATTTGATATACGTGTCTGTGGCACCTTCCATCGATCTACCAAGTTTGGTGAGTCTATCGCAAAAACTTAGAAAGATATGGAGTTTTCAAATTTTTAAGGGTTATCATAGCAGGGGCGTAGCACCCAAAATATTGATGCAGATTTTTGAGGAATGTTACCAGCTATTTTGCCTTCGTTAAAAACAAAAACTGAACAAAACCGTGCGTAATCATCGTTTAGGCAGATATTCAACGTAGCATATGTTGAAACTTTGCTTGCTGCGAATCTTTTAGGAAGAAAGCATCGTTTGGTTCTGCCTTTGAAAGCCTTTAACCCTTTCGGGACGGAGTTTTATTTTGAAATCCAAGATAGTTGTCTTAAAACTTTTTACATATTCTGAAAGGGGACAAAAAAAAATGTTGTTCTGCATACTTAAAAATCCTGAAATCGTCCTTTTATCCTGGGACATATAATCCCAATACCCATTTTTCAAGCAAAACTCGCTCGACTTCCTCATAACTTAATGCTTTTTTCGACATCTGAAATGTTGATTGGGATTATATATCCCACCCAAAAAACTTGTTGGGATTATATGTCCCGTTTTTATAAAATTTTACCGAGGTTGTGAAATTCATTGTCAATTTGTGATACAGTGCCGATCTTTACCGTTATATTTTTGTTTACATGTTGAAATTGACATTAAGAGCTGCATTTGGGATATTTTACGTTATTGGTAGCTTTAAAATCAATCAAAATACAGGAGTTTAAAATTGCTGGGACGTATTGTCCCAGTAGTACCGAAAGGGTTAAATCCTAAAAACGCTACATCTTTCTCAGTTTTTGGGCTAGAGTCACGAAATTTGGTGAAAGTATTGTTGTTGACTTCCGTCACAGATCAATATTTTTGATACCACGCCCACCTACTCCGCCCACCTCCTTAAATCTGAAAACTCCATATCTTCCTCAGTTTTTGCGCTGAAATCACCATATTTGGTGGGAAATTTGTTAGTGTCGTCCGCCATTTATAATTGAGAGTTTTAGTATGCCATGACTTCCTATACCGCCCACCTCCTATAATCTTAAATCTCTATTTCTTTCTCCTACTTGGTAGGGAGATTGAAGATGCCATTCGCCACAAATCTGTATTAAAAATTAAGATGTCACGCCTACCTTTTCTGTCTGCATTTTTATTTACCCAAAGTCCCCATATATTACTATTTGTACACAGAATTCTTAACAAAGCTATGTAAACTGGTATCAGAGTATATCGCAGCGATTGCATCCGACTGCAACGGTTTTACAAGTTTCATTTTGGGCAGGCGTTTAGGGGTCGTCACCATCAGATTCCGTACTAAATTTGGTGAATTTTGTGGTAGCTTTAAAACTAAGAAAGATGGAGATCGGATCGTATAAAATTCAAATTTTTATGTAGTTTTATGTCGGATGCCACCTTTTATCCCCCTTCAAGTTTTGTGGCATGAGCAATGATATTAAGATTCCCGGAATAAAAAGGTGGCTGGAAAAGGTGGGTGTACCATACATTTGGTTGTATTTAATGCAGATTTTTGGGGTATGTTGCCATCTACCCCCTACCAAAATAAGGTGACTCTAGCTGCTTAAATGTGGGATATACATATACTTATATAACCGTAATTTTTTTTTTTAAATCAATTTGCACCTCGCGGTTTATCGATTTGTTACTGATTTTCCAACCAGGGGTCCTAGCACCACTACAATGACACTTTGTGTGACGTATACTTGTACCAAAATATTTGCGAGTATCGTCTCTAAATAAGTAGCGTGCATACAGTCAGACGAATAGGCACCATGACAAATAAAATGCTCTTGGTACATTTGTGGCGGATGCACCTTCTATTCTCCTACCAATTTTGGTGACTCTAGCGCAAAAACTAAGAAAGATATGGAGGTGGGTGGTATGAGTGGGCGTGGCATCCAACTTCCTTCATTAAATGCAGATCTTTAGGGAATGGCGACTTCCCTACCAAATTTGGTGGTGACTCTAGCTTAACAACTGGCGAAGATACATGAATTTCGGGTTTTTAGGGCAGTGGGCCTGGCCCGTTGTTTTAGGGCATGGCATGAGTCAGATGTCAGCATCCACCTTTATACCAAATTTTGTGGCAATAGCTTCAAAACTGTAGAAGATACAGGCATTTTTATACTTTGATACCAAAGGTATCATAGTATATTGGGTTTGTGCAATGTCCGTCATGGTGTCTGTCCGTCTGTATGAACGCACTTTTTTTTGACACCCTTAAAGCTAGAGCCTTGCAACTTTGCAAATAAATTGGTACATGTCTTCGTCAGACAAAGTGTTAAATTTAGGGCTCTACGACCTCAGGGAGCCTGGGAAATCGATAACAAGTCGATACACCTCGATGTGCAATTCGATAAAACACATATAAATTCCACATTTGAGCAGCTAGAGTCGACAAAGTTGGGGGTAAGATAGCCCATGGCATTCCCCAAAAATTTTGGATGCCACGCCTACCTGTTCCGCCCCCAGCCCCCTCAAAATGTAAACAAAAATTACTGAATCTTCTACAGTTTTTAAGCTATAGCCACCAAATGGCTGTATCTTCTACAGTTTTGAAGCTATAGCCACCAAATTTGATAGGAAGGTAGATGCTGACATCTGACACAGATATGCCTCAAAATTTTGGATGCCACGCCCCCAAACAGTGAGCCATGCTCCACCTTCCTAAAAAAAAACCGAAACGCATGTAACTTCTCCAGTTTTTAAGCTAGAGTCACCAAATTTGGTGGGCATATTGTTAGTGAGATCCGTAACAGATCTGCTTCAAAGTTTTAGATGCCACGCCCACCTTTACCGCCCACCTTCTAAAATCTGAAAACTATATCTCTTTTAGTTTTTGCGCTATGGTTACCAAATTTGGTGGGAACATTGTTAGTGACATTCGTAACAGATTTGCATCAAAACGCCCACTTATACCGCCCGCCTGTATATCTTTCTCAGTTTTTGCGCTAGAGTCTTCATACTTGGTAGGGGGTTATAGGGTGCCATTCGCCACAGATATGCATCACAAATTTAGATGTCACGCCTACCCCTGCTGCCCGATATATATACCCAAAACCCCCATATATTACTTCTTGCACACAGAATCCTTAACACAGCTGTGTAAACTGTTATCAAAGTATATCGCAGTCGGTTGCGTCCAAATGCAACGTTTTTACTTGTTTATAATTGGAGGTGGGCTGGGGGCGGGAGAGGTGGGCGTGGCATCCGAACTTTTGATGCAGTTTTTTGGGGAATGCCATTGGCTATCATGCCCCCAAATTTGTCGACTCTAGCTGCTCAAATTTGGGATATATAAGTGTTTTATCGATTTGCACATCAAGGTGTATTGACTTGTTATCGATTTCCTAGGCCCCCTAAGGTCGTAGAGCCCCAAATTTAACACTTTGTTTGACGAAGACATGTACCAAGATATTTGCAAAGTTGCAAGGCTCTTGCTGTAAGGGTGTCGAAAAAAGTTGCGTTCATACTGACGGACGGACAGACGAACGGATAGACACCATGACAGACATTGCACAAACCCAGTATACCATGATTTGTCATCAAAGCATAAAAATTACTTTTGAAAATATTTTAATCTCTAAGAATCATTTTTGCAAACTTTTAGCTGCCTAGCTCTAAGCTCTCATTTCTTTTATTTTTCTCGAAAAGAAAGAGATGTTGGCTTGAATATTTAATTACTTAAGTCGTTTTGAGTCAAATGTGTAATGTATTAGAAACTTTATTATAACATTAGATACGATACTTAATTATGAAGTTATTGTCATGTTTAAAAAATTTGTTTTTGATTAAATTTTTTTATGACTGACAAAATGTAAAATACTTATTTTCAAACTATACAGAATTCGGAAAACTTGATAGCTTACGTTTATCCTTCAACGTCAACCCACGTTTTAAACGATTCTCTTGGGCAAATAACAGCACGCAGCTGCACAGAATATTTGCAGTTATCGTCAAGTCGAATAGAATGCATAACTGCAAATGTTTGTGACACCGATGTGGCGACTTCAACGGTACCGTCTATACCTGAAACAGGCCCAAAGTCTAGGCCTATTACATCTGCCGTCATACAAAAAAATGTTGGTTTGGTCTCAGCTTCACTTTTACCACCGAGTCCTTTGTCAGACATTGTGGATAAGCAACATTCAACATCTGTTACAGATAATCAACTGCATACTTCGTTAACACACACAGCTACTACATCGTCGCAAGTAAGTATTTTTTTTTTTTTTTTTTTTAATTTTAAGTCCCAATGCTTAATAAACTGCCTTTCAGGTGACTAGCGTAACTAATTCTGCAGGTTGCGACACGTACCTAACATCAGAAGCTGGACTATGCGGACAAGAAGTGACATTATCTGCAAATACTCATGACTTTATTTTGGGCACCAAGGTTGTTGCGTCTCAGGGAATGGACATAGGGTCATCAATTCCCCTGGTGTCGGGTAATTCGCTTGCTTCACCTACTATACCATCATTACACAGCGGTTTGTTTGGGGAGCGAACGTCCAATGTTTTGCTTGAAGCTGACTTAAAGACAAATGAAACTGTGATGTCAAGTATTGATGGGGGAGCAGCCACAGTTCTCATTGATTCGCAAAAGGCTATAACCTGCGCAGTGCCCACATGCGTTACTCCTGTTGTCAATGGATTTCTGGCTGGATACTCGTCTCTTAATTGTGTGTCATCAGCGGTTGAGAGTGGTGTATCAAGAATTGCGCCACTTTCACTAAGTAAGGCGCTGCCTGCTCCACACAGTGCGACAGTTAGCTCTATTTCAATTACTGCCTCTAATACTGGAAAAGCGACCATAAATACAGGAAGTATACCCGTTGGTGCAGTCCGCTCTTCGCTAGTGTTTCAAGGTGTACCTCCACCGATGCCTCATTTAGGTGCCGGACTACCTATGCTTATTCAAGCGACGCCATACCGAACACCCTATCCCAATTATTCACTGTATACTCCTTATAATAGCATTGTACATGGACAATACTTGCAAACTGTGCTGCCAATTGGAGCCCCCAGCACATCGAGTTTGCCTCAGCGCTCAGATGCTCGTAGCAGCCGAGAGTCACCCGCATTTACATCATTGAAAACGCAAGTTACAAGTGCACCTACATCACACCTGCACAGTGTCAATAGTATCACAGGAATGCGATCAATTACGCCGCTTAGCTATGTAATTGGCGGCAGCAATTCAACGCTTGCAGTAGGGAACATAGCGACAGCAACGACAACAGGTCTCCTTTTAAATTGTACACAACCACATCACTTACCATCCAACACTGCAGCAGCCTCGTCAAATGGGACAGCAATCATGACAGCAACTTTGGCGTCAACTGCTGTAACTTCCGTTGTTGCAAATTCGCAGCAGCAACCACCAGCACCTATTAAAACGCTCTTACAAAGCGGGTATTCAATTCCAATCCCTCAATTGCTTAACTCATATCCACAATTACCACAACTTGCTTCGACACACCAACAGTCGCTTACGCGTGGTGGAACCTCTTCCACTTTGGGAAATAGCAGCAGCTCAGTCCTAACTGTACAAAGTTTAACGAAAACGATGCCATCGCCGTCAATAAATGCATCTATAGCTTCGTCATCTGTGATTCAAAAAATGCTTCCGCCCAAGTGTGAGAGCCCGTGCAAGGACAGGGACGCATGCTACAGGTATATTAAATATATCTGTAAATATATGTATTAAGAAAAGTTATATTTAAGCTTGGCACACAACGCACTATGGGGAAAATTACCGCTTTATCTGGCATTTATTATTGTTAGTGAACCAAAGGAGATTTTTCACTGCGGTTTTTTATTATGTTGTTATAGACCATTAAAAGATGTTTTTGAAAAATGGGCGTGTCAACGCCCCTTTCATAGAAGATGGTAATTGTATTTTTTTGTTTACCAATGGATCTAAAGCAAACTTGACAATTAAGCTTTTTTTATAATACTGTTAGTACGTGTAAAAATATCATTGACATCCGTTAAATATATCGTATAGCTCCCATAGGAACAGTACTTAAAAATTCAGTTCCTTATATGCAAAGCTGTCTTGTTACTTGAGATATCTCCACCAAACTTTCAAAAAATGTGTTTTGTTGAGCTTTTTCTATATTTGCAAAAAATCAGCGACATCCGTTTTAGATATCATATAGCTCCCATGTAAACAATCGAAAAATACTAAATAGAAAAATTTAAAAATTGTTTATTATACCCCAAATTTTAGGCTGAAACTAAAACTTATTATCGTTCTTATGATATACTACCTCAGGGAAAGAAGTATATGTGCATGCACATTTTTGGTACTACCTTGTTTTAAACCACACGAATCAAGCCAAGTATTTTTTTTACTTATAGCCCTAGAGCTATCATTTAAAAAAAAATATTTCAGGTCCTCAATATCTATAACCAAAAATGCTATTAATTAACAAATGTATTTTGTTCTTAGGAAATAAGTATATGTGCATTTTGTATGTTTCTTAAACTTTTGCATTACCTTAAATCATTTTTACCAATTCTAATATTTAATATGCTTTCCGTTTTGGAATGCGATTTGGCATGGATCCTGCAAGATTTTGGAGAGTTTCATTGCTTATTAACTCCCATTCTGCAAGCAAAGCGTCCTTTAAATGCTTAATTAAATCGAACTGCCTGCCGCCTTTGTAAATCCTTGCTGAAAGGATACACCTGAGATCCTCAATAGGGCTCAAGTCAGGACTGAACGCCGGCCACACCAGTACAGGTATTTTTCTTGAAGAAAAATACGCCTTTGTTGCATTTGATGTGTGGATTAGAGCATTGTCCTGTTGGAAAATCCATCTATCTTCGTAAAGGTCGCCTGCAAAATCTATTAATCACTGCAGAGCAATTGAATATAGATTTCTGAGTTTGTTCTAGTTGGAATAAAACAAAGGCGAGACTTTCCTGCATGCCCGAAACACGCCCAAATCATCAGTGATCTACCACCGAAATTCCTCTTATGGCGCGTTCCTCTGAGATGGCTTAGGTCATGCCAATACAAAATGACAGCCATCAGGACCATCTAAATTGAACTTTTTTCATCCGAAAAAATAACGTTTCGTAATTCTTCGGACTAAAATTTATACCTTTCAGCAAATGCTAACCGAGCCTTAAGGTGGCGTGGCAGTAGCATCGGTACAGCCTCCAGGAAGTATGTCTAACGTTAAAATTTTCCGTTAAAATTTGGTGGACCCGTCTCCTACTGACATTGAGCTCTAAATGACGTTTAATACCGGTACAAGACATTTGCTTGTTTACAGCGAGGCGCTTAATTTCACGCATGCACCTCTCGTCGATGTTGCTCAGTCTGCCACTGCATTTTATCTGACCATAGGAACTTGGGTATTTTAAGAAATTTGCGATCGTATTTCTGTGTCGGGACACCCTTAAAGCTATTTCTGTGATAGTAGCTCCACTTTCGTCCAATCCTTAGATTGGTCCGCGTTCCTCAGCTGATAAATGTGTTCCACGCGGCATTTTAACGAAAAATTAAATTTTTGAACTTGATTTCTGCAACAAATGCTTAATTTACTTTTATCTCCTTAATTTACAACTTTCCCCATCAAAACTTGAATAATTTGTTTCACGCCGACCAGGAAAAGCAGACAAATTTGTTATTGCGCATATATTTATTTCTTAAGAACAAAATAAATTTGTTAATTAATACAAATTTTGGTTATAGATATTGAGGACCTAAAATATTTTTTTTAAATGATAGGTCTAGGGCTATAAGTAAAAAATATACTTGGCTTGATTCGTGTGGTTTAATACCCTGTCCACACTACAGCTGCATTTTGCATTTTCGCATTTTGCTCAAAATGCTGCATCAGGGCCCATGTATTTCTTATGGGAGCTAGAGGTGGTAAAAATTTGCATCAGAAAAAAATGCAACTATTATTTTTAGCATATATTCGATATTGCACTCGATATTCGGTATTTTGTGAAGCATCGAAAAAGTATCTGCTCTAGATCGTAAACAAAAACAAATATTTACAGTTAATTTAAAAATAATAAATATTAAATTAACTATTTTATGCAAAAAACATTGCTGTGATGTTAAATTATTATTGATTACAGCCCAGGAAAATAACACCCGTTGCGTTTGGAGCGAAGACACCACAAGGATGCTTCTCGACCTGTGGTACGAGAATGTTGGCGGGCTTCGTATTTCCAAACGCTTCGCGTAGAAACTTTGCTTCTACTTTCCACCTCAAAAACGCACCTTGCCACTAAGCAGAGTAAACTCAATAATAGTGAAAATAAATTGTTACGGCCAATAAGCTCAGAATTTTCCATTATTTATTTAAACACAAAAATTGGCTGCAACCTGCAATAAACACCTGGTCTGAAAATGCAAAATGCGAATGCAGTACAATGTGGACGGTAAACTGCATTAGTATCGATGTTTCGATTATTTTTAAAAATGCGCGTTAGTGTAGATAGGGTATAAAACAAGGTATTACCAAAAATGTGCATGCACATATACTTCTTTCCCTGAGGTATTAATGTACAGTGGACGCTCACAAATTAGAACTCTCGGAAATTAGAATCTTCCAGAAATTAGAACCAGTGTTTTTAGTTCATTGATCGCTCTGAAATTAGAACCGCGGTTCTAATTTCAGAGCGTTTTTTTTTTATACATAAATTATTATTTTGGTTTGCCTTTTAACGAATTGCATATAAAAAGTTGATTCACCAACTGCGTGTTATTTGATTTGTGTGTTTTTGTTAAACGCACTTATATTCGGTCATTTACATTTACGTGCAAACTTTTGACAAGCACTTCGACGGCAATGGAAATAATTTAATAAAAATAATTTGCTTAGATGGTGCAAAACTAGTAAGACACATAATAGTAAGCAAATGGCTAATCTTTTGGAGCTCCGTAACCCCTTAAAGAAAACAAAAAAAAAAAAAAAAAAAAAAACCTACAGACTACTACAGTAAAAATGATAACTATAAATGATAAAAAAAAATTCTTAATAAAAGTCATGTAAGCCTTTTTTTTGCTCAATTATGTATGAATAAATTTTTTTTTTTTTTTTTGATTTAACTTAAAATTACATTCTTTTCGAAGCCTATTAAGCAGAAAAAAGCCATTTATTGCCTTATACGACATTTCAAAATGCGTCCAAAAATTAGAATTTCCCCAGGAACCAACTGGTTCGAATTTGTGAGCGTCCACTGTATTTGTATCAAAACATCATCGTTTGGCTGCATTAACTACTTTAGTTAAAGACATTTTAACAGTTTCAGCATTATAAAACAGAGGTTATCTAATTAAAATGCGAATTGCGCCAAAAGGGGGAAAAAGAGGACAATAACACAAACACCAGTTAACTCAGAATTAAAGAATTCTAAATTCTTTTAGATAATCCTTTACAAAGTTGAAATTTGCTAACAAAAACGGTAAATACACAAATGACTGTACGCGTTCCGTATTGGGTTATGGGTATGTCCTAGAGCCTTCTTACTTGTCTTAAGCATTTCGTTTGGGATTACACGATGAAGAAAAACTATTGACACGCGAAAGCAATTATTGTATTCAAGGATGTGTTGAAGAAAATGGTTGGAACCGGGATCACTTCCATCGAACAATGCTTTCAGTGGCTGTTGTGGTGTAAGTAATGGATCCAGTTTGACTTTTTCACTTGCGCAGCACAATCCAGCCGTTCTCTTTTAAACTTAAACGCATTGCAATATCGGCATAAAGTCGTCATTGGTCCAATATCTAAATTGTCATCATCATTGTAGTTCACAGTGGGATCAAATTGGAATGCCAAGCGATTGTATGATGCCAATGATCTTCGTGTACTCACGCGTTGTATCAATCTGGCATTTTCTCTTATTATATTTAGTCTTTTTATACCCTTAAACCCATAAAATGGATAATGTAACATACAGAAGGAATGATCTCCGACCCTATAAAGTATATAGATTCTTGATCAGCATCAATACCCGAGTCGATCTAGCCATGTCCGTCTGTCTGTCTGTTCGTCTGTATGAACGCTTAGATCTCAGGGACTATAAAAGCTAGAGACTTCAAACTTGAAACTAAAACTCTCCTATACCATAAGCAGATAAAGTTTGTTTTGGATAATCGATAACACTTCTGGTTTCCGATATACACATGTGATCGAAAGCAAAAAAAACTATAATTTCAAACTTGTAAAAATAAACTATGGATAAAATAATGAAGACTTACAAAAATTTGATCAAAAACGGGTAAAAAACACCGAAGATATCGTAGTTGGAAGTTTGGTCATATTGGGCACTAGGTAAATACACACAAATGACTGTACGGATTACATATTGGGTTAAGGGTATGTCCTAGCCCGGATTTCTCGACTAGAGCCTTCTTACAAAATTTATAAACACATAATATTTATATGTAAATATGAGTATTAATTTGCGCCCTGTATATGTTTCATATAGCATGGGACAATGTAAATAATGCCGTCTTAAAAAAAAATTAGCATTGCGGAATAAAATACGATTACATATTAAGCAATGTGGCCTGCCATCTTCATCTATATATATAAAATAGTTTGTCCTGACTGACTGACTGATTGTTGAGAGACCCACAGCCTAAACGATAAGAGCTAGAAGGCTGAAATTTTCACAAAATAGTCCATTCAGGTTGAAAGTGAGCACTAAGAGAGGATTTTTAAATTGGACCACTCCTTCGAGTACCTCCCATACAAAACATGTTATGAATTTGTCACTTTACCTCATTCCACCACTTTGGCGCCTCATTGTCGCACAAGCTATGAGTTTGAGCGCGACCGAGTTTACAAAAACAAAACACATGACCCATTCCACTACTGCCGTCTGCACAAGCTATCGCGGCCGTGTTTACAAAAACAAAACACATGACCCATTCCAATTCTGCCGTCTGTACAAGCGATCTCCAGCGAGTTTACAAAAACAAAACACATGCGCTGTGTATGTGTCTCCGTTATTAGGATCTTAAGAAATGTAATCTACATGTACATAAATACACATGCTGGGAGTTTGACCGCGAGCGAGTTTACAAAAACAAAACACATGAGTTTTTTCTTTTCTTCTTTGTGCCTATGACAATTGATTTTCGAATCAAGTAGCGTTTGTTATTGTTGTTATGATCGCAATGCTTCTTTTTGTTTGTGTCATTGATTTAAAACAAAACAATTAAAACATAACTTGGTTTTGTACACCAGAATATGTTACGGGACTGGTTTTACCTAGATACTTGCTAATTATCAAACAAAACTTAACACACAAATACCTATTGCCATTGTTGTTCTGATATAATTTTCGAGCTGACATTTGTAACTTTGGTTGGTGTTGAAAATGCACGTATGTACATACATACACATGTATGTACGTACATTTAACATTCTTTTGTACATACATATATGTATACGCGTTTACAAAAACAAAACACATGAGTTTTTTTTATTTCTTCTTTGCGCTTTTGACAATTGATTTTCGAATCAAGATGAGTTTGTTGTTGTTGTAAGTGTTGTTGTTGGGATCGCAATGCTGCTTTTTGTTGGTTTCATTGATTTAAAACAAATCAATTAAAACATAACTTGGTACGTCTAGAAAAGTTTTGCACACCAGAATATGTTACGGGAGTGGTTTTACCTAGATACTTGCTAATTATCAAACAAAACTTAACACACAAATACCTATTGCCATTGTTGTTGTTTCTCTATAATTTTCGAGCTGACATTTTTATTTTTGGTTGATGTTGAAAATGCACGTATGTACATATGTACATACATACACATGTATGTACGTATATTTAACATTCTTTTGTACATACATATATATAACAAAATATGCAAGTGCAAATATATGTATATACAGTGCAAAAACAAACACACTAACAAAAAGAAACTTAAGAAAATGTAATCTGCATACATATGTATGCATATTTAATGCAAAAAAGTTGTATAGAAATGTACATATGTACATACATTTAATTTGTATTTGTTTTTTATATCGAGCCATTTGCGCGAAAATAATTAATCTTGAACATCATTGTATAGCGGTAGATTTGCTTACTTGCTGCTTATCTAATTCAGACGTTACGTGGTACCAAACAAACATTGTTGATATACAATTTCGAACAAGCAAGCAAAACACACAGTACACATATGTACTAACTATGGGGGTTTTGGGTATAAATAGGCAGGCAGAAGGGGTAGGCGTGACATTCAAATTTGTGATGCATATCTGTGGCGGATGGCATCTTCTATCTCCCTATCAAGTTTGGAGACTCTAGTGCAAAAACTGCGAAAGATATTGAGGTGGGCGGTATAAGTGGGCGTGGCATCCAATATTGCACATTTGTTATGGATGTCACTAACAATGTTTCCAAGTTTGGTGACTCTAGCGCAAAAGCTGGAAAAGATATAGAAATTTTAGATTTTACGAGGTGGGTGGAGAAGGTGTGCGTGGCATATAAAACTTTGATGAAGATCGGTTACGGATGTCACTAACAATGTTTCTACCAAATTTGGTGACTCTAGCCCAAAAACCGAAAAAGATATAGAGTTTTTAGATTTTAGAAGGTGGGCGGTACCAGTGAATGCGTGGCATCCTGAGTTTTGATGCATATCTTTGTAAGACTTCAGCATTTACCTTCCCATCAAATTTCGTGAGTATAGCTTTAAAACTGTGGGAAATACAGTCATTTTCGATTATAACTGAAGGGAGGGCTGGGGGCGGAAGAGGTGGGCGTGGCATCCAAACTTTCGATGCAGTTTTAAGGAATGTCATCGGCTATCTTGTTCACAAATTTGGTGACTCTAGCTGCTAAAATGTGATATAAAAATGTGTTTCATCGATTTGCACATCGAGGGGTATCGATTTGTTATCGATTTCCCAGGCCCCTGAGGTCGTAGAGCCAAATTTAACACTTTGTCTGACGAAGGTATGTACCAAAATATTTGCAAAGTTGCAAAGCCCTAGCTTTAAGGGTGTTGAAAAAAGTTGCGTTCAAACGGACGGGCGGGCGGACGGACGGACAGACACCTTGACGGACATTACATTAACCCAATATAATATGATACCTTTGGTATCAAAGTAAAATGACGCGTCTGATTCTTAACCTCAATGGTGGCGTGAAAAGGAGAATATTAAATACTTTGTTAATATGTTGTTAAACATTAACTAATTTATTTATTTGATATATATTGCTAAATGTTGAAACTTGATCTTCTCATGGTATAGGAGAGCTTAAGTTTCAAGTTTAAAGTCTCTATCTCTTATAGTCTCTGAGATCGGCGCGTTCATACGGACAGACAGACGGATAGACGGACATGGCTAGATCGACTCGGCTGTTGATGCTGATCAAGAATATATATACTGTAACAACCCGCTAAATCAATTAATAAAACAGTATTTAATTATTTAACTATATTTGTTATCGCTTCAGTGCGATCGCGGTGAATGTCGATCATCAATTACTCTACTATGATATATGTGTTTTACAACAAGGCCAGTAATCGAGAGCGCGAGAGAGAGTGTCGTCAGTCGCTCTGCTCTCAGCATCTTGGTGCTGGTTCCCACATCCCTTCCTTCCTCACCAGCTTCAGCTTCAGTGCCTCTGTGTTGTGTGTGTTGTCCTCTTGGGGTGTCTGCGGCCCGGGATGTGTTTCTGGATCTGAAGATGGGTCCGCATCGAGCACTGCTAAGGACTTCGTGCTTGGAGCATCAGATGAATTAGTCTGTTGGGGAACCTTTTTAAAATGGCTCACGTTTCTCATAAGTGTTCTGCCCCTCCCTACTACTTGAGCTATACTCCCTTTCTTTTCTACCACTTCATATTCCGTAGTGTCAAAATTTGATGTAAGCTTGTGGGGAAAAACTACATTCTTCAACACCACCTTGTCACCTACACTAATATTGGTTTCCTTTGCTCCCCTCCTTATGTCCGCAATTTCCTTTCCTATTTGTTTATTTATAGCGTCTCTATCCCTTTCTGCAGAATCTGAAACCTCGCCTTTCATTTCTTGTATCCCCAGGATCTTATCTCGAATGACTCGATTAAACATAAGCTCTGTTGGAGCCATTCCCGTGGTTCCATGAGGGGTGACATTGTACATTAACGTAAAAGACCGAATTTCATCCTTAAGATTCCTTTTGTTTAGGTGGGCTATTTTCAAACGCTTGACGAGAGCTTTATTCATATTTTCTACCTCGCCGTTAGCCTGTGGCAAATAGGGAGGCGTTGTAATTTGGTCAATACCGCACGACTTACAGTAATTCCGAATTTCAGCACTAACATACTGTCGGCCGTTATCAGTGCGCATTTCTTTTGGGTACCCGAGCCTACTAAAAATTTCCTTACACGCGTCAATAAGCGATTCTGATGTTATAGAGCGCAAAAACTTAAACTGCATATATCTAGAGTAATAACCGATTAAGACAAAAATGTATTCATTATTTGGCAGTGGACCTAATAAATCTGTTGCGTTTGGGAATTCTGTTCTTTTGGGATACCTGGGATACCAAAATACAATCTAAACCAGGCCCGTGCGCAGAATTCGTTTTTGGGGGGGGGTTTTGACATATGTGTATCATGTTAAGTTATGAAGTTAAAAAAAAAGAGTAAGAAACTTTTCTTATAAATGAAGACATTTTATTGTGTCTTGACTTGATATTCACTTTTCGGAACTTCAGGAATAACTTTATCTTGATTACATTCACCCACGTCTTATCAATAAACAAAAGGTATCTTCAATACTATAAACTGTAGCACAATAACCTGCAAATCCTTGCTGTGATTGATAACACTGTCTGACACGATTTTTGCAACGGGGATGGGATGTTTTTTTTTGAGTTTGGGGTGACGAAAAATGAAAAAAAATGTATATATAAGGGTAAGTTAATTGGAGAAATTTCGCAGTAGAGTCAATTTTGTGTTTTTTCCAAAATACCGAAAAATGACTCACGTTTTCTTACATTCATACTGAAGTATTAGCTACAATTTGTATCCGATTGAGTGTTTCAAGACTTTGTTTTAAAGGTATGACTTGTGCGCAAATTTCGCCGTCGGGCAAGATATCTTAAATTTTTTTTTTTTGATGTTTTAGAGAATTTTATTACGAACAAAACGATGTGTGTTGCTACGCATATTCATTCAATTATGACGTTTGATTTTGCAAAAATGTAAAAAATGCCGTTTTTGATTTTTTAATTAACCGAAACAGATAGTTGGTTTGTTGTAGATGAAGTCAAAGTATCAAACGCTTTAAACTTATTTTACGAACGTTTTCAAGGTCACTCATCCAGACTCCGTCGTTACAATTTTCATTTGACCAAAAAAATACAAAATGGCGGCAGTTTTAAGAATAAAAACTAACGAAAATCATGTAATTTTTTTTTTCACCGCACAGCTCGAACAGCTGACTAGTTGCATTCACAATGACGATGGTTGCATTCACAATGACACTGATAATAGGAGGTAAAAAGGGTGGGAAAATTCAAAAACAAACGTGCACAAGATCGAGAAAGTTGAGAATGTGTAAACAAAAATTGACAACAAAATATTAATTATCAAGTCGGGTTGACTTTCGTAGAATAAGGACTATTGCTAGTGGAAAATTATGTGGAAAATTCTCTATGGGGGGGTTAGAAGCCCCAAAATCCCCCCTGCGCACGGGCCTGATCTTAACGTATTTTTCGGTGTCTTTGTCTATCAGGGGCCACCATACTTTAGCTCTCAACCGCCGCTTCATTGCTGATTCGCCAGGATGACCTTCGTGTGCCAACATCAACACTTTCCGCCTTAGTGTAGATGGAATGACAATACGTACTCCCCTTAGCATAATTGTTCCAATGATTGTAAGTTCGTGTCGGAATGGGTATAGTTTATTTGAGGGCGCGGAGTTCCAAGAACTCTGTTGAAGACACATCATTGCGTCGATAATTTCTTCGTCATGAGTACTTTCCGCAGCAATTTCAGATATATCCATCGATGTTGGTATATTATTTTCAATAATTAAAAGAATGCTGTGCTCGCCCTTGATATCGTAGCAAGATGATGGTGTTTGCTCGAACAACCGTGATAAACTGTCAGCAATATTTTCTTTTCCGGATTTATATAAAACTTGAAATTTGTATGCCTGGAGACGCAGCAGCCATCTTTCGATCCGCGCCGGCGGTCTAGAGGTTGGTTTAAAAATTACCTCTAAGGGCTTATGTTCAGTCACCAGTTCAAACTCCAACCCAAGTAAATAAAAATAATATCTTTCTACTGTCCAAACTAAAGCCAAACTTTCCTTCTCCGTTTGTGAGTATCGTTTTTCTACGTCGGTTAAGCTTCGACTTGCAAATGCAATTATATTTGGGTCGTGATTGTCGCTAAACTGTAATAACACTGCCCCCAAAGCTACAGGGCTAGCATCAGCTATCAATCTAGTTCTATTTTTGGGGTTGAAGTATAAGAGACTTGGAACTTTAGCTCACGCATTTTCTTTAGTTAGTCCCCAAATAAACTTCTGATCCTTTTTAAGTAACTCCCGTAATGGTTCAGTTAAATCCGCAAGGTCTGGATTGAACTTTCCCACGTATGTGACCAGAAAACTTCGCGTCTCTTCTTTATTTTTGGGTGCCCGAAATGAATTAATAGCTGCAATTTTCTCAGGATCAACTTCAATGCCCATCTCTGTCAAGATGTGGCCCAAAAACTTTATTCTGGTCGTCTTCCAAATGCACTTATCATTGTTTAGGAGTACATTGTGTTCTTTGAAAACATCACGAACCTTCTTAACTGCTTTGTCGTGTTCCTTCTCGTTACTTCCAAAAATGATTACATCGTCGATATAGTTCATTACATTATCGCACGATGAAAGGAGTTGTTCGAGTCGTCGTTGGAAAAATTCAGGTACCGCGTTTATGCCAAACATTAATCGTTTATACCTGAATAGTCCACGCGTTGTAATAAAGGTAGTGATTGGTCTACTTGACTCATTCAGTTCCAATTGGTGGTACGCGTTCTTGAGATCCAACCGTGAAAATAATTTTGCGTTTCGTAACTTGGTCATAAAAGATTCGAACGTAGGTAAGGGGTAATCTTCTCAAAGAATTGCTCGGTTGGCTTGTCTTATATCCAGGCATAGTCGAATGTCACCATTTTCTTTGAAAGCAATTACAATCGGGGATATTCAGGGACTGTGACCACTTACCGGTTCAATAATATCTAAACGGTGTGCTTCTTCTAATTTGGCATTCACTTTTTCCTCCAACGCCACAGGAATACGTCTTATTGGCTGTTTAACAGGGTCAACCTGCGGATCAATTGTTAGTTTCACGCTAACGTTTTTCCATTTTGGGAACGGCGCTGCAATTTCAACGTGGTTAACTGGTAATCCAACTCGAAGAACATTCAACTTTGTTGCCGTATCCCGGCCAAGTAATGACTGCCGTCCTCTTCCAATTACGAAAAAGGATGCAATTAACTCAGGGCTTTGCTCGATCGCTATTGGTGCCTCAAAGACACAATTTACATCTAAAATTTCGTCTGAGGCGTATTCCACAAACTGATTATGAGTGTTTGGGCGAATATTGGAAACGGTAGCTTTCCTTGATTGCAAGGCATACCAATCGTCTTGCGCGATAAGATTGTACCGAGATCCGGAATCAATTACCAATGCTATACGTTCGCCACCAATTTGACATTTTATTACTTCTTCCTGTTCCTCGTCACTGTGTATTGTAAAGCAATTTTCAGGTTCGCTTTTATTTTCCTCCGGGCTTTCGTCTTCGATTCGATGTACAGATCTGCGCTTGAAGTTTCCCGTGCTCTTCCGATCCATCGATTGTGGGTACGGGCGTTTTAGGTTAGTTCTGCATTTACTGGCAAAATGGCCCAACCGAGAGCACCGATTACATTTTATCTGACGTGCCGGGCATGTAAGATCATCTTCCTTGTGACCTGAACGCCCACACCTTCCACACTCACTGTTATTTGTTTTCCGGGATTTCCAGTTCGAGATTTTATTAACGGTGTCCGGAAAATGTTTCGGTAGCATCAGTTAAGATTGCTTATTTATTTCCTTATCTACTTGGCACGCGTCCAGAACTTTATTTAACGTAAGTTCCCTTTCTAGCAGTTTCTTTTTTAATTCCGGATTAGCCCAATTGTCAACAAGTTTATCCTTTAGGCATATTTCTTCCATTTCGGCTTTTGTGGAACCAAAACTACACAATAAACTTCCCCACCGTTTCGCCTTCTTCAGGAGATATTTTCCAAAAGAGATGTCTTTCAAATGTTGAGTTTTGTTTCGGGGAAAAATACAATGTTAATTTCTCGACCAGTACGGAGAAGACATCATTCTGGGATTCCGCGTCGAATTTAACTATAGCCCCTGGCAGTGTGTACGCAACCGTCTGTAATTGCGTTCCGCCCAAATGCAACAACTTTGTTCTCTTTTGGGAAACCGACTTGACATCTTCAACCTCCAGATATATTTGAAAAGCTCGAAGCCACTTCTCCCATTCATTCCGGAGCAATGCCTTCTCAACATTCTCACATAGGAACGGTCTTATTATGCTTTCTGTCATCTCGAATAGGTTCTGTGCCTAGAAAACAAAGATTTATTAAAGGCTTTTTGTCGATCCCAAATCCCTTCCAGATTTGATCAACAATCACTTTAACATATGGTTTTATCTTCGTGCGATAAACGCCAATTAATGTGATTATTAATAAATTTTTTTTTTATTTCTTACGGCGCTCGGCCCTTGACCACTGTCAGATTCAATTCATTCATTATATTTCATCGGCCGTTTGCCTCTGACCTCTGTCAGATAGAATTCTTATCTTTTTCAGTGGTTCTATTTTTATTTTATATCATTGTTTTTTTAGAACCCTGCGTTTACTATTTATCGGCATTTTGTCTTTATGCCTCTGACCACTGTCAGATAGAAACAATTTTATTTTTATTTTTAACATTTGTTAGTACTCGCAATAGCAAACTGCCTCTGGCTGATGCCAGATAATTTCCGCAAGTTATTAAACATTTGTTTAATATTTCTTACGGCACTCTACACTGACCCTTGTCAAATTTTACGTTTCCTAATACATACATAATTCGACGTGCATACATAACTGAATGTGCTTTCTGCGCTTATGCCGATTACAACTTCTTTTAATATTTAACCACTCATTATCGATGTATCTCTCTCTTTTTTTTCATTTTAAAATCTTTTTTCTTGTTTTGCAATCACTTGACTCAATACTTGAGTTAGTTTGCACATGTCTACGGCTTTTACGCTTACTTCAGAACTCACAAAATAAAAAATGAAACGAACATATACGAGAAGAACAAAAACTAACGGGGCTTTGCACCGTTCTTTTTCTTTTTGCTTGCACGTGCACATTTTTATACAGTATTAATTAGTTAATTCGGCTCACTTTAACAACTTTGGTTTTATTTTAACATGGTTTTACCTCGTCGCCAATGTAACAACCCGCTTAATCAATTAATAAAACAGTATTTAATTATTTAACTATATTTGTTATCGCTTCAGTGCGATCGCGGTGAATGTCGTTCATCAAATACTCTACTATGACATATGTGTTTTACAGCGAGGCCACTAATCGAGAGCGCGAGAGAGAGTGTCGTCAGTCGCTCTGCTCTCAGCATGTTGGTGCTGGTGCCCACATATACTTTATAGGGTCGGAGATGTTTCCTTCTGTCTGTTACATACATTTGCACAAAACCATTATACCCTTATTAAGCCATTTTATGGGTTAAGGGTATAAAAAGTGTTCTTTCAGAAATAAAAGGTTCGCATGTGTTATCTTCTTAATATTAAAATTTGAGCTTGAAAGCTTTCCGTACGAATTTATAGTGGTCGGGGCTCGTATTCCGTTTTAATTAAGGGTTTATTAAAAGGGTCATGAAGTTTGACTACATATGGTTCAAGTTATACAATTTGGTTACTTTGCACGTGTACAATTCTTATTAGGTGCGACTAACTTTATGGGGTGTGTGACTACTTGGTAGTTGGAATATACTGTAACTACACCTGATTTAAGCAAATTTGACACAGATGGAAGTTACAAAAAAAAATGTATGTCGAAATATGTGAGACCGTCGCGTTCATACAGACAGGCGGATGGACGGACGGACAAGACTAAATCGACTTGGCTGCTGATGCTGGTCAAGAATATATATACTTTATACTTAATAAGGTCGGAGATGCTTCCTTCCGTCCATTACCCAAAACAATATACCTTGTTTTTACCGATTTCAATGGGTAATTGTAATTTAATGCAGGAATAATGGATCAATCAATCATCCATAGAGTCAAAAATATTGACAACATTCCCTAGTTTTTGAGAAAACCAAACAAGAAACAAAAAATTTTTTTTTATTTTCGTAGAAAATCAAACAACTTTAAACATTTAATTGCGTTAAGTGTACCAGATTTGAACTTTCTACAAAATAGGATCAGTTAATATTTTTAGTGTGCATATATATTCTTTTACCTGACTTTCTACGGACCCGAATCTGCCACGATGTAAGAATTAATAGCTAAATTGTGTAGTTTATTTGTGATGCAGATAAATGCTTAGTGCATATTTTATAAAACGATTTCCTTTATTTATGTTAGGCTTAATGCTGTTAAAAATGCCACAAAACAGTCAAATTACCCGTTTTGCAATATTTCAAAGTTTTTTATTGCACACAAGCAACTATCAAAACTAAAATTTGTATTAGTTTATGTTTTAAATAAAGAAATTTATTATCATCTACCTCTTTTTTATTTGCAGCATTCCATCAATGCGTCCAACCAATACTGTCTCAGCAGTAAATGGACGACCGGGCCTGACAATAAGTCCGTCGATCTGCGGCCTAGTGACATCAGCAACATATAATGCTGTCCCTAATCCCTCAACTTCCACGTTGTCATCAACAGCACATTCTTCTTCTTCAGCTGGACTTAGTATAGCATTACAAAATCAAAAGACAACAAACTGGTTCAAGTAAGACTATTTAAATTCCTTTGATTGACAAATGACATTGTACTTCTCCTGCAGCGCCTCAATGACAAGTTCAGCGGGTTCCCTTGTTTCAAGTGGAAATGCGCGGCCAACATCTTCACCACATAGCTTTGGTTCAACTGGAAACACTGCACGGGTTGCTGGTAACACAATTTTACCCCATGCTGTAGTCAGTGGCCACGTTCCGAGTGGGAACTTTCAGCAAACAATTTTTGCCACACCTCTTGCACCCCCACATTCATCTGCAGCTTCGGCCATTTCTATCGCAGCTATTAGTAGCAGCTCATTATCTAATACGCCTTTGGTGTCCTACACAGCGGCAATTATAGCGACGGCGGCCACAACGACTGCGATAACGACTTCATCGTCCATCAGCACAGTGGGAAATACAAAATCGACAGTTACCCCTTCAACTCATCCATTCTCAGCCGAATCTCTCTTCCAGCCAAGCAAAAGTAAAAACATTCAACATTTTTGCTGTATGTTGGAAATCAGATTGAATAATCACATGAATTTTGCTCTATTTAGATGATCAGGCAGACTTACTGCGTAGAGAACTTGACAGCCGCTTTTTGGACCGCTCTGGTTTAACCCAGTCTTCCCCATCATCGACGTCATCATTTTTTCGACAAGAGCTACACCATCATCATCAGCATCAGCATACTCACTTGCATCAGCTTCCACAGCTGTTATCAACGCCCCCTATGTCGGCTACATCTACTGTACAAACGCTTACGCCGCCGAATTCAGCACAGATTTATCCGCCACCATTGTTTAAAGACAAAAGCAACACTGTTGACACGCAGTTTTATCGTGCAGGCATTGCCCTCCCCCCTGGGTATGCGGGATATGGTCCAGCAGGCCTTTTGCATGCTGGCTTAGGAGGACCTACTCCGTTTATGCCACCAAACCAATTGACTTCATTCGCTCCAAAGGTAAGAAAATTTTAAGCTCTTCTACAGCATATCAGTCTTTAATTTACTTCCGTTGTCTTACTTTTTGCTGTGTTCGAATATAAACTAGTTAACTTAAAGCTTTGCACATGCACTTATCTGTTTCGCTCGGTGGCTATCAATATATATGACAACATTTATTGCAAAGAAACAATTGATGCCTGGCGCAATTAGTACCACTACCCTAAGCTATGATTTGTTTTGTGTAAATGTATGTAACAGACACAAAAAAGCATCTGCGACCTATATGTATTCTTGAACAAAGTAAAAATTTGCTAAAAATTATCAATAGCACTTCTGGTTTCCAATATACATATACAATCGATAATAAATAAAATTGTTAAAATGAGATTCAAAACTATGGATTAGAAATTGGACTCTGCGAAAAATGTATTGAATTTTTTTGCGGCGACATCAATAAAATAATTGGGGTGTTCAGGATGTTGTCATATTGTAAAAGTGCAAACCTCTCTAACAACCTATTTATGATACCAAAGGTATCATAGTATATTGGGTTTGTGCAATGTCCGTCATGGTGTCTGTCCGTCTGTCCGTCCGTCTGTATGAGCACAACTTTTTTCGACACCCTTAAAGCTAGAGCCTTGCGACTTTGCAAGTATCTTGGTACATGCCTTCGTCAGACAAAGTGTTAAATTTAGGGCTCTACGACCTCAGGGGGCCTGAGAAATCGATAACAAGTCGATACACCTCGATGTGCGAATCGATAAAACACAAATATATCCCACATTTGAGCAGCTAGAGTCACCAAATTTGGGGGAACATAGCCGATGACATTCCCAAAAAACTACATCAAAAGTTTGGATGCCACGCCCACCTATTCCGCCCCCACCCTCCCTTAAATTATACACAAAAATGGGTGTATCTTCTTTAGTTTTGTAGCTGTAGCCACCAAAATTGACATGAAGGTAGATACTGACATCTGACAAAGTGATGATTCAAAACTTCGGATGCCACGCCCCCAAACAACGGGACATGCCCCACCGCCCTAAAAAATACCGTAAGGCATGTATCTTCGCCAGTTTTTAAGCTAGAGTCACCAAATTTGGTATGAACATTGGTAGTGGCATCCGTAACAGATCTGCATCATTGGATGCCACGCCTACTTTTACCGCCCACCTCTATATTTTTGTCGGTTTTAGCGCTAGAGTCTCCAAACTTGATAGGGGGATAGAAAGTGCCATCCGCCACAGATAAATGTCATGCCTACCCTTTCTGCCTGATTTTTATACCCAAAACCCTCATATATTACTATTTGCACTCAGAATCCTTAACACAGCTATGTAAACTGGTATTAAAGTATTTCGCAGTCGGTTGTGTCCGACTGCAACGTTTTTACTTTTTTTTTTTTAATATTAATGAATAATATTTACTATATACATATGTCTGTATGCAAAATGAAATGGAAAATTAAAATGTTCTGGGAAGCTCTACAAAATATAAGTGATCCAACATTTGTTGCAAGGATTGGGAAAAACCCATTCAGATCATAAGATTAGTGGTTAGTGTCTATGACTAGATAAGTAAGGTTGTATGGTAGAGGTCTCAAAGGATACGAAAGAAAACATCTTATTGCAGTCTGCGCACACTACACGAGTTATATAGTTGCTAGAGCAACGATCAAGGTCAAAGTTACGAGAAGATCTAATAGAGACAGTTAAGTTTATTCGACTTTATAGAATAGGTGAGTCAATTTTACCATAAAGCAGATTAGTAACAAATAACACTCTATGCATAGTTCTATGGTTTAAAAGAGATGGAGGGTAGGTTAATTAAAAGAAATCTACTATAAAACGTGGCAATTCAACTCCGGGAACCCAGTTAAAACTTCTAAGTGCAAATAAAAGAAATTTCTTTTGAACAGATTTAATTATATCCTGACGAATCCAGCATTGCGGAGACCACACACAAAATCCATATTTAAGGATGGGTCGAACTAGGGATGTATAAAGTGTTTTAGTAGTGTAGGGATCGTTAAACTCCTTCGGCCACCGCTTGATGCAACCCATGACATTAATGCCTTTATTAACTATGCACGATATGTGATAATCAAACTTCAATTCGGGGTCAAGAATAATGTCCAAATCCTTAATTTCTAATACGCGATCAAGTGGTGAGCCATGAAGCAAGTAGTGAGCAGTGGTAGGGGTACATCTCCAAAACGACATAACTTTACATTTAGAAAAATTTAAATTAAGTATGTTAAAGCAATCAGATAGTGCTGTAGTAAGTTACTGGAAGAGGGTTCATTATAGGATAAACATAATTTTACGTCATCAGCAAACATGTACACATCCGATCTTCCGCAGGAAGATCATTATTAAAGAGATTAAATAATCAAGGCCCAATGTGACTACCTTGGAGAACCCCTGATGTTACATAAATAGGTTAAGAGACAGATAATTTAAAGATAACTTTTTGTGTACGGCCACACAAGTACTTAGAAAGTCATAAAAGGAGGTTAGTTGGGAACCCAATAATGTCTAATTTATGAAGCAAAAGTAAATTCCTAACTCAAACCGGTGTAAATGACATCAGCTTGCATTTTGCCCAGAAACCCATTGGTAACAAGCAGTGTTAATTCTAGAAGGTTGGTGGTAGAAGATCTATGTTACAAAACCATGTTGATAATGCGACATAATTGCACTACATGAGTGTTGCAATGGGAGCAAAAAAAAATGTTTCAAAGACTTTCGGAATGTCAGACAATTATGATATGCCACTATAATTTTTAAAGTTGAACTTTGAAGAATTTTTTTGAAGTGGAGAATACTTCAGATTCAACAGACAATTTAAATAATTTTAGTAAAGGCTTGCACAATGAATCATCTGGGCAATTTTCAAGTACACAACCGGGCACTCCATTAGATCCATTCGAAAAGCCTGGTTTGAATAGGTTTAGGTCACTTAGCAGCGAACACTCTGCTAAAACTGCTTCAAATATGCATTTTGACGTTTAAATTTGAAAGGGATAAGTATTACTAAAACTATGACAACTCGAAGAGTCAAAAGCTTTACTGAATTCAAGAAGCGTCAATAGTGTTACCTCACCCCATAGTCAATTTTTTATCTGATATCGTCGACAACTTTCAAAACCGCCGTTGTGCTACTGCGATAAGTTCTTAAGCCAGACTGATGATGGACTTAGAGCTTATTGTCGTTTAGAAATTGTTTATTTGTTTTGATGCAAAAAGTTACTTCAAACAATCCCAATAGTGACTGAAATAAAAATTGGCCAAAGAAAAAAGAAATAAAAAAAATATCAACAAAGCTAGCAAATCATGAGGAGAACTTGACTTTAATTTTCTGAATACTCTTTCGGAATTTATATACATGCGTGAACATCTGTATGGTGATTGCGTTGACAACATTGTTTGCTAGTGTCTTCGACAAAAAGTAAGAAAGAGTATGCATGGAAAGACCATGCAAAATTGAAATTTAAACAAAGCTAGGCCGTTTTTTTTTCTAGAAGTGCTGCTGACGATGCACACATACATATAAATTGAGCTCACACAGACTGTGTGAGCTGCCTCACATATATATAAATCGCTATAAGATCCATTCAAAGTGTGCTCACACTGTCTGTGTGCTGTCTCATATACACACACATACATATAAACTGCGATCGCATACAGTGAGTAAAGTATAAAGGTGTGCTGGCTTACATACGCTCCCATACTTACAAGTTGCGATAAGATCCAAAGCTTGCGTTCCGGATCTGATGTCAATGATGAAATATCGAGGCCTTTTAAAGTCTCTATACTATTCTTTGCTTAATGACAATAGTGAGGTAACATTATTGACGCTTCTTGATTTCAGTAAAGCTTTTGACACGGTGAACCACGACATACTGCTCATCAAGCTATGTAACTAAACTAATGTCCTTCTATTTAAAGCAACGAAGACAAGCCGTTGTTCACTCCAATAAAACTTGCTGACAGTGCCCCGTGGTGTTCCGCATGGATCAATATAAGGTCCGCTCCTATTCTCCATTTTTATTAATGATTTACCGTCATGTCTGTCTTACTGTTATGTTTATTTGTCTGCTGATGATGTCCAATTTTATGTTTGTACTAAACTTAGACAAATAAATAAATTTATTGACTTGTGTTATATTGATCTCCTACGTGTTAGTAAATGGGCAAGTAATAATGGTTTATGTTTTAATCCGTCCGAGTCTAAGTGTCTTGTGATTTATAAGAAGAACCTAAATACAGTACGACCTCGCTCAACGCAACCTATTCAAATTTGACCTATTGCGAAAACTGAGGTGGTTGCGAAAACCAAGGAAAAATTTTCCGTTGGCCACGAGACCTATTTCCAAAAAGAGATAACTTTTTTCTACACATTAAAATTAAAGTAAATGGAATAAGTCAGTATTTACAGCAAAGATATCATTTTAATTTATTTAAATTTTGAAAAACTTTCGTCTGCACTCATCCACTTCGCCTGCAGTTGAAAAGTCGCCGCTTACGTTTTCATATATCCAGTATTTTATTTGAAATTGAGTTTTCGGCTGAAACTTTACAAAAATTATCGAAAACTGTTGCAATCATTGATTGGTGAATTTAATTTACAAAAGAAGAACAGAAGAAGAACAGCAGAAAAGTGGTGAAAAACATACTAAAACATACGATTTCCTTAGAAAGTTGCGTAAAATGAGGTAATTTTTTTTTTTGAAGTTGCGTTACAATGTTAAAATTTCAGGTGTTGCAATTATCGAGGAGTTGCGTGTAACGAGGGTTGCATTGAGCGAGGTCGTACTTTACTGATAATTTTCCTAGGCTTAGTAATGATAGTGTTGAAATTAGTTTTGTAAATAAGGCAGAAAATCTTGGCATAACAATCAATAAGACACTCATGGAATGACTAGGTGAACAAAGCGGTGGGCAAAATGTTGTCAGACAGTTGTCACTAACCCAGCATTTCCTTCCTGTGCAAAAAAAATTACTATTGCTAAAACAGTAGTTTTACCAATAGTCTTTTACGGAATTGAAATTTTTGGCAGCTCTGATGCGGTAAGTCAGCGTAGGCTTAAAGTAGCTTTTATTAGTGTGTCTCGCTACTGTACGTTGAATTTAGATAATAATGCTGGAAGATCGTTTATAATAATTGCGACGACTTTGGAAAACATCTAAATTCTCACAAATATTTTTGTAAAAAGATTATATAAAAACCACCTTTTTGTGTTCGACAACACAAGATCCCTGAAAGCCACAATCGGAGGCTAGTTGGAAATTTGTGAAGCAAGAGAGAATGACCTTTAAATCCAAAAAACTTACTTAATTCAGTGTAAGCAACGTCAGAATGTTAGTGCTAGCAAAACATGTAAGTCCAGCTTGGATAAGAGATTGATAATAGAACTGTTCGACAAGATCTTTTTATCTTAACTTTAAAGTGAATCTTGGCTATATTGTTTGCGTCGTATGAGTCTCCATAATGGGTGTACTCCCAAATACATTGCTTCGATTGCTTTTGGGAGAGTGGTATTACGTGTAAAACTGGAAATCTGGCCTGTTTTTGTAGCAAAAGTAACTTGCTTGCATTTTTGTTTGTTTATCGTTATTAGCTTACCAGATAGTGAGCTACTTGAACACAAAGCAGTACATTATCATCATTATTTTTCCATTTCTTATTATCTTTTTTCGTTCTTAGAAAACTGGACGTTGGAATGCTATGCATGTGCGCATTGCGTGGGAAATTTACTATCACCAAAACAAACAAATATCTGAAAAAGCAGTTGCTGGCTCTAATTTATGCAGCAACGCTAATGCTAATTCAGGGACTTCTTTAGTGTCTGGCAACGCAGTCTCAATAAGTAGTTCAGTTGTCAGTAGAGGTATAAGTATACCCGCAAACAATATTGCTGGTTCAGTGTCTAATAATAGCATTGTGCCAGTATCAGAGACTGCAACAGCACTTGGAATTAAACGATCCCCAACTCTGACCTTAAGTTCAGCGTCACCGCACCTATTGCATCGATCAGGACAGGAATTGACCTCAGCTACGGCTTACACCAGATTGCCATTTGAAGCTTCAACACTCGCGGCGAGTTTTCTTGGGGCCCCACCTAGTCATATCGGTAAGTAAACTGTTCAATAAACTTTCTGTAACCCAATTATGTGTTGTTGTCATTGTTATATGGCAGGTACGGCGGTCTCCCCATTTGGGCGTTACGCAGGCTCGTTTGGATTCGCCGGACTAACGCATTTTGGGCGCGATATTTCTTTAGGAGGAGGACATTTGGATGCATGGAGGTAAGGGAATATGTGAACTTCAATATTAAGCAGCTAACAACTTCGACAAGTCAGTTGAAAAGATCAATCCATCAATTCATGTTTCTTTACCGATATAAAAGAAGAGAAATTTTTACAATTGAGGGGTTCAACAGCTCGTTTTATCGTTTCATGTTTCATGAGTCCTGCAACAAAAACTCACATAGAAAATTTCTTGAAACGATGAAACACCTCAGCCTATGTATACAAAAAGTCTTTCATGTTTCATGAAAGTAGAGATGGGAAGAGCACGAAATTTAATCGATTTTTGCTTTCGATGTTCAGTATTTTTTTTTTTGTGTATTTGGTGTATTTATGTGCAAAAAAGTGTTAACACATATGATTGATGGCCGCCGTAAACAAAAGTAAATTTCAAATGTTAATAGCATGTAATTGAGCAACTTATTTTAACAACGAGCTCTTCTCACCTTCAATATCCTCTATTTCCCTAAAAGTTTCAATTGCCTTTTTTTTTTTATAAATCTAGGCAGTATAAGCGCAGAAAACAGTAACAATGACAAAAATTGGAGTAAATTAAAGTAAACAGCTGACAGCACAACTATGAAACGCCAAATTCTGTTCACGAGCTAAGCGTTTCATGAATGAAACATGAAACGACGAAACGGATCTGTTTACATATTCTTTAATTTCTATTTGTTAGTGAGTTTGTTTTTGCACGGTTTATATTAGTTGAACACTTTTTATACCCTTAACCCTTAAAATGGGTAATTAAGGGTATAATGGCTTTGTGCAAATGTATGTAACAGACAGAAGGAAGCAGCTCCGACCCTATAAAGTATAAATATTCTTGATCAGCATCAACAGCCGTGTTGATCTAGCCATGTCTGTCTGTCTATCTGTCTATCTATATATCTATCTATCATGTTGCAAATCGCTCAGGTGAGACGAATTATTGTTAATATCACAATGAGGAATTTAGGAACATTTAACAAATAGTGAACTTTTACCATATCAGAAGAAATGCAGGAATCAACAACGATAAGAACCCACCACCTTTACGGTGCGATCAATCCTGCACAAGTTAAATTTTTCTGAAAACAATCATAAATATCAGGTTTAAAACCGGTTTCAGTAAGCAGAACTATTTGTAAATCAAAATATAAGTTTTTTTCGTATTATTTGAAAAGTTTACTATTAAGACCTCTTACATTTTGATGGGCAAGGCTTTTTACTACACTTAGTTCTTTCTAAATGATGAAGAAGCGGTGCACAACTATTACTATTAATATAAATGTTATTTCGCCTGTTCACATACTTCTGGCCACAACTTTTCAGAACAAGTTGTTGAGAAAAATTCTGGCGAAACAATCAACTCGAACGTAGATATGTTTCGGGGGAGTCGATTTTACTTTTTATGTACGCACTAACTTCTGAGGTGGTATCAGAAGCTAGTCTATATATAAAAACAGATTTGTCAATGGGCACAACTACAAGCGGCTTATGAGCTACAGCTCCACTACTGGGGATAGACAAACAAATGTTTGATCCAAAGAGCTAAACTACGATAACATGTTAAGGGGCTATATTACCACTAGGCAATATCGGAATTTTTGCCGGTGAGTCAAACCATTAATGGGCCAGCAATAGAAGCAGGGGTATTTAAACCTCATTGCAGGTATCACAATACCAATAGACACTCTAAGCAAAATCAAACAAATGTACGTATGTAATCGATTTATGTTTTGATTTGTTTCGCAAAATGAATGACGCATATCGAATTATGTAGCTTTTCTCATAAAAATACATGCTAAATCGACATAGTCAGTAATTACTTCCCCGTTTTAAGATTTAATTCACCTGTGCCACGACTTAAATCGAATAAGGCCTAGTTTCTCAATGTCCGGTTCAATTTTCGTTTAGCTAAACGCAAAATTAATTTACTGGTCGAGGTAAACGGTTTGGTTTTCTCAAAGCCAAAATAACCTTTCATCAATAAGTAACTATCGCCTTAACAGCGTTGCCACGTATATACACATTGTGCCAAATATAGCGAGCGGTTCAGCTGATTTTCGCTGTTGTCCGGCAACATTTCATGATTCCTGTTTAAAGTTCCACATTTAATGAATTTGAGTGCAAAAGAACTTAATTGTATACCTATTACTACGGCCAGCCAATTGATCTACAATCCTTGCAAGAATGATTTTGCATGTAGATTTTGTTAGCCTGAACCGCTGTACAAATTTGGCATCATCCAGTTCAGTGAAATAGTTCAATCAATCTCTATAACTTCTCGAGTTATTTACTCTTGGCTCTGTTTCATCAAATTGCGTCTCCGTTGCATGGATATAAAAAACTCTTTTATCTCATAACATTTTGCTTAAATAACAAAATAAATTAACAGTTCAAGGGGCAGCTGTTTGCCTTAAATATAATTCTTAACGATATATCGTGACAAAAAATCAGTATACATTTTAAACGAGACCCAGCCTTCCGTTTAGTTTGTTTTTCATTTACTCCTAACCGAACATTGAGAAACTCTAATTTGACTAAACGTCAGTTAGTTTACCTAATCGGACATTGAGAAATGGGGCCTAAATCACTTAAGTCTAAATTTGGAGGGAAAAGTTTAAATTTTCGTTTATCGAAAAGACGAGGGATTAATGCAGCGTCAGCTTGACTGCAAAAAAAAAAAAAGTTAAAAGTGTCAACTAATTACACAAATCTATACAACATGTATTTGCGTTCACTGTTTAAAATTGTAACCACAATAAGAACAATTAGTGCACGGCACAAACACTCGAAAATAATTATTACCAAGTGCAATAAAAAGCACAACACATAAACACAACACAACAAATATTTGCAACGTTAAAAGGCTCTAGCTCAGTGATGTCAAATGCTACTGCTCCCAGACCTACATTGTTTTTGTAATTGCTCTTAGAAATAGGCGAGCAGTTTGCGTATACGTACTAAAGAGCTGCACAAATAGTTCTACTTGCCTAATGTTCTACTATGCAGTACTTCCAAGCACTATACTTCAGTGCATTGCTGTAATTCAACTAGAACATAACAGTAACAGCTTTTTATCAAAACAAGCACAGCATCATTTGAGTAGATTTCCTTACAGTGTTTGAAAGTGCTTGCTACGAATTCGCTTTGATTTTGAATTCGCTTCGCTTCAAGCATTAAAAAATACAGCAAATACAGCGAGTGCACTAGAACATTTTGCTTTTGAGGTTATTAAGTGAAAAAAGAAAAAATGGATGAATCGTTTGATGTAAGTATTATTATTCGTATTATGGGTGATTTTATTGATAATATCACCTTATATGTATACATATATACAGGAATCTACGAATGATTCGACATTCAGCAGCGCAAGCGACATTAAACAAAAATTGATAAACGGCGAGTACAAAATATGTACAAAACGTGGCCGCAGCAAAGTGTGGAATGTATTTGGAAATATTGAAAATGGTGAAGGTGCGCAAATTTTAGGTTTCTTGGCATGCCGCAAATGCCAAAATATATATAAGCACAACCCAAAAACAACATTAAATTTGGTAAAACACAAGTGCTATATAAGCGAAGGCCTGAAAGAATGCGAAACTATAACTAAAGTTCAGGTTGACACTGCGTCAAAAAAAAAAGTGTCGAAGTATTCACGAAGTGGGTCGTCCTTAATTGTAGACCATTTAAAATTGCGGCTGATGATGGACTCAAAGAAGTTGCTGAGTTTTTTGTTGCTATGGGTCATAAGTTTGGCAAAAATGTGGATGTGGCGACTCTAATACCCAATCCAACAACCGTATCACGGAACGTGGAGTCTTTATACGTAAAGCAATTTCAGGATATTCGGAGTGAAATGATCGAAATAGCCAACATAAGATATGGTTTAACAACTGACCTTTGGACAGATAATTATTTAAAAAAATCCTATTTGGCGTTGACGGTGCATTTTGTGAAGGATGGAAATATTTTTTGCAAGTTGTTAGGCATGAAAGCAATGGACAATGAAAGAAACACAGGTTTGAAGCATCTATAGAGTTAAGTAAAGTTATCACAAAGAAATAATTTTTTTTTACTTAGCCGAAAACGTCTTAGGAAAGGTGGTTAAGTTGTTAGCTGAATTTGGATGCGCATTAAATAACAAGACAGTGATTGTCACAGATCGCGGTTCAAATATGGTTAGCGCATTTCGACCATACACTCACTTGTTCTGCGTTAACCACCTCTTGCAAAATGCGCTAAAAAAATCAATGGATGATGTGGCCGATATAGCAAATATTTGTAAGCTTAGTTCTAAGATAGTTAAGTATTTTAAGAAATCAGGGCAAAATTCAAATTTTGCAGTAAGTTTAAAAAGTTATTCGCCGACCCGATGGAATACTTTTTACTACGTGTTTCATTCCATAAGAAGCAATTGGAATGAAATAACCCAAATACTTCAACAACAAAATGAGCTGCACAGATTGGGAGAGCTAAATGTTTCCCGTTTAAATTATTTAATTGAAGTTTTAGAGTATTTTGAAGAAGCTTTAAAAAAACTTGGGGGAGATAAGTACCCAACTTTGCATTTAGTTGTGGTACACATTCATAAGTTAATACGTATATGTTCGATCAAAGATGAAGACATTTCAATTATTAAGGCTTTTAAAAGCAAATTACTATTTTACCTAAATAATTTAGTTCTGGAAAATTTAAATATTTTCCATAAAATCGGACTTTTTCTTTTTCCGCCTGCTAATAAGCTTCTTCAATTCGAAGCAGAAGAAAAAGAAAAGATCAGAGAAGAAACAAAAAAAATGATGAGTGAATTTTTTGAAACTGATCAAAAATATAATAGAGTTGAGAGTGTTTCTGAAAACAAGTGTGACTTGTTTGATCAATTTGTAACTCGCCAAAATGGATCAAATTCCGAAGATGCCGTAGCAGATGAGCTTACAATGTATGAAAGCTCAATAATTCACTATTACAGTGAATTTGATGCATTAAAATGGTGGGATACAAATAGAAATCAATTTCCATTGCTGTACAAAACTAGTTGTAGAGTGTTAGCTATACCAGCATCAAGTGCTTCATCAGAAAGAGTTTTTTCGGCTGCCCGAGCCTTACTAACTGAAAAAAGATCGTCACTGGGCGGGAACTCAGAAACTGTTAATCACATTATGTTTTTACATAACAATGCCACAATTTAAATATTTATTTTTTACTTTTATTTTTTTTAATATCAAATGTTCGTTATTCTCAATACTCTGTTATTAACTTTAATAAATTTTTATATAAAAATGGAATTATATTTAATCTGTTTTGTTTTGTTTTACTATACTTCAATTTTGTTCTACTTCATTTTTGTTCTATTTGTTCTATAGTTGAAAGTTCTATTGCTTGCTTTTGCAGTGTTTGCTGTCAAATAAAAACTTTTCTCACTGCTCTATTTGTTCTGTTAGGAGAGTGAACATGACAGGCAGTAGTTAAAAAACTCTGCTATGGCTTACAGAACATGTTAACAGTGCTTGTGCAGCTCTTTAATACGTACACGAGCTCTTCCCATAAACAATGCAAATTACACAAAAAATTTTTCGTATTTTTTTTAGTCGTCTATTCGCTGCTAAATAATCAGAAATATAACGGATCTTTGCTTTTTTTGTTGGTTGGCTACGAAATTTAAATGTATTTTTTTTTTTTTTATAAAAGAGACTGCACGAAAAGAAAATGTTTGTAAGGCAATATGAGTACAGGTCATAGTGTAGTGATTCTTGTCATTCAAATGTATAAACAAATTTTTTTCAGTGATAGACAAGAGGAAAAATAAAAGTTGGATTTACTTGTATTAGTGTGTTTTATTTATTTTTATTGGTGGTTACTCTTTCATAAGCATGCTTTGCTTTTGACATCACTGCTCTAGCTCATACGGTCAAACGGATAGACACCATGACGGACATTGCACAAAACCAATATACTACTGATACCTTTGGTAGAAAAAAAAATAGATAAAAACTCTTACTGATTTTGATTTCCCTTTGAGTTATGAAAAGAAGTTATTTTAAAATTTTCAAAGGGATATAATCAGTAAGCTCTGATGTTTAAGGTGTTTAAAAATGATCAAAATGGACTTAAAGTTTGTTATACGTGAAGACCAGGTATCACGGGCAGTTGTTCAAAACGCTGTAACTCTATTAGTTTTAGTCGGACTGCCATAAAATTTGTAAACATTGTTCTAAACAAATTTGTGGTGTTCAACAGCTCTCTTCATCGTTTCATGTTTCATGAGTCCTGCAACAAAAACTAACATATGTATGTGGTGTTCAACAGATCCGTTTCATGCATGAAACGCTTAGCTCGTGAACAGAATTTGGCATTTCATAGCGTTTCATACATGTGCAGTCGCTTGTTGTTTACTTTAATTTACTTAAATTGTTGTCACTGTTACTGTTTACTGCGCTTATACTGCCTAGATTTATAAAAATTGCCAATTGAAAGTGTTAGGGAAATAGTGGATATTAAAGGTGAGAAGAGCTCGTCGTTTAAATAAGTTGCTCAATTACATGCTTTTAACATTTGAAATTTACTTTTGTTTACGGCGGCCATCAATCATATGTGTTCACACGTTTTTGCACAAAAATAGACCGATTTTACAGAAAAATACTGAACATCGGAAGCACATATCGATTAAATTTCGTGCTCTTCCCATCACGACTTTCATGAAACATGAAAGACTTTTTGTATACATATAGGCTAAGGTGTTTCATCGTTTCAAGGAATTTTCTATGTGAGTTGTTTTTGCAGGACTCATGAAACATGAAACGAGCTGTTGAACACTTCACTTTTTGAGGTGTTCAACAGCTCGTTTCATCGTTTGTATAAAAAAGTCTTTCATGTTTCACAAACACAACTTCTAAAGTCATAAATTAAAGGAAAATGAACACATTTATAACTCTGTGCGTCACCACAAATAATCTGTGTTTTTGTTTTTTTTTAAATGAGAAAAAAATTATACACTAAGAGAAATTACCGATTGAATTTATTTACTCGTTTATAATTTTTCAAAATCTACTGTTTCTTTACTTATTAATCACATCAAAACAAACTGTACTTTTTCACACAGTGTACAAAATGATTTTTAAGTCATAAATTTTAACAAATGAACACTTATAACACTACGTTTGACAGTTAAAACTCGAGCATTTGCTGTGTGTTTGTTGTTTAGATTTCGTGGGGGTCATAAATTAACTGCCCGCAGCGTCGAAAGTTGTTTTTGTATCTAGGCTAGGCACAACAACGGATTGAGTAGTCTGAGTAACGCTTCAAATTATCGATAACACTTCTGGTTTCCGATATTCACATGTGCTCGATAACAAAGAAATCTTGAATTTAAAAATTGTGAAAACGAGGTCTTAAGCTTTAAATAAAATAATGAACATGTACAAAATTTGATCAAAATGTGGTTAAGAAACACCGGAGATATATGGCAGTTTTAAGTTTGTCATATTTGTCACTGGATAAATATACACAAATGAGTGTGCGCGTTACGTATCGGGTTAAAGGTATGTCCTAGTCGGGATATTCCGACTAGACCCTTATTACTCTCTTTTTTTTTTTTTTTTTTTTTTTGGCGTTAGCGACTGGGTAAACCGATTTTAATGATTCTTTTTGTATTTGAGAACTGGTGCTTCCAGTGTGGTCCCATTTTTTTTTTTGGTCCACTTTTGGCAATGGCTTCATGAAGAAAACCGCATAGCTCTTAAATTTGCATACTTATTTATACGTATCTCGCACGGTTAAATTAAGTTTTCTTGTACAAGTAGTAGGAACCATTGTTATTTTTGGAGTCGGTGTCAGCTAAGGTAGGTTGATGGATGGTCCATTTTGAATGGATTGATAGATAGCCATGCTGTTGTAAGAGAAAATCCCTTGAGTAAATGACTGAAATTGGAACTTTAAATGCGTTTTGCTCGAAACTACGTTTTGCGAAACTGTGAATTTAAGTTTGCCACAATTACTGAACCGTGAGGAATGAATATTTGGACGTAGACGTACTAACGAACAGTACCATCAAGTGAACCAACGATACCAAGCACCGGCTTGTTAACGCGCGGACCCAAGGAAAAATGCTACCACCTCCCGCCCCACCGACCGAGAGGCACACCGCATAACGTGCGGTTACGTAGATTGCGAACATGTAGACAAATGACATAAGACTAGCTTTTTAAGAGAACCAATAGAAGTGGCACCATTTATTAAGTGAGATAAATCATTATAGTTTAAACATAAAATACGGAAAGGATTATAAATAGTATAGTTAGAGTGACAGGCTTGAAGAGCAATTGGTAGGAAATTCCTAGTCCGTCTGATCGGAACTGCAAAACTAATCTGGCTGATTAATTCCGAAGAATCAATTTCTCCATTTATTAGTTTATGTAAAAAGATTACACCTAGCAATGTTCTCCGATCATCAAGAGAAGGAAGATTTATTAGTAAAAGTCTACTGTGGTAGGAGGGTAAGTTAATGTTAGTATCCCAATTAAGTCCCCTAAGGGCAAAAAGCAGAAATTGTTTTTGTACTGATTCTATTCTATCCTGGTGAATCCTGTATTTGCGATACCAAATACAAGATCCATATTCAAGAATAGGACATACCAAAGACGTATAAAGAGATTTGGTTATGTAGGGATCGTCAAATTCTTTCGACCAGCGCTTAATGAACCCCAAAGTACTAGAGGCTCGATTTGCTACTGAAGAGATATGCTTGTGAAATTTAAGTTTTGGGTCAAAAAGGATACCTAAATCATTAACCCATTCAATGCGATCGAGTGGGCTACCATCAAGAAAATATATATTTAAAAAAGGCAGGCGTCTATAAAAGGACATTGCTTTACATTTATTGCAATAAAGATTTAACAAGTAAGCACGACACCAAATTTGGAAGTTATCTATGTCTTGTTGTAATTTTTGAGCAGACAACGTAGTAGTACCTGACATGCATAATTTTACATCGTCAGCATACATCAGAACTCGAGAATAGTCAATTACTGATGGAAGATCATTGATGAACAGTGTGAATAATAACGGTCCAAGGTGACTTCCATGCGGAACACCGGACGTGACATGAACCACCTTTGAGACAGAACCCTTAAAACTGACTCTTTGTGTTCTATGAATTAAATATTCCTTTATCCACCGAATGAGATTGCTTGGAAAACCTAAAAGTTGAAGTTTATGAAGTAAAAGGTAGTGATTAACTGAGTCAAACGCCTTACTGAAATCAGTGTAGATAACATCCGTTTGCATTTTATTTTGATGACCCTTAATAATATGTGAAGTAAATTCTAACAGGTTAGTGGTTTTAGATCTTTGTTTCACGAATCCATGCTGGCACGGTGATATTAAGGATCTACAAAAATGTTGCAATTGAGAAGTTATCAATGTCTCAAACATTTTTGGATAGCAGACAATTTGGAGATACCCCTATAATTTGGAACGTGAGACTTGTCTCTTTTTTTATGGAGCGGTAAAATAAATGATTCTTTCCAGATGTTTGGAAATGAACATTGCTCAACAGACAAACTAAACAATTTGTGCAAAGGCTTTAAAAGACCGTCAGCGCAGTACTTAAGCACACAGCTTGGTACGCCGTCAGGTCCTGGGGAAAATATTGGCTTAATACCTTGTAGATCACGTAGTAATGAACACTCCGTGATTATTGGTTCAAAAATGCAATTGGAGCTATCAACCCGATACGGGTAAGGCAGATCAACCTGAGTATCAATTGAACTATATGTTGTTTGAAAAAAATTCTGCAAACAAATCGGCAATTGCCTGATCTGAGTTGGCCGACTTGTTTTCAAATAATACATTAAATGGAAGTGTTGATGACTTTCGCTTCGAATAAACGAAGTCAAAGAACCTCTTAGGATCTTGCTGGAACTGTAGTCTGCACCGACTCAGGTAATTTTTATAACATAAGTTATTCATGACCGAAAACTGGAAAGCGCGATCAAGTAGGATGAGTAATGAGCAGAAGTGCTAGATTTTCTGAAACTCTTATAAAGCTTAGACTTTCGATTTTTAAGGGCTGTCAACTCTGGTGTAAACCACGCAGGTTTGTTTTTATACCCTTAACCCATAAAATGGGTAAATAAGGGTATAATGGTTTTGTGCAAATGTATGTAACAGACAGAAGGAAGCATCTCCGAACCCATAAAGTATATATATTCTTAATCAGCATCAACAGCCGAGTCGATCTAGCCATGTCCGTCTGTCCGTCTGTCCGTCCGTCCGTCTGTCTGTATGAACGCGCCGATCTCAGAGACTATATGAGCTAGAGAGTTCAAACTTGAAACTTAAACTCTCCTAAGCCATGCGCAGTACAAGTTTGCTTTAAATGTTCGATAACATTTCTGGTTTCCGATATACACATGTGATCGATATCAAAAAATTTGTGAATTTCAAAATTGTGAAAACGAGGCTTCAAACTATTGATTAAATAATGAACATTTGAATAAGTTTGATTAAAATCGGTTAAGAAATACCGGAGATATCGTAGTTTGAAATTTTGTCATTTTGGTCCTATTGGTCACTGGGTAAATACACACAAAGGACTGTACGCGTTACATATGGGGTTAAGGGTATGTCCTAGTCGGGATTTTTTGACTAGAGCCTTTCTTCTTGTTTTCTTAATGTCAACCTAATTTAAAGTTGAATAAATGTATGAAATTAGTAAAAATATAACAAGCGTTTTGTATTGTGACTTAACATTGTTTTCATAAATTAGGTACATTTTTAGATATGTATAAAGAAAAACGGCATCTAATGTATTTTACGCCCCTATTCGTGCCACGCCTAGTTTTTTTTGAATACCTTAAATTTTCAAATTATCTTATTTGGACGTAGACGTACTAACGAACAGTACCATCAAGTGGCCCAACGATACCAAGCACCGGCTTGTTAACGCGCGGACCCAAGCAAAAATGCAACCACCAGCTTTTTAAGAGAACCAATAGAAGTGGCACCATTTATTAAGTGAGATAAATCATTATAATTTGAACATAAAATACGGAAAGAATTATGAACAGTATAGTTAGAGTGACAGGCTTGAAGAGCAATTGGTAGAAAATTCCTTGTCCGTCTGATCGGAACTGCAAAACTAATTTGACTGATTAATTCCGAAGAATCAATTTCACCATTTATTAGTTTATGTAAAAAGATTACACCTAGCATTGTTCTCCGATCATCAAGAGAAGGAAGATTTATTAGTAAAAGTTTACTGGGGTAGGAAGGTAAGTTAATGTTAGTTTTCCAATTAAGTCCCCTAAGGGCAAAGAGCAGTAATTGTTTTTCTACTGATTCTATTCTATCCTGATGAATCCTGTATTTGGGATACCAAATACAAGATCCATATTCAAGAATAGGACGTGGGTCTTAACAATGCGGAATTAATAAATTTCTGTCATATCGGGGGCAGCCCAGGTTTAAGCCTTCCTTACCTGACACCGAAGCCAAAAATAACAATAGTTCTTACTACTTTTACAATAAAACTCCATTATTTTTATTTTTTAATACTTTTGAGGGTATTTTTGTGTTTTTTGAAGTTGTTTTTTTTTTGTTAATTTTTTATTTTAATGAAAATTGTTATGAGTGTATTTTAACTTACATGTGGCTTAATAATTTTTTACAGAACTAGCTCTATGGCACGTTCCATGGCATATCACTCTACTGGTGGCCCAAGTGGTTGGTCCATCAAACCGGAAGCAGCGCTAGATAATGCACGCCGTGAGGCAGAGGAACGGGAACGCGAGCGTGAGATACGAGAACGTGAGCAGAGGGAACGAGATCGACAAAGACGAGAGCGCGAAGAACGCGAACGCAGAGAAAAAGAAGAGAAATTAAAACGCGAACAGCTGGAGCGTGAAAGAGAACGTGATCGTAAAGAACGAGAACGACGTGAACTAGAACGCCGCGAAATGGAACGTGAGCGAATGGTGCAGCAGCGGATAAACGAAAGCAATAAGCAGGGAGCGGCTGTAACGTCCTTATCTACGCAACGGGATAGGTCACCACACCGTAGCATTGGTGAACCAAATACAGAGATACGCATTAAAGATGAACACACCCGCACAAAAGATGAACAAGATGTTATACTTATGCGTGCATCGACGGCATCAGGAACAGTGGACCCTCGGTATCATCCATCTTCATTAGTAGCTGTTCAGGCAAATGTGGCCGTTGCCGCTCATCATCATGCTAATTTTGTGGTGACAGGACGCCATGGACTACCGCCAACAGCACAACATCTTTCCCGAAATATGATGCCCCCTTCATTGGGCGTCAGTGGACCTCTATCACACTTCGCTGCGCCTGGTCCTCCGGCGTGGGGTATTGACCCATATCGTGATCCTTATGCACCAATTTTGCGATATAACCCAATAATGGAGGCTGCTTTTCGGCATGAAGCTGAAGAGCGTCAGAAGGCTTTAAGCATTTATGCAGCGCAATCGGCAGCTCATCTTAGAGGTAAAGAGCCAAGTTTAATACCGCCCTCAGCAACAGGCCTTTTGGGATCTTCTCCCACACACATTCGAATGCAGCAACCTCCAGGTGTAAGCGTTAATGCTTCATCCAGTGCTCAAACGACTTCACAAACCTCACAGACGCATTTGGCTGCAATTGGATTCAGTAAGGGATCGCCACTGAATACGATGAGTATAGGCGTAAAAAGCATGATGGCAACAGATCCCCTTAGTCATCCTGTTACATCCAAAAAAGAATCCGATCACACTATTGGTTTGGTAAACGCGTCTGGTGCAGGCCACGGAAACGATATAGGTATACAACCAGCACCGCCAGTAACGCCAAGTCGATGATAACTAGAAAATAATAACTCACTAGCCATTTTAAACTAAAGAAATTTGTAAAATTTCATTATGAGCTCAATATTTTACTCCACTCCCTTGTCCTACCTCAATTTACCACACCTTTAGCCTGAAAAAAAACCAATAGATTCTTTCGAAAACAAGAGCTGTAACAAATTAAGTTAAACATATATTAATTTGATTTTGACCTGCTAGTAGGGTACTAAAAGACAAATATACTAAAAGGCATAGTTTTAATCTTCGCGCCTTTTTTAACGATCAATAATTTTTTGCGCCAACTTGTTTTCCTCTACTCACAGCAAAGGGCGTCACACCAATCATACTCGTATATCTATCAATCATACTTAATACAAAAAATAAAACAAAATTATAAAATCACAGAATACCTATTAGATTAAACAACGTATTAACATATACAAGTGAAGAACTTTACACATTGTATAATTTGTACAAAGTATATTCATATTGGCATGCGAGTAAATGGATGACAATTATATTAGGATGTAATTACATGCATACGTAGATATAATAAGCGTTGAGTAAAAAGATACAAATATATACATAGCAATAAACAAAACGCTATTAAATCATTTTAACAATTGTGTGCTATTATTAAGCAACTTGTGGAATTATGCTAAAAATTAAGTTGTGCATTCTGCATGTAGTATTGTGTAAATAGTTTTGAGTAAAGTGATAATAATTTTTAAAAATGATTTCTGCTAAATGTCGTTTTATATTCAATTTAAATCCCTTAACCGCTAAGGAGTTTGCATTTTCGCCGCCCCGAATTTATAGGTGTCAAGACAGAAGAAGTACACTAAGAAAAGCATTGTTGTTAAAATTTTTTATTCATTTTCATGGAAATATATAATGACTTTAATTTGGTTAACCCTAGCACGATCCATGTAGACATTCAAACTCACCACCTCCACGCGGCGGTCCCGGAAATAGTCATACGAAAATGATCTTTTTATTTAAAGTAAAGGTGAGAGGCGGATCGATCGGATGCATATTAAACCAGCTGAAGGTAAAACATATTCAGAAGTTCTTGGCAACCCACTTTATGGGCGACGACGGCGAGAACTTAATAAGAAAAACGAAAACGGAAGATATGCTTCTGGAGTTTAGAAGAGGAAGCTAAACTCTAAAGAATTGCAATAGTATCCAGGACTTTCTGAAAGATAAAGCTTTTAAGACAATCTGCTAAAATCGAGATCTGGGACCAGGAAAATCGCAATTTCGATCGCAAAAAACGTTACGATCGATAAAATACGTATACGCTAGACAAAGGAAAATGCGCAGGAACATTGTCGAGCCTTCGTCATAGTACCCGCCGAGTACGCAGAAACAGTGTTTAAAAACCCGAGAATTAACATCGGATGGATCCGATGCTAATTTGCTTATTTTTTGTTAAAATAGCTTTTCAACAAACTAAACAATGTTTGCATAAAACTAAAAACAACTAAACATCGGTCAGTTGTTTTGAATTCGGTTCAATTTTTAATTAACAAGTGCAAGTGCAACTGTAATCGCAGCAAACTCGACTGACCCAGCCGAATGTGATTGACTTTAGATAATTGTTGATTTGCCTTATTTCGTGTGCCTATTTTCGCGCAAATGATTGCAATTTTGTGCAGCTGTTGTCAAGTGTGGTTGACATACGAACTTTCTTATACAAATCTTTTATCTTTGTTAACTTTACCATCAAAACAAAAACATGAGTAAGCATGCGTGCATCGGTTTTATGTGATTTCACATCTGATCTGCAAAAAGGGTATTCGTAGTTCATTAACATATAAAAAAAAGGCGTGCCAACCCTTTCTCTACCTACATGAATGCACACAAGCAATTTTAGATTTTGACACAAATGCACTCGTAAATACTCTTTTTGAATTTATGTGCATTCTTTAACATACCCTCTAGTACGGCAAAATCAGTATTTGACGCTGGGTCGACGCTGCGTTGTTATTTTTACGTCGATGCGTCGTGTCAAAATATATATTTGGCCCGAACTAAGCAATGCAGTCGAGCTCGCTCACACACTCACTTGCTCTCTCGCTTATTTTACCGACTTTTTACACGTCAGTCGAGACAGAGCGAGAAAGAAAGAGAGGCTGACTTCCTCATTCTTTTTCAATTGCTTTCCTATGCTTTGCGAAAGCAAATAAAAAATCAATATTTTCATTTGTGTGTTGGCACACGTCATGACACGTCAAAACTGCAGTTTTGTGGAGATAATTGTGTTACAATTTGTGTGAAAACTTAGACCAAAAATTGAACGTTTTGCTGAAACTCCACTGCGTAAGTATATCAAAATCAATGGTAGCATGCATATATTCATTTATATTAATGTAATTTTCGATATTATTTCAGATTCTATTACAGGCTGGCGATGTTAAAGACTGGCTGCGCCTCGGGCTCACCGCGCAAAAAATTTTTTTGTTTTATAAATATCATTAAAAAGAAAACATAGTGAAAATTAAATGAATAAATGAATTTAATAAATAATTTGCAATTTTTATTATCTGAATTTTAAGAGCATTTCAGGCATAAAAAAAAGCATTATGCATGAACGGCATTGCGTCGACCTAGCGTCGCTAACGTCGCCTGTATACACGCCATTGCGTCGACCTAGCGTTGCTAACGTCGCCCGCTGCATGGCATTGCGTCGATGAAGCGTTGCTTACGTTTTCAGCTGCATTACTTTTCGTTACACGAGCGTCGTTAACGTCGCTTTTATACACGGCATTGCGTCAAACGAGCGATGTTAACTTCGCTCTATGCATTGCGTCGAACGAGCGTCGTTTTCGTCGCCTTTTTGCACGGCATTGTGTTGACGTAGGGTTGTTGGCAAACCTTGCACCTATTGAGCGGATATCGCCTAACAAAATACGTGTGTAAACTGCATTGAGTTGCGTCGAGCGAGGGTCGACGACTGTCACAGCTGGGTCGACCCAGCGTCGACACTGTGTCGACCCGCCGTACTAGAGGGTATATACGGTAGCTGCGTTGACAAAGTTACTTACAAGTGTCATAGAAAAACATAAGTTAGAAAGAGTAGAAGAAGTAAAATATCAAAAATCGATTCGAAGCCTGAGTCCGACAATATGAAAACACATACATAGAAATGCATGTAGGTATACATACGCTCTTGTGTTGTTTTTGCTAATTTTCGGCTAGGTCCACTTGAAACAGATCACAAACAGACGCACTGGCAAATGCGTGCATATGTATATACAGCGACACAATGCCTTGTAATTCCCTAGCTGGCCTCTCTCAACACCCGAGAGTGAGGTGGCGCCAGAGATTACAATTACGAAGCGCCCATCGATTTTGTACTCAGCGGCAGGTCTATTAGTACGTGGTTGGTGACTTTACTATGCTGAAAGTTGAGTGTGAGCGATGCCACACAATAAGACAAATTTAACGTTTGCAAATAAATCCGAATTATAGCCATGACTTAAATATATCATGTGCATTAAGTTTGAAGCAAATTGGCCAAATGCCCGACGAGCAGTTGAAAGTGCGTTTAGAACTTATTGACAAGGCTGAAAAGGCATTTGTGTTAACTCATGAAAGTTTTGAGGAGACTAGGTTAGGCTACAGCGGTACTAAGATTGAAACGTCTTACTCACGTATGCCAAAACCGTTGACTGAGTCCACACAACACCGTCTACCCGGATGCAGGGTATGTGACCCTATTTGAAGGCTTGATTCCAAAACAAGGCCTGTATGATGGAGAAAATATTTTTGGGTTAATTCTCGCTATTTCGGAGAGGTCTAATAGAAAATAAGAACCAAAAAAGCGAATTCTGGTTTTACAGAGTACAGCTGGGAAACAGTTTCCTTCTCCTCGTCACGACAACTTCTGTCATTAGCAAGGGCTAGCAGTCTCGATGCATGCAATCCCACCAGCCAGTGTCCCGTGACGGTTCTGATAATAGAGGCACAGCCTTAGACTTGAAGACCGCCTATTTCTGCGCGTTGGCCGTGTCTTTCTGGGTACCCTACATGTGCCGGTGGTCACCTATTGTTGGCTGCGCGTTCAAAGTGATCTACAACTTTAAGCTTGCAGCTGGACATGGGCATACCCAAGCCCTCCTTATCAGAGACGAGAGGCATGGTAGTGCACTGTCTTGCCAGCTCGTCCGCTTTGCAGTTGCCCTCGATGCCGGGCACTCATATGAGGTAGAGATCGAACTGCTCTAGTTAGTGAACGATATCGCATTGAGTGATTTGATAACCGCCTGACTGTCAGAGAAAACTCAGATTTTTAATACAGAGCATTTAAGTTCCTGAAGGGATTTAAGTGCTTCTTGTATAGTAGTGATTTCTGCCTGAAATACACAGTGGTCAGGAAGGTTAAAAGATTTACTTATGGAAAGTTCATTGCAGAAGACACCTCCCTCTACCTGGTCGTCTAGCTTTGAACCATCCGATAAAATTTTTATCGCGTCTGTCGGCCCCGTTGTCCCTTCACTCCAGTGGTCCCTCGAAGGGAAGAGTGAGTGAAAGGAGTTTCTAGGAAACTCCTGCGCGCAACAGTTATCTGTTACTGGCGAAGAAGCGAGTTTCCGTTAAGTATTGGAGTGTCCGTGTGGCAGTTCGGTCTACTGAATTATTTATTTTCCCATCTGGTCTATGGGCAGAAGATTTATAATAGTATGTTGTCGAGGGCCTCATTACCTTGTCATGATGGCTGTGTGAAACCACAGCGTGAATTGGGGTGTCATTCCCTGTTGCAATCCAATGGATTTTCTACACGTGTATAAAGCAACTGGAGATTTCTTAGCAAGCTCATTGGTGTTTGCTATCTAAAGTGAGCCCTAAGTATTTGACCGATTTGCTGAAGGTAAGTTCTACCCTGTTTAGGGTAGGTGGCCTGAGGTGAGGGATTTTGTTTTTCCTGGTGAAGACAGCAAGGTCAGCTTACCAGGACCGTTACTTCTTTTCTAGATGGACAGAGTACGAAGTACTGCGGTCATGCTTTTGCACTGAGTTTGAGGGTATTTTCCCGAGAAAGCAATCGCGACATCGTCCACGTTGGCAATTACTAACGAGCCCTCTCCCTAAATAAAGCGCAGTAGAGTATTTACTGGCACGATTCATATGAGAGGAGAAAGAACACCTGCAGGCTGATTTGGAGATTGTCGTTGAATCGAGAGTTGCTTTGACGATCCTGCGTTTCAGCAGTTGGTCGATCAGATCACGGTGAGCACGGTGCTCAACACCCAAGCCCATGAGCGTGTCGGTAATTGCATCTGGGACGACGAAGCAACGTGTTGTCTCAGATGGAAACCAAGCACCCTTTGAAATCTTTTGAGCAAATAGGATGTGAGACTTATCAGACGAAAGTCCTTGGGGGTTGTTTGAAAAGCTTTTTCTGCCTTGGGAATGAAGACGACTTTGAGTTCAAGCCAGGTCGTTGGGATGAAACCCGTCGTCCAGATACCAGAAAAAATTTACTGGAGCCAGTTTATGGCCATCTCCTCTGCGTGCTGCAATCGGGCTTGAACGATATCGCCCGGTCCGGGAGATTTGATGGGCCTGAAACTGTTGATAGCTCACGAGATCAACTCCTTTGTCTGGAAGTCTGTGGAAAGTTCATGTGAACTCCTGTAGTTTCCTGAGGGAGTGCTACTGTTGAGCAGACCGGAATGTGAGTTTCCATTAGAACTTGTAGAGACTCTGAGGTGGACATAGTCCACGAGCCATCTGACTTTTTAAGAAAACCAACTGTAGATGGAGTTTAAAAAAAACTTTTCTTAACCTCGCGGCTTCAGTGGTGCTTTCCATATTGTAAGAGGCGAGATTAGTTTCATCAAGACACCATGATCATCTGATCATCTCCTTGCCGTGCGTTATTGAAAATCTTTTGCGATGTCTTGCGAAGCTCACTTATTTGGGAAGACCGCCATGGTGGCTCGGCTAATACCCTTCAAGGTTTGCTATGAAGGGATGACTTGTCAAGGGCGATTTTGTAATTATTTGTGAGTAGGGGTGCATACTTGGGGGAGGGTATACCCACTGTTGGGATTCAGGTATGAGACATTTGAGATGGTCTCTGAAAACGGTGAGCACTCTCTATTTAATTAGCTTTGGGTGAAAGGAAATTTGTGTTGTAAACACATACCCCGGCGCGGAATGTATTGGGCACATCCTTCTAGTCAACTACAACAGGTTTTGCGCGAGGATAAACCTCTCCCAGCATGGGTTCGGCCTTCTGGTACCAATGAACTAAAGATGGTTCTGAGGTGGGCAAGCTGAGGCCAGGTTGCGGATAGCGCAAGGCCTCTAGTAGAGGTTAGCTGCGAATAGCGACTTGTCGTGAATAAGCAGTCCCGGACAATAGCGGGTACCACACCGCAAGTGGGACCGACAAGGCGCTTGTCTGACCACCTTTAAAAAATTTTCTTACACACACCCAAATCCCTACACGTGTTCCTACCCACATCCTATACCCAACATCTCACAAGGGCAGTGGTGACGTCCTGAAGCAAGGGTGCCACTTCATCTCCCTAAACCAGGGTGTTAAGCGTTCCGTGCCCAATGGTTGGTTTGCAGTCAGGGGTAACCGACTGTATTTGAACGGAGCCTCACCGATACCTAGCCGCTTTGGTGAGAATTCCTGGCCCCGGCGTGTTAATGGGGGCTATGACACGTCGGTACTACTTTACCTTACACTCGTGGGATCTTATGGACACAGACAAATTTTTGAAAAATATGCGGGGCTTAACCGCAACCCAGACAGCAGAGCGGGTGGAAGAGAAGGCTCTGGACAAAGGCGTCAAGCTGACGCCGCGCAGGGGCCAGGCCCCTCACTCCAAGAGCACTGCTCAGCCGAAGGGCTCGTCCGCGAAGCCGAGTACCTCGAAGAGTGCAGATACTTTTAAGTCTCTAGTGGTCGTCAAGCCGGCCGTTTGAATCCCAAAAGAGGCTGCAGAATAAGAAGCCGCCCCTACCGGCACCAGGTCAGCCTGGCGGCTCTGACAACCCGCTAAGGCAAGGCCTCAGCGGAGCCGGTCTTAAATGGTACCTCCGGTACCTTGGGCCTGGCTTGAAACCCGAAGGGGCAAGAAGAAGAGCACTGGAGCATCGGGCCCCGACCGCATCTCCAGTTGAGAGCTCCGACAGCCCGGCCGTGGCGGGGAGGAAGCGACGACTTCATCACACGTCGCCTACCGAACTCCCCAAGGACTTCAAAAGGACGAAGGGTAGAGGCAAAAGGACTCCGGAGGGCCAAGGTACCAACGTTTCGAAGCGACCGAAGGCGGCCACGTGTGCCGGTGTAGCCAAGGGCACCAACCTTGCTATACTGGCTTGTGACTTCCCGAAGAAGCGACTGAACAAGGAGAATCTGACGGCGGTGGAGACAGTCCTTGTTGAGGAGATGAGAAAGGACTGGACCGCCAGCCTCAATTTCAACGGTATCCAATTCCGGGACGGACTAGTCCTGGTGGACTGTCTGGACGAGGATGCCAGGAAGTGGCTCGAGCCGAAGGTGCCCAGCATCAGGACCGCAGTGGGTGTGGCAGTTCGTACATGCCCACAGGACGAGATTCCAGAGTCGAACATCGTCACGATTTACCTGCCACGCACGGCGGGTGAGACGGTGGAGAAATCTCTTGGGCTGCTCATTGAGCAGAACAAGGGTCTCCTCACCGGGTCGTTCTCAGGCGCCTAGAGACCAAAGGCGGCAAGGTGCTGACGCTTGGGATGGACGATGAAGCTCTCACACTCCTCAAGAGCAGGGACATGATGGTGAGTTTTAGATTTGGCCAACTGAGGTGCCGGTTGCACAAAAAGCAAGCCGCACCAGAGACGGTTGAAAAGGTGCAAGCAGACGACGTGCCTGACACGTGCTCAGCGAGTCGGACCCCGTGTGCGAAAAGCAGACGTCCAATGATAAGCGAACACCCCCCGGGACGCTGTCAGAACAAATATCTGACGCTCTCTGAGGGTGAACAAGAGCTCTAAGGATGGTGGCCACCAGCGTGGCACAGATTAACCTGCATCACGCGAGGGCAGCTTCGGCTGTCATCAGCAGGTTGATCTCCAGGTGTGACCTGGGGCTGGTGCTCATCCAGGAGCCATGGGTCAGAGGCAGGATCTGCGCCCTTAACCATGTAAGTTCGCAACTAGTTGCAGATATGAGGGAGACATCGTCAAGAGCGTGCATCTTGGTGTGAAAGAACACTGACTTTTTTTGTCTCTCCAAATTTCTCAGCAGGGATCTTATAGCGGTGCTAATCACTGGCATGTTCGGAAGTATGGTGGTGGCGTCGGCCTACTTCCCGGGTGATACTGCAGAAGCCCCCACAAAAGAGGTTCAAGGTCTGGTGGCACACTGCAGATGCAAACGCGCACAGAGTAGCGTGGGGCAGCACGGATAACAACAGTAGAGGTAAGTGCTTACTTGACTATCACCTTACGGTGTTCAATGTGGGGGCTGAACCCACTTTTATCACCAAAAACTGAGCCGAGGTACTCGATATTACTTTCGGCAACAGGGGGGCCTCTGAGATGATTAGCAATTGGAGGGTCTCAACAGAACCGTCAATTTTGGATCACAGGATTATCTTCTTCGACATTAGTAGCAATTTTAGGTTTAGTAAAATCATTAGGAATCCCCGGCGGACCGATTGGCCGCTCTACCAGTCCTGCCTGGGCTTAAATCTGAGCAGACTAAAGCATAGTAGAAGGGTCTCTTCACTTGAAGAGCTAGAGCAACTCTCAGTAGAAGTTGGCGAGACGATTTTAAATGCCTATCATGCAAGTTGTCCAGCTAAATCCAAAGAATCCAACAGGGATAGCCCTTGGTGGAAAAAAAAGCTAGGGATGCTTCGTGCAGAAGTCAGGAAGCTGTTTAATACAGCCAAAAAGAATAGTGACAGATAGGACCTGTATACCAAGAAACCAACAGAATATATCAAGGAAATCCGGTACAGCAAGCGTGCCCACTTCCGGAGTTTTTGCTCTAGCCTTGAGCAGGCCGCACCAGGCGTGAGAGTTTTTAAGGCGATCTCGAAAGGTAAAGTGCTTTCCGAACTCTGTCTAAAAAGGCCTGATGGTTCCTTCACGAAAAATGAGGTGGAGAAGGCAGAACTTCTCCTGCAAACTCACTTCCCACTTTGTAAAACCATCACCAGCACTGATAGCTGTTACAAAACGGTCCCCAATAGGAGACCGGACTGGAGCCTGGCTGCAGCCATAGTAACAGAGCAAAAGATTAGATGAGCCATTGGAACGCTCAGTCCCTATAAGGCCCCAGGTATGGACGGAATCCTTCCCGTCCATCTTCAGAAGGGGATGGAACAGCTAATAGTGTTCCTCATCCGGGGAAGCCCAGCTATGGGCTACGTACCTAGGGCATGGAGGACGGCCAGGGTGATCTTTATCCCGAAGGTGGGGAGAAAGGACCCTTTTCACCCCAAATCCTTCAGGCCGATCAGCCTAACATCCTTTTTGCTGAAAATCCTTGAAAAGATAGTTGACAATCACATTAGGACCTCGTTCCTAGTGTCCAGTCCGGGGGCTAAGGCTTTGTTAGTGTAGCGTGTGTGCCTGTCGCCGCGTCGTACTGACCCAGCCTGTGGTAATTGGCAGTCACATGCTGACTACTGAAGACCGACCATACATGGTGAAGAGCCACATCCTGCTCGAGGTGCCACTGCTCTAGACAAAATATGGCGGATCTAGAGAGGACAACTCGAAAAAACCCGTAATCACCGGTGTTACCGAACCGTGCCCCTGTGATGAATGGCACTACGTCAGTGTGTTTTTTAACGGTGGCTTCCGGATACCTGGCACCTCCGGTCGTATAAGTGCCCGATCCGGGGTATGAGGCTCTGCCCCGTGGGATACTTCCTTCCTCATCACTCGTGGAACCAACTTATGGAAAACCAAATTGAACAACAACAACAACAAACAGGGTGCTCAAGCAGCCTCAAATCGATTGATATCGTACCTACACGGCAACCCGATGTAGCTATGGACATCTTGTAGTATACATATATATCGAGGGCATACCGTACGCAAAGTACTTAAAATATATTGAACAGCAATACTTTGTTGCTGCATGTAAACATAACGTAAACACAAATCAAAGAACGACACTTTGTTGTTAAACATAAGCAGCCAGCACATTTCAAGTGGCTGGTAACATGATCGCATGAGAATGCAACGGGCACAGTCAAAGCCGCGTCAGCATTCTCACGCTGTGGCCACTCGTGATATATATATGTATAATACTCTCGCTCTCTTACAAATATACATTATACATACATATGTAATATATGGAAAATACATAACCGTCTCTCTCTGCTGTCCAACTGTGGGCAGCGCAGCAAGGAGACTTAGGCTTACTGAGAACCTAAGTAAAATGTTTAAGACCAGAAACAACTGAACGTTGAACGCGGCACCTTCGCTGCGTTCCCTACCAAAATAAATATTGAAAAAACCAAACTGACTTTCACTTATCACATGGCGACCGTGACGCCGGATTATTGCAGTTACAAAAAACAACCAAAAAAGTGAACAGCAAAATTGTCTTTCACTTTAAATGTGCATAAACAACAACAGCAGCAAATACAAAACCTAAACAACAGCAGCAGCAAGCGGCCAGACTTGCGCAATTCCAACAACAACAACAGTAATAACGACGACAACAACAGCAGCAGCTACAGCAACAGGAACAACAACAATCTCCAATGGAGGAGAGTAGAGTTAGTGTTATGGGAAGACGCGGAGGTTTGCAACTCAAAATCAAAAAAAGATTAGCACACCTAAAGTGGCTGTTATATACAAACACACCACCTCCCACGTGGGCAACAGCCCAAAAGATGCAAGCCGACCTTGATTATTTAAAACAAGACTCGGACAAAACACCCCAAACACAAAAACTCACTCAGCTAAAATAAATATTTTACACGAAAAAATATTAACTAAACCTCCATCACCAAAACAAATACCGAGAAAGCCAAAAACGTGCCCGAAAGATTGCCCAGGACCACTGGAAAGCCCTTTTTGTGAATCTTCTTGTGCGATGACCGGCACCGGAATCAACAGCCTGTGCAGCCAGCACCGGCACCGTCTGGCGCACCAAGCCAGACCAAGAAGAAGCAAACCGACAGCGCTTCCAAGGGCGCAATTTTTTTTTAAAAATAGCACTGCGTTGCTAAATTTTTTTTTAATTGCATTACGATGCATATTTTTTTTTGGTAATTATGCAGTTTGGTTACTTTTCCGAAAAGTGGGGGAATTTTTTTTTTTTTTTTATACGCACCTTCGATTGGTTGCCGCTAATGATATTCCATGGGGGGAGGCTGAAATTTCCCATAAACTCCATGAGTTACGGGGTTTTGAAATTCTCATAAATAGTTTTCGATATTTTGATGTTGCGCTAGGGAAGGGGGTGAACACACACACACACACACACACACACACACACACACACACACACACACACACACACACACACTGTGAACAAAAGTGAAGAACGTTGAAAATTTTGAAGGCCCTGATAAGGGCCGATGAAAGACGTTGACATATTATGCTGGCGCATCGCATTGGAAAAAAAAAAAAATTTTTTTGTCGTTTTACAGATTTTACAAATTTCACAAATTTTGCAAATCCATTCGTTTATGTATGCATAGGTGTGTGTGCGTGCGTGAAAAAAATGTGCCCGATAGTGTGATCTGCTCCGGAACATAGCCAACAGTGCCTTGGCGTGAGCCACTGCTTTACGGCGTTTGAAAGTTTAAAATGCCGTAAAAACTTTCAAACGCCGTAAAAGCAGTGGCTCACGCCACTGCTATTGGCACTATTGGCTATGTTCCGGAGCAGATCACACTATCGGGCACATTTTTTTCACGCACGCACACACACCTATGCATACATAAACGAATGGATTTGCAAAATTTGTGAAATGGGAAATTTCAGCCTCCCCCCATGGAATATTACTTACAATGATGCAATCAACAGCTTCATGAAAAAAAAAATTCCCAAACTTTTCGGAAAAGTAACCAAACTGCATAATTACCTTTTTTTTTTACTATATAAAATACTAATATAAAATTGAGCGAAACCTTTTTCGCCCGATTAGAAGTACAGCCCGTAAAGCTATACGAACAAATAGGAAGGAAAAAATGTTAAATATAAAAGTCACTGAACAAAACTATTATGAAAAATTAAATTCACAATTTTTAAAATACTTTTATATGAAAAAAAAAATTTTGCTTTTAATGTTCACAAGTAAATATTAGTGAATTAGAAAATAAAAATAATTTCAAAAATAACACAAAAAAAAAAAAGACAAATTATGGTCGAGCTAAAATTATTAGCTAGGTATATTCCATTCTTAGAGCTAGTAATAAGTACAGGGTCAGTAAACCCAAAATTGGTTTTTGTCCTAAAGTGGATTAAAAACAATGCGATAGTACGCAAACATGTATATGACCAGATTAAAAGAATCATCATATTACGGTACAAATTGATGTTAAGATCAGTTAAAAGAATCCCCAAATCTATACACGAATTATTCGCGGATCAAGTCATCAAAGCTGAACCACTGAGTTCAGAAAGTGACGACTATGACGAATAATAGTGTACTAATATTTTATGTTCTATAAATGGAATGGAGTAACATCCTTACATTCCTTAAGGAACAACGTATTAATTGATTAGCAATGAAAACACAATTGCTCAAATCATCGCAAAATTGACAAAAACAGTAAAAGGAGAATCGGTTGAAGTAATATCAGCCAAACTCCTCAATTTACAACAAAAAATCAAAACAGCCAACACTTATACGCAAGAAGTTGAGCAATTGACGAGAGCTTTAGAGGGTGCATATATTAATGATGGTTTAACATCAGACATGGCCACCAAATACAGCACAAATTTAGCTGTCAAAGCCATGACCAAGAATTGCGCTATTGATAGAGTTAAACTCATCATGCAAGCAGGCACATTCAACAATATGAATGATGCTATTTCTAAATTTGTCGACAGTTGCACCGAAGCAACTGGAAATACCAACACTGTCCTATATTATCAAAATTACTCTCAACGTGGCGGAAGCCACGACACTGTCGTGACGACAGAGGTAATTACAGGGGACGACCTTTTAACAGAGGCCGTTTCAGAAATAACAATAATAACGGCAACCGATATAATAATAATAGAGGTAATTCTAGAGGCGGCTCGTACAGAGGCGACCAAACTAGAGGCCGTGGACAGCAAAACTTGGTCAGAGTTACACAAAGTAATTCGGAAAACCAACAAACCCCCTTGAGCAACCCACAGTACATATACTGAACATAAATCTTAGTCTCAGTAGCATCATTAAAATCCAAAACCAAAAAAATAATATACCACTTACATTATTAATAGATACAGGAGCAAATGTCTCAATATTGAAGAATAATAACTTAGATTCAGATATAAATCACAACTATAAAACCAATATATCAGGAATTGGACAGGGAATAATCCAGTCAATCGGACAATCACCAATTGACTTACTTTTCGATTACTGCGTAATCAATCACGAATTCCAAATATTTCATAATGAATTCGATTTTTATTGTAGGTCAGTGTAGAATGTTTGCGTTGTGTGCTGTTTATGGGTTGTTCCGACCGTAGTTTCATCATCGAATATTAAAGGAGGTTATTTTAATATTGATTTTTCTCCTACTTTTTTGGCGTCTATGCCGCCTTTATTAGGGAGCCTGATTTTTTGAAAATTGTGACTGAAGCTATATTTTTGGCTGGCCAGATAGCGCTATTTCGAATGCTGCCAAGCAGTGTTAGCAACCTGAAGCGAGCTGACTATCGTACCAGGGGCGTAGAATTATCGTACATGGACCGAAATTATCGTACTTTTTTTTTAACAGAACATATGTTTATGCATGGTTTAAACCTGAACAGACTTCCTTTCCACTTGAAGTTCAATAAACGCGCCAAATTTGAAATTAGCTCTGACAAAGAAGAAATGGATATGAAACACTAGTGATAAATAAAATGAAAGAATTTTTTATTTATCAATATATACTTTATTCATAAAAACAAGAAATATATACTCTATTCATAAAAACAAAAAATAAAATTACTATATTTTAATAAACCGTTTCACTCAAAAATCGTTTGATTCACTGCTCGTGCTCATTCTTTATTGTACAGATTAAAAATATACATATACATACTGAAGCAATGTTTTTGATAGATATACTTACTTGTCAATACAACACAACAATAACAGCAATCAAAATTTTGTTGTCTTAGAAAACCGCTTCAGTCTTTACTTGATTTAAATAACTTTTTAACACAACTGACAACAATTTTACGCAAACGTATCAAGTACGAACATAATCGAAATTCTCGGAAAATCGAATATCCAACTTATTCTCTAGTGGTAGAAATTATCGTACAATCTGCGTACGATAATAATGTGCTATCGTACATCGTACGTAGGCACGAAATTATCGTATATGTACGATAATTATCGTACGGTTCCGAACACTGCTGCCAAGCATTTTCATCAGTGACCTTCTGTTATTAGAACTATTTTACTCAAACTGATCGTATATGAAACTATTGTCTGGGACATACCATGCGATGGAATTCTTGGATTAGATTTCATAAGAAAATACAATTGCATATTAGATTATCAAAATGATGAATTCATCATTAAGCCAAAATCCCTAAGTTATCAAATACATGTTCCACTATTACACAATGATATTGATAATTCAACCCAAGAGATCTCTCCCAAACTTAAAAGAAAAAAAATGGCGTTTAGTAGTTGACTATCGCCAAATAAATAAAAAACTTTTGGCAGACAAATACCCACTGCCAAGAATAGAGGAAATCTTAGACCAATTAGGACGAGCACAATATTTTTCATGTCTCGATCTCATGTCAGGATTTCACCAAATAGAACTAGATGAGAAATCTAGAAATATAACATAATTTTCAACGAACTCCGGTTCTTATCGCTTCACGCGATTACCATATGGTCTTAAGGTGGCACCAAATTCATTTATGCGAATGATGACACTCGCATTTTCTGGCCTTGAGCCATCCCAAGCATTTCTCTACATGGATGACCTAGTTGTCATTGGCTGTTCAGAACAGCACATGTTTAAAAATTTGTCAAACATCTTTGACCTGTGTAGAAAACACAACCTAAAATTAAATCCAGAGAAATGTTCGTTTTTTATGCACGAGGTTACATTCCTTGGGCATAAGTGCACAGACCATGGCATCCTTCCTGATGACAAAAAATATGATGTTATTAAAAACTATCCAACACCTACTGATGCGGATAGCGCACGACGTTTCGTCGCGTTCTGTAATTATTACAGAAGATTTATTCACAACATCGCACAACATTCACGTCATTTGACCAGATTGTGCAAAAAGAATGTCCAATTCGAATGGACAAAAGAATGCGAAGATGCATTTAAATACTTAAAAAAGGCATTAATGAAGCCTACATTGTTGCATTACCCTGATTTCAGCAAAGAATTTTGCATAACCACAGATGCAAGTAAATATGCATGTGGTGCAGTACTAACTCAAGAGTACAACGGGGTGCAATTGCCAATTCCATACGCTTCTCGATCTTTCACGCGAGGAGAAAGCAACAAATCAACTACAGAGCAGGAATTAGCTGCTATCCACTGGGCAATAAAACACTTTAGACCATATGTTTATGGCAGGCATTTCTTAGTTAAAACAGACCATAGACCACTAACATTCTTATTTGCAATGAAAAACCCGACATCTAAATTAACAAGAATGAGACTAGATTTGGAAGAATATCAATTCACAGTAGAATATCTCAAGGGGAAAGATAATCACATAGCTGACGCATTGTCAAAAATAAAGATAGAACAGCTAATTGAAATAAATAGGAACATTGATGGTCCAAACAAGATCATCAAAACGACAAAAAAACATCTGCGCAGATGAACAAATAATATTGCAAAAGAAAGAAAAAGAGCCCAATGTCTACGAAGTCGTTAGCAATAGCGAAGTAAAGAAATTTGTAAAAATAAAAATGAATAATTTTAAATATTTACTCAAAAGAGGAAAGCAAATTATTTCACAATTTCCAGTTAACGATTTGTATTCTAATGAAAAATTCGATTTAGATCAATTTTTTCAAAGGCTTAATTCAGAAGCCGGATTACATAAAATCAATAACTTACAGATGTCACCAAGTGAACAAATTTTCGAATATGTATCACTAAATGAATTTAAAAATATGGGCAATAAATTTTTAAGCAAAATAAAAGTAGCGCTATTAACAAAGGTGACACAAATAGACAAAAATGACGAAAGTCATATAAAAGCAATACTGTCGAAATATCACGATGATCCTATAGAAGGAGGCCATACAGGAATTACGCGTACCCTGTTAAAAATAAAGAAATACTATTATTGGCCCCAAATGACCAAAACAATAACGAAGTATGTAAAAACTTGTATAAAATGTCAACAAGCAAAGATTACAACACATACTAAAGCACCAATGACCATTACAAATACCCCAAGCACAGCATTTGATATTGTATTAATAGATACTATTGGTCCATTACCTCGTACAGAGAATGGAAACGAGTACGCTATAATAATAATATGCGATCTCACCAAATATCTAGTTACAATACCAGTAACAGACAAAAGCGCGAAAACTGCTAAAGGGATATTTGAATTCTTTGTATTAAAGTACGGTCCAATGAAGACGTTCATAACGGACATGGGTACTGAATACAAAAATTCACTTATCACTGACTTGTGCAAGTATATGAAAATAAATAATATACATTCAACTGCACACCACCACCAGACTTTAGGAACAATTGAAAGAAGTCATCGAACTTTCAATGAATTTATTCGATCGTATATCTCGATTGACAAAGATGATTGTGACACATGGCTGAATTATTTCACCTATTGTTTCAATACAACCCCATCAACAGTACATAAATACTGCCCATATGAACTCGTCTATGGAAGACTACCTAGACAGTTCACAGAATTTTATATAGATAATATTGATATATATAACATAGATGACTACGCAAAAGAATTTAATTTAAGATTAGAAACAGCCTATAAAAGAGCAAACATTTTAATAGACTTAGAAAAACAAAAGCGAAAAATAGAATACGACAAACAACTAAATGACATAAGTCTAGAAGTAGGATCTTTAGTGTTACTTAAAAATGAGACAGCTCATAAATTAGAAAGTAAATATTTAGGACCATATAAGGTAATAAACACAGAAAATAGAAACAACGTAAAGATAGACGTAGGTAAGAAAAAATATCAAATAGTACATTATTATTATTATGAAGTGGAGGTCTGTGCACTGCGACCACCTGGATCTATTGTGCCCTTTTCCTAGTGTATGAGCTACAGCTCCTCGTACAGTGCGATTGATCGCAGAAACGCGATGATGTCGCTTGGACGAAGAGCCCTCATCTCCTCAGAATTAAGTGAGACCCGCCCTAGCTGAGATAATCTCAGCCGACCTATGGCCAGGCACTCTTCTAATAGATGCTCTGGAGTTTCGTCCCCCTCCAGACAGAGCCTGCAAGTGCCTTCGTTGCCTATGCGTATCCTTTGTAAATGCCAACGCAATCTGCAGTGTCCCGTCAAGAAGCCTGTAACAATCCGAAGAGATACTTTGATCAGCTTCAGACAGTCTTCAGTCCTCGTCTTGTTGTAGTTACCTATAAGCCTTTTACTCTGTCTCGCCCCCTGCGAGCACAGCCAGAAGTTTTCACTAGCAGACCAGAGGTCAGAGCGACTGCTCTGCTCGATGACCCCAGGGCCTAGCCCACAGAAAGGTTCTGGCCCGTAGAAAGGAGTGCTAGCCCCTTTCCTGGCCATTTGGTCTGTTACCTCATTGCCTGGAATTCCCGCGTGCCCAGGGACCCAATAGATGGTGACTCTATTATTAGCCCCCAACTTGTTAAGTGATTCTATACACTGCCAAACCAGCCTTGAGACAATTTTATATGCACTTAGTGCTTTTATTGCCGACTGACTGTCTGAAAAAATGGCAATGTCCCTGCGATCGTAACCTCTGTCTAAGTTGAAAGCGGTACATCTCTCTATTGCGAGTATTTTCGCTTGGAAGATACTAGTAAACTTGCCAAGAGGTTCATGGTATTTGAGTCGAGGTCCGCAGACTCCGGCCCCAACCCCCTCCTCTGTAAGTGAACCATCTGTGTACCACCTAATAGCATGTGTTTTTACATTATAGGTAGTTGACAGGCTGGTCCAATCTGCCTTATTGCTAAACTCTATCTTAAAGAGCTTTCTGAAGCTGAATTGCGCCATCTGCGCATCCCGTGGGTAGTCTAAAAGTGAGCCCGTGGCTCCTGCCGCCGATCCGGTTGCTAATGCTCCCGTTCATCTCATATGACTACTGCTTGCGTTGTGTTTTATGTATATGTGCAACGGTGGAAGTCCAAGTAGAACGTCAAGAGCCGTGGATGGACAGGTGCGCATTGCGCACGAGAAGGACGAGCAGGCATGCCTCTGGAGTTTACCCAGTTGCTTCCTTGCGCCTTCCCGGTCCATGCGTCCAGCGCAGACCACTGCTCCGCAGCACACCATGGGCCTCACCATAGCAGTGTACATCCACATCAGAATCTTAGGTGAGAGCCCCCAGTTTTTCCCCGCAAGAGTTCTGCAGCTCATCAGGGCTAAGGTTCCCTTCTGAACAGCATGCTCCACATGCTGTTTCCAGAGAAGTCTTTTATCTAGTATGACCCTTAGATATTTGACCTTCGTGGACAAAGGTATAATTGTACCCCCAATGATTATAGGTCTAATCGATTTGAGCTTGTACCGGTTTGTGAAGGCATTGATTGTGGTCTTTGCTGGGTTGATGCTCAGCCCCACGTCCCTACACCAGTCCAAGCTAAGTTGTAGACCCAAGGTGACTCTATCACATAGTGTGTTCTCAAAATTCCCTCTGCAGATAATGGTAATGTCATTAGCATAGCCAAGACACCGAAATCCATTATCCGTAAGCGTGAGCTCTGATCGTCGAATTACTGACGGTAACTTCTGCTATACGAGAATCCAGGAGTTTGCCCAACCAGAACGTGAGTCCTGATTCCACTCCTTTTCTCTCAAGAGCTCTAACGACCACGTCATGCGCCGTGTTGTCAAAAGCACCCTCTATGTCCATAAAGGCGCAGAGTGCAACCTCTTTTGCTTTCACAGACTTCTGGAGAGTGTTCACTAAGTCAAGCAGAGCTGACTCCGTTGACATCCCTGCCCTGTACGCATGTTGATGTGCATGTAGTGGCTTAACCACTAGGTGTACCGATCTTATGTGATTGTCAACTATCTTCTCTAGAGTTTTTTTGCAGGAATGAGGTAAGGCTGATTGGCCTGAAGAATTTAGGAAGGAACGGGTCCTTTTTTCCTACCTTCGGGATGAAAATCACCCTCGCCGTCCTCCACGCCATAGGTATGTACCCTAGGGCAATGCTACCTCGGAAGATTCTAATTAAGAAAACTATGAGAGGGTCGATGCCCTTCTGTAAGTGGATGGGAAGGATACCATCAATCCCCGGGGCTTTTTAGGGACTAAGTGCACCGATTGCCCATCTGATCCTATGCTCAGTTACGATTTCCGCAGCTTGTTTGAAGTCGAGTCTTCTCCCTGATGCCTGTACGTGACTGCTATCACTATCTGAAATGGTCCTACATAGCGGGAAATGAGTTTGCAAGAGAAGTTCGGCCTTCTCTACCTCATTGTCCGTGAATGTCCCATCTTGTCTCTTAAGGCAAAGTTCCGAGAGCACTTTGCCTTTCGAGATGGCTTTGAACACTCTTGCAGCGGGCGGGGCCTGCTCTAGAGTGGAACAAAACTTCCTGAAATGATCACGTTTGCTACTGCGTATCTCCTTGTTATACTCAGTAAGCTTCCTGGTATAACAATCCCATTTGTCATTAGACTTTTTAGCTGCGTTAAACAGCTTCCTAACCTCCACCCGAAGAAGTCCTAGCTTTTAAGCCCACCATGGATTATCCCTGCTGGATCTTATACTTTTTAAGGGACAGCCAGGCGGCTATCAAAGCTCTACATTCGATATCATCAAACTCGATATCCGTCACAAACTGCCGCAAATCTCTTCAAGAGATGGCTGAGCAGTTCGAGCTTTACCTAATTTGGGTGCCCGGACATGAGGGCATCGAGGGCAATTGTTAGGCGGACGAACTGGCAAGGCATGGAACTACTTTGCCTCTCCTGACAGACAAGGAGGGCATGGGTATTCCCATGGTCAGCTGCAAGCTAAGAGTTCTTTCACATTTTGAACTTGAAGCTAATAAAAGGTGGCAACTCAATAATGCAACGGCTAGGATTGCTAGGCAAACCTGGCCTACAGCGCTTTGCGTTCTTCTGGCCTAATCAACTTAAACAGATTAGGCTGTGCTGCTGTAATAAGGGCAATTACGGGACATTGGCTAGTAGGGACTCACGCAGCAAGACTTCTAGCCCCTTTTAATGATTTCTGCAGAAGCTGTCGAGACGAGGTGGAGGAGGAAACGGTTTCCCACCTTTTCTGCGACTGTCCGGCACTCTGCAAGACCAGAAATCGCCACCTCGGCTCCTTTTTCTTAACGGACCTCTCCCAACTAGCGGATATAAGCCCGAAAAATATCCTGTCTTTTATAAGAGCCTCGGGCTGGGACCACGCCCTCGAAAGCGGTGTTACACACTCTGCGTCTGGGTAGACGGCTTAGGTCGCAGTCCAAACGCGGCACCACAACGGGCCAACTCTGGCCTACGTGAGTGGGGGGTCTTTTCCTCTCACTACCGCTCTAACCTAACCTAAGGGACAGCTTGAATGATAGGCATCCAAGATAGTTTTGCCCACGTCTATATAAAGCTGCTCTAACTCTTCCTGTGAGGAAGTTCTTTTACTATAGTTAAGCCTACTCAGATTAACCTCCAGACAGGACTGATATTGTTGCCAGTCAGTCTGCCGAGGATTTCTGATGTCCTTACTAAAGCTCAGATTACTGCATATATCGAATAGGATAATCCTATGGTCCGACAATGAAGGTTCATTGGAGACTCTCCAGTTGCGGACCAACCTGGAGCCTCCATCATTACCAAAGGTGATATCTAACACCTCGGCCCTGGTTTTGGTAACAAACGTAGGTTCTGCCCCTACGTTGAAAACGGTGGGATCCTTAACTAGTAGAAAATCAAGTAAACACTCACCTCTGCTGTTGGTATCTGTACTGCCCCACGTGATGCTATGTGCGTTGGCATCGCACCCCAGCAGCAATGGGAGCTTCTTACTGCTGCAGTAGTCCACTAGATTCTGGACTTCTAATGGAGGAGCCTCCGCCTCGTCTCCGACGCCGACGCCACCACGATACTCCCGCGCTCTCCAGTGATCAACACTGCCACTACATCTTTAGTGAGAAAATTAGAAAGACATAGAAAGTTAATATTCTTCCGTACCAAGATGCATGCTCTCGGCGATGTCTCTCTAACATCCGCAATGACTCTTGCACTTACGTGGCTATAGCTCTTGGATGAGCACCAGCCCCAGGTCCAACCTGGTGACCAACCTGCCGATGACAGCTGAAGCTGCCCTCCCGTGATGCAGGTTGATCTGTGCCACGCTGGTGGTCTCCATCCCTAGAGCTCTTCTTCACCCTCCGAGAGCGTCAGATAGGTCTCTGACTGCGCCCCGGTGGGCGTTCGCCCATCATCGGATGGCCCATCCTCGTTGGTGGTATCACCATCTCCTCGCACATTTAGCTTCGACAGGTCTAGTCCCTGTAGAGAGGCCGAGTCCAACTTGGCATCTATGGCCGCCAGCTTCCTTTCCGCTTCAGCTTTGGCTGACGCTGCCGAAGTGCCAGGCACAACGACAGCTTTCGCCTCCGCTTCCGCTTCTCCCTCCGTCGAGCAGTTCGCTTCGGCTGAGGCTGTCGAAGTGCCAGGCACAACGTCAGCTTTCGCCTCCGCAACCGCCGCCGCCGCTTCCTCCTTCTTGGCGTGGAGCTTGCATTTAAGCTGACCAAATCGGAAGCTAACCATCACGCCCCGGCTCTTCAGGAGAGCGAGTGCCTCATCCTCCACGCCTAGCGTCAGGATTTAACCTCCTTCAGCCTCTTTTCACCTCAGAAGCTTCCAAGTGTCCGTGCTGAGACCACGGTTCTGCTCGGTAAGCAGCCTAAAAGATTTGGCCACCGGCTTGCCAGCCGTCCGTGGCAAAAAAACCGTTACAATGTTGGGTAACGGTATTTCGTCTTTTGGGCAGGTGCAGAGCTGCACGCCCACCGCAGAGCTGATGCTGGGAGCTTTCAGCTCTAGCCACTTCCTAGTTCGTTTGGTGTCCTCCTTGACCACCACTCGAGGTTTGAAAGCCTCTACACTTCTGAAGTGCCTTGCTTTGAGGACGAGCCCCTTGGTTTGGCAACACTCTTCGAGTGGGGGGCCTTGCCCCCGCGCGGTGTCAATTTGCCACCCATGTCCAGAGCCTCCTCTTCCATCCGCTCTGCTAATTGAATTGCGGTTAAGCCCCGCCTATCTTTATTAAAAGTCTTGTTTTCCATAAATTTGGTCCCACGAGTGTGGGGGAAGTAGTACCGGCGTGTCATAGCCCCCACTAACACGCCGGGGCCAGGTATACTCACCGAGGTGGCCAGGTACCGGTGAGGCTCCGTACCCTGACTGCAAACCAACCAATGGACACGAATCACGTAACACCCTGGCTTATGGGGGTGAATAGGCACCCTTGCCTTAGGACGTCACCACTGCCCGTTTGAGATGTGGGGGATAGGAAGTGGGTAGGTTATTGTGTCGGAATTTGGGTGTGTGTAAGACAATGTTTTAAAGACGGTCAAACAAGCGCCTTGTCGGTCCCACTAACGGTGTGGTACCCGCTGTTGTCCGGGACTGCTTATTACGACAAGTCGCTATTCGCAGCTAACCTCCACTGGAGGCCTTGCGCTATCCGCAACCTGCGACCCGTCCGGTGGCTTCAGCTAGCCCACCTCAGAACCATCTCAGAGTTCGTTGGTACCAGAAAATAGTACATAAAAATAGATTAAAATTATTTAGAACAAATTAGCTCGAGCATAATTTTATAAATTGTCGGTCTGATCAACCACAATAGAATTAAAAAAAAAAAAAAAAAAAAAAAAAATATATATATATATAATCATTTTTATCATTACCAATATATTTTCATATTATATTTCATATTATGTTTTTACTACAATAAATTTACAAATATATGGAAAAAAAAACAAATATAATAACTAAAATAACTACATAGAATATTACGTTATTTTTTAAAAGGAGGGAGATGTAGTATACATATATATCGAGGGCATACTGTACGCAAAGTACTTAAAATATATTGAACAGCAATACTTTGTTGCTGCATATAAACATAACGTAAACACAAATAAAAGAACGACACTTTGTTGTTAAACATAAACAGCCAGCACATTTCAAGTAGCTGGTAACATGATCGCATGAGAATGCAACGGGCACCGTCAAAGCCGCGTCAGCATTCTCACGCTGTGGCCACTCGTGATATATATATGTACTAGTAAGAGACCCGCTACATATTAGCAAAATATTTAATATTCTCTTTTTCACGCCACCATTGAGGTTAAGAATCAGACGCGTCATTTTACTTTGATACCAAAGGTATCATATTATATTGGGCTTATGCAATGTCCGTCCAGGTGTCTGTCCGTCCGTCCGTCCGCCCGTCCGTTTGAACGCAACTTTTTTCAACACCCTTAAAGCTAGAGCTTTGCAACTTAGCAAATATCTTGGTACATACCTTCGTCAGACAAAGTGTTAAATTTGGCTCCACGACCTCAGGGGCCTGGGAAATCGATAACAAATCGATACCCCTCGATATGCAAATCTATGAAACACATATGAATATATATATATCACATTTTTGCAGCTAGAGTCACCAAATTTGTGGGCAAGATCGCCGATGACATTCCTCAAAAACTGCATCGAAAGTTTGGACGCCACGCCCACTTATCCCGCCCCCAGCCCCCCTTCAGTTATAATCGAAAATGACTGTATTTCCCACAGTTTTAAAGCTATACTCACAAAATTTGATGGGAAGGTAGATGCTGAAGTCTTAGAACTGATACCCCACTGATACCGCCCACCTTCTTAAATCTGAAATTTCTATACCTTTCACCAAACTTGTTCTATACATATAGATAAGCACGCTCCATAACATTAGTGTATGGCAGGTGCCCCAAGGAGTTGTCGAATTGGGTCCAAATTTTGCATCCATAATTTTTTTACACCCTTCCATGTCCTGACAAAGTTTCGGAACAATTAATTAATTTTAAAGCATAGCTCTAGTACAAAAGTTGAGAAAAAAAGGACTTAAGTGTTCAGGAGGTACCCGAAGGAGTGGTCCAAATTAAAAATCCTTTCTTAGTGCTTACTTTTACAAAGAATGGAATATTTTGTGAAAATTTCAGCCTTCTAGCTCTTATCGTTTAGGCTGTGGGCCTCTCAACAATCAGTCAGTCTGTTAGGACAAACTATTTTATATATATAGATAATACTCTCGCTCTCTTACAAATATACATTATACATACATATGTAATATATGGAAAATACATAACCGTCTCTCTCTGCTGTCCAACTGTGGGCAGCGCAGCAAGGAGACTTAGGCTTACTGAGAACCTAAGTAAAATGTTTAAGACCAGAAACAACTGAACGTTGAACGCGGCACCTTCGCTGCGTTCCCTACCAAAATAAATATTGAAAAGAACAAACTGACTTTCACTTATCACAATCTGTTCATCGCAGGCTCCACGTGCCGCTGTCTTCATCGGCTACTTTCCGCTCCCCAATGCGGACATGAAGACGGACGAGATCCTGAAGCTCGTAGAAGGCCAGAACAGCGGCCTGCGAGTGGGAGACTGGCGCGTCTTCCATCGTGAGATGAGGCAATCGATGGCGATTATTACGCTGGCGCTAGATCCGATCTCGGCCAACCGGCTCAAATCACTTGGTAACCAATTGAATTTTGCGTGGGGTACGGCTACTATTAAGCCCAAGGCCAGTGCGCAGCCGAAAGAACAGGCAGTGGCTCCTGCTCCCGCAGCGGAGAAGCCAACCTGCTCCAAGGCCATCAACTCGGACGCGGCTGCAACGCCGCCACAGGGTGCCGCTGAGAAGACTCATGCGACCCCTGGGCTGCCTGCGGCAAACAGCGCCGTCCATACGCCGTGTGACAATGGAGCTCGTGGCACTGCAGCTGCCCAAGAGCCCACCGCACCGCGTGAAATCCTGCGCCCTCCCCTTTACGGGCGCATCACGCGCGGAACCAGGTGCGTGAACAAGGGTGTGAGGCGCACACCGGAGAAAGAGGCTCTTCTGCGCACCAACCGAGGCCGGAAGATGGCGGTTAGGGGCCGCAAGAGGGCGGACTAATGTCCTGTCCCCCTCCCCTCACCCTCTCCAACACTCGGAGATACCTAAGATGTCTCCAAGCAAACCTCCACCACGCTAAGGCTGCATCTGACGTCCTATGCGAGAGGTTTGCTACAACGGACATAGCATTTATCAAGGAGCCTTGGATAAATGCCGGACGTGTCCAGGGGTTAAGCACCCCATTCGGTAAGCTGCTATATGCAAATGACCAACCTCGCCCTAGAGCGGCGTTGTTAATTAACAAACATCTAACATTTGTTCCCCTATCACAGTTCATCACTGAAGACCTAGTGGCTGTTTGGTTTAAAATACCCACTGCCCATGGCGAGCAGGAGGTAGTGCTGGCCTCCGCCTATCTGCCCGGCGACTCAGACGTTTTGCCTACGGTGGCTACCAGTGCCCTAATAGAGCACTGCCAGAGGAACCGGCTCCGGTGGTTAATCGCCTGTGATGCCAATGCACATCACACGGTCTGGGAGAGCAGTGACATCAACAAAAGAGGTGAGTACCTTCTTGAGTACATTATTAGTAATAACGTAGGTCTACTAAATCGAGGCAACGAGCCCACATTCATCAACGCGATAAGAGAGGAAGTTCTCGACTTAACCATCTGCAGTTTGAATATGTTGTCCGTTATCTCAAACTGGCATGTTGCGAGTGAGATCACTATGTCAGATCACCAGCACATTAGATTTGATATAGGGTGCGCCCCGCAATGTAGCCTAGTTACTAAAAATCCCAAAAACACCAACTGGGATCTTTTCTGTTTTGAACTTGAGCAATCCAGAGACTGCTCCACCTGTCCGATAATATCCATAGACGAGCTAGAGCGTAAAGCTACTGTGCTTCATTCGAACATTGAATCGGCATATCACGCTAGCTGCGATCAAAAAGTTCGCAAGATCAGAGGGGCTGTTCCATGGTGGAACAAGAGCCTTGACGATCTTAAAAAGGCTGCGCGAAGGCTCTTCAATAAAGCGAAAAGTGGGTAAACTACATGGGATTCCTACAAAGATGCTTTAACGCTCTACAATAAAGAGCTGAGAAGGTCTAAACGGGCTACGTGGCGTCAACACAGCGGACAGATCTCAACTCTCCCGGAAGCTGTCAGGCTACAAAAAGCCCTCCCAAAGGACCACTCAAACGGCATCTGTACGCTAACGAAGCCAGATGGAACACACACAAACAACCCAAAGGAAACGAGTAGCTTACTCCTGGCTACTCACTTTCCTGGGTGCGGGACTGTGGAGCAACCCATCTTAGAGAGCAAGGCACCAACCTTCATCTCTGGGATTGGAGAGTGCCCGAGTTATGATAGAATACAACAATATGTTGGTAGTTTATAAGTATTTATTGATAATAGATGAATATAAATGGGCTTGTTTCCCTTTTGATCTCTCAAACTGAAGTGAAACGGTTTCTAACTGCAAGTAGATATATAAGGCTTGGAATCGACAAGCCGTTGTCGATTCCAAGAATTCTGGTGGGCGTCTCGGTGCAGCGTCAGCGATTTCGCAATCGCTGTGTTGCTGGTTGGCATAAGTACGCTGTGCTACATTGTATGTATCCTGGTCAGCATTTATGCAGGATGTTAAAATGGGTCGGCGGCGGCGACTACTCCAGTGGCGTAGTTGTTGATATTTCAAAGGGGGCAAGTCAGTGGTGGAGTCGATGTGGTTTGGACGGGAGTACCGTGACGGTAACTCCTCCCCCCAGAATGTAGTGAAGGCCATAACGATGGTATGGTCTGAACGGAGTCGATTGGCCGTATCTCGGGGATGAATATGGTGCTTCTCTTTTTGAAGTAGAACGTTAGGAATATGAGGATTGCCACCGTGAATAGCAGTAAGTAGACTGTCGAGAAATGATTGGTTGTTAGCTTTGTAATCCTTAAGATTCTTTCTCGGCTGTGTTTATTTTCCAATTGTAGTTTTTCCAGGTTTATTTCTAATAATAGTATTATTGATCTTTAGTTACCTTAATACAGGAATTGTTATGCTCATATCTTCTTGTTCGATTAAGTCTATGTTATCGTAACTTTATTCGTTGATCCTCACCACGCAGTTGTTATATTTGATTAAAGCCGAGCCGTCAATTTTAAATGGTTCGTGACTGGTTGCTGAAATTTTCGTCGTTTTGGCGTTAAAGATGAATATAAACCCTCTTATAGGTTCGAAAATTTGTTCATGTGCACCGGCCTCTGTTGCGTCGCAGGTTGCTATTTCTCCGTTTAGGATTCCTTTCAGGCAATCGATGTCCCACGTAGCGCCCTCTATATCTTGTGACTTGCATATATACTCGTTGTGTAAAAATGTGCACTTATTACTGAATGGTTTAACAATATTTGTGTTCTTATATGCTATATATTTTGGAATTTTAAGAAACTTAGAATTATTTAGAGGCAAAAGAATAATGTTTGCGAAGTACAACATATCTTGTTCAAAAACGGAAATTTTAACATGAAAAATTATACTGGTTTCATTGACTGAAGTGGTCATTTCCAGCAGATTGTACAAATGTTCGTTGGTCTTAATAAATATATTTTGTTTTGACAATATTTCTTCTATCTTTTCAATTTCTTTACATGAAAGAATGAATTTTGGTATAATCTTTAGTTTGGTTAATAGTATACTTTCTAGTATACTGTTTAAATGGTTTTGTAGTACATATATATTATAACTTATTTATTTTTATTTATTTATTAATTGATTAACATCCTAGTGCGACAAGTTCTAAAAAACTTAAATTTAAGGCACTAGTCACTAAAACAAAATTATTAATCAAAATTAACAAAGCAAAATCAAAAGAAAACAAGTAAAAACGTTGCAGTCGGACGCAACCGACTGCGATATACTTTGATACCAGTTAACATAGCTGTTTTAAGGATTCCTAGTGCAAAAAGTAATATATATGGGCTTTGGGTATAAAAATCAGGCAGAAGGGGTAGGCATGACATTTATCTGTGGCGGATGGCACTTTCTATCCCCCTACCAAGTTTGGAGACTCTAGCGCAAAAACCGACAAAGATATAGAGGTGGGCGGTATAAGTGGGCGTGGCATAAACAATTTTATGCACACCTGTTTCGGATGTTACAACCAATGTTCATTCCAAATTTGGTGACTCTAGCCCAAAAACTAAGAAAGATATAGAGGTGGGCGGTATAAGTGGGCGTGGCATCCAAAACATTGATGCAGATCTGTTACGGATGTCACTAACAATGTTCATACCAAATTTAAAGAGCCTAGCTCGAAAACTGAGAGAGATATAGCGGTGGGCGGTATAAGTGGGCGTGGCATCCAAAATTTGTAGACTCCAGCTTAAAAACTGACAAAGATACATGCCTTCCAGTTTTTTTTAGGGCGGTGGGGCATGTCCCGTTGTTTGGGGGCGTGGCATCCAATGTTTTGATGAATAAATTTGTCAGATGTCGACATCTACCTTCATGTAAATTTTGGTGGCAATAGCTTGAAAACTGTAAAAGATACAGGCATTTTTGTTAATAATTGAAGGCGGGCTGGAGGCGGAAAAGGTGGGCGTGGCATCCAAACTTTTGATGCAATTTTTTGGGGAATGTCATCAGCTATCTTGCCATCAAATTTGGTGACTCTAGCTTAAAAACTGGCGAAGATACGGGCATTCCGGTTTTTTTTAGGGCGGTGGGGCGTGGCCCCTCGTTTGGGGGCGTGACATCCAAAGTTTTGATGCATATCTGTATCAGATGTTAGCATCTACCTTCATGCCAATTTTGATGGCTATAGCTTCAAAACTGTAGAAGATACAGGCATTTTTGTTTATAATTTGATGGGGGCTGGGGGCGGAACAGGTGGGCGTGGCATCCAAACTTTTGATGCAATTTTTTGAGGAATGTCACCAGCTATCTTGCTATCAAATTTGGTGACTCTAGCTACTAAAATGTGGGATATATAAGTGTTTTATCGATTTGCACTTCGAGGTGTATCGACTTGTTATCGATTTCCCAGGCCCCCTGAGGTCGTAAAGCCCTAGATTTAACACTTTGTCTGACGAAGACATGTACCAAGATATTTGCAAAGTTGCAAGGCTCTAGCTTTAAGGGTGTCGAAAAAAGTTGCGTTCATACGGACGGACGGACGGACGGACAGACACCATGACGGACATTGCACAAACCCAATATACTATGATACCTTTGGTATCAAAGTATAAAAATAAATGAAAATAAAAGCTCGTGCATGTTTATTGGGAACAAAATAAGTTCCCCACAGTTGAAGAGGCCAGGTCTGAAGAGCTAGTGTTGTTCGCCACGCCGATTTGGGAAAGAGACAAAAGCTCATCCATACTCTTAATGCAAATGCACTCACTGCCTCCGCCTCGCCTGACATACACCTCAGCAGAGCGCGTAAAGACCGCTGAGAAAGCTTTATGCCTTTTAAGCTTAAGCGCCTCTTTAAAAATTTGATAATTGAGCTTTGACAGCTGCTCATTGATGTAAAAGGGCGCTTGAGAGTTGAGTCCCAAGAGATTAAGACTCAGTGGCATCTTAGAGTTCCGTCGGTATGCTCCCGCGGCGTGTAATAGTGCCTTTTTGTCTCGCAGGCTGACAAACTTTACGATCACAATCTGATCTAAAACGGTATGTGTCGGGACGCGCGGTTTTATACGAAACACCTCACTTATTCTCGGCGGCGGGGAGGTGAGGTTGAGTGAGAAAAATAGGCTGTTCATTATTGTTTTTAAGTTTTCGTTATCACTCATTGGGATACCATGAATGCGAACATCATTTGCAATGTTGGCATTCTCCTCTGCTATCTGCCGAGCTCCCAGTTCTGCCTCGAGATCAGATACCCTTTCTCGAAGTGCCTGAATGTTTTCATCTTCGAAATGCTGGACTCTCTTGGCAAGTAGCGCAAGATCACTTGCAATGCCATTGAGCTTGGTGTCGAGCTCCTTCAGTATCCTCCCCTCCGCTTCACGAATGTTGGAACAAATAAGTTTCGCCTGTTCAGAGAACCGTGCGTTGATCAGCTCTACCAACAGTGGAGAAAGTGCATCGGAGGTGCGGCCAGCAACATCAGCGGTCGTCTCGCTTCGCACACGCTTCGCAGCTGTTTTCGACATTTCGTGCCCGTTGCGCTCTCACTCACTCGCGATTATGCTTTGTGCTTATGCAGTTACAGTTATGAGTGTTTTTTTATACTTTGATACCAAAGGTATCATAGTATATTGGGTTTGTGCAATGTCCGTCATGGTGTCTGTCCGTCCGTCTGTCCGTCTGTCCGTATGAACGCAACTTTTTTCGACACCCTTAAAGCTAGAGCCTTGCAACTTTGCAAATATCTTGGTACATGCCTTCGTCAGACAAAGTGTTAAATCTAGGGCTCTACGACCTCAGGGGGCCTGGGAAATCGATAACAAGTCGATACACCTCGAAGTGCAAATCGATAAAACACTTATATATCCCACATTTTAGTAGCTAGAGTCACCAAATTTGATGGCAAGATAGCTGGTGACATTCCTCAAAAAATTGCATTAAAAGTTTGGATGCCACGCCCACCTGTTCCGCCCCCAGCCCCCCTCCAATTATAAACAAAAATGCCTGTATCTTCTACAGTTGTCAAGCTATTGCCACCAAAATTGACATGAAGGTAGATACTGACATCTGACAAAGTTATGCATCAAGACATTGGATGCCACGCCCCCAAACAACGGGACATGCCCCACCGCCCTAAAAAAAAACCGGAAGGCATGTATCTTCAGTCAGTTTTTAAGCTAGAGTCACCAAATTTGGTATGAACATTGGTAGTGACATCCGTAACAGATCTGCATGAATGTTTTGGATGCCACGCCCACTTATACCGCCCACCTCTATATCTTTTTTAGTTTTTGGGCTAGAATCACCAAATTTGGAATGAACATTGGTTGTAACATCCGAAACAGGTGTGCATAAAATTGTTTATGCCACGCCCACTTATACCGCCCACCTCTATATCTTTGTCGGTTTTTGCGCTAGAGTCTCCAAACTTGGTAGGAGGATAGAAAGTGCCATCCGCCACAGATAAATGTCATGCCTACCCCTTCTGCCTGATTTTTATACCCAAACCCCTCATATATTACTATTTGCACTCAGAATCCTTAACACAGCTATGTAAACTGGTATCAAAGTATATCGCAGTCGGTTGCGTCCGACTGCAACGTTTTTACTTGTTTTATTTTGTGTTTCGAGTGTTTCGGCTTAGTGGAGAGAGTAACTCTCACAGATTGTTATTGTTGTTTTGATGTTAGTTTTTGCCGCGCCAAGCCAGGAAAGAACTTTTTTATACTTTTTGTTATTATTTATTAAACTATGTGAAGTAGAAATGAGGCCACTTTGTGAGTAACAATGAAAAGTTTTTTATCAGAGTTCGTAAACCAATTTATTTTTGGCAAATAAGTCGAAATCAGTGAAATAAACGCAGCGCACAAAGAAACACGTCTCTTACTCGTCACTTGCAATGAATAATAATAATCTATTAATGTATTGTAACATGTGGATTTCATTATGTTCCACGCTTAATTTGTTATATATTTCATTTTTATAATTCTTTAAAAATATGTTTTTGGTTTCTGGCTCTTTGTTTATGTGTCTACTAATATTCTGAAATCTAACGAATGTTTCATGACTTTCAGTGTTTAGCATTAGTACATTTGTTGCAAGTTCTTCAATGTTATTTTGAACAGCTTTAAAATCCCTGTCTATTTTTTCAGAATCTACCGAGTCCATATTCCCGGTGATCTGTTTAATAATGGTTCCTAGGCCATTCACTAGTCCTCTCTTTTGCCTTTGTCTTGGCATTACAATGTTGAGCCTTTCTTTTAACTGTGATAATTTGGTCTTTAGTATATCTAAGGTTTCTTCTGAAAATTTGATACCCTTTAAGTTATTAATTGTGATTTCAAATTGATCAATGCTCCTTTTGAAATCTTTTGTCTGAATACAATGTGACAGTATTTTGTAAGAATTGATAATTCTAGCAGAACGTAGTTCTAGCTTTGCAAGGGGGTCTTTTTGGTCGAGTCGTTGAACGTTGAGTGATTGTCCGAAAACAAGTGAATATCTGTAAGTATTTATTTATTTTTTATTTAAGTTGGTTGATCATTAGAATTACTTGTCTTGGTTCTGTTTTTATACTTTGATACCAAAGGTATCATGGTATATTGGGTTTGTGCAATGTCCGTCATGGTGTCTGTCCGTCTGTCCGTCTGTCCGTCCGTCCGTCCGTCCGTATGAACGCAACTTTTTTCGACACCCTTAAAGCTAGAGCCTTGCAACTTTGCAAATATCTTGGTACTTGTCTTCGTCAGACAAAGTGTTAAATGTAGGGCTCTACGACCTCAGGGGGCCCGAGAAATCGATAACAAGTCGATGCACCTCGATGTGCAAAGCGATAAAACACAAATATATCCCACATTTTAGCAGCTAGAGTCACCAAATTTGATGTCAAGATAGCTGGTGACATTCCCCAAAAAATTGCATCAAAAGTTTGGATGCCACGCCCACCTATTTCGCCCCCAGCCCCCTCCAATTATAAACAAAAATGCCTGTATCTTCTACAGTTTTGAAGCTATAGCCGCCAAAATTGACATGAAGGTAGATACTGACATCTGACAAAGTTATGCATCAAAACATTGGATGCCACGCCCCCAAACAACGGGATATGCCCCACCGCCCTAAAAAAAAACCGGAAGGCATGTATCTTTGCCAGTTTTTAAGCTAGAGTCACCAAATTTGGTATGAACATTGGTAGTGACATCCGTAGCAGGTGTACATCAATGTTTTGGATGCCACGCCCACTTATTCCGCCCACCGCTATATCTCTCTTAGTTTTTGAGCTAGGCTCTTCAAATTTGGTATGAAAATTGTGAGTGGCATCCGTAACAGATCTGCATCAATGTTTTGGATGCCACGCCCACTTATACCGCCCACCTCTGTATCTTTGTCAGTTTTTGAGCTAGAGTCTCCAATTTTATACCCAAAACCCTCATATATTACTATTTGCACTCAGAATCTTTAACACAGCTATGTCAACTGGTATCAAAGTATATCGCAGTCGGTCGCGTCCGACTGCAACGTGTTTACTTGTTTAGTTTTGATTTGTGTATTTTTTTCGTCTGGTAGATATTATGGTAGGACCGTTGTCCTCTAGAACTTTATGTTCTGAAAAACGTGGAGTTAGTTTATTTCTTCTATTTTCCTTTCGAAAAACGATCGTGTCTACTTCTAAATTTGGGGGTTGAATTCTGTCTTTATTGATTTTGGACGTTCTGTTTTGTTTTGTTTTTAACAATTTGTCTTTAACTTTCGAGTATAGTTTTTCTTGGTAGGTATTTAATGTCTGTAAGTATTCTTCTTCGTTGTTAAATTTAGCTACTCTTTCGAAAATGTGGGTTTTTCCCGAAAATAGTTCGAATGGTGTGAAATTGGTCGCAGAATGAATAGCGTTGTTGTAAGTTGTTAGAGTCTCCCAGAGAATATCATCGTGATCACACAAGAGTCTTTCTTTTTTTCTTGCTTCGAAAATTATTCTGTAGATTTCCGTTAGGGAAGAATGTAGTCTCTCCACTGTGGAGTTACTTGAAGATTGTTGGAATGATGTCGTATGTTTCTGTATGTCATATTGTGAACAAAAATTGGTGAAAATTTTGCCTGAAAATTCGGATCCTTGATCACATATAAGTTTCTTGGGTACTCCGTGAGTGCATAAAAATTGTCTTATAAACTTTACAAAATTAAAACTGTCTCTAGCTGTCACAATGTATGCTACTGCGAATCTTGAAAATTTGTGTATTATTGTCAGAATGTTTTTTCCGTTTATTGTATATATGTCAATGTGGACAATATCCAGAGGTCTTTCAGGTGTTTCAGTTTCTTGAAACACTATCTTTTGTGGATTTCTGTCGTATTTTAATTTTTGACAGATGCTACAATTGTTGATAAATTGTGTAATATTTAAACTTAAGGTTTGGGTTAAAGATTGTTCTTTTAAGGTGTTTGAAAGTTTGTGAGGAAGGCCAAATGATGCCCTCCCCCACATTTTTATATAGTTAAGAATATGAATGAGAATATGAATAGTTGAAGATTGCCAAGAAGGCCCTTTATTGTTTAATATTAATATAATAAGCTGTTAGAAATAATTGTTAAGATCTATAATGTACGATACCACCCAATAGTATAATAGTCAATAAGCAACGTCGGTTTCAAAACAGAACGGCCATTAGAAGCAGAGTGGCCAAATGATGCGAAAGTATTAAGCAGAGCTTTCGACCCTCAACACGCGATCCACCAAACTACAAAAGCTCGAGTGGATCGGCAAAGAAGGGCCGAGCGTGAGCCGCGAATATGCAGCGGGACAGTCTGGTACGAGCATCGAAAGTGCGAGGAACCGGTTCCTCGGTATATCTTTCCTCGGCGCTGCTTATTTTAGTTCTTACACGTTTCTCTTTGTCACTTGCGTTGCGTTTACCACTCCCGCACGCTTTCAAGGTTCGCACTCGACTCGGTCACATCTCTGCGTTTGGCCCTTTCACGCACTTTCGATGCTCGTACCAGACTGTCCCGCTGCATATTCGCGGCTCACGCTCGGCCCTTCTTTGCCGATCCACTCGAGCTTTTGTAGTTTGGTGGATCGCGTGTTGAGGGTCGAAAGCTCTGCTTAATACTTTCGCATCATTTGGCCACTCTGCTTCTAATGGCCGTTCTGTTTTGAAACCGACGTTGCTTATTGACTATTATACTATTGGGTGGTATCGTACATTATAGATCTTAACAATTATTTCTAACAGCTTATTATATTAATATTAAACAATAAAGGGCCTTCTTGGCAATCTTCAACTATTCATATTCTCATTCATATTCTTAACTATATAAAAATGTGGGGGAGGGCATCATTTGGCCTTCCTCACAAACTTTCAAACACCTTAAAAGAACAATCTTTAACCCAAACCTTAAGTTTAAATATTACACAATTTATCAACAATTGTAGCATCTGTCAAAAATTAAAATACGACAGAAATCCACAAAAGATAGTGTTTCAAGAAACTGAAACACCTGAAAGACCTCTGGATATTGTCCACATTGACATATATACAATAAACGGAAAAAACATTCTGACAATAATACACAAATTTTCAAGATTCGCAGTAGCATACATTGTGACAGCTAGAGACAGTTTTAATTTTGTAAAGTTTATAAGACAATTTTTATGCACTCACGGAGTACCCAAGAAACTTATATGTGATCAAGGATCCGAATTTTCAGGCAAAATTTTCACCAATTTTTGTTCACAATATGACATACAGAAACATACGACATCATTCCAACAATCTTCAAGTAACTCCACAGTGGAGAGACTACATTCTTCCCTAACGGAAATCTACAGAATAATTTTCGAAGCAAGAAAAAAAGAAAGACTCTTGTGTGATCACGATGATATTCTCTGGGAGACTCTAACAACTTACAACAACGCTATTCATTCTGCGACCAATTTCACACCATTCGAACTATTTTCGGGAAAAACCCACATTTTCGAAAGAGTAGCTAAATTTAACAACGAAGAAGAATACTTACAGACATTAAATACCTACCAAGAAAAACTATACTCGAAAGTTAAAGACAAATTGTTAAAAACAAAACAAAACAGAACGTCCAAAATCAATAAAGACAGAATTCAACCCCCAAATTTAGAAGTAGACACGATCGTTTTTCGAAAGGAAAATAGAAGAAATAAACTAACTCCACGTTTTTCAGAACATAAAGTTCTAGAGGACAACGGTCCTACCATAATATCTACCAGACGAAAAAAAATACACAAATCAAAACTAAACAAGTAAACACGTTGCAGTCGGACGCGACCGACTGCGATATACTTTGATACCAGTTGACATAGCTGTGTTAAAGATTCTGAGTGCAAATAGTAATATATGAGGGTTTTGGGTATAAAATTGGAGACTCTAGCTCAAAAACTGACAAAGATACAGAGGTGGGCGGTATAAGTGGGCGTGGCATCCAAAACATTGATGCAGATCTGTTACGGATGCCACTCACAATTTTCATACCAAATTTGAAGAGCCTAGCTCAAAAACTAAGAGAGATATAGCGGTGGGCGGAATAAGTGGGCGTGGCATCCAAAACATTGATGTACACCTGCTACGGATGTCACTACCAATGTTCATACCAAATTTGGTGACTCTAGCTTAAAAACTGGCAAAGATACATGCCTTCCGGTTTTTTTTTAGGGCGGTGGGGCATATCCCGTTGTTTGGGGGCGTGGCATCCAATGTTTTGATACATAACTTTGTCAGATGTCAGTATCTACCTTCATGTCAATTTTGGCGGCTATAGCTTCAAAACTGTAGAAGATACAGGCATTTTTGTTTATAATTGGAGGGGGGCTGGGGGCGAAATAGGTGGGCGTGGCATCCAAACTTTTGATGCAATTTTTTGGGGAATGTCACCAGCTATCTTGACATCAAATTTGGTGACTCTAGCTGCTAAAATGTGGGATATATTTGTGTTTTATCGCTTTGCACATCGAGGTGCATCGACTTGTTATCGATTTCTCGGGCCCCCTGAGGTCGTAGAGCCCTACATTTAACACTTTGTCTGACGAAGACAAGTACCAAGATATTTGCAAAGTTGCAAGGCTCTAGCTTTAAGGGTGTCGAAAAAAGTTGCGTTCATACGGACGGACGGACGGACGGACAGACGGACAGACGGACAGACACCATGACGGACATTGCACAAACCCAATATACCATGATACCTTTGGTATCAAAGTATAAAAACAGAACCAAGACAAGTAATTCTAATGATCAACCAACTTAAATAAAAAATAAATAAATACTTACAGATATTCACTTGTTTTCGGACAATCACTCAACGTTCAACGACTCGACCAAAAAGACCCCCTTGCAAAGCTAGAACTACGTTCTGCTAGAATTATCAATTCTTACAAAATACTGTCACATTGTATTCAGACAAAAGATTTCAAAAGGAGCATTGATCAATTTGAAATCACAATTAATAACTTAAAGGGTATCAAATTTTCAGAAGAAACCTTAGATATACTAAAGACCAAATTATCACAGTTAAAAGAAAGGCTCAACATTGTAATGCCAAGACAAAGGCAAAAGAGAGGACTAGTGAATGGCCTAGGAACCATTATTAAACAGATCACCGGGAATATGGACTCGGTAGATTCTGAAAAAATAGACAGGGATTTTAAAGCTGTTCAAAATAACATTGAAGAACTTGCAACAAATGTACTAATGCTAAACACTGAAAGTCATGAAACATTCGTTAGATTTCAGAATATTAGTAGACACATAAACAAAGAGCCAGAAACCAAAAACATATTTTTAAAGAATTATAAAAATGAAATATATAACAAATTAAGCGTGGAACATAATGAAATCCACATGTTACAATACATTAATAGATTATTATTATTCATTGCAAGTGACGAGTAAGAGACGTGTTTCTTTGTGCGCTGCGTTTATTTCACTGATTTCGACTTATTTGCCAAAAATAAATTGGTTTACGAACTCTGATAAAAAACTTTTCATTGTTACTCACAAAGTGGCCTCATTTCTACTTCACATAGTTTAATAAATAATAACAAAAAGTATAAAAAAGTTCTTTCCTGGCTTGGCGCGGCAAAAACTAACGTCAAAACAACAATAACAATCTGTGAGAGTTACTCTCTCCACTAAGCCGAAACACTCGAAACACAAAATAAAACAAGTAAAAACGTTGCAGTCGGACGCAACCGACTGCGATATACTTTGATACCAGTTTACATAGCTGTGTTAAGGATTCTGAGTGCAAATAGTAATATATGAGGGGTTTGGGTATAAAAATCAGGCAGAAGGGGTAGGCATGACATTTATCTGTGGCGGATGGCACTTTCTATCCTCCTACCAAGTTTGGAGACTCTAGCGCAAAAACCGACAAAGATATAGAGGTGGGCGGTATAAGTGGGCGTGGCATAAACAATTTTATGCACACCTGTTTCGGATGTTACAACCAATGTTCATTCCAAATTTGGTGATTCTAGCCCAAAAACTAAAAAAGATATAGAGGTGGGCGGTATAAGTGGGCGTGGCATCCAAAACATTCATGCAGATCTGTTACGGATGTCACTACCAATGTTCATACCAAATTTGGTGACTCTAGCTTAAAAACTGACTGAAGATACATGCCTTCCGGTTTTTTTTTAGGGCGGTGGGGCATGTCCCGTTGTTTGGGGGCGTGGCATCCAATGTCTTGATGCATAACTTTGTCAGATGTCAGTATCTACCTTCATGTCAATTTTGGTGGCAATAGCTTGACAACTGTAGAAGATACAGGCATTTTTGTTTATAATTGGAGGGGGGCTGGGGGCGGAAAAGGTGGGCGTGGCATCCAAACTTTTAATGCAATTTTTTGGGGAATGTCATCAGCTATCTTGCCATCAAATTTGGTGACTCTAGCTTAAAACTGGCGAAGATACATGCATTCCGGTTTTTATTAGGGAGGCGGGGCATATCCCGTTATTTGGGGGCGTGGCATCCAAAGTTTTTATGCATATCTGTATCAGATGTCAGCATCTACCTTCATGTCAAATTTGGTGGCTATAGCTTCAAAACTGTAGAAGATACAGGCATTTTTGTTTATAATTTAAAAGGGGCTGGGGGCGGAACAGGTGGGCGTGGCATCCAAACTTTTAATGCAATTTTTTGAGGAATGTCACCAGCTATCTTGCCATCAAATTTGGTGACTCTAGCTACTAAAATGTGGGATATATAAGTGTTTTATCGATTTGCACTTCGAGGTGTATCGACTTGTTATCGATTTCCCAGGCCCCCTGAGGTCGTAGAGCCCTAGATTTAACACTTTGTCTGACGAAGGCATGTACCAAGATATTTGCAAAGTTGCAAGGCTCTAGCTTTAAGGGTGTCGAAAAAAGTTGCGTTCATACGGACAGACGGACAGACGGACGGACAGACACCATGACGGACATTGCACAAACCCAATATACTATGATACCTTTGGTATCAAAGTATAAAAAAACACTCATAACTGTAACTGCATAAGCACAAAGCATAATCGCGAGTGAGTGAGAGCGCAACGGGCACGAAATGTCGAAAACAGCTGCGAAGCGTGTGCGAAGCGAGACGACCGCTGATGTTGCTGGCCGCACCTCCGATGCACTTTCTCCACTGTTGGTAGAGCTGATCAACGCACGGTTCTCTGAACAGGCGAAACTTATTTGTTCCAACATTCGTGAAGCGGAGGGGAGGATACTGAAGGAGCTCGACACCAAGCTCAATGGCATTGCAAGTGATCTTGCGCTACTTGCCAAGAGAGTCCAGCATTTCGAAGATGAAAACATTCAGGCACTTCGAGAAAGGGTATCTGATCTCGAGGCAGAACTGGGAGCTCGGCAGATAGCAGAGGAGAATGCCAACATTGCAAATGATGTTCGCATTCATGGTATCCCAATGAGTGATAACGAAAACTTAAAAACAATAATGAACAGCCTATTTTTCTCACTCAACCTCACCTCCCCGCCGCCGAGAATAAGTGAGGTGTTTCGTATAAAACCGCGCGTCCCGACACATACCGTTTTAGATCAGATTGTGATCGTAAAGTTTGTCAGCCTGCGAGACAAAAAGGCACTATTACACGCCGCGGGAGCATACCGACGGAACTCTAAGATGCCACTGAGTCTTAAGATCTTGGGACTCAACTCTCAAGCGCCCTTTTACATCAATGAGCAGCTGTCAAAGCTCAATTATCAAATTTTAAAAGAGGCGCTTAAGCTTAAAAGGCATAAAGCTTTCTCAGCGGTCTTTACGCGCTCTGCTGAGGTGTATGTCAGGCGAGGCGGAGGCAGTGAGTGCATTTGCATTAAGAGTATGGATGAGCTTTTGTCTCTTTCCCAAATCGGCGTGGCGAACAACACTAGCTCTTCAGACCTGGCCTCTTCAACTGTGGGGAACTTATTTTGTTCCCAATAAACATGCACGAGCTTTTATTTTCATTTATTTTTATACTTTGATACCAAAGGTATCATAGTATATTGGGTTTGTGCAATGTCCGTCATGGTGTCTGTCCGTCCGTCCGTCCGTCCGTATGAACGCAACTTTTTTCGACACCCTTAAAGCTAGAGCCTTGCAACTTTGCAAATATCTTGGTACATGTCTTCGTCAGACAAAGTGTTAAATCTAGGGCTTTACGACCTCAGGGGGCCTGGGAAATCGATAACAAGTCGATACACCTCGAAGTGCAAATCGATAAAACACTTATATATCCCACATTTTAGTAGCTAGAGTCACCAAATTTGATAGCAAGATAGCTGGTGACATTCCTCAAAAAATTGCATCAAAAGTTTGGATGCCACGCCCACCTGTTCCGCCCCCAGCCCCCATCAAATTATAAACAAAAATGCCTGTATCTTCTACAGTTTTGAAGCTATAGCCATCAAAATTGGCATGAAGGTAGATGCTAACATCTGACACAGATATGCATCAAAACTTTGGATGTCACGCCCCCAAACGAGGGGCCACGCCCCACCGCCCTAAAAAAACCGGAATGCCCGTATCTTCGCCAGTTTTTAAGCTAGAGTCACCAAATTTGATGGCAAGATAGCTGATGACATTCCCCAAAAAATTGCATCAAAAGTTTGGATGCCACGCCCACCTTTTCCGCCTCCAGCCCGCCTTCAATTATTAACAAAAATGCCTGTATCTTTTACAGTTTTCAAGCTATTGCCACCAAAATTTACATGAAGGTAGATGTCGACATCTGACAAAGTTATTCATCAAAACATTGGATGCCACGCCCCCAAACAACGGGACATGCCCCACCGCCCTAAAAAAACTGGAAGGCATGTATCTTTGTCAGTTTTTAAGCTGGAGTCTACAAATTTTGGATGCCACGCCCACTTATACCGCCCACCGCTATATCTCTCTCAGTTTTCGAGCTAGGCTCTTTAAATTTGGTATGAACATTGTTAGTGACATCCGTAACAGATCTGCATCAATGTTTTGGATGCCACGCCCACTTATACCGCCCACCTCTATATCTTTCTTAGTTTTTGGGCTAGAGTCACCAAATTTGGAATGAACATTGGTTGTAACATCCGAAACAGGTGTGCATAAAATTGTTTATGCCACGCCCACTTATACCGCCCACCTCTATATCTTTGTCGGTTTTTGCGCTAGAGTCTCCAAACTTGGTAGGGGGATAGAAAGTGCCATCCGCCACAGATATATGTCATGCCTACCCCTTCTGCCTGATTTTTATACCCAAAGCCCATACATATTACTTTTTGCACTAGGAATCCTTAAAACAGCTATGTTAACTGGTATCAAAGTATATCGCAGTCGGTTGCGTCCGACTGCAACGTTTTTACTTGTTTTCTTTTGATTTTGCTTTGTTAATTTTGATTAATAATTTTGTTTTAGTGACTAGTGCCTTAAATTTAAGTTTTTTAGAACTTGTCGCACTAGGATGTTAATCAATTAATAAATAAATAAAAATAAATAAGTTATAATATATATGTACTACAAAACCATTTAAACAGTATACTAGAAAGTATACTATTAACCAAACTAAAGATTATACCAAAATTCATTCTTTCATGTAAAGAAATTGAAAAGATAGAAGAAATATTGTCAAAACAAAATATATTTATTAAGACCAACGAACATTTGTACAATCTGCTGGAAATGACCACTTCAGTCAATGAAACCAGTATAATTTTTCATGTTAAAATTTCCGTTTTTGAACAAGATATGTTGTACTTCGCAAACATTATTCTTTTGCCTCTAAATAATTCTAAGTTTCTTAAAATTCCAAAATATATAGCATATAAGAACACAAATATTGTTAAACCATTCAGTAATAAGTGCACATTTTTACACAACGAGTATATATGCAAGTCACAAGATATAGAGGGCGCTACGTGGGATATCGATTGCTTGAAAGGAATCCTAAACGGAGAAATAGCAACCTGCGACGCAACAGAGGCCGGTGCACAGGAACAAATTTTCGAACCTATAAGAGGGTTTATATTCATCTTTAACGCCAAAACGACGAAAATTTCAGCAACCAGTCACGAACCATTTAAAATTGACGGCTCGGCTTTAATCAAATATAACAACTGCGTGGTGAGGATCAACGAATAAAGTTACGATAACATAGACTTAATCGAACAAGAAGATATGAGCATAACAATTCCTGTATTAAGGTAACTAAAGATCAATAATACTATTATTAGAAATCAACCTGGAAAAACTACAATTGGAAAATAAACACAGCCGTGAAAGAATCTTAAGGATTACAAAGCTAACAACCAATCATTTCTCGACAGTCTACTTACTGCTATTCACGGTGGCAATCCTCATATTCCTAACGTTCTACTTCAAAAAGAGAAGCACCATATTCATCCCCGAGATACGGCCAATCGACTCCGTTCAGACCATACCATCGTTATGGCCTTCACTACATTCTGGGGGGAGGAGTTACCGTCACGGTACTCCCGTCCAAACCACATCGACTCCACCACTGACTTGCCCCCTTTGAAATATCAACAACTACGCCACTGGAGTAGTCGCCGCCGCCGACCCATTTTAACATCCTGCATAAATGCTGACCAGGATACATACAATGTAGCACAGCGTACTTATGCCAACCAGCAACACAGCGATTGCGAAATCGCTGACGCTGCACCGAGACGCCCACCAGAATTCTTGGAATCGACAACGGCGACAGATTAAAAAAAGGGTTTGAGATTAAGACGTGAGTAAGATAATCACACCTGTATATTAGATTTAAACCCCTTCCCGCTAAGACTAACGCGTGGCTTATACCGTGGCTTAAGTACATATAAATATAGAGAATAAAGTGAACAATAGTAACATAAAACGCGTGGTTACTCTGTGTAGTACAGTGTCTGATACCCTGTGATTCAAGTCCACAGAGGCACGTGTTCTATCAACGATAAGGTGCAGAGGCGATTGAGGCAATAACCCAATCCATACCCTCGCCAGCTAATTTACCAGACGACACACGTGAGGCTAGCCCGCGGTGGCGTAAAGTAAGCTTAGCGATCGGATAAGGTAGCAATTGTGGTGTCGGCCCGGTTGATACCCTAACTGATAAGTAGTTGACAGGACACGACTTTACATCGGATCACTATTTGACTCTTCATAAACGCTATACTTTAGGTTTCAGCAAGTTATAAATTTCTTGTAACCAGCCTTGGCCAGACTGAGATCTGTACCTCGGCAAATCACTTCTTTACAATTTTCTTCAATTCCTCTATGGTTATTCTTTGTATGGTAGCTTTCTATAATGTGTCTCAGTATTTCGTCGTCGTTGATGTCTTCTATTAGGTGATTACACCTAATGACTTAATATAGTCCTGTGTCTTTGAATAGTTCTTCATATACTGCGTTAATAATTGTGAAGATGTTATCGGGTGCTAGTATAGCGAGGGTCTTGTTTGGCTTTAGTATTTCTACTAGTATCTTTATTATATTGTCTCTATTGTAAGTTTCTTCTGATATAATCTTTCTTATCTTATGGGTGAAAGGAGTGATGGTTTGTATGCCTTGTGGCGATTGAATTTGAAAAATTATCTGTATACTAAATTCGTTTAGTGGTTTATCAGACAAGTATATATTGAGATTACTTTGTAGCGTGTAATCGAGATCGTTAACATTGATGTCTGCTGGTACGCGACTAAGCGCATCGACCACTACATTTTGTGACCCCTTAGTATAGACTACTTCGTAGTCGGATTCTAGTAGTTTAAGTTTCCAACGAACTAGTTTCGAATTTGGCTCCTTGAAGTTCATAAGCCAAGTAAGGGGTCTGTGGTCTGTTACCAGTTTGAATTTTTGACCAAAAATGTATGGTCTGAAGTATTTGGTTGCCCAAACGATTGCTAACATTTCTTTTTCTACTGTCGAGTAGTTTTGTTCTGTGTCTGAGAGGGTTCTACTAGCAAATGCGACTGGTCGATCTGTTCCTAAGTTTCCTTGAGAAAGTACCGCGCCAATCGCCACATTGCTAGCATCTGTTGTTAGGATGAATGGTTTTGAGAATTCGGGGTATTGTAAGATTGGTTCGTTGCATAACAATGTTTTACAATTGTTAAATGCTTTAACGTATTTATCGTTCATTATCCCTGAAGCTTTGTTCTTTACTTGTTGTGTCAATGGTTTTGTGATTTGGGCGAAGTCTTTAATGAACTTCCTATACTAGCCCAATAGACCTAGGAATGATTTGATTTGTTTTTTAGTTTTGGGAATGGGGAAGGTTTTGATAGCTTCTAATTTTTGGGGGTTGGGTTTGATTCCCTGTTCGGAAACTACATGTCCTAAGTATTCGATTTCTTTTCTGAGAAATTCGGATTTTTCAGGCTGTAGCTTGAGATTAGCCGCACTAATCTTTTCAAAAATAGTCTTTAGATCGTTAATGTGTTCCTGGAGTGAAGGAGAAAATACGATAATGTCGTCTAAGTAAATGAGACAACTTTTGCCATTTAATTCGGCTAAAATGTTGTCCATTACTCTTTGGAAGGTTGCTGGAGCATTGGTTAGACCAAAAGGCATTCTGATGAATTCATAATGGCCACCTTCTGCTGAGAATGCCTTCTTGTCTGTGTCTTTGGGGTCCATTTCAATTTGATGATATCCACTAGCTAAGTCTAGTGCTGAGAAGTATTTTGCCCTTCGTATTTTATCTAGTACTTCGTTCATGTTGGGCATTGGGTATTTGTCTTTGACTGTCTTTTCATTGAGTTTTCTGTAGTCTACTACGAGTCTCCACTTTTTCTCTTTTAAAGCGTCCGGTTTCTTAGAAACTAAGAATACTGGAGCGCTCCATGGGAAGTGGCTATGTTTAATTATGTCTTGGTCCAGCATTTTGGCTATCTGTGTTTGGATTTCTTTTGCCTCAGAGGGACTGTATCTAAATGGTCGGTTGTAAATTGGAATATCGTCTGTTGTCTTTATCTTGTGTTTTACCCGGTTCGTAAATGTAAGTCTATCTGTATTGTCGTGAAAAATTCCAGGAAATTTTCGGAACAATGCTTCTAATTCAGTTTTTATACTTTGATACCAAAGGTATCATAGTATATTGGGTTTGTGCAATGTCCGTCATGGGGTCTGTCCGTCCATCCGTCTGTCCGTCCGTCCGTATGAACGCAACTTTTTTCGACACCCTTAAAGCTAGAGCCTTGCAACTTTGCAAATATCTTGGTACATGTCTTCGTCAGACAAAGTGTTAAATCTAGGGCTTTACGACCTCAGGGGGCCTGGGAAATCGATAACAAGTCGATACACCTCGAAGTGCAAATCGATAAAACACTTATATATCCCACATTTTATCAGCTAGAGTCACCAAATTTGATGGCAAGATAGCTGGTGACATTCCTCAAAAAATTGCATCAAAAGTTTGGATGCCACGCCCACCTGTTCCGCCCCCAGCCCCCATCAAATTATAAACAAAAATGCCTGTATCTTCTACAGTTTTGAAGCTATAGCCATCAAAATTGGCATGAAGGTAGATGCTAACATCTGACACAGATATGCATCAAAACTTTGGATGTTTCGCCCCCAAACAAGGGGCCACGCCCCACCGCCCTAAAAAAACCGGAATGCCCGTATCTTCGCCAGTTTTTAAGCTAGAGTCACCAAATTTGATGGCAAGATAGCTGGTGACATTCCCCAAAAAATTGCATCAAAAGTTTGGATGCCACGCCCACCTTTTCCGCCTCCAGCCCGCCTCCAATTATTAACAAAAATGCCTGTATCTTTTACAGTTTTTAAGCTATAGCCACCAAATTTGGTAGGACGGTAGATGTCGACATCTGACAAAGTTATTCATCAAAACATTGGATGCCACGCCCCCAAACAACGGGACATGCCCCACCGCCCTAAAAAAAACCGGAAGGCATGTATCTTTGTCAGTTTTTAAGCTGGAGTCTACAAATTTTGGATGCCACGCCCACTTATACCGCCCACCGCTATATCTCTCTCAGTTTTCGAGCTAGGCTCTTTAAATTTGGTATGAACATTGTTAGTGACATCCGTAACAGATCTGCATCAATGTTTTGGATGCCACGCCCACTTATACCGCCCACCTCTATATCTTTCTTAGTTTTTGGGCTAGAGTCACCAAATTTGGAATGAACATTGGTTGTAACATCCGAAACAGGTGTACATAAAATTGTTTATGCCACGCCCACTTATACCGCCCACCTCTATATCTTTGTCGGTTTTTGCGCTAGAGTCTCCAAACTTGGTAGGGGGATAGAAAGTGCCATTCGCCACAGATATATGTCATGCCTACCCCTTCTGCCTGATTTTTATACCCAAAGCCCATATATATTACTTTTTGCACTAGGAATCCTTAAAACAGCTATGTAAACTGGTATCAAAGTATATCGCAGTCGGTTGCGTCCGACTGCAACGTTTTTACTTGTTTCTTCTGAGTTAAGGTGTTCAGTTCGCAATTTCGTATCTAGGTCGATTTTAAAAGTCTTCTTCCCTCTTTCTATTTGTGACATAACGTTGACTTGAATGTGGTCATCATCATTAAATGGATCCACTTCGAGCTGTGAATCTAGACAGAACTTTTGTTCGACTGTGGAAAAGTTGGTAACTTCCATGAAGCTGACTTTATTCTGAGCGTTATAAAGGCCGCCTGAAATTATCAGGTCTTCCTGAATTTGCATTGAATTGCAAAGAAAATAACCGTTTTTGAGTTTAACTGGTAACGGTATTATAACTTTTGCTGCTTCGTCTATAGTGAACACTTGTGTTGTTTGGTTATCTTCCAAATATATCTGCATTTGAAAATTTGGTCTCTCTAAGGAGAAATCCTTGAAATTTACTCTAGCTTGTAATTGTTTCAAAATATCCATTCCTATGAGTCCGTCAAAGTATGAATGAAATTGGAATAATAATAAAGGGAATTCTGTATTATCTTTAAATTGCCTGAATAATGTGGCGTTGGTCTTTGAGAGTAAGGTGTGTACGTTAAGTACTGTTTTGATAGAAACGGGGTTTTCTAGATTAATTTGGTCTGTTTGGTTTACTAAATGTGGTCTGATAAAAGAAAAGGTTGAACCTGTGTCTATTAAGAATTTTAGGGGATTGCCTTTTTGTAGCTCTAAGAGTACATATGGTAAGGACGAACCATGATTAGCTTTATTTATGTACCCTGTTGTTTTGTCGAGGCTGCATTGTAAAAATTTGCGGCATCGTTTATGTTGTGTAGTGAAGCTTGTTGGTCTTGTTCAGTATTTTCTTGAATATTGTGGAATGAAGGTTTGTTCCTCTGTGAGTTATCGTATCTATTTCTGTCATGTTCATTGCTGGTATTTTTGTCGGGCTTAGGCATAATTGCCGGGACAGGGCGAGGATTCAAGTTTTGTCTGTAGCTGTTATTTTGGTTAAAATTGTTTCGTGAGTTATTATGTTGGTTTCTGTATTGATTGCTTCCGTTCGATCGATTGTTATTGTATGACTTGTTGTTTCTGTTTTCAATTCTTTGCTTCTGTTCTGGTCTGTGTCCCGAGTTACTATTGTCCGCACTACGTTTGCTTTGTTGGAAGTAAATTTGTCTTTCCTTAGTGGCCCATTCGTAAGCCTCCTTGAGATCTTTAGGTCTCATAGCCTTAACTGTTGCCCCTAGTGGGCCTCGCATGCCACTTAAAAATATATTTAAGCAAGTGATTGCGAAAAGTTCTTTTTTGGTCTTAAATAAGAGTGGCTCAGACTCTTTGGTTTCGGTGAGTTTGAATAGTGCGATCTTAATTTCGTTCACTTTTTCGTAAAATTCCTTTAGTGCTAACTTTGTTTGTATCAGTCCGTGAAGTTCATACATTAGTGTTGGTTCGTCTCGTTTGTCCGCACAATGTAACATAAGGGCTTCTTTTATTTCATCCCAATTAAGGTTGGCTCCCGATGCATGAAGTGCCTCGTTTGCTTTTCCTTCAATCTTGTTTCTAATAGATCTTAATAGAAATTGTCCGTACGGAGCTTGGTCAGTACCTCTAATGAATAAGAGGATTTCCTCAACGTTAATTATGAATTCACTTAGGGTCTTGGAGTTTTCGTCATAGCTTGGGAGAAAACGAATTGCGTCTGGAATTCTTAATGACGAGAAAACGTCCAGCGGGTTAGTGTTGGCTAATTGATTGGGTGGGGGTGAACTTGTGTTCGAAGTCATCGTTGTTGAACTATTCGGGGCTCGAATTAAATCTTGTTTGATATGAATTTCCCTAATATCTTCAAGACTCACTGCGGTTCTAGTCTTGCTTCTAGTTGTGGGGATTAATCTTTTAACTCTGTTAACGTTATTCATCTAATCTGATTATATTGTTGTTCATTGATGTGTATGTGTGTGTGACAAATGTGTACTTATTCTTATAAGATAATATTGTGTGTGTGTGATTTTTAGTGTACTTATAGTTAATATATATTTAACTGTTGAGTTATATCTGGAACGTGAAGTGGATTTGAGATTGTCTGGAATTGGAATTGTGTATGAGTGTATGTGTGGGTTAATTTGTTTAGTATAATTACTGTCACTGCATCGATTGTATTCCGGTCCTGCATGTGTTTCCTCAAGTTAGTGCGTACTGCAGCTAAAGTGAAATTAAAATAATTAGTCTCAGAATATTAATCGACACGTTTTATAGCATTATAATGTTTACACCTGAGCTTTTGCGTTTCGCAGCGATCTTCCGTATCAATGCGCACTGCATGTAACACGAAATGAATACACTGTTTCGACCGCAACATTTGATGAGTGTTCATTTGTATGTAATCTTTTGTCTCCATACTATTTTGCGCAATGCAGTTGTTTCTTCTTTTGTTCAACTGCGCACTGCAGTTATCACAAAACAAAAAAAACATATTTTGGATGTTTGATTTGGAGGATTTGTATGTTATTATTCTTATAATTGTTGCCGTACTATTCTGCGCGATGCAGTTGTTTCTTTCCTTGTGTAACTGCGCACTGCAGTTATCACAAAACAAAAAAAACCATAGTTTGGCTTTAGATTTAGAATAATTGATGTGTTATTTTCTTTATATTTTGATGATTTATATTCAGCAAGTGTTTGTTGTGTTGCCGTTCGGTCGGAGAGTTCGCTTTAGTTCGATCGTTGCCTCTAGGTATGACAAGGTATAACAACATGTTCGCGTTGATCACCACACTGTTGGCATTCTCGAACATGCTAGCGACACACAACCTTTATGTTTCTTATTTGTTTCAGTGGCTTGGTTCGACCCGACTCAATCGTGACGCAACTATGTATGAACGGACTTGTTCGTTTGAACATGCTACGTCAGTTGTGTCGAATCGGACATCGCGTTATTGTAAAGGCATGTTTGAACTTTGTGTTAGTGTTTGTTTTGTGTGTATATATATATTGATGTTGTATTGCGTCTTTATGAGCATGATTTTTTTTTTTTGAATTTATCACTTTTATTTTATTTAATTCTTGTCTAACACTTCACTTTCCGTCGTAACCAGATTTTTGTTTTATTCTATTTCTTTTTCTTTTTCTTTACTCTTACTTTATTCATTCTTAAAGGTAACTTACACTAAAATAAGTGTTAACATCGTTGATCCGTGTTGGGAGTGATCCTTAGTCCGTATAGCGGCTGCGCCAGTTATGATAGAATACAACAATATGTTGGTAGTTTATAAGTATTTATTGATAATAGATGAATATAAATGGGCTTGTTTCCCTTTTGATCTCTCAAACTGAAGTGAAACGGTTTCTAACTGCAAGTAGATATATAAGGCTTGGAATCGACAAGCCGTTGTCGATTCCACGAATTCTGGTGGGCGTCTCGGTGCAGCGTCAGCGATTTCGCAATCGCTGTGTTGCTGGTTGGCATAAGTACGCTGTGCTGCATTGTATGTAGCCTGGTCAGCATTTATGCAGGATGTTAAAATGGGTCGGCGGCGGCGACTACTCCAGCGGTGTAGTTGTTGATATTTCAAAGGGGGCAAGTCAGTGGTGGAGTAGATGTGGTTTGGACGGGGGTACCGTGACGGTAACTCCCGCACCTGCGCGTGGCTATGGTTGCAGACTCCAATGGGGCTGAGGGAGGGGAACCCCCCTATCTCTCAGACCGTGTTGGAAACTTGCCCTATAGACTGTTTCATCAAAATAGCGTACAATGGGCTATACAAAGCTTCAGTCCATACAAATCCCCTGGACCAGATGGAATTTATCCATGCTTGTTGCAGCGGGGACTGCACCAATTCGCAATCCCCCTGGTCCGCTTATTTCGAGCAAGTCTCGTGCTTGGACACATACCAAGCAAATGGGCCAAAGTGAAAGTCGTGTTTATTCCTAAGGTAGGGAAGAAAGACTCCCAATTGCCTAAGTCCTATAGACCGATTAGCCTCAGCTCCTTCTTCCTTAAAACTATGGAGAAGATAATTGACCAGCACATCAGGGAGGTGAATCTCAAGCACTATCCCCTACACAAGTACCAGTATTTGGTACGCATACGCTGGTAAGTCAACTGAGAACGCCATTCATTGCCTCACAACAACCATTGAAAAGGCCATTGGCGCTCAACAAATAGCACTAGGTGCCTTTTTAGACATCTAAAGAGCTTTTGACAATACGTCATATGAGGCTATCCGCGCCTCCCTTAAACGAAAAAATGTCTCCACACCCATCATTAGGTGGATTCTGGAAATGCTTAAATCCAGAACCATAACAGTAGACCGTGGAGGAACCATGACCTCAATCGTAGCCACAAGGGGGTGCCCTCAAGGGGGAGTACTCTCTCCTCTCCTGTGGACTCTGGTCATCGATAAGCTACTCCATAAGCTCAACGACTTAGGGTTCTCCACTCAAGGCTACGCAGATGATTTAGTCATCTATATAGTGGGCTGGCATGAGCAAACCATTTCGGATCGCATGCAGCAAGCCCTCAATATAGCCAATAGATGGTGCCAGGACAAAGAATCGTCCATAAGCCCGTCAAAAACTGTCCTAGTTCGATTTACCAAGAAAAGATCTCTTTCTCTAACAAGACCGTCCCTAAATGAATCCTCCATTGACTTTTCGGTTGAAGCTAACTACCTTGGAGTTACACTCGACTCCAAGCTTAACTGGAATGTACACCTTGAAAAGACCATAAATAAAGCCATTTGGGCATACTTCGCTTGTAACAGGCTTTTCGGTAGAACATGGGGCTTAAGTCCCAAAATGATCTACTGGTCTTTAAACACTGCGGTAAAACCGATCTTAACCTATGCATCTCTTGCTTGGTGGACGAAAGCTACCCAGAAGACAGCTGCGGCTGCATTTACCAAAATACAACGACTTGTCTGCATTGGCATTACTGGAGCCATCCGGACATGTCCCACTGCAGCACTTGGAGTCATACCCGGCATACCCCCTTTACCCATCACCCTGAAAAAGGAGGCCTGCCTGGGGGCACTTCGCCTTCAAAACATCACCAACATAAAATGTGGTGATCTTATCGGGCATCTTCGGGTTCTCGAACCCCTAATAAACGAGCCCATTCTGCGCGTAACGGACGAACAGAAACCTAAGCTTATCTTCCACAGAAATTTTTCGATAGTCTTGCATACCAGACACGAGTGGGAAAGCAAATCAATATCTCTGCCCAGTGGATCACAAACGTCGTACAGTGACGGGTCAAAACTGGAAAATGGTAACACCGGGGCTGGTATTTTCGGACCAAGGTTCAATAAATCCATAGCCATGGGAAAGTCTCCAACCATTTTCCAAGAAGAGATATATGCCATAGAAATCTGTGCTCGTGAATGCCTACGCAGAAAAATGCAAGGTGCACGGATTTACATCTTCTCTGACAGTCAGGCAGCGCTCATAGCGCTAAGATCCTTTGTAATCTCCACCAAACTTGTAGAGAACTGTTTCCATCAGCTGAACGCCCTTGCCTCCAAAAACACCCTAACGGTAGGCTGGGTGCCGGGGCACGAAGGCCATATAGGAAACGAGGTGGCTGACTCCCTAGCTAAACGCGGGGCGTCGACACCACTAATCGGCCCTGAACCGTTCTGTGGACTCTCGAAAGGACATAAAAGAGAACTGCTCAGGAAATGGGAGGAAACGGAAATAAGTCGTCACTGGACCGACAGTGCAGGGCTGAGACAAGCCAAACAATTTCTCGTCCCCCAGATGAAGCGATCAAAACGCATCATCAATCTTAAAAAAAGCGAAATTCGCACTCTAACAGGCTACCTAACAGGTCACTGCAACCTATGGTATCACCTTAAGAAATTAAAACTTTCAGAGATGGACACATGCAGATTCTGTGAGCTGGAGCCAGAAACATCAGAACATGTTCTATGTGAATGCCCCTCGCTAAGCAGACGTCGACTTCTACACCTAGGAGGTGAACTTATCCCCCCCTACAGGATTTGGGAACATATAGACCCTCCCAAAGTGCTCTCTTTTATCAAAAGCCTCGGTACAGAGACTCTACCCTAATCCTACAGGCCGGCACAAAAGATCTAACATCTGGTCGTAGTGTAATAAGGTCCTTGTAATAATAATAATAATAATAGTGTCCAGTCCCTTGCATGGCCACCAGCATGCCTATAGAAAAGGAAAGTCTACAGAATCGGCTCTCCTAGACCTAGTAAACAGCCTCCAATGCTCAGTGAAGGCCAAAGAGGTTGCTCTTTGTGCCTTCATGGACATAGACGGTGTTTTCGATAACACAGCACATGATGTTGGTCAGAGCGCTTCGGGGAAAAGGGGTTGAAACTGGACTTACTTACTGGCTAGGCAAACTCCTTGACACTAGAATAGCAGAAGTCACTGTTAACAACTTGACGGTCAGGGCTCAAACCACCAGGGCATGTCCACAGGGGGGTTTCCTATCACCTCTCCTCTGGAGTCTAGTGGTGGACGAGATACTAGTTAAACTTACAGATAATGGTTTTGAATGCCAAGGCTACGCTGATGACATTACCATTGTCTGTAAAAACAACTTCGAGAACACGTTATGTGATAGGATTACACTGGGTCTTAGACCTAGCTTGGACTGGTGCAGGGACGTGGGGCTGTGTATCAAACCAGCAAAAACCACAATTGTCGCTTTCACCAATCGGTACAAGTTGAAATCCATATGACCCATATGTATTGGGGGAACGATAATCCCACTCTCTACGGAGGTGAAGTATCTGGGGGTAATCTTGGACAAGAGGCTACTGTGGAGACAGCATGTCAAGCATTCGGTACGCAAGGCCACACTGGCCCTAATGAGTTGTAGATCTCTCGCAGGGAAAAATTGGGGGTGTCCCCAAAAACCCTTCTGTGCATGTACACTGCAATGGTGAGGCCCATAGTCAGCTACGGCGCTGCGGTCTGGGCAAGTCGTGTAGACCTTGATATCAATAAACGGCAACTAGGCAAACTTCAGAGACTTGCCTGCACGTGCATCTCGGGCGCAATGCGAACGTGCCCATCCTCAGCGCTGGACGTACTGCTAGGACTCCCGCCATTACATGTTTACATCAAACACAATGCAAACAGGTCAATTATGAGATTGGCAGAAGCGAACGCATTTGCTCATGAAGCAGCTGACTCCAGGGCACTGCCCTTTAATGTTACCGTCCTGGGAGTAAAGTTTGCAATACTTAGTTGTTCACTACACGCCCAAGGAAAGGCGCAAGGCCGACCACCGGTGAGAGGCTTGTTTTTCTTCCTTTACAGTTGCCCGCGCGGCTCTGCAAGTGTCTCTTGGCTTGCCAGACAAAGACTGTGGGGGCTAGGGTGTTTCCATCTACAGAAGGATTGGCGTTTTCTACCAGATTTTTTAATGTGCCGGCAATTATGTTAAAAAGATTGAGGCTCATTTTGGTCTGGTCTGCCATAGTCAACTACGAAGCCGTGGTTTGGGCTAAGCGCGCAGACCTTGATGTCACGAGAAGGCAACTGGGCAAGCTCCAGAGACTTGCCTGCACGTGCATCTCGGGCGCTATGCGCACTTGTCCATCCACAGCTCTATAACTCAGCTTAGACTGGTGCAGAGACGTGGGGCTGAACATTAATCCAGCGAAAACCACAATTGTAGCCTTCACCAATCGCTATAAGCTGAAATCCATTAGGCCCATAACCATTGGGGATATAGTTATACCGATCTCCACAGAAGTCAAATATCTGGGTGTCATCCTAGACAAGCGATTACTGTGGAGACAACATGTGGAACATGCTGTTCGCAAGGCCACTATGGCCCTAATGAGCTGTAGGTCTCTTGCAGGGAAGAATTGGGGGGTGTCTCCAAAGATTCTGCTGTGGATGTACACTGCCATGGTGAGGCCCATAGTCAGCTACGGGGCCGTGGTTTGGGCTAAGCGCGCAGACCTTGATACCAGCAATCAAAGCATTAAGTGCACACAAGATTGTTTCCAGACTAGTATGGCAATGTATAGGAACACTCAATAGATTGGGTAGTAACAATTAAGTTACCATCTACTGGGTACCAGGGCATGCGGGGATTCCCGGCAATGAAGTGGCCGACATCATGGCTAGAAAGGGGGCTAGTACTCCTCTTCATGGTCCGGAACCTTTCTGTGGGCTGGGCCCAGGGGTCATCAGTCGGAGAAGTCATGCGGACCTCATGACTGCTTGCGAGAACTTCTGGCGATCGTCGCAAGGGCAAGGCAGAGTAAACGTCTGCTAAATAGTTACGACAGCAAAAGAACCAAGAAATGTTTAGAGTTGAGCAAAGAATCTCTCCGAATAGTCACGGGTTTCCTGACCGGGCATTGCAGACTGCGTAAGCATCTGCGCAAGCTCAAGATAGGGGAAGAGAGTCTTTACAGACTCTGCTTAGAGGAGGACGAGACTCTGGAACACCTACTAGAGGAATGCCCAGCCATCAGCCAGTTGAGGCTGCTCCATTTGGGGGGTCTTACACTTACCACACAGGAAATGAGAGCTCTTCAACCGGGTGACATCATCGCATTTTTGCGTTCGATTGGCCTGTTTGAGGAGCTTTAGCTCAGAAGCCAGGACGAGGGCACAATAGACCCTAGTGGTCGCAGTGCACCACCCTCAGACAAACCATTATTATTATTATTATTTAACGTATTCTCGAAAGGTAAGTTTCGAGTCTAGTATCAGTCCCAGGTATCGTACATTTTTTTCAAGCTTGACGTCAACGGTGTTTAACGTGAAGTGACTAGGAGGAAGAAAGATACTTTTCCGTTTCTTTGTGAACAAACTGCTTACGTTTTTTCTGTATTTACTATAATTTTAAATTTTTTAAAGTATGAAATAAGAGTGTTAAAGTTCTCTTGAATCAAGACGGAAATGTCCGCTGCAATGGTGCCAGAACAGAGTATTGCCATATCATCCGCAAAAATGGAGGCTATACACGTAGCAGAGGAAAATCTGCTGTAAAAATGTTGTACAGGATAGTTTAAAGACACGACACTTGCGGGCTACCTGAACCGAATTTTATTTTGCAAGAATATGCCTCACCTACGCATACTGTAAAGGAGCGATCTTCAATAAAGTTTTCTATAATTTTCATAAGCTCAGTGGGGAATTCAAACTGTTTCATTTTGTAGATGAGGCCATCGTGCCAAACCGAGTCAAATGCAGCATTAATGTCTAGTAAAATCATACCAGTTGACTTAGAACTGGCAAAATTGGTTTTGACTATTTTTTCGATTTTAGTTAACGGGTGTAGTGTATTATGCTCCCTGCTAAACCCGAATTGTTCTGAAGCTGGTGAAGTAATGTTCTTCTGGAATTGGGGTTGAAGAATTTAGCTCGTACACAAAATTAGCGACTTCGGCTTCATTCGCTTGGTCACTGAGGTTGGCTGAGTAAGAGTGATTTATTTCAAACGCTTCCGCTAATATGTCCGCTTTTTGTTCGAGTGTGTTGAAATGTCTCGCATTGTGTCTTATACCCCGATTCCACTAGGCTGCATTTCTCATAACAGCGAAGTCGGTAATGCAGGTCGTTTCACTATCAATCCAACTGAAACTCTGTAAATTTTAACAGAAGTCTGTTAAGTGACAGCTGACTGCTAGTTTTGTTTTGTTTGTATGTATTTAATTGGAAATAAAAACGCAAACAAAAATGTGTATGTGTGCATTGCACTTGTTGACAAGCTGTTTTACTCAATTTGGCACTGTTCATAACCAAATATCGATAAGAAATTTGGTATTTTTGTTGGTTTCAGCACTATAATGCTCCTCTGTTAACGCAAGATGAGCATCTTCGTAACAGCCAAAGTCCGTATATAATTAATGCAATGGGGAATGTCGATTCCAGCTGAGCGAAATTGAATATGATTCAGATTCAGTACATAGGAATCCAATTCAAATTAATGCTGCATTACCGAGTTCCAATTACATCCGTGCATTCGGCTCTAGTGGAATCGGGGTATTAAGGTAACGTGTCTCTTCTTTATTACTTTTGTTAAGTTCCAAAAGGGAGAAGAATTTTTTTCCAGGGAAGCTAATAGATTGTTCCACTTTTCATTTCTAAAAGTGGCCCTGTTTCTGTACCTTGATTAGCGATATAATAATTTGAGGAAGGGGTTTGGAGTAGTGTTGGACACGTATTTTTGGGATGCTGCCTTGTTTAGCAATTCTAAGAGCTTCGTTGAAGTTGTAAATTAGATTTTCAATATCATTTGGGTTGTTTATAGGCGTTTGGTCACAACAAGGCAGGGATAAGTTTATAAGCCTACTGAGCTCGATTCAGTGTGCAGATTTGTAATCATAACGATATTTAATTACCAAGTTTGGAGCTAAATGGAGTAATGTACGTACTGGTAGATGATCTGATCCCAAGTCATATATTGCTGCAGTGTTAGAATAATATTCAGGACGGTTGGTTAAGAACAAATCCGAATTGGAGGTTACGTTTCGACTATTTGCCGGCACATATGAGTGCTCTGCTTAGTAAAGAACATCAATACCATTTGACGATATGTGATATATTTGGACGTAGACATACAAACGAACAGTACCATCAAGTGGCCCAACGATACCAAGCACCGGCTTGTTAGCGCGCTGACCCAAGCAAAAATGCAACCACCTCCCGCCCGACCGACCGAGAGGCACACCGCATATGACATAAGATTAGCTTTTTGAGAGAACCAATAGAAGTGGCACTATTTATTAAGTGAGATAAATCATTATAGTTTGAATATAAAATACGGAAAGAATTATGAATAGTATAGTTAGAGTGACAGGCTTGAAGAGCAATTGGTAGGGAATTCCTAGTCCGTCTGATCGGAACTGCAAAACTAATCTGGCTGATTAATTCCGAAGAATCAATTTCTCCATTTATTAGTTTATGTAAAAAGATTACACCTAGCAATGTTCTCCGATCATCAAGAGAAGGAAGATTTATTAGTAAAAGTCTACTGTGGTAGGAGGGTAAGTTAATGTTAGTATCCCAATTAAGTCCCCTAAGGGCAAAGAACAGAAATTGTTTTTGTACTGATTCTATTCTATCCTGGTGAATCCTGTATTTGCGATACCAAATACAAGATCCATATTCAAGAATAGGACATACCAAAGACGTATAAAGAGATTTGGTTATGTAGGGATCGTCAAATTCTTTCGACCATCGCTAAAAAGTACTAGAGGCTCGATTTGCTACTGAAGAGATATGCTTGTGAAATTTAAGTTTTGGGTCAAAAAGGATACCTAAATCATCAACCCATTCAATGCGATCGAGTGGGCTACCATCAAGAAAATATATATTTAAAAAAGGCAGGCGTCTATAAAAGGACATTGCTTTACATTTATTGCAATAAAGATTTAACAAGTAAGCACGACACCAAATTTGGAAGTTATCTATGTCTTGTTGTAATTTTTGAGCAGACAACGTAGTAGTACCTGACATGCATAATTTTACATCGTCAGCATACATCAGAACTCGAGAATAGTCAATTACTGATGGAAGATCATTGATGAACAGTGTGAATAATAACGGTCCAAGGTGACTTCCATGCGGAACACCGGACGTGACATGAACCACCTTTGAGACAGAACCCTTAAAACTGACTCTTTGTGTTCTATGAATTAAATATTCCTTTATCCACCGAATGAGATTGCTTGGAAAACCTAAAAGTTGAAGTTTATGAAGTAAAAGGTAGTGATTAACTGAGTCAAACGCCTTACTGAAATCAGTGTAGATAACATCCGTTTGCATTTTATTTTGATGACCCTTGTAATGTATGTAATGTCGAACGAGGGTGGGCTTGCGCCCTTCAGCACTGCGACCCACATGGATCTATTGTGCCCCCTTACCACTAGTTCAGTTTTAATGTTCTCAGAAACTGAGTCAGACCAGTCTGCGAGATATGCATCAGGTCCTCCTCATTGAGAATGTATTTGCCTAACAGCGTTGCTCTACTGCGTGCCAGGGCAGGGCAATTGGTGATTAGATGTTCCATGGATTCAACATCCTCCTCACAGAATCTACAGGTTCTGTTACTTACAAGGCCCATCTTATGTAGGTGGTCGTTGCAAGGAAAATGGCCTGTCAACGCCCCACAGAGTGACCTAAGTTGTGTCCTGTTTAAGGATAGAGCTTCCTTGGCTCTTGTTGCATTTGGGCACACAAATCTTTTTGAGTGTCTGAGACCCTCTAGACTGTTCCAGTGCATTAATTTCTTGTTACCTAACCATTTATCTATGTCAGATCTGAGTGTGTTGTTTGAGTAACCAAACATCGGACTGGGGCCTATGAACGGGGCTTCCGCTCCCAATTTAGCCCTTACATCCGCAGCCTCATTACCTGAGTGGCCTTCATGTCCTGGGACCCATACCAGAGAGACTCTGTTGCTGGTTGCCAGAACATTTAGCTCACAGTGACATTCATATATAAGTTTAGAATTATAGCTGTAGCTGTTTAGTGCTTTAAGAGCTGCTTGACTGTCGGAGAGTATACGAATATTAACTCCTACCAACTGTCTGCTATTCAGTCTGTATACCGCCTGTAAAATAGCGAAAAGCTCTGCCTGAAAAACGGTGCATTCAGCATCCAATGAGAGAGATATGTGTGTGCGAGGACCCACTATACCTGCTCCTACCCCTGATGCTGTCTTGGATCCATCTGTGAACCAATTTTGTGCGTCGTCATTTATCCAGGATGGATTAGAAGTCCATTGCTCTCTAGTTGGAAAAATGACATTGTAGTTTTTGGTGAAACTATGGAAAGTTTGGCTATGGTCTAGCGTTTTGGACTTGTCGAGGATTTCCTCTACCCTATTCAATATACCCAGGTGCCCTCTAAGATTGCCCTTTTGGTACTTGTTGCTAACATAGAGTCCCAAAGTCTGTTTTACAGCCTCTTCCTCTATTGCTAGGTGTAAGGGGGTTATGTCTAGAATTGCTTCCAGTCCTGTTGTCGGGGTCGTCCTCAAAGCCCCTGTAATACTTAGGCATGCTAGCCTTTGTATTTTGTAAAGTTTGTTGATAGCGGTGCTTTGTGTGGCTTTTACCCACCAAACCGCCGCCCCGTACAAAATCATCGGTCTAACCATCTGGGTGTACGCCCAGTGGGCCATTTTAGGAGAAAGCCCCCATGATTTGCCAAGCATCTGCTTGACAGCCCAGATAGATCGAGTTGATTTCGTGGTTATCGCTCTCAGGTGCGCATTCCAAGTGAGTTTGCTATCCTGGGTTACCCCTAGATATTTAACCTCTGTACTCAGAGACACAACTGTGTCACTAACCTTTAAATCTGGAAACTCAAGAGTTCTTTTGTTGGTGAACGGGATTATGATGGTCTTCCTAGGGTTGATAGAGAGCCCCTCTGAGGTGCACCAGTTTACCGTTTGATCAAGTGCTCGTTGCATGAGGTCCGCAAGGATCTTTTCATCTTTGCCCTTGATGATTACAGATATGTCATCTGCATAGCCTAACGTTTTGCATCCGTTGGCGTTGAGAGACAGTACTAGGCCGTCTACTAGGAGTGACCACAGTAGAGGAGATAAGACACCTCCTTGTGGACAGCCTTTTATGGCATTAATGCTGGCCGAGGCAAGTCCGAGATCGGCCTTTATCAGTCTGCGGCACAGCATTGCCTTTACCCAGTCTACTACCTTAGGGTTTACCCCCCTATTTGTCAGAGCCCGGTTCATTGAAGCAAAATTTGCGTTGTCGAAGGCACCCTCTATGTCCATGAAGGCGCATAAGGCGACACCCTTTGCGTCAATTGCCTTTTCTATTTCGGTTGTCAAGTGATGCAGTGCCGTCACCGTGGATTTACCCTTCTGGTAGGCGAATTGCAGTTTGTGAAGCGGTTTAGCTTCAAGTATGTCAGTTCTGACGTAGCAGTCGATCAGTTTCTCCATGGTCTTTAGCATGAAAGAAGAGAGACTGATTGGTCTGTACGATTTGGGAGAGCATGGTGGTCTGTCCCCGCCCTTAGGTATAAATATTACCTTTACTGCTCTCCAAGATTTTGGAATATATCCCAGCCGAAGGCTGGCCCGATATATGGGAACCATTTTCCTAATAATAGCCCCTTTGCCCTTGGATAGCATGGCCGGAAAAATACCATCTGGGCCAGGGGATTTGTAGGGTTTGAAGGAGTTTATAGCCCACTCTACCCTTTCATAGCTAACTATGCTATTGATTATGGGGTCTCTGGCCCTTGAGTGCCTTAGTTCTTCTGTATCAGGGTCTCCCCCTGTGCTGCAGAATGAACAGTCAGGAAAGTGAGATCTTAGAAGAACCTCTAAAGTATCTTGAGAATCCTTAGTGAATACGCCATTCGGGCCTTTAAGTGTCCGTATTGGTCCTCCACTGGCTTTTGATAGGACTCTCTGAACCCTTGCAGTTGAGGGTACGTCCCTAAGGTCCTCACAGAAGTTTCTCCATGAGGATCTCTTGGATTTCCTTAACTCCCTATTATAGTTAGTTAAAGTTGTCCTGTAGTTATCCCATTTGTTGGTCCTCTTGGCCCTATTGAATTCAGTTCTTGCTTCCCTGCGCAATTTGTCAAGTCGTGAGTTCCACCAGGGGACTCTCTTGCTGGAGGCCTTAACCCTTTGTGGACAGCAGTCATTGAAAGTTGAGACTAAATCTTGCGTCAGTGTATTGACCGCTCTCTCTAGCTCTTCAGAATTTGTTAGTTGGGGTCTATGTCCCGATAGTTTTGACGTTAGAGTGTCGGAGTATTTCGTCCAGTTAGTGGTTTTTGGGCTACGGTAGAGCACAGCGCTCCTCACCGGGCCCGTAAGGTCAAAGAGAATGTGCCTGTGATCAGACATTGAGGCCTCCTCAGACACTCTCCATTCACTAACCAAGTCTATGGCTCTATCTGAGACCAGTGTTAGATCTAATACCTCCCTTCTTATAGAGTTAACAAAAGTTGGTTCATTCCCCCTATTTGCAACCGATAAGTTAGTTGATATGAGATAGTTTAAGAGTGACTCACCTCTGTTGTTTATATCCGTGCTACCCCATGCTAAGTGGTGGGCATTTGCATCACATCCAACTATCAGGACCTTACGGTGTGTTCTGCAGTATTCCACTAAGGCCCTGATAGTGTTCGTTGGAACCACTTCTGTGTCGCCAGGGAAGTAAGCCGAGGCCAATACAGCCTCTTTCTTGCCCCCCTCGATGTCCAGCTCCAGAAGTATAGCCACCGTGTCGTTGTCTATGAATTCTGTGAGAGGTAGAAATTTAATGTCAGTGTTAATGATTATTGCTGCCCTAGGTTTGGCCGCTGTTCTATCATATATTACCTGTGTGTTTCTAGTATTTAGGCCTCTGATACGGCCTTTGAAGAACCAGGGCTCTTGTATTAGCCCGATGTCCTTGGTGTTGCTTGCAAACCTTCTGCTAAGTTCCGCCGTCGCCGCTTTAGCGTGATGAAGGTTTGCCTGCAAACATCTTATTTTGGCGGCGGATCAGCAACGGAGGCATTTGGAGAGCTTAGAGTACTCTCTTCAATCTCCATCCCGCTGACTTGGTTAATGAGTTCCTCCTCAGTGGTGTCCTCACCCTTGACCTTCAGGTTGACTTGTCCCAGGCGGAAATTAACCCTTCCTTTTGACTCGTCAATTATCGCTGCCGACTTCTGATCAACAGCCATCACTAACATGGCATTGGAGCCCTTTTCGACTCTCCTTAGGACCCTCCAGGCCGAAGTATTTAGGCCTTTGTTCTGAGCCTGCAGAAAGTTGAGAATTTTGGCCGTTTCCATGCCAGCGGATTTGGGAAAATAGCCGACTGCTATTCTGGGATGAGGAATCTTCGATTCCTCTGTTGACCAGAGTGCAGCGCCCTCCCATGGCGTCATCTTGACCACCATCGCCTTAACCCACTCAGCTGTGTCGACGTCTTTGCAAAGAAGCGCGAGATACCCAGCTTTGTAGGTGGAGCCTAGGAAGGCCGGCTTTATCTGCCCATCCATATGCTCCAGTACCTTGTCTTCAATTGCGCTGGATATGGAGTCCATTTGAGCGGTTGTTAGGGCCGTTTTGGGATAGTCCCTTGCCAATACCGCCAGTTTGACTCCAACACCAGCCTCATTCGGTTTAGCATGCTGCTTCTTGTCGGCCTTGGTGCTTACTGCTCCCTTCGCCGGCACAGAGCTACGCTCCTTATTTACCGTTGCCTTGGCTCGGTGATGTGAGGCAGAGGTCTGCCTTTCATACGCCTTGCCTGCGGCTTTGGAGGTGGAGGGCTTATCATCCCTCATCTTTTTGCTGGCGGTTGCCTCTGAACTTTGGTTTTGTGATCGTTGGCGTTTGGGGCATGCTGTTTCCCCTCTCTTCTCCATTGGGGACATAGCTTTGGAGTAGGCCTCTTCTTTACTAAGTCCCTGCCGCAGAAAGAACACCAAACGCTTCTTCCCAGCGCCCCTAAGCTTCGGCACTTTGGGGCCAACAACACTGTCGGTTGGTGTACTGGTGCTTTGTGGTGGTTCCACCACTGAGGCACCTTCACGTTGGTGTTGTTGGGTTTGAGGTGTTGTCACCTCTGTGTTGTGTCCCGTAGGGCCACTCTCCTTCTCAACATCGGTTTTTTGTAATTGGTTCATAATTTTTGATCCCACGAGTAAGTTGGCTACCAGTAAACACTACGCCGTGCCGTACCGTAGTGTGGCGGATTAAAATGAGGCCGCGCCACCGCACCCCAAGTCCGCATACTAGTAACTAGGCGCCCCCCTAGCCACGCATCTCTTGGCATATGCTGTTCCACCATTAGATTGGGGATTTTATTAAAAAGAGTTTACTCTCTTTAGCCCAACTTAATTTAGCCAGGTATCCTGCCAGAGACGTGACCTACACAGGACCCTGTTACCAGCAGCCACCACGAGGAGGTATAAGTTGCACTTCCGACAGTCTGGCAGTTACGGAGTAGGAGCGGGGCTCCACACTACGCAGTCGACGGGTCGACCGCGGAGCATGGATCTCCACAACCTACTTAGTCCCCCTACACAGACTGACGGCCGACTGCCTTTGATGACCCTTAATAATATGTGAAGTAAATTCTAACAGGTTAGTGGTTTTAGATCTTTGTTTCACGAATCCATGCTGGCACGGTGATATTAAGGATCTACAAAAATATTGCAATTGAGAAGTTATCAATGTCTCAAACATTTTTGGGATAGCAGACAATTTGGAGATACCCCTATAATTTGGAACGTGAGACTTGTCTCTTTTTTTATGGAGCGCACTATGGGTTTTTTTTCGTTTTTTTTGGCAACAACTGTAGTTTGAGAGATAGAAACTTAAAATTTTGCACACACGTTAGTAAGATAATTACAAAATTTCGAATTTTTTTTTTTCGATAACTCTTTTCGTTTTCGATATACACATGTGATCGATAACAAAAAGTATCGAATTTAGTAAATGTGAAATGTGTTTTGGAAACTTAATAGAAAATAATGAAAAACTGTAGAAAAATTTTTGAAATCGGTTGGAAAACACCAGAGATATGGGGCTTTTTTTTTTGTTATTGGCATCAACTTAAATTGAAAGATGGAAAACTATATTTTTGCACATAAATTATTTAAGTTAAAATAGAACTTCAGATTTGTTTATTTAATGAATGTACCACGCCTACATTCCCTTCCCCGAACATGGGTTCTAAAATTATTTGGAAAATTCAAAATAAAAATATTTTTCGATAGATTCGATCTTTTAATAAAAATCCAATAAAAATGATAAAGCGCTATCAGCCGACATTTGTACGGGCTCATTTGAAAAAAGTTTTCTTTTCATTTTACTCAAATCCTCACTTGATCCTGCTGCTTTCAAAACAGCAGCCATGTTTTTATCTGCTGATTTTGTAGCCGAAACTCTAGCAGCATGAACTAGCAAAGGCACCGAGTTATTATTAACTTCTGAAAGCTCTGTCGCCAACTTTCGTTTTTGCCGGGAGCTACCGTTCTCATAGTCCACTTTTAGACGACCACCTCTATTTGTTGAATCACAATTTACTTCAATGTCAATTGTTATCTTTTTAGCAAGCCATTCAGAATGCCTATTTTTAAATCTTTGAATTTGTCGCCCGCAAAGTGGTCATTTCCTTTCAATATATTTTATAAAACTGCGTACTTTTTCATTTATTTCAGTTTCAACGCTTTTACTAAGGTGATTTTCCCTAATTTTTTGCAGAATATGCTGTTTGACAGCGTCCTCCGAGCGTTTGTGGTTGACAAAAATGTCTAACATCTCTGCATGTTCAAATGCATATCCCTCTGGAAAATTAAGATTTTTTCGCGAAAAAGCAAGTTAAAGCAGACAAATGAGGTTGCATATTATTCTGGACACATTAGTTAGTAATTCTGCGTTTAAATACCTGAGCACTTTGGAGTGCCTTGAGAGTTCTACTCCACGAAACACTGCTAAATTTGCTAAGATTAATCAAAAAAACACACATAAACAAGACACGTTTCACAAGGACAAAAACACATAGGATTGACAAATATGTTATTTAATTCTTGTTTTACATACCTGAACTACGACTTGCAATCATTTAAAGTTGAATTTTTTTATTTGTATCGCCAACTTGAGCTATTAAACTTAAGCAATGTGTTGATGTGAACTGAACACATAGCTACCTCGTGCGTGATCAGCTGACTTTGGCAGTCTATTGATCAATCAGTGTGACCGTAAAAAAATGTATCGATTAATTTTTTATTTAACTAGAGTATATTAAACATAAAAATCAAAGGTTTTTTAAAAAACAGAGCAACTTTTTTTTTGGGTTTATGCCAAAAAAAACGAAAAAAAACCCATAGTGGAGCGGTAAAATAAATGATTCTTTCCAGATGTTTGGAAATGAACATTGCTCAACAGACAAACTAAACAATTTGTGCAAAGGCTTTAAAAGACCGTCAGCGCAGTACTTAAGCACACAGCTTGGTACGCCGTCAGGTCCTGGGGAAAATATTGGCTTAATACCTTGTAGATCACGTAGTAATGAACACTCCGTGATTATTGGTTCAAAAATGCAATTGGAGCTATCAACCCGATACGGGTAAGGCAGATCAACCTGAGTATCAATTGAACTATATGTTGTTTGAAAAAAATTCTGCAAACAAATCGGCAATTGCCTGATCTGAGTTGGCCGACTTGTTTTCAAATAATACATTAGATGGAAGTGTTGATGACTTTCGCTTCGAATTAACACAGTCAAAGAACCTCTTAGGATCTTGCTGGAACTGTAGTCTGCACCGACTCAGGTAATTTTTATAACATAAGTTATTCATGACCGAAAACTGGAAAGCGCGATCAAGTAGGATGAGTAATGAGCAGAAGAGCTAGATTTTCTGAAACTCTTATAAAGCTTAGACTTTCGATTTTTAAGGGCTGTCAACTCTGGTGTAAACCACGCAGGTTTGTTTTTATACCCTTAACCCATAAAATGGGTAAATAAGGGTATAATGGTTTTGTGCAAATGTATGTAACAGACAGAACGAAGCATCTCCGAACCCATAAAGTATATATATTCTTGATCAGCATCAACAGCCGAATCGATTTAGCCATGTCTGTCTGTCCGTCTGTCCGTCCGTCCGTCTGTCCGTCTGTCCGTCTGTATGAACGCGTAGATCTCGGAGACTTTAAGAGATAGAGACTTCAAACTTGAAACTTAAACTCTCCTATATCATAAGCAGATCAAGTTTGCTTTACAATTTCGATAACATTTCTGGTTTTCGATATACACATGGGATCGATAACAAAAAATTCTTGAATTTCAAAATTGTGAAAACAAGGTTTTAAATAATTGATAAAATAATGAACATTCAAAACCATTTGACCAAAATCGGTTAAGAAACACCGGAGATATCGCAGTTTGAAGTTTGGTCATTTTTGTCACTGGAAGAATACACACAAATGACTATGCGATACGTATGGGGTTAAGGCTATTTCCTAGTCGGGATTTCTCGACTACAGCCTTCTTACTTGTTCCTACTTGGCTTACCACAAGGGACACACATGTCGAATAAATTGTATAAGGTGCTATAAAAAATACTTATTGCCGTATCCAAGTCCTCGGAACCATAGAGAGACGACCAGTCAACAAGTGCCAAGAGCCGGGTAAGTTTTACAAAATCGGTTTTCCGAAATTGACGTACCCGTCCTAATGGTTCACTACACTGGCTTACAGAACATGCAGGCAAAGTGATCACCACCTCCAGCGTCGGGTGGTATAAGTCTTCAGGAGTGGATATGGGAAGGGTTCTTGACACAGTGATAGTGGATGGATCCAAAACAAAAACCAAATCAAGCATTCTTCCAAGAGAATTTAGTATACCATTGATCTGACTCAATGATATCTCAAATAAACCAACCAGAAAATCAGTCTGCACCATGGACTTGAATTCCAAGTAGCTTCAGCCATATTAAAATCACCAAGAACCACAAAAATATCACGATCTCTCTGATCATGCATATGCATAGAAGAAATGGAAAGTAATGCTGACAAATGTGCATTGTATACAGAGTTGTTGGATAAAGGTGGTATATAAGAACAGGAAATATAAATACCAACACCATACATATTTAGCTTCACAGCAACAAATTCGATATCTATAGAATCACTTAATATTACTGCCTCAGAGGGAAAGTCAACATCAACAGCAATAAGCACCCCACCGCCACGACGCAGTGGGCGGTCCTTTCTATAGATACAGAATCTGTTAGATGAAATTTCAGAATTTAGGATGTCTTGTCCTAACCACGTTTCCGTGAAGGCAACGACATGAATGGAAAAAGATTGGCTATTAAGATACAAAGTACTAAGTTTACTACAAAGTCCTCTAACATTCTGATAGCCCAGTAAGAAGGAGGTGGTTAGTTTTTTGAACTATCAGAAGAGCTAGGCCCAACTACCAAAGATGGTAATACAATCGGAGGCCGATTTTTTATTTTATTTTTATTTTCAGTATATTCTTTTACTATGATGTGCTCTGGCCAGAATTTTTTATTGCATATAGCATTAAAATCTTGGATTGCAGCACTTATTTTAAACGACGAGATAGCCCGGTCATATGCAAATTTGAATTTTTCCACCGAAACTGATTTGGAAACTTTTGATTTGGCCTGAAACCTTTACATCTTCTGATGTCAAACCAGGGGGAGCCGTGAAACAAATATATGTTTTTTTGGTGGAACACCTACAATTTTATTAAGTATATTCTCAACAGATCCCTCTATAGGAGCCACAGTTTGAGGTATGTGACCATTTGTTTCATTTCGTAGGTCAGTCACGTCAACGCAACCGACGTCCGAAGGAGCCATTTAGCACACAACCTCGACAGAACCCGCTATAGGAGCTACAGGTAGAAATGTGCTTATATTAGGGATGTTTGGCTCATTTTGAACCAACGGGCCAGGATCTGATGTTGCCACATCCATAGGGCTGATGGTATTATCATACATGTTCCCGTCAATTAGTGGAGATGGGACTTTTGCAATTTTTGTTTTTACATTTACTTTATTAATTTTACTACTTTTTTTATGTTCTTCCGTTAAGGGAAATTTAGGAGACAGACTCACAAATGGGTTCTTACGTTTTGGTGATTTCGAATTCAAGATTACATTATTCTTGAATTGGTGATCCAAAACAGAGAGCAGCTCTTGCGCTTTAGTAAATAATACTAACAGCTCTTTAAAACCATTTTGCATTTGACTCATGAAATTATAAATATTTTTCTTCAACTCTCTGCATGACCAGCAGGGCCACTCGAGATTTGAATTGTTCATATTTTCCTTAGAACGGGCATGAATGTTTGCACATTTTTCGTGTGCAGAAGCCCCACATATCCAACAGCAAACAAAGCCTGCATTTGGGTTATCGCCACGGACTTTGCACTGCTTTGCACAACAGACCACAGACATAATTTAATTATCAAATGTAATAAAAAGCAAGGGAAAATAAAATTATATTGATAAAAAAAAAAAATAGATTTAAATGAATAATACTGTCACAAAAATAAGTGTATTTGGAACTTAAGAATAAAAATTGGTTCACTCTAAAGGCAAAATAAAACAAGTAAATCAAAAAAAAATTTGAAGACATGCTTTCTTGCATACATTTGTATTAGATTTTTTACCATCATCCCTGCAATACCCAAATATTAAAATTATTGTTGTAATTTAAAAAAAAAAGCAAAAAAGCAAATAAAAGCATGTCAAAAGTATGTCTCGGTCGGGGTTCGAACCCACGGCCTTTGGCCTGTGAAGCGTCAGTCTTCCCTCCATGCCACCAGAGCTTGTGAATTTCGGCAGTCATATTAGTAACTTAAGGAAAAGGGAAAACTGTTTTTCGTGGTTTTTACATGATATTACACATTTTATCGCGCCGATAACTTTAAATACATGTATTGTCATCTGAAACACATCTTTGGTGAAAATTGCAGAACTCTAGCTAGTCGGGAACTTGGTGAAAATTTGATTACAAGATTCCGGTACAAACAGACAAGTCAAGTTCAATAAAAGCATGTAAAAAGCTCACAAGCAAGAAATACTCACAATCAAAACAATAAGAACGACGCGAGCGCGAATACCGACAGCAACGACAACGGAGTATAATTAAAACGCGACGAACAGAACACAAAAAAAAGAGCGCGTGAGAGCAATCGAAAAGGAAAACGAACGGTTCTTTGGTACTCTCAGAGCGAGCACCGAAACTTTAAAGTCAGAAAGCGACAACACACAAAAACAAATTGAGTGCAAGCAAACGAATGAGCGGTAAGCTGCGAATGCAATTTGGTTTTGTTATTGAGCGCTTACCAAAAAAATGCAAATAACTTATTAAACTTAATGTCCACTTTGTGTTTAACACCCCGATAACGCACAAAGCCGCAAAAGCTATTTATTTGCACAAAGCGCGGGTTTTAAAAAGTTAATAAAACGCAAAAAAATCAAAAAAGGCGAAGCGCACGTCCGTTGCTGCTGAGAAGCGAGTCGACTTATGATCGTTCAAGATTTGTCCCCATGCATTGGCACGATAACAGCCCCAAAGTCTATGTCGACTATTTAAGTCTCCTCCTACTAGATAATTCCCAGTGCGATGGGTTAGTAGCCGTATGTCGTTGACAAACATCTGTTTACTTTCTAGACTCGCTCGAGCACCGGGGAAGTAGCAGCAATATACTTTAGTTGGGTACCCAGTAGAGTTAAAAAGTTAATGCAAATTGATTTTATGATTTTAGTGGTCGGTGGGGGTAGCAGGCAATGGCGAATAGATTTCTTAATAAGTATGGCTACCCCTCCCCCTCAATTATAATTCTGTCATATCTGTAGACAGCATAAATATTGTTTTTAATTGAGAGGCTGTCGTTAAGCCAAGTTTCAGTGAGTGGGCAGATATCAGTATTTTGTATTTTAAGAAAATTAAATAGTTCGTCCTTTTTGTTTCTAAAGCCTTTTGCTTTCCAAGTAATAATTGATAGTTGGCTTAACATTATATAAGGAACTTGCACGCTAGTAAAGTAATAACTTCAATCTGGTCTGCCTTGGATTTGCAGTTCCTCAAATTATTAACTACCCAAACATAAGTGTCTTGATTTTATTAATAGTGAAGAGTTCATCATTGTTTTTAGGAGGATTAGGACGTTGAAAGTTTGACCAAACTGCGTTTGCTTGCACTTTCGGTTGTCTAAGTGAATTGGGGAACATATTATAATCGTTTAAGCGAGGGGGATTTACGATTGTATTTGCTTGGAGTTTGCCTTGATTAGGCTGATTCTGAGAGCTTAACTTGATATAACTTAGCCTACTATGGCATTCATGAGAATTTGATTTGTGTGGCCCACTACAATTTGCACAAATAATAGTTGAAGTCTCTTTGCAGTCCATGGTTTTGTGGCTTCCAGCGCATATTGAACAGTGCGAGTTTACTGCGCAACGGCTTGAACCATGTCCAAACATTTGGCACTTGTGACACTGAGTAAGTTGGTTGCTGTGCCTCTTTTGGTATTCCCATTTAACTCTTAGATAGTTAATAACGGCATGATTTTTTCTAAGCTTATTTAGTGAGGTAGTTTTGTTGGCGAAGTAGACCACATAAAAGATGAATACCGAGTTATTTGGTCTCTTTCTCTGCACTCTCTTGACATCCAAGCATTTAAGTCCTATTTTGTTTAGATCGTCTTTTAGTACTGAGGGTTCCACAACATCTAGCCCCAGCAGCAGTGCTTTGTATGGTTTATCGTTTTAGTCAGCATAGGAAAAGAACTCACTTTTGTTCTCCCTTATAAACTCACAGGCTTTTACATAATCTACTTTTTCCACGCAATGTAATATTACTCCTATTGAAATTTTTTTGATAGAATAATTGGAACATTTAATTTGTTTGCAAATTGCATGCAGTTGTTCCACTGTGCATTTAAGAACCGTAATAGGCGTGTTTGGGACCCGGACACCCTGTAAAAGTATTCTGCTTTGTTGTTGTCCGCGCTTTGGTGCGTTATCTGTTATTATCTATTATTGTTTGCCACTCGTACACGCACATAAACCAAGCACAGCTTTGTCTGATATGTGTGCGTGAAAGCTTTGCAATTGCATGCAAAGCGCAGATGAATCTTATAAGTATTAGTAAAAGCTTTGACCAAACGCATGGTCAGCCAGTACTTTTCCATTCTAACTCTAAGAACTAATGCTTGCTACTCTTGTGGTTTTTGAACGTACAGTCAATCATACTTTTGCTACCAATGCAACCACAGCGTATCGCGATTGTCAAGCTAATTTTTAAGTTCGGTAAAGTCAAAATAAATAACCATTTAAACAGTGACACTTCTGGCGTTCCATTTATATACAAGGCGGAACAAACTCTCTCTTATCAGCAATGTCTGCGTCGTCCACAGTTTGCAAGGGCGAAAAATCATTTTGGTCACCGACTACGCGCTGACCGGTGTCGGATTTAAACAGTTTTTTCTGCACACGCGGTGACATAACGGCACCGCCAACGACTTTTCGTCTCTTAATTTTGTTTTATTTGGATTACTTTTGTTTTAATTTTTTTTAACTGGTATTTGCTTATTGCCTCGATAATGCGGTGGTACGTGCGTACGGCTCAAGATCTCACACCAGACTGATGATTAAAGACCTTATTGTTTTTTAAAAATGAAATGTACTCCGCGAATTAAAAACAAGTAAGAAGGCTCTAGTCGAGAAATCCCGACTAGGACATACCCTTAACCCGATACGTAATGCTTACAGAAACTTGTGTGTATTTAATCAGTGACCAATAAAACCAAACTTAAAACTGCGATGTTCGTTAACCGATTTAAATGTTCATTATTTTATTCGTAGTCTCAAACCTCATTTTCACAATTTTGAAATTCAAAATTTTTTTGTTATCGATCCCATGTGCATATCGGAAATCACAAATGTTATCGAAAATTTGAAGCAAACTTGATCTTCTCATGGTAAGTTGAAAATAATTTATTTCTCTCAAAATAGTCTCAAATAGTCGAAATAATGGAAAATAATGGAAAATAATTGAAAATAATGGAAAATAATGGAAATTAATGGAAAATATTAAAACGATTATTTTCCATTATTTTCCATTTTTTCAGTTATTTTCAATAATTTATGGTAATTTTCCATTATTTTTGATTATTTTTAACCGTAATCATTAAATAATTGTGTGAAACCGAAAATAATCGTAATTTAATCATTAATTCAACTTTTAAACAAAACCAATCCAATTAATAATGACTACAATTAATAATCATTACTTAACAGGTGTGGTTAAGGGTATAAAAACGTAAGTACGAAGTGCAAGCTTGTTCTACTGTTATATTAATGCCACATGAGGCGCATAATATCACATTCACGAAACGCAATTGTTTACCTGAGCTTAATTTGCCCGGGCTTAGTGGCGGGCACACTGAATATTCAGACTTCATGTCAATGTTTTACATTTATTGATATTGATATCAAATTGTAGGACATCGAGAATTTTCCGCATCTGTGGACTTGTTTGAAGAGTGCAGCGTTGAATACCATCAGATCTCTGGAGATAAGCCAAAGGACACAAAGATTTTGGGAGATTAAAGGTATTTAAGTGTCTTGCTACAGTTACACAAAGGAAGAACAGGATTGCGAGGATTATTTTGTTGCCAATGTTTATGCGCATATACGTAACTTAAGAACAAATTGTAACACAGTTAAGCTGCCTTCACACGGTCGGTTTGAACGCACAAAAATTTTCAGGACCGATCAAAAACCGATGCAAAAATGAGAAAAATAGAACGCGTTCTATTTTGCTCATTTTTGCGTTGGTTTATTTGAGCCACTAACATGTATACGTGAAAAAGGCGTTTTTGGTGTTTTTAAGGAATTTTAGGCACAAATTCAAGCAATTAACTAGAGACAGTGACCAGATTTGTGACAGAACAGAAAGTGGCGGGATTTTGGATTTAACCGATACGAATAATGTGAATGGCAACATTTTTGGTCGGTTAAAAAAAGCTACAGAAAAACCGACTGTGTGAAGGCAGCTTTATCATTTTACCTAAATAGGTCAAATCATACACTGTGACGGTGCACATTTTTTGTAGTTTATAAGTAGGTATAAGGATATGGTGTATGGGTAGGTTAAGGTTAGCGGATAAGATTGTTATTAGGCTAAGGTATTAGAAGGTGAATCATAATTTTGAGTTTGAAAACCATGGAGGCATAATTTTACATTAGAAATTAGGCTAACCATCCCATAGTAATTAATAAGGCAACAGCAGCAGAGCACGGCGCAACGGTGAGCTACGCAGCCCAAGACAGCAGCAGCAGAGCAGCGCGGCCCAAGGCAACAGCAGCAGAACAGCGCGGCACAAGGAAATTGCGCAGCAGAAAAGCCAGCACGGCTCAAGGAAATTGCGCAATAGCAACAAACGCAACGACGGTGACAGCGCAACGACAAAGAACGCACCAAACGCGGCCCTAAGGCAACTGCAGCAGAGCAGCGCAGCTTAAGACGACGGCGTGGGCAATTGCGCATTAAACGACAAGGCGAGCGACGCACAGCCGAAGACATGCGCCGACCAATGCAGGCCAGGCAGCACAGCACAGCAGCAGCCGAATGGCACGCGCCGATCGACGTCGACAGCAGCAGAGGACAAAGGCAAAGGGTTCATGATCGCCGCCCGCAATGATGAGCGATCAGCAAAAATCGTGCCACGGTCGAGTGCGGAAGTGAAAATTAAAACGCGGAAAACCAGTAACTAAGACAAAACGTGACAAAGTACGCAGAAGACAAGCAGGGACACAGGAGCGGAACACACACAGAAGCGGCACAGCAGGAACGTGACACACACACCGGGGCGTTACACACCGGAGCGTGACCACACACACACACACTCACACCGTGACCGGGAAGCGAGTCTTACGACCCTCCCTCTCTTCCCCTCTGGTGCGTAGGTAGGGATAAAAACTAGTGAATAAAATAAATGAAAAAGATTACAAGTGAAACCAAAATTATTAAATCAAATGTGTTTTTAAAGACAAGTGGGGGGCCGTGTGTTCGCAATGTGGAGTGAGTGGTGCGCCCACCCGGGGAGTCTCAGCAGACTGGCTGCTCGGTCAATACCGTGGCCAGTGAGCAGCGTCTTACCCGGTACCTGATTGTACCTGGACTTGGTGCCGCTAGGTCAACACCAGTGGCATTTAAGTCGGGACAGACAGGGACTACCACCCTGCCGTGCGACACGTTGGTTAACCACCGGAGTACCGGTGTGCAGGGATTTTTCAGGGTAACCCAGTCTCGTGCTGGCAGCTTATTCCCACCACCAGGAGTGATTACTTTTCCCCAGTCAACGGTCTCGGCACACTTACAAATATTCTTGTAAGGTGGCCCTGGAGAGGCTGAGCTACCCCAGCCATTGAAAAAGCTACCTTACAACACAATGACACATTTTCCAATAGAAGTGATTGTCTCATTTTGTCGCCTTGTGGACAATGAATAAGCTACCAGAATCACTTTTGTTTTGTTGTTGTTTATAACTCTTTGATTACTCCCGACCCGGCGGAAGTGTTTTATTCACTCGGCCTGAGCTGGATTACGCTTCTATTCGCAACCGTGTGGTGTGATTGAAGGAGTAGCGAGTTATATGTTGTAGACCGGATCCTTCCTAGGAGTCCTTTGTCGGGGTCACCAAAATGTACCTGTAAAAGGTGTGTGTGTGTATTGTTAGCATCCAGTACAAACTGACTGCTTAAATGTTGTCGCAACTGGCACTTGTAACCAGGTGGACTACGGAGAAATAATGAATGCTTCTTATAAGTTGTAAGAATACACTGATTTTATTAAGGTTAAAGTCACAATATTTATAGGTAACAAGTAAAAACGTTGCAGTCGGACGCAACCGACTGCGATATACTTTGATACCAGTTTACATAGCTGTGTTAAGGATTCTGAGTGCAAATAGTAATATATGAGTGTTTTGGGTATAAAAATCAGGCAGAAAGGGTAGGCATGACATTTATCTGTGGCGGATGGCACTTTCTATCCCCCTACCAAGTTTGGAGACTCTAGCGCAAAAACCGACAAAGATATAGAGGTGGGCGTTATAAGTGGGCGTGGCATCTAAAATTTGTATGCACACCTGTTACGGATGTCACTACCAATGTTCATAATAAATTTGGTGACTCTAGCTTAAAAACTGGCGAAGATACATGCCTTTCGGTTTTTTTAAGGGCGGTGGGGCATGTCCCGTTGTTTTGGGGCGTGGCATCCAATGTTTTGATGCATAACTTTGTCAGATGTCAGCATCTACCTTCATGTCAATTTTGGTGGCTATAGCTTCAAAACTGTAGAAGATACAGGCATTTTTGTTTATAATCGGAGAGGGGCTGGGGGCGGAATAGCTGGGCGTGGCATCCAAACTTTTGATGTAATTTTTTGAGGAATGTCACCAGCTATCTTGCCATCAAATTTGGTGACTCTAGCTGCTAAAATGTGGGATATATATGTGTTTTATCGATTTGCACTTCGAGGTGTATCGACTTGTTATCGATTTCCCAGGCCCCCTGAGGTCGTACAGCCCCAGATTTAACACTTTGTCTGACGAAGACATGTACCAAGATATTTGCAAAGTTGCAAGGCTCTAGCTTTAAGGGTGTCGAAAAAAGTTGCGTTCATACGGACGGACGGACAGACGGACGGACAGACGGACGGACAGACGGACGGACAGACGGACGGACAGACGGACGGACAGACACCATGACGGACATTGCACAAACCCAATATACTATGATACCTTTGGTATCAAAGTATAAAAATTGCTTAACTTACAGGTGTGTGTTGTCAATTAAAATTAGGTTTATATGTATTCAGCAGTTGCATGAAATGCAGACTAGCATATTTCGCAACAACCGGGTTGGCTGAACGTTACTATTCCGACACATATTGTACAATGTGCAGTCAGCGATATTCTGTGTGTTCAGCAATAATTTGATATTGTTTACAATTTATTGTGTTATTGTGTATGATTTGACCCATTAAAGTAAAATGCTGTGTTACAATTTGTTCTTAAGTTACGTATATGCGCATAAACATTGGCAACAAAAGTATCCTCGCAATCCTGTTCTTCCTTTGTGTAATTTCTAGCAACCGGCTCGTCCTACAGTTCCATTGGTTTTTCTTTCCGCGTGGCAAAGTGTACTGTGCACAACATTATAAAGGAAACTACGCAAGTTATTTGGAATCGTTTAAACGAAAAATTTATCCCGAAGCCAAGTAACTCAGAGCTGAAGCAAATCGCTGAAGAATTTTATAGCTGCACAGGACTGCCCAATTGTATAGGCGCATTAGATGGAAAGCATTGCGCTATCCAAGCACCTGCAAATAGTGGTAGTTTATATTTAAACTACAAAAATACATTTTCCATAGTTTTGATGGCTGCTTGCGATAGCAAGTACAATTTCACAGTCGTTAACGTTGGTGCATATGGCTCTGTGTCAGATGGTTAGCTTTCATTAAAATAAATTTAACCTGAATAAGAATATTATTAATTTTACTTCTATTTTAAGGTGGAATCTTACAGCGCTCGGACTGGGGAAAAATGTTGTTAAACAATGAACTGCCACTACCAGAACCTTCCGCATTGCCAAAAAGTGGAACAATGTTTCCATATTTTTTTGTTGGCGATGAAGCGTTTCCGCTAAAACGCCATTTACTGAGACCATATGGTGGGCGAGGTTTGTCGGCAGATAAGCGTATTTTCAATACAACCCTAAACTAAATCAACTTTTGAATGCAACTAATTGGTCTCAGCTTTCTTCCTTTAGTGATTTAGAAACTGCCATTGCCATTTTTTATGATACCTTGAATTCGCATTTGGACAGATGTGTTCCCCTCTGTCACTCCTCAAGTGATAACAAACCACCTTGGTTTACAAGGGAATTATCAAAACTGAAAAATGCAAAGACAAGATCTTATAAAAAATTCAGAAAATCGGGAAAAACTATTGACCTATCAACCTATATTATAGCAAAGTCTAATTTTCTTTCTGTTAACTCATCCCGCTATAGTAACTATCTTAATAAATGTAGAATAAATTTCTCTCGAGATCCTAAACAGTTTTATAAATTTGTTAACTCTAAACGTAAATCCTCCTGCCTGCGATCCTCAGTTTTTCTTGATAATACGAAAGCAAGTACGGATCGGGCTGTGGCCGATCTATCTATCTATCAGTATATTCTTTGAGTTCTCATAGTTCTAGTAATCCTTATCCCTTCCAAATTCAATCATCAAATTGCATATTTGCCCCGGTCTTAACTGAGTGTTTGCTGCTAAGTGACCTAAACCTGATCAAACCTGGCTTCTCGCCTGGTCCTGATGGAGTGCCCGGTTGTGTACTTAGATATTGCGCTGATACACTGTGCAAACCTTTACTAAAATTATTCAAAATGTCTGTTGAATCTTCAGTATTCCCTGATATGTGGAAGCAATCTTTTATTATTCCACTTCATAAAAATTTTTTCAAAGTCCAATGTTAAAAATTATAGAGGGATTTCGAAATTGTCTGCCATTCCGAAAGTCTTCGAAAAACTTATTTGCTCTCAATTGCAACACTCATGTAGTGCAATTATGTCGCCTTATCAACATGGTTTCGTAAAACGTAGATCTACTACCACCAACCTTCTAGAATTTACATCGCTTGTTATTAAAGGATTTCAGAGCAAAATGCAAACTGATGTCATTTATACCGATTTTAGTAAGGCTTTTGATTCTGTTAGTCATTCACTTTTGCTTCATAAATTAAACATTATTGGGCTCCCAACTAACCTTCTTTCATGGCTTTCCAAGTACTTGTGTGGCCGTACACAAAAAGTTGTCTTTAAATCATCTGTCATCAATAATCTTATGATCTGATTGGGTTTTTCTCAATCCTTGCAACAAATGTTGGATCATTAATTTTTGTTAACTCCCCAAAATATTTTAATTTTTAAACTTTTTCATTTCATTTCAGTTTGCTTACTGATTTAATTTTGAATTTTGTTAATTAATCTTAAACATTTTTGTAGCTTAAGCCCTATTTTTTAATTTGATTTAATTTTAATTTTTATGTCGACTGATATTAGTTGACAATAAATAAATAAATAAATAAATAAATAACAAGTAAAAACGTTGCAGTCGGACGCAACCGACTGCGATATACTTTGATACCAGTTTACATAGCTGTGTTAAGGATTCTGAGTGCAAATAGTAATATATGAGTGTTTTGGGTATAAAAATCAGGCAGAAAGGGTAGGCATGACATTTATCTGTGGCGGATGGCACTTTCTATCCCCCTACCAAGTTTGGAGACTCTAGCGCAAAAACCGACAAAGATATAGAGGTGGGCGTTATAAGTGGGCGTGGCATCTAAAATTTGTATGCACACCTGTTACGGATGTCACTACCAATGTTCATAATAAATTTGGCTATAGCTTCAAAACTGTAGAAGATACAGGCATTTTTGTTTATAATCGGAGAGGGGCTGGGGGCGGAATAGATGGGCGTGGCATCCAAACTTTTGATGTAATTTTTTGAGGAATGTCACCAGCTATCTTGCCATCAAATTTGGTGACTCTAGCTGCTAAAATGTGGGATATATATGTGTTTTATCGATTTGCACTTCGAGGTGTATCGACTTGTTATCGATTTCCCAGGCCCCCTGAGGTCGTACAGCCCCAGATTTAACACTTTGTCTGACGAAGACATGTACCAAGATATTTGCAAAGTTGCAAGGCTCTAGCTTTAAGGGTGTCGAAAAAAGTTGCGTTCATACGGACGGACGGACAGACGGACGGACAGACGGACGGACAGACACCATGACGGACATTGGACAAACCCAATATACTATGATACCTTTGGTATCAAAGTATAAAAATTGCTTAACTTACAGGTGTGTGTTGTCAATTAAAATTAGGTTTATATGTATTCAGCAGTTGCATGAAATGCAGACTAGCATATTTCGCAACAACCGGGTTGGCTGAACGTTACTATTCCGACACATATTGTACAATGTGCAGTCAGCGATATTCTGTGTGTTCAGCAATAATTTGATATTGTTTACAATTTATTGTGTTATTGTGTATGATTTGACCCATTAAAGTAAAATGCTGTGTTACAATTTGTTCTTAAGTTACGTATATGCGCATAAACATTGGCAACAAAAGTATCCTCGCAATCCTGTTCTTCCTTTGTGTAATTTCTAGCAACCGGCTCGTCCTACAGTTCCATTGGTTTTTCTTTCCGCGTGGCAAAGTGTACTGTGCACAACATTATAAAGGAAACTACGCAAGTTATTTGGAATCGTTTAAACGAAAAATTTATCCCGAAGCCAAGTAACTCAGAGCTGAAGCAAATCGCTGAAGAATTTTATAGCTGCACAGGACTGCCCAATTGTATAGGCGCATTAGATGGAAAGCATTGCGCTATCCAAGCACCTGCAAATAGTGGTAGTTTATATTTCAACTACAAAAATACATTTTCCATAGTTTTGATGGCTGCTTGCGATAGCAAGTACAATTTCGCAGTCGTTAACGTTGGTGCATATGGCTCTGTGTCAGATGGTTAGCTTTCATTAAAATAAATTTAACCTGAATAAGAATATTATTAATTTTACTTCTATTTTAAGGTGGAATCTTACGGCGCTCGGACTGGGGAAAAATGTTGTTAAACAATGAACTGCCACTACCAGAACCTTCCGCATTGCCAAAAAGTGGAACAATGTTTCCATATTTTTTTGTTGGCGATGAAGCGTTTCCGCTAAAACGCCATTTACTGAGACCATATGGTGGGCGAGGTTTGTCGGCAGATAAGCGTATTTTCAATACAACCCTAAACTAAATCAACTTTTGAATGCAACTAATTGGTCTCAGCTTTCTTCCTTTAGTGATTTAGAAACTGCCATTGCCATTTTTTATGATACCTTGAATTCGCATTTGGACAGATGTGTTCCCCTCTGTCACTCCTCAAGTGATAACAAACCACCTTGGTTTACAAGGGAATTATCAAAACTGAAAAATGCGAAGACAAGATCTTATAAAAAATTCAGAAAATCGGGAAAAACTATTGACCTATCAACCTATATTATAGCAAAGTCTAATTTTCTTTCTGTTAACTCATCCCGCTATAGTAACTATCTTAATAAATGTAGAATAAATTTCTCTCGAGATCCTAAACAGTTTTATAAATTTGTTAACTCTAAACGTAAATCCTCCTGCCTGCGATCCTCAGTTTTTCTTGATAATACGAAAGCAAGTACGGATCAGGCTGTGGCCGATCTATTTGCTGAATATTTTAAATCAGTATATTCTTTGAGTTCTCATAGTTCTAGTAATCCTTATCCCTTCCAAATTCAATCATCAAATTGCATATTTGCCCCGGTCTTAACTGAGTGTTTGCTGCTAAGTGACCTAAACCTGATCAAACCTGGCTTCTCGCCTGGTCCTGATGGAGTGCCCGGTTGTGTACTTAGATATTGCGCTGATACACTGTGCAAACCTTTACTAAAATTATTCAAAATGTCTGTTGAATCTTCAGTATTCCCTGATATGTGGAAGCAATCTTTTATTATTCCACTTCATAAAAATTTTTTCAAAGTCCAATGTTAAAAATTATAGAGGGATTTCGAAATTGTCTGCCATTCCGAAAGTCTTCGAAAAACTTATTTGCTCTCAATTGCAACACTCATGTAGTGCAATTATGTCGCCTTATCAACATGGTTTCGTAAAACGTAGATCTACTACCACCAACCTTCTAGAATTTACATCGCTTGTTATTAAAGGATTTCAGAGCAAAATGCAAACTGATGTCATTTATACCGATTTTAGTAAGGCTTTTGATTCTGTTAGTCATTCACTTTTGCTTCATAAATTAAACATTATTGGGCTCCCAACTAACCTTCTTTCATGGCTTTCCAAGTACTTGTGTGGCCGTACACAAAAAGTTGTCTTTAAATCATCTGTCATCAATAATCTTATGATCTGATTGGGTTTTTCTCAATCCTTGCAACAAATGTTGGATCATTAATTTTTGTTAACTCCCCAAAATATTTTAATTTTTAAACTTTTTCATTTCATTTCAGTTTGCTTACTGATTTAATTTTGAATTTTGTTAATTAATCTTAAACATTTTTGTAGCTTAAGCCCTATTTTTTAATTTGATTTAATTTTAATTTTTATGTCGACTGATATTAGTTGACAATAAATAAATAAATAAATAAATAAATAACAAGTAAAAACGTTGCAGTCGGACGCAACCGACTGCGATATACTTTGATACCAGTTTACATAGCTGTGTTAAGGATTCTGAGTGCAAATAGTAATATATGAGTGTTTTGGGTATAAAAATCAGGCAGAAAGGGTAGGCATGACATTTATCTGTGGCGGATGGCACTTTCTATCCCCCTACCAAGTTTGGAAACTCTAGCGCAAAAACCGACAAAGATATAGAGGTGGGCGTTATAAGTGGGCGTGGCATCTAAAATTTGTATGCACACCTGTTACGGATGTCACTACCAATGTTCATAATAAATTTGGCTATAGCTTCAAAACTGTAGAAGATACAGGCATTTTTGTTTATAATCGGAGAGGGGCTGGGGGCCGAATAGATGGGCGTGGCATCCAAACTTTTGATGTAATTTTTTGAGGAATGTCACCAGCTATCTTGCCATCAAATTTGGTGACTCTAGCTGATAAAATGTGGGATATATATGTTATTTATCGATTTGCACTTCGAGGTATATCGACTTGTTATCGATTTCCCAGGCCCCCTGAGGTCGTACAGCCCCAGATTTAACACTTTGTCTGACGAAGACATGTACCAAGATATTTGCAAAGTTGCAAGGCTCTAGCTTTAGGTTAGGTTAGGTTAGAGCGGTTACCAAGGAGGGATACCCCCCTTAGCGCACTTAGGCCGCATTCGGCCCATTGTGATACCGCGAAAGGCACTGAGACCCCTCTATTACTCCTGGTATGAATCCGCCTCGAGAGTCCATCCTGCGACTTGGATGAACCTAGCTACATCTTTGGGTCTTTTACTCGCGAGCTCCGATAGGTTTTCGAAGAAAAAGTCACCAAGAATTCTTAGCCTAGTTTTACATAGGGCTGGGCATGTGCCAAGAAGGTGAAGAACGGTTTCTTCTTCCTCCTCATCCCGACAACTTCTGCAGAAGTCATTATGTGGGACCAGTAGTTTGGCCGCGTGTGCCCCCACAAGCCAATGTCCAGTCATCACTCTGGTGACAATTGAGCACTTTTTTCGGCTTAGAAGGCAGAGCTCACTTGATCTTTTCCGGCATCTAGTAGGCCAGGTTTGGTGAGCAGTACGTGAGTTGTGATTGGAGACCTGCCATACTCTATTGGCTTCTGTCTCAAAGAAATCTCTTAATTTGAGTTTACAGGATGCCATAGGTATACCAATGCTCTCTTTATCTGGAAGGAGTTCCATGGTAGTCCCTAATCTGGCCAGTTGATCCGCGATGCAGTTGCCTTCTATATCCCTATGTCCTGGGACCCATATTAGGCTTATATTAAACTGCTTTGCCATCTCGCATAGAGATTTGCGGCAGTTATGAACAGCCTTAGAGTTCGATGTGTTCGACTCCAGCGGCTGTCTGTGAAGATGTAGATTTCACCAGCATTGCACATATGTGGAATGTAATTTAGCGACTCCTGAATTGCTATCACTTCAGCCTGGAAGACGCTGCAGTGATCAGGGAGTCTGAAAGCCTTGCGTAGGTCAAAACTGGCGCAGAAGATGCCGCCTCCTACTTTGCTGTCCAACTTAGAGCCGTCTGTGAAGATTTCTACGTCTTCCGCGGGTCTTGCGGGCAAGCCTTCTTCCCAGTTCTCTCTTGTTGGGATAAAGGTATTAAAGGGAGTGTCTAAGTACACCTGTGAGATCTGATAGTCTGTATTGTCTGGTATGAGTGGATTATCTTCCAAGATTTTTGCATGTCCAAAACCCTGACCTGTCCACTGTTTGGCTTCCCTCATCCGAAGCGCTGACATATTTGCTATTTTCCGGCCCATCATTTCGACAGGTAGGAGATGCAGTATGGCGTCGAGAGCGTTACCCGGGGTTGTACGTAAGGCTCCTGTAATGCAAAGTGCAGCAGTTCGCTGCACCCTTCCTAGTTTTTTGGTGGCTGTTACTTTGTCGAGTGCCGGCCACCAGATAGACACTCCATACAACAGTATCGGTCTGACTACCGCAGTGTAAAGCCAATGGACGATTTGTGGATTCATGCCCCACTTAAGTCCGATCGACTTTCTACAGGCGTATAGGGCAACATTTGCCTTTTTTATACGCTCCTCAGTATTGAGGTTCCAGTCCAATTTCTTGTCTAGAATTAGACCTAAGTATTTAGCTGAGTCACTAAAGGACAATTCAACCCCATTTAGGGTCGGAGGTTGAAGAGACGGAATTTTGTATTTCCTTGTAAACAAGACCAGTTCCGTCTTAGCAGGGTTGATTCCTAACCCAGATCTTTCCGCCCAGTTGGAAAGCCTAGCAAGAGATTCCGTCATACGGTCACATAGCGTCTGCGGGAATTTGCCTGAAAAGGCGATAGCAACATCATCTGCATAAGCTACCACTTTGCACCCTCCCCCATCCATGGATCGCAGCAGTTGGTTGACTGCTACGTTCCATAGGAGAGGAGAGGACTCCGCCTTGTGGGGTTCCACGATGGACGGATTTGGTGACAGTCGCTGCCCCCAGTGTCGCCTTTACGATCCTGCATTGTAGCATCTGATCGATCAGGTGCACTGTCAGGGAGTCGACCCCCAAATCCGTCAGCGAGTCAGTGATAGTCTTAGGAGTGACGTTGTTGAAAGCTCCCTCTATATCTAGAAAGGCTACTAGCGTGTAGTTCTTCCTATGTAGAGACTTTTCGATGTATGCAGTAAGCGCATGCAATGCAGTCTCGGTCGACTTGCCTTTAGAGTAGGCATGCTGAACAGGTGAGAGAAGCGATATGGGGATAGTACTTCTCAGATGGAGACAGAGCAGCCTCTCCATCGTTTTCAAGAGAAAAGACGAGAGACTGATAGGTCGAAAATCTTTGGCTGTTGTGTGTGAGGGTTTCCCGGCTTTTGGAATGAATACAACTTTCGATTCCAGCCATAGCCCTGGGATTGTACCACTTTTGAAAATCTTGGAGAAAATGTCTTTTAGCCAGCCGATGGCCGTTTTCCCCGCGGATTGTAGTTGAGCAGGAATGATATTATCCGTCCCTGGCGATTTGTAGGGTTTGAAGCTCTTGATTGCCCAGTGGATATTCCTATCGCTGAGCAGTAGCAAGAGCTTCCGAGTCTCCCCGTTGAAGTGTCGATCACCAGGTCTTGGTGATCTGCTTCCCCCCGGAAAATGTGTGTCCAGGAGTAGGGTCAGTGATTCTTCACTAGATGATGTCCACGCACCGTTTGCGTTCTTAATGAACCCTAGAGTCTGAGGAGTTTTGCTTAGCAGCTTCCTTAGTCTGGCTGCTTCGGAAGTGCTTTCTATCTCCGAACAGAAGGTTTTTCAAGAGGTCCGCTTTGCTTTGCGAAGCCCCTTTTTGAAAACGGAGACGGCCACGGTTTTAAAGCCGTATTGTAGCGTGCCGGACTTGGCGAGGTGCTCGACCGTCTGGTCATTTAGCACCATAATAATTTGCCGTCGGGGGCCATCCGCCTTTTCCAGTTTTGCCACCCGCCAGTCGCCTGACGGCAACTGAGGGTTGCAAAACTGGAAGACCTTCAGGATTCCGGCTGGGTCGTCGGGTTTAGCCGACACCCACACTCGAGCCCTAGGCCTGTTAGGCACATCCCTCCAGTCTACGGCTTCCAATTTGGCCCCAGGGTAGACCTCACCCAGGGCGGAAATGGACTCCTTATACAATTTGGCTGATTGTATATCGGCACAGGCGATCACCTTAATGCAGCCCTGATGCCAGCCGGCATCTTGGCAAACGGGCGGTGGTCCTCCCTTCTCAATTATAGTGCGCATAAAAGCACCCTGCAGCTCGTTTTCCACCCACGGCCATTGGTTTCTTGGGATTTGGCCCCCCTCTCTGCCCTTGTCCAGGACACCAAGAAGGACCTTATCCCTCGTCACCTCTGCGTAGGATCTGACTGGCTGCTGGCGCGGCCGCTTGGCTTGCGGTGCGCTAATTTCAGCTGGCTGTCGCTTGGGCTTAGCGGCAGCTGACTCCTTCGCTGGATCTGGCTTAAAATCGGGCAAAATTGATTTTGCCCACTCCACCAGCTGCGAACCTTCTGGTGACGTTTCTGCGCCAGACAAGTTCCGGGTGAGTATACCCGCAGCGCGTCTCTTATCGCTGTACGATGGCTTGGTTGGTCCAGCCGTGCTAGGCCTTTTCGAAGTTGAGGCTCGGTTTAGGGTGGAGTTTGAGCCCGCCGCATTTCTGCTCTGCGGAGCTCTCGCTGGCACCTTGTATCCGGGCCTTGCCCCACGACTCGGCTGCCTGACTGGAGCCATGCCACGCGAAGCTGGAGTAGCACTGCCCGCTGGCTTACCGGGCAGCGCAGAAGTTGAGGGAGTGTTAGTCCCATCCGACTTTGGGCGAGTGTCGGCCTCATTGTTTTTGTTAGTTATTGGATTCATATATAGTTCCCACGAGTAATAGGGAAGGGGATCGTCACCCGCGGCAGAGCCCATGTACCGCGGGAAGCCTAATTAAAACAGGGTGGGTCGGCTGTTCCCCCTGAGTCCGCATACTAGAGACCGAGCTTCCCCTCGGCCACGCAACCATCGGCATATGCTGTTCCACCTTGGCTTGAGGTGATTTGGAGAGTTGTCTTCTCTCGCCCGACTACAATTCGCCAGCACTCATTGGCAGAGACATGACCTTACCAAGAGCCTGTTTCCAGCCGCCCTCGCGTGGAGAGTATAGTCGCACTTCCGCCAGTGCGCTACAGTTACGGCACGCAACCTAGATACTAGTACAAGTACCAGCACTAATCACTGCGCGATCATCCCCCTGTAGCACCTGACGGCTGACGGCTCTAGCTTTAAGGGTGTCGAAAAAAGTTGCGTTCATACGGACGGACGGACAGACGGACGGACAGACGGACGGACAGACACCATGACGGACATTGCACAAACCCAATATACTATGATACCTTTGGTATCAAAGTATAAAAAGCACGACGTTTTATTAAAAAATGTTACACAACTTTATTAGAAAAACAAGTAAAAACGTTGCAGTCGGACGCAACCGACTGCGATATACTTTGATACCAGTTCACATAGCTGTGTTAAGGATTCTGAGTGCAAATAGTAATATATGAGTGTTTTGGGTATAAAAATCAGGCAGAAAGGGTCGGCATGACATTTATCTGTGGCGGATGGCACTTTCTATCCCCCTACCAAGTTTGGAGACTCTAGCGCAAAAACCGACAAAGATATAGAGGTGGGCGTTATAAGTGGGCGTGGCATCTAAAATTTGTATGCACACCTGTTACGGATGTCACTACCAATGTTCATAATAAATTTGGTGACTCTAGCTTAAAAACTGGCGAAGATACATGCCTTTCGGTTTTTTTTAAGGGCGGTGGAGCATGTCCCGTTGTTTGGGGCCGTGGCATCCAATGTTTTGATGCAAAACTTTGTCAGATGTCAGTATCTACCTTCATGATAATTTTGGTGGCTATAGCTTCAAAACTGTAGAAGATACAGGCATTTTTGTTTATAATTTAAGGGGCATCCAACCTTTTGAAGCAGTTTTTTGGGAAATGTCACCAGCTATCTTGACATAAAATTTGGTAGGTTTAGCTTAAAAACTGGCGAAGATACATACATTCCGGTTTTTATTAGGGCGGTGGGGCATTTCCCATTGTTTGGGGGCGTGGCATCCAAAGCTTTGATGCATAACTTTGTCAGATGTCAGCATCTACCTTCATGTCAATTTTGATGGCTAAAGCTTCAAAACTGTAGAAGATACAGGCATTTTTGTTTATAATTTAAGGGGGACTGGGGGTGGAACAGGTGGGCGTGGCATCCAAACTATTTTATGTAGCTTTTTGGGGAATGTCATCAGCTCTGTTGCCCCCAAATTTGGTGACTCTAGCTGCTAAAATGTGGGATATATAAGTGTTTTATCGATTCGCACACCGAGTTGTATCGACTTGTTATCGATTTCCCAGGCTCCCTTAGGTCGTAGAGCCCTAAATTTAACACTTTGTCTGACGAAGGCATATACCAAGATATTTGCAAAGTTGCAAGGCTCTAGCTTTAAGGGTGTCGAAAAAAGTTGCGTTCATACAGACATACGGACAGACGGACGGACGGACAGAGGCAAGATAGCCGATGATATTCCTCAAAAACTGCATCGAAAGTTTGGATGCCATGCGCATCTCTTCCGCATCCAGCCCTCCTCCAATTATATACAAAAATGCCTGTATCTTCTACAGTTTTGAAGCTAAAGCCACCAATTTTGGTAGGAAGTTAGATGCTGAAGTCTTACAAAAATATGCATCAAAACTTTGGATGCCAAGCCCTCACTGATACCGCCCAACTTCTAAAATCTGCAAAATCTATATCTTTTTCAGTTTTTGGGCCAGGGTCACCAAATTTTGTAGAAACATTTTTAGTGGCATCCGTAACCGATCTTCATTAAAGTTTTATATGCCACGCCCACCTTTTCTACCCACCTCGTAAAATCTGAAATTTCTATATCTTTCCCAGTTTTTGCGCTAAAGTCACCAGACTTGGAACCATTGTTAGTGATATCCGTAACAAATGTGCAATATTAATTAACCCATTTACCCATAAAATGGGTAAGTAAGGGTATAATAGTTTTGTGCAAATGTATGTAACAGACAGAAGGAAGCATCTCCGACCCTATAAAGTATATATATTTTTGATCAGCATCAACAGCCGAATCGATCTAGCCATGTCTGTCTGTCCGTCTGTCTGTCCGTCTGTATGAACGCGCCGATCTCAGAGACTATAAGAGCTAGAGACTTCAAACTTGAAACTTAAGCTCTCCTATACCATGAGAAGATCAAGTCTGTTTCGAAATATCGATAACATTTCTTGTTCTCGTATACCAAAAAAATCGTGAATTTCAAAATTGTAAAAATAAGGTTTGAAATTATGAACAAAATAATAAATATTTAAAAAAAATTTGATCAAAAGCGATTTAGAAACACCTGAGATATCGCAGTTTGAAATTTGCTCATATTGGTTACGGTAAATACAAACAAATGACTGTACGGGTTAGATATTGGGTTAAGGGTATGTCCTAGTCGGGATTTCTCGACTAGAGCCTTCTTACTTGTTTGTTATATATATGTATGTACAAAACAATGTAAAATGTACGTACATACGTGTGTATGTATGTACATATGTGCATTTGCACCACCATACAAAGATACAAATGTCAGCTCGAGTTTTATATCAAAACTAGTAAGGCCCTCGCTTGCTTCGCTGCGCCAATAATTTTTACAAAATAAATTAGTTAATGTTTAACAACATATCAGCAAAATATTTAATATTCTCTTTTTCACGCCACCATTGAGGTTAAGAATCAGACGCGTCATTTTACTTTGATACCAAAGGTATCATATTATATTGAGCTTATGCAATGTCCGTCAAGGTGTCTGTCCGTCCGTCCGTCCGTCCGTCCGCCCGTCCGTTTGGACGCAACTTTTTCAACACCCTTAAAGCTAGAGCTTTGCAACTTTGCAAACATCTTGGTACATACCTTCGTCAGACAAAGTGTTAAATTTGGCTCTACGACCTCAGGGGGCCTGATAAATCGATAAAAATCGATACACCTCGATGTGAAAATCGATAACATCTTAGCATATAGTCACCAAATTTGATAGCAAAATAGCTGGTGACATTCCTCAAAAACTGCATCGAAAGTTTGGATGCCACGCCCACCTCTTCCGCCCCCAGCCCCCCTTTCAGTTATAATCGAAAATGACTGTATTTCCCACAGTTTAAAAGCAATACTCACGATATTTGATGGGAAGGTAGATCTTACAAAGATATGCATTAAAATTTTGGATGCCACGCCCCACGTATACCGCCCACCTCCTATCCAATCCGAAAACTCTTTATCTTTTTCAGTTTTTGTGCTAGAGTCACCAAATTTGGTAGAAACATTGTTAGTGACATCCGTAACAAATGTGCAATATTGGATGCCACGCTCACTTATACCGCCCACCTCAATATCTTTCTCATTTTAGCGCTAGAGTCTCCAAACTTGATAGGGAGATAGAAGGTGCCATCCGCCACAGATGTGCATCACAAATTTGAATGTCACGCCTACCTCTTCTGCCTGCCTTTTTATACCCAAAACTCCCATACTTTACAAACTTACATATGTGCTTTGCTTGCTTGTTCGAAATTGTATATCAATAATGTTTGTGTGTTACGTTTTGTCTGAGTTAGATAAGCAGGAAGTAAGCAAATCTACCACTATACAAAGATGTTCAAGATTAATTATTATCGCGCAAAGGGCTCAATATAAAAAAAAATACCAATTGAATGTATACATGTACATATCTATACAACTTTTTTGTATTAAATATACATACATATGTATGCAGATTACATTTTCAACACCAACCAAATGTCAGCTCGAAAATTATATCAAAACAACAATGGCAATAGGTATTTGTGTGTTAAGTTTTGTTTGATAATTAGCAAGTATGTAGGTAAAACCACTCGCGTAACATATTCTGGTGTACAAAACCAAGCTATATTTTAATTGGTTTGTTTTAAATCTATGACACGAACAAAAAGAAGCATTGCGATCCCAACAACAACACTTACTTACAACAACAACAAATGCTACTTGATTCGAAAATCAATTGTCAAAGGCACAAAGAAGAAAAGAGAATAACGGAGACACATGTACAGACGGCAGAAGTGGAATGGGTCATGTGTTTTGTTTTTGTAAATTCGGCCGCAATAGCTTGTGCGCAGACGGCAGTAGTGGAATGGGTCATGTGTTTTGTTTTTGTACACTCGGCGGCGTTGAAACTCACAGCTTGTGCGACAATGAGGCGCCAGAGTGGTGGAATGAGGTAAAGTGATTAATGCAATAAATTGATTTGTTCAGGAGGTACTCGAAGGAGTGGTCCAAATTAAAAATCCTTTCTTAGTGCTTACTTTCACAAAGAATGGAATATTTTGTGAAAATTTCAGCCTTCTAGCTCTTATCGTTTAGACTCAACAATCAGTCAGTCAGTCAGGACAAACTATTTTATAAACTCTATATCTTTTTCAGTTTTTGGGCCAGGGTCACCAAATTTTGTAGAAACATTTTTAGTGGCATCCGTAACCGATCTTCATTAAAGTTTTATATGCCACGCCCACCTTTTCTACCCACCTCGTAAAATCTGAAATTTCTATATCTTTCCCAGTTTTTGCGCTAAAGTCACCAGACTTGGAACCATTGTTAGTGATATCCGTAACAAATGTGCAATATTAATTAACCCATTTACCCATAAAATGGGTAAGTAAGGGTATAATAGTTTTGTGCAAATGTATGTAACAGACAGAAGGAAGCATCTCTGACCCTATAAAGTATATATATTTTTGATCAGCATCAACAGCCGAATCGATCTAGCCATGTCTGTCTGTCCGTCTGTCTGTCCGTCTGTATGAACGCGCCGATCTCAGAGACTATAAGAGCTAGAGACTTCAAACTTGAAACTTAAGCTCTCCTATACCATGAGAAGATCAAGTCTGTTTCGAAATATCGATAACATTTCTTGTTCTCGTATACCAAAAAAATCGTGAATTTCAAAATTGTAAAAATAAGGTTTGAAATTATGAACAAAATAATAAATATTTAAAAAAATTTGATCAAAAGCGATTTAGAAACACCTGAGATATCGCAGTTTGAAATTTGCTCATATTGGTTACGGTAAATACAAACAAATGACTGTACGGGTTAGATATTGGGTTAAGGGTATGTCCTAGTCGGGATTTCTCGACTAGAGCCTTCTTACTTGTTTGTTATATATATGTATGTACAAAACAATGTAAAATGTACGTACATACGTGTGTATGTATGTACATATGTGCATTTGCACCACCATACAAAGATACAAATGTCAGCTCGAGTTTTATATCAAAACTAGTAAGGCCCTCGCTTGCTTCGCTGCGCCAATAATTTTTACAAAATAAATTAGTTAATGTTTAACAACATATCAGCAAAATATTTAATATTCTCTTTTTCACGCCACCATTGAGGTTAAGAATCAGACGCGTCATTTTACTTTGATACCAAAGGTATCATATTATATTGAGCTTATGCAATGTCCGTCAAGGTGTCTGTCCGTCCGTCCGTCCGCCCGTCCGTTTGGACGCAACTTTTTTCAACACCCTTAAAGCTAGAGCTTTGCAACTTTGCAAACATCTTGGTACATACCTTCGTCAGACAAAGTGTTAAATTTGGCTCTACGACCTCAGGGGGCCTGATAAATCGATAAAAATCGATACACCTCGATGTGAAAATCGATAACATATTAGCATATAGTCACCAAATTTGATAGCAAAATAGCTGGTGACATTCCTCAAAAACTGCATCGAAAGTTTGGATGCCACGCCCACCTCTTCCGCCCCCAGCCCCCCTTTCAGTTATAATCGAAAATGACTGTATTTCCCACAGTTTTAAAGCAATACTCACGATATTTGATGGGAAGGTAGATCTTACAAAGATATGCATTAAATTTTTGGATGCCACGCCCCACGTATACCGCCCACCTCCTATCCAATCCGAAAACTCTTTATCTTTTTCAGTTTTTGTGCTAGAGTCACCAAATTTGGTAGAAACATTGTTAGTGACATCCGTAACAAATGTGCAATATTGGATGCCACGCTCACTTATACCGCCCACCTCAATATCTTTCTCATTTTTAGCGCTAGAGTCTCCAAACTTGATAGGGAGATAGAAGGTGCCATCCGCCACAGATGTGCATCACAAATTTGAATGTCACGCCTACCTCTTCTGCCTGCCTTTTTATACCCAAAACTCCCATACTTTACAAACTTACATATGTGCTTTGCTTGCTTGTTCGAAATTGTATATCAATAATGTTTGTGTGTTACGTTTTGTCTGAGTTAGATAAGCAGGAAGTAAGCAAATCTACCACTATACAAAGATGTTCAAGATTAATTATTATCGCGCAAAGGGCTCGATATAAAAAAAATACCAATTGAATGTATGTACATATGTACATATCTATACAACTTTTTTGTATTAAATATACATACAGATGTATGCAGATTACATTTTCAACACCAACCAAATGTCAGCTCGAAATTATATCAAAACAACAATGGCAATAGGTATTTGTGTGTTAAGTTTTGTTTGATAATTAGCAAGTATGTAGGTAAAACCACTCGCGTAACATATTCTGGAGTACAAAACCAAGCTATATATTAATTGTTTTGTTTTAAATCTATGACACGAACAAAAAGAAGCATTGCGATCCCAACAACAACACTTACTTACAACAACAACAAATGCTACTTGATTCGAAAATCAATTGTCAAAGGCACAAAGAAGAAAAGAGACTAACGGAGACACATGTACAGACGGCAGAAGTGGAATGGGTCATCTGTTTTGTTTTTGTAAATTCAGCCGCAATAGCTTGTGCGCAGACGGCAGTAGTGGAATGGGTCATGTGTTTTGTTTTTGTATACTCGGCGGCGTTGAAACTCACAGCTTGTGCGACAATGAGGCGCCAGAGTGGTGGAATGAGGTAAAGTGATTAATGCAATAAATTGATTTGTTTGGGAGGTACTCAAAGGAGTGGTCCAAATTAAAAATCCTTTCTTAGTGCTCACTTTCACCGAGAATGGAATATTTTGTGAAAATTTCAGCCTTCTAGCTCTTATCGTTTAGGCTGTGGGCCTCTCAACAATCAGTCAGTCAGTCAGGACAAACTATTTTATATATATAGATACTAGTAAGGCCCTCGCTTGCTTCGCTGCGCCAATAATTTTTACAAAATAAATTAGTTAATGTTTAACAACATATCAGCAAAATATTTAATATTCTCTTTTTCACGCCACCATTGAGGTTAAGAATCAGACGCGTCATTTTACTTTGATACCAAAGGTATCATATTATATTAGGCTTATGCAATGTCCGTCAAGGTGTCTGTCCGTCCGTCCGTCCGCCCGTCCGTTTGGACGCAACTTTTTTCAACACCCTTAAAGCTAGAGCTTTGCAACTTTGCAAACATCTTGGTACATACCTTCGTCAGACAAAGTGTTAAATTTGGCTCTACGACCTCAGGGGGCCTGATAAATCGATAAAAATCGATACACCTCGATGTGAAAATCGATAACATCTTAGCATATAGTCACCAAATTTGATAGCAAAATAGCTGGTGACATTCCTCAAAAACTGCATCGAAAGTTTGGATGCCACGCCCACCTCTTCCGCCCCCAGCCCCCCTTTCAGTTATAATCGAAAATGACTGTATTTCCCACAGTTTTAAAGCAATACTCACGATATTTGATGGGAAGGTAGATCTTACAAAGATATGCATTAAAATTTTGGATGCCACGCCCCACGTATACCGCCCACCTCCTAAAATCTGAAAACTCTTTATCTTTTTCAGTTTTTGTGCTAGAGTCACCAAATTTGGTAGAAACATTGTTAGTGACATCCGTAACAAATGTGCAATATTGGATGCCACGCTCACTTATACCGCCCACCTCAATATCTTTCTCATTTTTAGCGCTAGAGTCTCCAAACTTGATAGGGAGATAGAAGGTGCCATCCGCCACAGATGTGCATCACAAATTTGAATGTCACGCCTACCTCTTCTGCCTGCCTTTTTATACCCAAAACTCCCATACTTTACAAACTTACATATGTGCTTTGCTTGCTTGTTCGAAATTGTATATCAATAATGTTTGTGTGTTACGTTTTGTCTGAGTTAGATAAGCAGGAAGTAAGCAAATCTTCCACTATACAAAGATGTTCAAGATTAATTATTATCGCGCAAAGGGCTCGATATAAAAAAAAATACCAATTGAATGTATGTACATATGTACATATCTATACAACTTTTTTGTATTAAATATACATACAGATGTATGCAGATTACATTTTCAACACCAACCAAATGTCAGCTCGAAAATTATATCAAAACAACAATGGCAATAGGTATTTGTGTGTTAAGTTTTGTTTGATAATTAGCAAGTATGTAGGTAAAACCACTCGCGTAACATATTCTGGTGTACAAAACCAAGCTATATTTTAATTGTTTTGTTTTGAATCTATGACACGAACAAAAAGAAGCATTGCGATCCCAACAACAACACTTACTTACAACAACAACAAATGCTACTTGATTCGAAAATCAATTGTCAAAGGCACAAAGAAGAAAAGAGACTAACGGAGACACATGTACAGACGGCAGAAGTGGAATGGGTCATCTGTTTTGTTTTTGTAAATTCAGCCGCAATAGCTTGTGCGCAGACGGCAGTAGTGGAATGGGTCATGTGTTTTGTTTTTGTATACTCGGCGGCGTTGAAACTCACAGCTTGTGCGACAATGAGGCGCCAGAGTGGTGGAATGAGGTAAAGTGATTAATGCAATAAATTGATTTGTTTGGGAGGTACTCAAAGGAGTGGTCCAAATTAAAAATCCTTTCTTAGTGCTCACTTTCACCGAGAATGGAATATTTTGTGAAAATTTCAGCCTTCTAGCTCTTATCGTTTAGGCTGTGGGCCTCTCAACAATCAGTCAGTCAGTCAGGACAAACTATTTTATATATATAGATAAGCACGCTCCATAACATTTGGGTATGAGAGGTGCCCCAAGGAGTTGTCGGATCGGGTCCAAATTTTGCATCCATGATTTTTTTACACGCCTTCATGTCCTGACCAAGAAAAAAAGGACTTAAGTGTTCAGGAGGTACTCGAAGGAGTGGTCCAAATTAAAAATCCTTTCTTAGTGCTTACTTTCACAAAGAATGGAATATTTTGTGAAAATTTCAGCCTTCTAGCTCTTATCGTTTAGGCTGTGGGCCTCTCAACAATCAGTCAGTCAGTCAGGACCAACTATTTTATATATATAGATAAGCACGCTCCATAACATTTGGGTATGGGAGGTACCCAAGGAGTTGTCGGATCGGGTCCAAATTTTGCATCCATGTTTTTTTTTTAAACGCCTCCATGTTCTGACCAAGTTTCGTAATAATTGATTAATTTTAAAGCATAGCTCTAGTACAAAAGTTGAGAAAAAAAGGACTTAAGTGTTCAGGAGGTACCCGAAGGAGTGGTCCAAATTAAAAATCCTTTCTTAGTGCTTACTTTTACAAAGAATGGAATATTTTGTGAAAATTTCAGCCTTCTAGCTCTTATCGTTTAGGCTGTGGGCCTCTCAACAATCAGTCAGTCAGTCAGGACAAACTATTTTATATATATAGATACTAGTAAGGCCCTCGCTTGCTTCGCTGCGCCAATAATTTTTACAAAATAAATTAGTTAATGTTTAACAACATATCAGCAAAATATTTAATATTCTCTTTTTCACGCCACCATTGAGGTTAAGAATCAGACGCGTCATTTTACTTTGATACCAAAGGTATCATATTATATTAGGCTTATGCAATGTCCGTCAAGGTGTCTGTCCGTCCGTCCGTCCGCCCGTCCGTTTGGACGCAACTTTTTTCAACACCCTTAAAGCTAGAGCTTTGCAACTTTGCAAACATCTTGGTACATACCTTCGTCAGACAAAGTGTTAAATTTGGCTCTACGACCTCAGGGGGCCTGATAAATCGATAAAAATCGATACACCTCGATGTGAAAATCGATAACATCTTAGCATATAGTCACCAAATTTGATAGCAAAATAGCTGGTGACATTCCTCAAAAACTGCATCGAAAGTTTGGATGCCACGCCCACCTCTTCCGCCCCCAGCCCCCCTTTCAGTTATAATCGAAAATGACTGTATTTCCCACAGTTTTAAAGCAATACTCACGATATTTGATGGGAAGGTAGATCTTACAAAGATATGCATTAAAATTTTGGATGCCACGCCCCACGTATACCGCCCACCTCCTAAAATCTGAAAACTCTTTATCTTTTTCAGTTTTTGTGCTAGAGTCACCAAATTTGGTAGAAATATTGTTAGTGACATCCGTAACAAATGTGCAATATTGGATGCCACGCTCACTTATACCGCCCACCTCAATATCTTTCTCATTTTTAGCGCTAGAGTCTCCAAACTTGATAGGGAGATAGAAGGTGCCATCCGCCACAGATGTGCATCACAAATTTGAATGTCACGCCTACCTCTTCTGCCTGCCTTTTTATACCCAAAACTCCCATACTTTACAAACTTACATATGTGCTTTGCTTGCTTGTTCGAAATTGTATATCAATAATGTTTGTGTGTTACGATTTGTCTGAGTTAGATAAGCACGAAGTAAGCAAATCTACCACTATACAAAGATGTTCAAGATTAATTATTATCGCGCAAAGGGCTCGATATAAAAAAAAATACCAATTGAATGTATGTACATATGTACATATCTATACAACTTTTTTGTATTAAATATACATACAGATGTATGCAGATTACATTTTCAACACCAACCAAATGTCAGCTCGAAAATTATATCAAAACAACAATGGCAATAGGTATTTGTGTGTTAAGTTTTGTTTGATAATTAGCAAGTATGTAGGTAAAACCACTCGCGTAACATATTCTGGTGTACAAAACCAAGCTATATTTTAATTGTTTTGTTTTAAATCTATGACACGAACAAAAAGAAGCATTGCGATCCGAACAACAACACTTACTTACAACAACAACAAATGCTACTTGATTCGAAAATCAATTGTCAAAGGCACAAAGAAGAAAAGAGAATAACGGAGACACATGTACAGACGGCAGAAGTGGAATGGGTCATGTGTTTTGTTTTTGTAAATTCGGCCGCAATAGCTTGTGCGCAGACGGCATTAGTGGAATGGGTCATGTGTTTTGTTTTTGTACACTCGGCGGCGTTGAAACTCACAGCTTGTGCGACAATGAGGCGCCAGAGTGGTGGAATGCGGTAAAGTGATTAATGCAATAAATTGATTTGTTTGGGAGGTACTCAAAGGAGTGGTCCAAATTTAAAATCCTTTCTTAGTGCTCACTTTCACCGAGAATGGAATATTTTGTGAAAATTTCAGCCTTCTAGCTCTTATCGTTCAGGCTGTGGGCCTCTCAACAATCAGTCAGTCAGTCAGGACAAACTATTTTATATATATAGATAAGCACGCTCCATAACATTTGGGTATGGGAGGTGCCCCAAGGAGTTGTCGGATTTGGTCCAAATTCTGCATCCATGATTTTTTTACACATCTCCATGTCCTGACCAAGTTTCGTAATAATTGATTAATTTTAAAGCATAGCTCTAGTACAAAAGTTGAGAAAAAAAGGACTTAAGTGTTCAGGAGGTACCCGAAGGAGTGGTTCAAATTAAAAATCCTTTCTTAGTGCTTACTTTCACAAAGAATGGAATATTTTGTGAAAATTTCAGCCTTCTAGCTCTTATCGTTTAGGCTGTGGGCCTCTCAACAATCAGTCAGTCAGTCAGGACAAACTATTTTATATATATAGATAAGCACGCTCCATAACATTTGGGTATGGGAGGTACCCAAGGAGTTGTCGGATCGGGTCCAAATTTTGCATCCATGTTTTTTTTTAAACGCCTCCATGTTCTGACCAAGTTTCGTAATAATTGATTAATTTTAAAGCATAGCTCTAGTACAAAAGTTGAGAAAACAAGTAAGAAGGCTCTAGTCGAGAAATCCCGACTAGGACATACCCTTAACCCGATACTTAACGCTTACAGTTACTTATGTGTGTTAAATCAGTGACCAATATGACCAAACTTCAATCTGCGATATCTCCGGTGTTTCTGAACCGATTTTGATCAAATTTTTTTAATGTTCATTATTTTATCCGTAGTTTCAAACCTCATTTTCACAATTTTGAAATTCAAGATTTTTTTGTTATCGATCACATGTGTATATCGGAAACCAGAAATGTTATCGAAAATTTAAAGCAAACTTGATCTTTTCATGGTATAGGAGAGCTTAAGTTTTAAGTTTCAAGTCTCTAGCTTTTATAGTCTTTGAGATCGGCGCGTTCATACAGACGGACAGACGGACAGACGGACGGACGGACAGACGGACATGGCTAGATCGACTCGGCTGTTGATGCTGATCAAGAATATATATACTTTATGGGGTCGGAGATGCTTCCTTCTGTCTGTTACATACATTTGCACAAAACCATTATACCCTTATTTACCCATTTTATGGGTTAAGGGTATAAAAAGGACTTAAGTGTTCAGGAGGTACCCGAAGGAGTGGTCCAAATTAAAAATCCTTTCTTAGTGCTTACTTTTACAAAGAATGGAATATTTTGTGAAAATTTCAGCCTTCTAGCTCTTATCGTTTAGGCTGTGGGCCTCTCAACAATCAGTCAGTCAGTCAGGACAAACTATTTTATATATATAGATAAGCACGCTCCATAACATTTGGGTATGGGAGGTGCCCCAAGGAGTTGTCAGATCGGGTCCAAATTTTGCATCCATGATTTTTTTACACGCCTCCATGTTCTGACCAAGTTTCGTAATAATTGATTTATTTTAAAGCATAGCTCTAGTACAAAAGTTGAGAAAAAAAGGACTTAAGTGTTTAGGAGGTACTCGAAGGAGTGGTCCAAATTAAAAATCCTTTCTTAGTGCTCACTTTCACCAAGAATGGAATATTTTGTGAAAATTTCAGCCTTCTAGCTCTTATCGTTTAGGCTGTGGGCCTCTCAACAATCAGTCAGTCAGTCAGGACAAACTATTTTATATATATAGACTGGTAAGGCCCTCGATTGCTTCGCTGCGCCAATAATTTTTACAAAATAAATTAGTTAATGTTTAACAACATATCAGCAAAATATTTAATATTCTCTTTTTCACGCCACCATTGAGGTTAAGAATCAGACGCGTCATTTTTCTTTGATACCAAAGGTATCATATTATATTGGGCTTATGCAATGTCCGTCAAGGTGTCTGTCCGTCCGTCCGTCCGCCCGTCCGTTTGGACGCAACTTTTTTCAACACCCTTAAAGCTAGAGCTTTGCAACTTTGCAAACATCTTGGTACATACCTTCGTCAGACAAAGTGTTAAATTTGGCTCTACGACCTCAGGGGGCCTGATAAATCGATAAAAATCGATACACCTCGATGTGAAAATCGATAACATCTTAGCATATAGTCACCAAATTTGATAGCAAAATAGCTGGTGACATTCCTCAAAAACTGCATCGAAAGTTTGGATGCCACGCCCACCTCTTCCGCCCCCAGCCCCCCTTTCAGTTATAATCGAAAATGACTGTATTTCCCACAGTTTTAAAGCAATACTCACGATATTTGATGGGAAGGTAGATCTTACAAAGATATGCATTAAAATTTTGGATGCCACGCCCCACGTATACCGCCCACCTCCTAAAATCTGAAAACTCTTTATCTTTTTCAGTTTTTGTGCTAGAGTCACCAAATTTGGTAGAAATATTGTTAGTGACATCCGTAACAAATGTGCAATATTGGATGCCACGCTCACTTATACCGCCCACCTCAATATCTTTCTCATTTTTAGCGCTAGAGTCTCCAAACTTGATAGGGAGATAGAAGGTGCCATCCGCCACAGATGTGCATCACAAATTTGAATGTCACGCCTACCTCTTCTGCCTGCCTTTTTATACCCAAAACTCCCATACTTTACAAACTTACATATGTGCTTTGCTTGCTTGTTCGAAATTGTATATCAATAATGTTTGGGTGTTACGTTTTGTCTGAGTTAGATAAGCAGGAAGTAAGCAAATCTACCACTATACAAAGATGTTCAAGATTAATTATTATCGCGCAAAGGGCTCGATATAAAAAAAAAAATACCAATTGAATGTATGTACATATGTACATATCTATACAACTTTTTTGTATTAAATATACATACATATGTATGCAGATTACATTTTCAACACCAACCAAATGTCAGCTCGAAAATTATATCAAAACAACAATGGCAATAGGTATTTGTGTGTTAAGTTTTGTTTGATAATTAGCAAGTATGTAGGTAAAACCACTCGCGTAACATATTCTGGTGTACAAAACCAAGTTATATTTTAATTGTTTTGTTTTAAATCTATGACACGAACAAAAAGAAGCATTGCGATCCCAACAACAACACTTACTTACAACAACAACAAATGCTACTTGATTCGAAAATCAATTGTCAAAGGCACAAAGAAGAAAAGAGAATAACGGAGACACATGTACAGACGGCAGAAGTGGAATGGGTCATGTGTTATGTTTTTGTAAATTCGGCCGCAATAGCTTGTGCGCAGACGGCAGTAGTGGAATGGGTCATGTGTTTTGTTTTTGTACACTCGGCGGCGTTGAAACTCACAGCTTGTGCGACAATGAGGCGCCAGAGTGGTGGAATGAGGTAAAGTGATTAATGCAATAAATTGACTTGTTTGGGAGGTACTCAAAGGAGTGGTCCAAATTAAAAATCCTTTCTTAGTGCTCACTTTCACCGAGAATGGAATATTTTGTGAAAATTTCAGCCTTCTAGCTCTTATCGTTTAGGCTGTGGGCCTCTCAACAATCAGTCAGTCAGTCAGGACAAACTATTTTATATATATATAGACTAGTAAGGCCCTCGCTTGCTTCGCTGCGCCATATCAGCAAAATATTTAATATTCTCTTTTTCACGCCACCATTGAGGTTAAGAATCAGACGCGTCATTTTACTTTGATACCAAAGGTATCATATTATATTGGGCTTATGCAATGTCCGTCAAGGTGTCTGTCCGTCCGTCCGTCCGTCCGTCCGCCCGTCCGTTTGGACGCAACTTTTTCAACACCCTTAAAGCTAGAGCTTTGCAACTTTGCAAACATCTTGGTACATACATTCGTCAGACAAAGTGTTAAATTTGGCTCTACGACCTCAGGGGGCCTGATAAATCGATAAGAATCGATACACCTCGATGTGAAAATCGATAACATCTTAGCATATAGTCACCAAATTTGATAGCAAAATAGCTGGTGACATTCCTCAAAAACTGCATCGAAAGTTTGGATGCCACGCCCACCTCTTTCGCCCCCAGCCCCCCTTTCAGTTATAATCGAAAATGACTGTATTTCCCACAGTTTTAAAGCAATACTCACGATATTTGATGGGAAGGTAGATCTTACAAAGATATGCATTAAAATTTTGGATTCCACGCCCCACATATACCGCCCACCTCCTAAAATCTGAAACTCTTTATCTTTTTTAGTTGTTGTGCTAGAGTCACCAAATTTGGTAGAAACATTGTTAGTGACATCCGTAACAAATGTGCAATATTGGATGCCACGCTCACTTATACCGCCCACCTCAATATCTTTCTCATTTTTAGCGCTAGAGTCTCCAAACTTGATAGGGAGATAGAAGGTGCCATCCGCCACAGATGTGCATCACAAATTTGAATGTCACGCCTACCTCTTCTGCCTGCCTTTTTATACCCAAAACTCCCATACTTTACCACCTTACATATGTGCTTTGCTTGCTTGTTCGAAATTGTATATCAATAATGTTTGTGTGTTACGATTTGTCTGAGTTAGATAAGCAGGAAGTAAGCAAATCTACCACCATACAAAGATGTTCAAGATTAATTATTATCGCGCAAAGGGCTCGATATAAAAAAAAAATACCAATTGAATGTATGTACATATGTACATATCTATACAACTTTTTTGTATTAAATATACATACATATGTATGCAGATTACATTTTCAACACCAACCAAATGTCAGCTCGAAAATTATATCAAAACAACAATGGCAATAGGTATTTGTGTGTTAAGTTTTGTTTGATAATTAGCAAGTATGTAGGTAAAACCACTCGCGTAACATATTCTGTTGTACAAAACCAAGTTATATTTTAATTTTTTTGTTTTAAATCTATGACACGAACAAAAAGAAGCATTGCGATCCCAACAACAACACTTACTTACAACAACAACAAATGCTACTTGATTCGAAAATCAATTGTCAAAGGCACAAAGAAGAAAAGAGAATAACGGAGACACATGTACAGACGGCAGAAGTGGAATGGGTCATGTGTTTTGTTTTTGTAAATTCGGCCGCAATAGCTTGTGCGCAGACGGCAGTAGTGGAATGGGTCATGTGTTTTGTTTTTGTACACTCGGCGGCGTTGAAACTCACAGCTTGTGCGACAATGAGGCGCCAGAGTGGTGGAATGAGGTAAAGTGATTAATGCAATAAATTGATTTGTTTGGGAGGTACTCAAAGGAGTGGTCCAAATTAAAAATCCTTTCTTAGTGCTCACTTTCACCGAGAATGGAATATTTTGTGAAAATTTCAGCCTTCTAGCTCTTATCGTTTAGGCTGTGGGCCTCTCAACAATCAGTCAGTCAGTCAGGACAAACTATTTTATATATATAGACTAGTAAGGCCCTCGCTTGCTTCACTGCGCCATATCAGCAAAATATTTAATATTCTCTTTTTCACGCCACCATTGAGGTTAAGAATCAGACGCGTCATTTTACTTTGATACCAAAGGTATCATATTATATTGGGCTTATGCAATGTCCGTCAAGGTGTCTGTCCGTCCGTCCGTCCGTCCGTCCGCCCGTCCGTTTGGACGCAACTTTTTCAACACCCTTAAAGCTAGAGCTTTGCAACTTTGCAAACATCTTGGTACATACATTCGTCAGACAAAGTGTTAAATTTGGCTCTACGACCTCAGGGGGCCTAATAAATCGATAAAAATCGATACACCTCGATGTGAAAATCGATAACATCTTAGCATATAGTCACATCTTAGCGAGGTGCCCCAAGGAGTGGTCGGATTTGGTCCAAATTTTGCATCCATGATTTTTTTACACATCTCCATGTCCTGACCAAGTTTCGTAATAATTGATTAATTTTAAAGCATAGCTCTAGTACAAAAGTTGAGAAAAAAAGGACGTAAGTGTTCAGGAGGTACTCAAAGGAGTGGTCCAAATTAAAAATCCTTTCTTAGTGCTCACTTTCACCGAGAATGGAATATTTTGTGAAAATTTCAGCCTTCTAGCTCTTATCGTGTAGGCTGTGGGCCTCTCAACAATCAGTCAGTCAGTCAGGACAAACTATTTTATATATATAGACTAGTAAGGCCCTCGCTTGCTTCGCTGCGCCATATCAGCAAAATATTTAATATTCTCTTTTTCACGCCACCATTGAGGTTAAGAATCAGACGCGTCATTTTACTTTGATGCCAAAGGTATCATATTATATTGGGCTTATGCAATGTCCGTCAAGGTGTCTGTCCGTCCGTCCGTCCGCCCGTCCGTTTGGACGCAACTTTTTTCAACACCCTTAAAGCTAGAGCTTTGCAACTTTGCAAACATCTTGGTACATACATTCGTCAGACAAAGTGTAAAATTTGGCTCTACGACCTCAGGGGGCCTGATAAATCGATAAAAATCGATACACCTCGATGTGAAAATCGATAACATCTTAGCATATAGTCACCAAATTTGATAGCAAAATAGCTGGTGACATTCCTCAAAAACTGCATCGAAAGTTTGGATGCCACGCCCACCTCTTCCGCCCCCAGCCCCCCTTTCAGTTATAATCGAAAATGACTGTATTTCCCACAGTTTTAAAGCAATACTCACGATATTTGATGGGAAGGTAGATCTTACAAAGATATGCATTAAAATTTTGGATGCCACGCCCCACGTATACCGCCCACCTCCTAAAATCTGAAAACTCTTTATCTTTTTCAGTTTTTGTGCTAGAGTCACCAAATTTGGTAGAAACATTGTTAGTGACATCCGTAACAAATGTGCAATATTGGATGCCACGCTCACTTATACCGCCCACCTCAATATCTTTCTAATTTTTAGCGCTAGAGTCTCCAAATTTGATAGGGAGATAGAAGGTGCCATCCGCCACAGATGTGCATCACAAATTTGAATGTCACGCCTACCTCTTCTGCCTGCCTTTTTATACCCAAAACTCCCATACTTTACAAACTTACATATGTGCTTTGCTTGCTTGTTCGAAATTGTATATCAATAATGTTTGTGTGTTACGTTTTGTCTGAGTTAGATAAGCACGAAGTAAGCAAATCTACCACTATACAAAGATGTTCAAGATTAATTATTATCGCGCAAAGGGCTCGATATAAAAAAAAATACCAATTGAATGTATGTACATATGTACATATCTATACAACTTTTTTGTATTAAATATACATACATATGTATGCAGATTACATTTTCAACACCAACCAAATGTCAGCTCGAAAATTATATAAAAACAACAATGGCAATAGGTATTTGTGTGTTAAGTTTTGTTTGATAATTAGCAAGTATGTAGGTAAAACCACTCGCGTAACATATTCTGGTGTACAAAACCAAGCTATATTTTAATTGTTTTGTTTTAAATCTATGACACGAACAAAAAGAAGCATTGCGATCCCAACAGCAACACTTACTTACAACAACAACAAATGCTACTTGATTCGAAAATCAATTGTCAAAGGCACAAAGAAGAAAACAGAATAACGGAGACACATGTACAGACGGCAGAAGTGGAATGGGTCATGTGTTTTGTTTTTGTAAATTCGGCCGCAATAGCTTGTGCGCAGACAGCAGTAGTGGAATGGGTCATGTGTTTTTTTTTTTACACTCGGCGGCGTTGAAACTCACAGCTTGTGCGACAATGAGGCGCCAGAGTGGTGGAATGAGGTAAAGTGATTAATGCAATAAATTGATTTGTTTGGAAGGTACTCAAAGGAGTGGTCCAAACTAAAAATCATTTCTTAGTGCTCACTTTCACCGAGAATGGAATATTTTGTGAAAATTTCAGCCTTCTAGCTCTTATCGTTTAGGCTGTGGGCCTCTCAACAATCAGTCAGTCAGTCAGGACAAACTATTTTATATATATAGACTGGTAAGGCCCTCGATTGCTTCGCTGCGCCAATAATTTTTACAAAATAAATTAGTTAATGTTTAACAACATATCAGCAAAATATTTAATATTCTCTTTTTCACGCCACCATTGAGGTTAAGAATCAGACGCGTCATTTTACTTTGATACCAAAGGTATCATATTATATTGGGCTTATGCAATGTCCGTCAAGGTGTCTGTCCGTCCGTCCGTCCGTCCGTCCGCCCGTCCGTTTGGACGCAACTTTTTTCAACACCCTTAAAGCTAGAGCTTTGCAACTTTGCAAACATCTTGGTACATACATTCGTCAGACAAAGTGTTAAATTTGGCTCTACGACCTCAGGGGGCCTGATAAATCGATAAAAATCGATACACCTCGATGTGAAAATCGATAACATCTTAGCATATAGTCACCAAATTTGATAGCAAAATAGCTGGTGACATTCCTTAAAAACTGCATCGAAAGTTTGGATGCCACGCCCACCTCTTTCGCCCCCAGCCCCCCTTTCAGTTATAATCGAAAATGACTGTATTTCCCACAGTTTTAAAGCAATACTCACGATATTTGATGGGAAGGTAGATCTTACAAAGATATGCATTAAAATTTTGGATGCCACGCCCCACATATACCGCCCACCTCCTAAAATCTGAAAACTCTTTATCTTTTTCAGTTTTTGTGCTAGAGTCACCAAATTTGGTAGAAACATTGTTAGTGACATCCGTAACAAATGTGCAATATTGGATGCCACGCTCACTTATACCGCCCACCTCAATATCTTTCTCATTTTTAGCGCTAGAGTCTCCAAACTTGATAGGGAGATAGAAGGTGCCATCCGCCACAGATGTGCATCACAAATTTGAATGTCACGCCTACCTCTTCTGCCTGCCTTTTTATACCCAAAACTCCCATACTTTACCACCTTACATATGTGCTTTGCTTGCTTGTTCGAAATTGTATATCAATAATGTTTGTGTGTTACGATTTGTCTGAGTTAGATAAGCAGGAAGTAAGCAAATCTACCACCATACAAAGATGTTCAAGATTAATTATTATCGCGCAAAGGGCTCGATATAAAAAAAAAATACCAATTGAATGTATGTACATATGTACATATCTATACAACTTTTTTGTATTAAATATACATTCATATGTATGCAGATTACATTTTCAACACCAACCAAATGTCAGCTCGAAAATTATATCAAAACAACAATGGCAATAGGTATTTGTGTGTTAAGTTTTGTTTGATAATTAGCAAGTATGTAGGTAAAACCACTCGCGTAACATATTCTGGTGTACAAAACCAAGCTATATTTTAATTGTTTTGTTTTAAATCTATGACACGAACAAAAAGAAGCATTGCGATCCCAACAACAACACTTACTTATAACAACAACAAATGCTACTTGATTCGAAAATCAATTGTCAAAGGCACAAAGAAGAAAAGAGAATAACGGAGACACATGTACAGACGGCAGAAGTGGAATGGGTCATGTGTTTTGTTTTTGTAAATTCGGCCGCAATAGCTTGTGCGCAGACGGCAGTAGTGGAATGGGTCATGTGTTTTGTTTTTGTACACTCGGCGGCGTTGAAACTCACAGCTTGTGCGACAATGAGGCGCCAGAGTGGTGGAATGAGGTAAAGTGATTAATGCAATAAATTGATTTGTTTGGGAGGTACTCAAAGGAGTGGTCCAAATTAAAAATCCTTTCTTAGTGCTCACTTTCACCGAGAATGGAATATTTTGTGAAAATTTCAGCCTTCTAGCTCTTATCGTTTAGGCTGTGGGCCTCTCAACAATCAGTCAGTCAGTCAGGACAAACTATTTTATATATATAGACTAGTAAGGCCCTCGCTTGCTTCGCTGCGCCATATCAGCAAAATATTTAATATTCTCTTTTTCACGCCACCATTGAGGTTAAGAATCAGACGCGTCATTTTACTTTGATACCAAAGGTATCATATTATATTGGGCTTATGCAATGTCCGTCAAGGTGTCTGTCCGTCCGTCCGTCCGCCCGTCCGTTTGGACGCAACTTTTTTCAACACCCTTAAAGCTAGAGCTTTGCAACTTTGCAAACATCTTGGTACATACATTCGTCAGACAAAGTGTTAAATTTGGCTCTACGACCTCAGGGGGCCTGATAAATCGATAAAAATCGATACACCTCGATGTGAAAATCGATAACATCTTAGCATATAGTCACCAAATTTGATAGCAAAATAGCTGGTGACATTCCTCAAAACTGCATCGAAAGTTTGGATGCCACGCCCACCTCTTCCGGCCGCAGCCCCCCTTTCAGTTATAATCGAAAATGACTGTATTTCCCACAGTTTTAAAGCAATACTCACGATATTTGATGGGAAGGTAGATCTTACAAAGATATGCATTAAAATTTTGGATGCCACGCCCCACGTATACCGCCCACCTCCTAAAATCTGAAAACTCTTTATCTTTTTCAGTTTTTGTGCTAGAGTCACCAAATTTGGTAGAAACATTGTTAGTGACATCCGTAACAAATGTGCAATATTGGATGCCACGCTCACTTATACCGCCCACCTCAATATCTTTCTCATTTTTAGCGCTAGAGTCTCCAAATTTGATAGGGAGATAGAAGGTGCCATCCGCCACAGATGTGCATCACAAATTTGAATGTCACGCCTACCTCTTCTGCCTGCCTTTTTATACCCAAAACTCCCATACTTTACAAACTTACATATGTGCTTTGCTTGCTTGTTCGAAATTGTATATCAATAATGTTTGTGTGTTACGTTTTGTCTGAGTTAGATAAGCAGGAAGTAAGCAAATCTACCACTATACAAAGATGTTCAAGATTAATTATTATCGCGCAAAGGGCTCGATATAAAAAAAAATACCAATTGAATGTATGTACATATGTACATATCTATACAACTTTTTTGTATTAAATATACATACATATGTATGCAGATTACATTTTCAACACCAACCAAATGTCAGCTCGAAAATTATATAAAAACAACAATGGCAATAGGTATTTGTGTGTTAAGTTTTGTTTGATAATTAGCAAGTATGTAGGTAAAACCACTCGCGTAACATATTCTGGTGTACAAAACCAAGCTATATTTTAATTGTTTTGTTTTAAATCTATGACACGAACAAAAAGAAGCATTGCGATCCCAACAGCAACACTTACTTACAACAACAACAAATGCTACTTGATTCGAAAATCAATTGTCAAAGGCACAAAGAAGAAAACAGAATAACGGAGACACATGTACAGACGGCAGAAGTGGAATGGGTCATGTGTTTTGTTTTTGTAAATTCGGCCGCAATAGCTTGTGCGCAGACAGCAGTAGTGGAATGGGTCATGTGTTTTTTTTTTTACACTCGGCGGCGTTGAAACTCACAGCTTGTGCGACAATGAGGCGCCAGAGTGGTGGAATGAGGTAAAGTGATTAATGCAATAAATTGATTTGTTTGGAAGGTACTCAAAGGAGTGGTCCAAACTAAAAATCCTTTCTTAGTGCTCACTTTCACCGAGAATGGAATATTTTGTGAAAATTTCAGCCTTCTAACTCTTATCGTTTAGGCTGTGGGCCTCTCAACAATCAGTCAGTCAGTCAGGACAAACTATTTTATATATGTACTAGTAAGGCCCTCGCTTGCTTCGCTGCGCCATATCAGCAAAATATTTAATATTCTCTTTTTCACGCCACCATTGAGGTTAAGAATCAGACGCGTCATTTTACTTTGATACCAAAGGTATCATATTATATTGGGCTTATGCAATGTCCGTCAAGGTGTCTGTCCGTCCGTCCGTCCGTCCGTCCGCCCGTCCGTTTGGACGCAACTTTTTTCAACACCCTTAAAGCTAGAGCTTTGCAACTTTGCAAACATCTTGGTACATACATTCGTCAGACAAAGTGTTAAATTTGGCTCTACGACCTCAGGGGGCCTGATAAATCGATAAAAATCGATACACCTCGATGTGAAAATCGATAACATCTTAGCATATAGTCACCAAATTTGATAGCAAAATAGCTGGTGACATTCCTCAAAAACTGCATCGAAAGTTTGGATGCCACGCCCACCTCTTCCGCCCCCAGCCCCCTTTCAGTTATAATCGAAAATGACTGTATTTCCCACAGTTTTAAAGCAATACTCACGATATTTGATGGGAAGGTAGATCTTACAAAGATATGCATTAAAATTTTGGATGCCACGCCCCACGTATACCGCCCACCTCCTAAAATCTGAAAACTCTTTATCTTTTTCAGTTTTTGTGCTAGAGTCACCAAATTTGGTAGAAATATTGTTAGTGACATCCGTAACAAATGTGCAATATTGGATGCCACGCTCACTTATACCGCCCACCTCAATATCTTTCTCATTTTTAGCGCTAGAGTCTCCAAACTTGATAGGGAGATAGAAGGTGCCATCCGCCACAGATGTGCATCACAAATTTGAATGTCACGCCTACCTCTTCTGCCTGCCTTTTTATACCCAAAACTCCCATACTTTACAAACTTACATATGTGCTTTGCTTGCTTTTTCGAAATTGTATATCAATAATGTTTGTGTGTTACGTTTTGTCTGAGTTAGATAAGCAGGAAGTAAGCAAATCTACCACTATACAAAGATGTTCAAGATTAATTATTATCGCGCAAAGGGCTCAATATAAAAAAAAATACCAATTGAATGTATACATGTACATATCTATACAACTTTTTTGTATTAAATATACATACATATGTATGCAGATTACATTTTCAACACCAACCAAATGTCAGCTCGAAAATTATATCAAAACAACAATGGCAATAGGTATTTGTGTGTTAAGTTTTGTTTGATAATTAGCAAGTATGTAGGTAAAACCACTCGCGTAACATATTCTGGTGTACAAAACCAAGCTATATTTTAATTGGTTTGTTTTAAATCTATGACACGAACAAAAAGAAGCATTGCGATCCCAACAACAACACTTACTTACAACAACAACAAATGCTACTTGATTCGAAAATCAATTGTCAAAGGCACAAAGAAGAAAAGAGAATAACGGAGACACATGTACAGACGGCAGAAGTGGAATGGGTCATGTGTTTTGTTTTTGTAAATTCGGCCGCAATAGCTTGTGCGCAGACGGCAGTAGTGGAATGGGTCATGTGTTTTGTTTTTGTACACTCGGCGGCGTTGAAACTCACAGCTTGTGCGACAATGAGGCGCCAGAGTGGTGGAATGAGGTAAAGTGATTAATGCAATAAATTGATTTGTTCAGGAGGTACTCGAAGGAGTGGTCCAAATTAAAAATCCTTTCTTAGTGCTCACTTTCACCGAGAATGGAATATTTTGTGAAAATTTCAGCCTTCTAGCTCTTATCGTTTAGGCTGTGGGCCTCTCAGCAATCAGTCAGTCAGTCAGGACAAACTATTTTATATATATATATAAGCACGCTCCATAACATTTGGGTATGGGAGGTGCCCCAAGGAGTTTTCGGATTTGGTCCAAATTTTGCATCCATGATTTTTTTTACACATCTCTATGTCCTGACCAAGTTTCGTAATAATTGATTAATTTTAAAGCATAGCTCTAGTACAAAAGTTGAGAAAAAAAGGACTTAAGTGTTCAGGAGGTACCCGAAGGAGTGGTCCAAATTAAAAATCCTTTCTTAGTGCTTACTTTTACAAAGAATGGAATATTTTGTGAAAATTTCAGCCTTCTAGCTCTTATCGTTTAGGCTGTGGGCCTCTCAACAATCAGTCAGTCAGTCAGGACAAACTATTTTATATATGTACTAGTAAGGCCCTCGCTTGCTTCGCTGCGCCAATAATTTTTACAAAATAAATTAGTTAATGTTCAACAACATATCAGCAAAATATTTAATATTCTCTTTTTCACGCCACCATTGAGGTTAAGAATCAGACGCGTCATTTTACTTTGATACCAAAGGTATCATATTATATTAGGCTTATGCAATGTCCGTCAAGGTGTCTGTCCGTCCGTCCGTCCGCCCGTCCGTTTGGACGCAACTTTTTTCAACACCCTTAAAGCTAGAGCTTTGCAACTTTGCAAACATCTTGGTACATACCTTCGTCAGACAAAGTGTTAAATTTGGCTCTACGACCTCAGGGGGCCTGATAAATCGATAAAAATCGATACACCTCGATGTGAAAATCGATAACATCTTAGCATATAGTCACCAAATTTGATAGCAAAATAGCTGGTGACATTCCTCAAAAACTGCATCGAAAGTTTGGATGCCACGCCCACCTCTTCCGCCCCCAGCCCCCCTTTCAGTTATAATCGAAAATGACTGTATTTCCCACAGTTTTAAAGCAATACTCACGATATTTGATGGGAAGGTAGATCTTACAAAGATATGCATTAAAATTTTGGATGCCACGCCCCACGTATACCGCCCACCTCCTAAAATCTGAAAACTCTTTATCTTTTTCAGTTTTTGTGCTAGAGTCACCAAATTTGGTAGAAACATTGTTAGTGACATCCGTAACAAATGTGCAATATTGGATGCCACGCTCACTTATACCGCCCACCTCAATATCTTTCTCATTTTTAGCGCTAGAGTCTCCAAACTTGATAGGGAGATAGAAGGTGCCATCCGCCACAGATGTGCATCACAAATTTGAATGTCACGCCTACCTCTTCTGCCTGCCTTTTTATACCCAAAACTCCCATACTTTACCACCTTACATATGTGCTTTGCTTGCTTGTTCGAAATTGTATATCAATAATGTTTGTGTGTTACGTTTTGTCTGAGTTAGATAAGCAGGAAGTAAGCAAATCTACCACTATACAAAGATGTTCAAGATTAATTATTATCGCGCAAAGGGCTCGATATAAAAAAAAAATACCAATTGAATGTATGTACATATGTACATATCTATACAACTTTTTTGTATTAAATATACATACATATGTATGCAGATTACATTTTCAACACCAACCAAATGTCAGCTCGAAAATTATATCAAAACAACAATGGCAATAGGTATTTGTGTGTTAAGTTTTGTTTGATAATTAGCAAGTATGTAGGTAAAACCACTCGCGTAACATATTCTGGTGTACAAAACCAAGCTATATTTTAATTGTTTTGTTTTAAATCTATGACACGAACAAAAAGAAGCATTGCGATCCCAACAACAACACTTACTTACAACAACAACAAATGCTACTTGATTCGAAAATCAATTGTCAAAGGCACAAAGAAGAAAAGAGAATAACGGAGACACATGTACAGACGGCAGAAGTGGAATGGGTCATGTGTTTTGTTTTTGTAAATTCGGCCGCAATAGCTTGTGCGCAGACGGCAGTAGTGGAATGGGTCATGTGTTTTGTTTTTGTACACTCGGCGGCGTTGAAACTCACAGCTTGTGCGACAATGAGGCGCCAGAGTGGTGGAATGAGGTAAAGTGATTAATGCAATAAATTGATTTGTTTGGGAGGTACTCAAAGGAGTGGTCCAAATTAAAAATCCTTTCTTAGTGCTCACTTTCACCGAGAATGGAATATTTTGTGAAAATTTCAGCCTTCTAGCTCTTATTGTTTAGGCTGTGGGCCTCTCAACAATCAGTCAGTCAGTCAGGACAAACTATTTTATATATATAGATAAGCACGCTCCATAACATTTGGGTATGAGAGGTGCCCCAAGGAGTTGTCGGATCGGGTCCAAATTTTGCATCCATGATTTTTTTACACGCCTTCATGTCCTGACCAAGAAAAAAAGGACTTAAGTGTTCAGGAGGTACTCGAAGGAGTGGTCCAAATTAAAAATCCTTTCTTAGTGCTTACTTTCACCAAGAATGGAATATTTTGTGAAAATTTCAGCCTTCTAGCTCTTATCGTTTAGGCTGTGGGCCTCTCAGCAATCAGTCAGTCAGTCAGGACAAACTATTTTATATATATATATAAGCACGCTCCATAACATTTGGGTATGGGAGGTGCCCCAAGGAGTTTTCGGATTTGGTCCAAATTTTGCATCCATGATTTTTTTTACACATCTCCATGTCCTGACCAAGTTTCGTAATAATTGATTAATTTTAAAGCATAGCTCTAGTACAAAAGTTGAGAAAAAAAGGACGTAAGTGTTCAGGAGGTACTCGAAGGAGTGGTCCAAATTAAAAATCCTTTCTTAGTGCTCACTTTTACCAAGAATGGAATATTTTGTAAAAATTTCAGCCTTCTAGCTCTTATCGTTTAGGCTGTGGGCCTCTCAACAATCAGTCAGTCAGTCATGTGAGGAGCTATGGCTGCACCTCACAATTAATGTTGCCGAATATATTATATGTTTATATTATATAGTATATTATCATACAGATTAATATGGCAGAATGTATATACACATAGATATATAATTATAGAACAAACAAACTATATATATATATAGATGTACAATCGAGAGAGGAGATGACGTTACAGAACAAACCCGAGACCGGTCCTGGCAACACGGCGAATTCAGATGCCGTCTCACTCTAACAAAGGATGTCAGCGTATAGAGACGTGTCTAACATCAGGGCAAAGAACCGTTAGTGTGTGAGCGGTGCGATCGCTTGGTATAGTGATCACTGTCACACTAACGGCAGGCGTGAATAACAGCGAGTAGTAACCGCTGTTGCTAAGGGCAATTTAGCATCACGCCACCTTTGCCCTTGAAATGACTTTGACGACGACAGGCCCCGCTCCAGCGAGATGGCAGCGTGTATAAAAGGAGACAGCAGCAGACCATTAGGGGCGGATAATCAAGAGTGAAACACGCGAGTATACGTTACGGTCGGTCAATAACGCATCAGGACATTCGAGAAGGCGATAAATAAAGATCCTGTGCATCATTAAGAATAAAATAAGTCTAAGTCAATATATTGTGAAAATATCTTAAGTGCGGTTACAAACTGTTCGAAGTAAACGCTATCGATACTTGTTCGGCGGACAACCTGAGTGAGGCAGATCCTGGCTACCACTGTGCCGAACTAGAGAAGCTAGGTGAAGCACACTTACACCAGCGAGTAGGAGAACTATTGGTAGCTTCTTGCGGAGTCAAGAAAGCCAATAGTGTGCCCTGGCGAACAACTGGTGTAGTGAGCAATAAACCTAGTCGAGTAGGTGGGTCTAGTGTCGATCGTGGTTGGCAGGCTGACAGATCACCAGCAGTCCTAAGACAAGGATACATAGTGTGGATCCTAGAGCAGCGCGGGCTGAACTAGACATAAGATACCTCTGTACTACCAACTCAAGAACAGTGCAAATTAAACAGACTATAACTCGAAACACCCGGCGTTATTATTTGTCGCAGCGCCACAAATACAAATTTGTTGGCACGTACCCTCAAAACCGCGAGAGCTAGCCCAGCTTTATTCGGGACAACCGAAGGTTCGTTACAGTCAGGACAAACTATTTTATATATATAGATAAGCACGCTCCATAATATTTGGGTATGGGAGGTGCCCCAAGGAGTTGTCGGATCGGGTCCAAATTTTGCATCCATGATTTTTTTACACGCCTCCATGTTCTGACCAAGTTTCGTAATAATTGATTTATTTTAAAGCATAGCTCTAGTACAAAAGTTGAGAAAAAAAGGACTTAAGTGTTTAGGAGGTACTCGAAGGAGTGGTCCAAATTAAAAATCCTTTCTTAGTGCTCACTTTCACCAAGAATGGAATATTTTGTGAAAATTTCAGCCTTCTAGCTCTTATCGTTTAGGCTGTGGGCCTCTCAACAATCAGTCAGTCAGTCAGGACAAACTATTTTATATATGTACTAGTAAGGCCCTCGCTTGCTTCGCTGCGCCAATAATTTTTACAAAATAAATTAGTTAATGTTTAACAACATATCAGCAAAATATTTAATATTCTCTTTTTCACGCCACCATTGAGGTTAAGAATCAGACGCGTCATTTTACTCTGATACCAAAGGTATCATATTATATTAGGCTTATGCAATGTCCGTCAAGGTGTCTGTCCGTCCGTCCGTCCGCCCGTCCGTTTGGACACAACTTTTTCAACACCCTTAAAGCTAGAGCTTTGCAACTTTGCAAACATCTTGGTACATACCTTCGTCAGACAAAGTGTTAAATTTGGCTCTACGACCTCAGGGGGCCTGATAAATCGATAAAAATCGATACACCTCGATGTGAAAATCGATAACATCTTAGCATATAGTCACCAAATTTGATAGCAAAATAGCTGGTGACATTCCTCAAAAACTGCATCGAAAGTTTGGATGCCACGCCCACCTCTTCCGCCCCCAGCCCCCCTTTCAGTTATAATCGAAAATGACTGTATTTCCCACAGTTTTAAAGCAATACTCACGATATTTGATGGGAAGGTAGATCTTACAAAGATATGCATTAAAATTTTGGATGCCACGCCCCACGTATACCGCCCACCTCCTAAAATCTGAAAACTCTTTATCTTTTTCAGTTTTTGTGCTAGAGTCACCAAATTTGGTAGAAACATTGTTAGTGACATCCGTAACAAATGTGCAATATTGGATGCCACGCTCACTTATACCGCCCACCTCAATATCTTTCTCATTTTTAGCGCTAGAGTCTCCAAACTTGATAGGGAGATAGAAGGTGCCATCCGCCACAGATGTGCATTACAAATTTGAATGTCACGCCTACCTCTTCTGCCTGCCTTTTTATACCCAAAACTCTCATACTTTACAAACTTACATATGTGCTTTGCTTGCTTGTTCGAAATTGTATATCAATAATGTTTGTGTGTTACGTTTTGTCTGAGTTAGATAAGCAGGAAGTAAGCAAATCTACCACTATACAAAGATGTTCAAGATTAATTATTATCGCGCAAAGGGCTCGATATAAAAAAAAAATACCAATTGAATGTATGTACATATGTACATATCTATACAACTTTTTTGTATTAAATATACATACATATGTATGCAGATTACATTTTCAACACCAACCAAATGTCAGCTCGAAAATTATATCAAAACAACAATGGCAATAGGTATTTGTGTGTTAAGTTTTGTTTGATAATTAGCAAGTATGTAGGTAAAACCACTCGCGTAACATATTCTGGTGTACAAAACCAAGCTATATTTTAATTGTTTTTTTTAAATCTATGACACGAACAAAAAGAAGCATTGCGATCCCAACAACAACACTTACTTACAACAACAACAAATGCTACTTGATTCGAAAATCAATTGTCAAAGGCACAAAGAAGAAAAGAGAATAACGGAGACACATGTACAGACGGCAGAAGTGGAATGGGTCATGTGTTTTGTTTTTGTAAATTCGGCCGCAATAGCTTGTGCGCAGACGGCAGTAGTGGAATGGGTCATGTGTTTTGTTTTTGTACACTCGGCGGCGTTGAAACTCACAGCTTGTGCGACAATGAGGCGCCAGAGTGGTGGAATGAGGTAAAGTGATTAATGCAATAAATTGATTTGTTTGGGAGGTACTCAAAGGAGTGGTCCAAATTAAAAATCCTTTCTTAGTGCTCACTTTCACCGAGAATGGAATATTTTGTGAAAATTTCAGCCTTCTAGCTCTTATCGTTTAGGCTGTGGGCCTCTCAACAATCAGTCAGTCAGTCAGGACAAACTATTTTATATATATAGATAAGCCGCTCCATAACATTTGGGTATGAGAGGTGCCCCAAGGAGTTGTCGGATTTGGTCCAAATTTTGCATCCATGATTTTTTTACACGCCTTCATGTCCTGACCAAGAAAAAAAGGACTTAAGTGTTCAGGAGGTACTCGAAGGAGTGGTCCAAATTAAAAATCCTTTCTTAGTGCTTACTTTCACAAAGAATGGAATATTTTGTGAAAATTTCAGCCTTCTAGCTCTTATCGTTTAGGCTGTGGGCCTCTCAACAATCAGTCAGTCAGGCAGGACAAACTATTTTATATATGTACTAGTAAGGCCCTCGCTTGCTTCGCTGCGCCAATAATTTTTACAAAATAAATTAGTTAATGTTTAACAACATATCAGCAAAATATTAAATATTCTTTTTTTCACGCCACCATTGAGGTGAAGAATCAGACGCGTCATTTTACACACCTCGATACACCTCGATGTGAAAATCGATAACATCTTAGCATATAGTCACCAAATTTGATAGCAAAATAGCTGGTGACATTCCTCAAAAACTGCATCGAAAGTTTGGATGCCACGCCCACCTCTTCCGCCCCCAGCCCCCCTTTCAGTTATAATCGAAAATGACTGTATTTCCCACAGTTTTAAAGCAATACTCACGATATTTGATGGGAAGGTAGATCTTACAAAGATATGCATTAAAATTTTGGATGCCACGCCCCACGTATACCGCCCACCTCCTAAAATCTGAAAACTCTTTATCTTTTTCAGTTTTTGTGCTAGAGTCACCAAATTTGGTAGAAACATTGTTAGTGACATCCGTAACAAATGTGCAATATTGGATGCCACGCTCACTTATACCGCCCACCTCAATATCTTTCTCATTTTTAGCGCTAGAGTCTCCAAACTTGATAGGGAGATAGAAGGTGCCATCCGCCACAGATGTGCATCACAAATTTGAATGTCACGCCTACCTCTTCTGCCTGCCTTTTTATACCCAAAACTCCCATACTTTACAAACTTACATATGTGCTTTGCTTGCTTTTTCGAAATTGTATATCAATAATGTTTGTGTGTTACGTTTTGTCTGAGTTAGATAAGCAGGAAGTAAGCAAATCTACCACTATACAAAGATGTTCAAGATTAATTATTATCGCGCAAAGGGCTCGATATAAAAAAAAAATACCAATTGAATGTATACATGTACATATCTATACAACTTTTTTGTATTAAATATACATACATATGTATGCAGATTACATTTTCAACACCAACCAAATGTCAGCTCGAAAATTATATCAAAACAACAATGGCAATAGGTATTTGTGTGTTAAGTTTTGTTTGATAATTAGCAAGTATGTAGGTAAAACCACTCGCGTAACATATTCTGGTGTACAAAGCCAAGCTATATTTTAATTGTTTTGTTTTAAATCTATAACACGAACAAAAAGAAGCATTGCGATCCCAACAACAACACTTACTTACAACAACAACAAATGCTACTTGATTCGAAAATCAATTGCCAAGGCACAAAGAAGAAAAGAGAATAACGGAGACACATGTACAGACGGCAGAAGTGGAATGGGTCATGTGTTTTGTTTTTGTAAATTCGGCCGCAATAGCTTGTGCTCAGACGGCAGTAGTGGAATGGGTCATGTGTTTTGTTTTTGTACACTCGGCGGCGTTGAAACTCACAGCTTGTGCGACAATGAGGCGCCAGAGTGGTGGAATGAGGTAAAGTGATTAATGCAATACATTAGTTTGTTTGGGAGGTACTCAAAGGAGTGGTCCAAATTAAAAATCCTTTCTTAGTGCTCACTTTCACCGAGAATGGAATATTTTGTGAAAATTTCAGCCTTCTAGCTCTAATCGTTTAGGCTGTGGGCCTCTCAACAATCAGTCAGTCAGGACAAACTATTTTATATATATAGATAAGCACGAGTTACCGATCCATCGGTATCTTATATTCCCCCTCCCCTCAAACCCCCTCGCATCAACATGTGATGCACATTTGTCGTCACTCATCAGCACATGGACCAAATACGTACATACTAAATGCCACACACGAGTGACATAGTTTCAAGTGGTCAACGACCACCCCAGCAACCACTTAGTTGCAACTCAGCAACTACAAAGTTGCAACACAGCGGCGACCAACTCGCCGCCTACACATGGTAAACATCCGCCGACAAAACCGACTCAGCATATTTGCCGCTGAAGTGACGGTTCCTATTTCATACTGTGCCTGACACACATACATATTATATACATTTCCCTATATACTTACTGTACTTAGGTTAAGAGAGACCAAGAGTCAAAATATAAAATCAGTTCGAGTTTGACCACAGCAAACAACAGTCTTATTTCTTTATTCTCGCTCCTTTACAAAATTTACAAGGAAACCACAAGGCAACACTCCTTTACAGGACTTACAAGGAAACTACAAGGCAACATCATATAAAAATAATAGACATAACATCGTTCCCTCCACTCATCAGCCACCGGAGAGGTAACTGGCGCAGCCGGTAAACAGAATGTTTACCATTCTCTTTCTAACATTATTGTAAGTAATGTGAAAGTGCAAAAATATGTAAAGTATATAAAAAAAAAAAATCGAAAAGAAAATATGTAAACCACTCGTTAAGATTCTCAACAAAGAATGTCTATTCACAACAGCAAAATAAAAAGTGTATGCAAAGTAACAACTAAAACCAATCCACAACAAAATGTGTGTTATGTGTAAAACAAGCAAAAACGAAATTTCATAAAAAAAAACAAGTAAAAACGTTGCAGTCGAACGCATCCGACTGCGATATACTTTGATACCAGTTTACATAGCTGTGTTAAGGATTCTGAGTGCGAATAGTAATATATAAGGGTTTTGGGTATAAAAATCAGGCAGAAAGGGTAGGCATGACATTTATCTGTGGCGGATGGCACTTTCTATCCCCCTACCAAGTTTGGAGACTCTAGCGCAAAAACCGACAAAGATATAGAGGTGGGCGGTATAAGTGGGCGTGGCATAAAAAATTTGTATGCACTCCTGTTACGGATGTCACAACCAATGTTCGTTCCAAATTTGGTGACTCTAGCCCAAAAACTAAGAAAGATATAGAGGTGGGCGGTATAAGTGGGCGTGGCATCCAAAACATTGATGCAGATCTGTTACGGATGTCACTACCAATGTTCATAAAAAATTTGGTGACTCCAGCTTAAAAACTGGCGAAGATACATGCATTTCGGTTTTTTTTTGAGCGGTGGGGCATGTCCCGTTGTTGGGGGGCGTGGGCGTCCAATGTTTTGATTCATAACTTTGTCAGATGTCAGCATCTACCTTCATCTCAATTTTGGTGGCTATAGCTTCAAAACTGTAGAAGATACAGGCATTTTTGTTAATAATCGGAGAGTGGCTGGGTGCGGAATAGGTGGGCGTGGCATCCAAACTTTTGATGCAATTTTTTGAGGAATGTCACCAGCTATCTTTCCATCAAATTGTGTGACTCTAGCTGCTAAAATGTGGGATATATATGTGTTTTATCGATTTGCACTTCGAGGTGTATCGACTTGTTATCGATTTCCCAGGCCCCCTGAGGTCGTAGAGCCCTAGATTTAACACTTTGTCTGACGAAGACATGTACCAAGATATTTGCAAAGTTGCAAGGCTCTAGCTTTAAGGGTGTGGAAAAAAGTTGCGTTCATACGGACAGACGGACGGACGGACGGACAGACACCATGACGGACATTGCACAAACCCAATATACTATGATACCTTTGGTATCAAAGTATAAAAATAAAAAAAAAAAAAATATTTAAAAACTTAAGACAAACACACATATATACATTTAAGAAACAAACACAAAAGTACACACGAATTTAACACAACAAAATTTGAAAAAGCCCTATATTACAATAGGAAACCAAATCACCAAACATTCAATAAAAACGAAACTGGACCAAACAACTACAACAACCGAAACGCACCGTATACACAATCGAACCAAAACCAACCACGAACTTCGAACTATCAATACCAACAACAAAACAAACCACAAACTTCGAACTATCAATACCAACAACAAAACAAACCACAAACTTCGAACTATCAGCACCAGCAACAAAACTACCAAAAACAAACCAACAATAACAACAATAGAAACCCATTCAAATCCAACAACCAACCCAATCATAGTCTGCACAACATAGTGGAAGAAAACAAAATTCAAACTGACCAAAATTTTCAGGCAACAGCCTCGGAAACTCAACAGGGTATATAAACCCTGAAACACACAAATCATCACTTCCATACATTGTCGTTAAATTTAAAGAGAAACAATTCCTTAAATTGCTCATCGACACAGGATCAACTAACTCTTTTATATATCCTACACTATCAGAACAACTAGAATGTACAGACATACAGACACCATTAACCATTTAAACAGCGCTTAACAGATTTACAATTACCAACAAAGCTAAAATATCAATTCCGTCCGAATTCAACGCCAGAGGGCATATAGAGCTACTTCTATTTAAATTTCATTCCTTTTTTGACGGTCTCCTAGGAATAGACTCCTTATCAAACCTAAAAGCGAAAATTGACCTGGTAAACTTACAACTCATTACACAAAACTCGACACTACCATTGTTATTATATAACAACCATACTTCTAAAGTGTTCAACATCGACGCACTTAGCAAAGTCGTCCTACCTTTGCCAGTGCAAATAGAACAAGGAGAATTTTATTGCTGCACTACAAAAATTAACGATAGCTTGACAATATCTGGTGGATTGTATAAGGCTGAAAACAACACCGCTATCGTAGAAATTACAAACTACTCCGACTCCGACGAATTACTATACCTAGAACAACCCTTAAATACCACTCCATATAATAAAGACGATCACATCGAACTTTACAATATCACAACCACCTCTGACGACAATATTATTACAAACGAACTACCAAAAATTCGAACAGAACATCTTAACCCGGAAGAAAAATCAACACTAACGTCATTATGCAGTGAATTTTCAGACCTATTCTACCGAGAAGGCGACCCCCTTACCTTTACTAATAAAGTAAAACACACAATTCCTACTACAGACAATGCTCCAATACATGTTAAATCCTATAGATATCCTTTCATACACAAACAAGAAGTCAAAAAACAAATCGACTCTATTTTGAACCAGAAAATTATTAAATCGAGCCACTCCCCCTGGAGCGCCCCAGTCTGGGTCGTCCCAAAAAAAAATAGACGCTTCTAACACTCAAAAATGGCGCCTCGTAATCGACTATAGAAAACTTAACGATAAAACTATATCAGATAGGTACCCTATCCCTAACATCAATGACATCCTAGACCAAATCGGGAAAGCAAAGTATTTTTCAACAATTGACTTAGCGAACGGTTTTCATCAAATAGAAATGAATAAGGAAGACATCCCAAAAACAGCATTCACAGTCGAAGGTGGGCATTATGAATTCATCCGAATGCCTTTCGGTTTAAAAAATGCACCAGCCACTTTCCAAAGAGTGATGGACAATGTCCTTGGTGATCTAAACGGCACCATCTGTTTAGTCTACCTTGATGACATTATAATTTTTTTACCCTCCTTACAGGAACATAAGAATGACCTGAAGACTGTATTTAATAGACTAAGGTCAGCCAATCTGAAAATACAACCTACAAAATCAGAATTTTTCAGGAAAGAAATAGGATTCCTAGGCCATTTGGTCACACAAGACGGAATAAAACCCAACCCCAATAAAATAGAAGCAATAAAAAATTTCCCATGTCCAAAAACAAAGAAAGCTATTAAAGGTTTTCTTGGTCTTCTAGGATATTACAACAAATTTATACGAGACTTCGCACGAATAACAAAACCAATGACTAAACAGTTAAAAGGAAAAAAACAAGTTGTTATCGACAAAGAATTCTTAGACGCATTCGAATTTTGTAAAACCCTTCTTTCCAACGACCCTATACTACAACACCCAAACTTTGAAAAACCCTTCTTACTAACTACAGACGCAAGTAACTTCGCAATAGGAGCAGTTCTATCACAAGGAACTCTTAACAACGATAAACCCGTTTGCTTCGCTAGCAGAACCCTATCCGACACCGAAGTAAATTATTCAACCATCGAGAAAGAAATGTTAGCCATAATATGGGCAGTTAAGCACTTCAGACCCTACCTGTTCGGGGTAAAATTCACTATCATAACAGACCACAAACCTCTAATTTGGTTAATGAACTTCAAGGGACCAAATTCAAAGATAATCCGTTGGAGATTACAACTACTCGAATATGAGTTCGATATTATTCATAAAAAAGGTTCCCAAAACGTAGTAGCAGATGCTCTAAGCCGAACAGACCCAAACCTAAATCACAACGAAATATCGCCTGAACAAGACAATAATACAAAAACATGCCACCAATCCGAGAACCCCTAAATGATTTCAACATACAACTTGTATTAACAGTAGACAATAATACAGACTACAAAACAACTGTTCCATTTAAACACAAACTCAGAAGAGAATACACAAAACCATCCTTTGACCTCGATAGCATCACAAAAATACTAAAAGGAACTTTAAAACCAAACAAAACCTGTGCCTCCTTCTACCAGAAATCACTGACATTAACGAACAACAGAAAATAATCAATGACTATCACACAAATAGTAATCACAGAGGTATAGACGAGACCATGTTACACCTTAAACGCGATATATATTTCCCTTACATGAAAGACAAAATTACTCAGCTAATCAGAAATTGTGAAACATGTTTAAAACTCAAATATGACAGACAACCACAAAAAATACCCTTCCAAACCCCAGAAGCCCCTGCCAAACCCTTAGATACACTTCATATAGACATTTATACAATTAATAACAATTTCAATTTAACAATTATCGACAAATTCTCAAAATTCGCAGCTGCTTATCCTATTCCAAATAGGAATACTATAAACTGCATCAAATCACTAAAACATTTTTTTAGCCAATTCGGAACCCCCAAAATGCTAGTTTACGACCAAGGAGTAGAGTTTTCAAGTGACGTATTTCGCAAATTCTGTTCCAAATTCAACATCTCATTGCATGTCACATCCTTTCAACAATCCTCAAGCAATTCACCAGTAGAAAGACTACACTCAACACTGACAGAAATTTATAGAATAGTAATCGACACTAAAAAACAACTTAAACTAACCATCGATCACGAAGAAACAATGGCAGAAACTATAATTACATATAACAATGCGATCCATTCGACCACCAAGCATACACCCTTTGAACTTTTTCATGGCAGGACACATTTATTTAATCAAAACATAGAATTTAATAACGAACACGACTATTTACAAAAACTAAACCAATTTAGAGACACATTATACCCCAAAATCAAGGAATTACTTGCCAATAATACACAACAGAGGATAGAAAAATTAAACGAAGACAGAACAGATCCCACAAACCTAGAACCAAATACAATAATATTTAGAAAAGAAAACCGGAGAAATAAAATAACTCCGCGATTTTCGATACATAGAGTCTTACGTGACCGTGGTTGTACAGTGATCACCACTAGAAATCAAAAGTTACATAAATCTAAAATTAGGAAAATAATTAAAAAACCAAACTGACCAAACCCTTCTTACCTATTATTCCAGGTTTGCCCACGAGGCACTACAATCAACTTATATCCACAAATTTACAGACTCCCACCCCATTGCAAAAATAAACTTAGGAGAATCCATTATAATAGAAAACTATAAAAAAATTAGCCACGTAATAAACCTTAATGAATATACCGACTGTATCGAAAACCTTTACAATACCATTACAACCCTCAAAAATGACGAAAACCTAAACGATTCCTTTTTCGTACTCAACGCAAAACTAGAGCAAGCAAAAACAAAACTCAATGCACTCCTACCATTAGGAAGACATAAGAGAGGCCTTGTCAATGGGCTAGGCAGCTTAGTAAAAATCGTCACGGGAAACATGGACGCTAACGACGCAACAAACATTGACAACGAATTACAAAAATTAAAAAATAATTCAAACATAGTTGCTAAGAACTTCCAAGTACAAGATCTTTTCAATAATGAAATTCTAATAAGATTTAACAACATTACAAAGCACATTAACAACGAACAAACTATAATAAATGAGTTCTTCACAAAATATGAAAATAGCATCTACAAACAGATGAACGAAAACGAAGAACAACTTAAAAAGTTACAATATATCAATAGGCTCAATTACAATATCGAGCTATTGATCAACCACCTGAATGACATAATAGAATGTACACTTCTGGCAAAAATTAACGTAATACCCAAACTCATTTTAAACACAATCGAATTAGAAAAAATTAAAAACATATTCCAAAACCAAAACTTTTATATAAACTCTGAAGACCAAATTTACAACCTAATTAAATTAGAAACAAAAAATCATAAACAATGTATTGTATTTAACATAGAAATTCCCATATTTAAGAAATTCAGTTATAAATTAACACGCTTAATTCCATTACCGATCAATTTAACACAATTTATTGTTATACCAAAATATTTAATAGTCAATAGCAATAATACAGAAACATTGTACACCGAAGACAATTGTCCACTAGTAAATAATCAATTCTTTTGTGAACGAACAAAACTGTATAACTTAAGTAATAACAATTGCCTGAGCAATGTACTATTAAACAAATCCAGCTCCTGTGACATCAGAGAAACAGGATTAACAACTGACGTATTCGAACCAGAAAAAGGATACATCTTCGTCTTCAATGCCAAAAACCTAAATATCCAAACAACAGACGAAAACAGTTACGAAATTAATGGATCAGCCGTTATAAAATACATGAACTGTACAATCACAATAAATGGCTTGAACTACGACAACACCTTGGATATAGTAGAAGAACACTTTGACTTCTTCCTACCTCCGGTCACACACCTTGTTAAAAACAGAACCATAGAGGTTCTCACCCTAAAGAGACTACAGTTGGAAACTTTACAAACATCAAACAAACTATTGGTTGTGGATCAAGAAACAACTCAGCACACAACGATCCTGTACATCCTTTGCCTATCACTAATAGTGTCAGCCATACTCACCTGGATATTCCGAAGCAACAATAACGTCTACCATACATACCCGGAGCAGATCCTACCGATCTCGTTGCCCCCAATTCCATCCTTGTGGCCATCACTTCAGACTAGGGGGGGAGGAGTTACCGATCCATCGGTATCTTATATTCCCCCTCCCCTCAAACCCCCTCGCATCAACATGTGATGCACATTTGTCGTCACTCATCAGCACATGGACCAAATACGTACATACTAAATGCCACACACGAGTGACATACCGACTCAGCATATTTGCCGCTGAAGTGACGGTTCCTATTTCATACTGTGCCTGACACACATACATATTATATACATTTCCCTATATACTTACTGTACTTAGGTTAAGAGAGACCAAGAGTCAAAATATAAAATATAATATCAGTTCGAGTTTGACCACAGCAAACAACAGTCTTATTTCTTTATTCTCGCTCCTTTACAAAATTTACAAGGAATCCACAAGGCAACACTCCTTTACAGGACTTACAAGGAAACTACAAGGCAACATCATATAAAAATAATAGACATAACATCGTTCCCTCCACTCATCAGCCACCGGAGAGGTAACTCACGCTCCATAACATTTGGGTATGAGAGGTGCCCAAGGAGTTGTCGGATCGGGTCCAAATTTTGCATCCATGATATTTTTACACGCCTTCATGTCCTGACCAAGAAAAAAAGGACTTAAGTGTTCAGGAGGTACTCGAAGGAGTGGTCCAAATTAAAAATCCTTTCTTAGTGCTTACTTTCACAAAGAATGGAATATTTTGTGAAAATTTCAGCCTTCTAGCTCTTATCGCTTAGGCTGTGGGCCTCTCAACAATCAGTCAGTCAGTCAGGACAAACTATTTTATAAACTCTATATCTTTTTCAGTTTTTGGGCCAGGGTCACCAAATTTTGTAGAAACATTTTTAGTGGCATCCGTAACCGATCTTCATTAAAGTTTTATATGCCACGCCCACCTTTTCTACCCACCTCGTAAAATCTGAAATTTCTATATCTTTCCCAGTTTTTGCGCTAAAGTCACCAGACTTGGAACCATTGTTAGTGATATCCGTAACAAATGTGCAATATTAATTAACCCATTTACCCATAAAATGGGTAAGTAAAGGTATAATAGTTTTGTGCAAATGTATGTAACAGACAGAAGGAAGCATCTCCGACCCTATAAAGTATATATATTTTTGATCAGCATCAACAGCCGAATCGATCTAGCCATGTCTGTCTGTCCGTCTGTCTGTCCGTCTGTATGAACGCGCCGATCTCAGAGACTATAAGAGCTAGAGACTTCAAACTTGAAACTTAAGCTCTCCTATACCATGAGAAGATCAAGTCTGTTTCGAAATATCGATAACATTTCTTGTTCTCGTATACCAAAAAAATCGTGAATTTCAAAATTGTAAAAATAAGGTTTGAAATTATGAACAAAATAATAAATATTTAAAAAAATTTGATCATTTGATATAGAAACACCTGAGATATCGCAGTTTGAAATTTGCTCATATTGGTTACGGTAAATACAAACAAATGACTGTACGGGTTAGATATTGGGTTAAGGGTATGTCCTAGTCGGGATTTCTCGACTAGAGCCTTCTTACTTGTTTGTTATATATATGTATGTACAAAACAATGTAAAATGTACGTAAATACGTGTGTATGTATGTACATATGTGCATTTGCACCACCATACAAAGTTACAAATGTCAGCTCCAGTTTTATATCAAAACTAGTAAGGCCCTCGCTTGCTTCGCTGCGCCAATAATTTTTACAAAATAAATTAGTTAATGTTTAACAACATATCAGCAAAATATTAAATATTCTTTTGGTAATTATGCAGTTTGGTTACTTTTCCGAAAAGTGGCGGAATTTTTTTTTTTTTACATGAATCTGTTGATTGCATCATAGTAAGTAATATTCCATGGGGGGAGGCTGAAATTTCCCATAAACTCTATGAGTTATGGGGTTTTGAAATTATCATGAATATTCGTGATTTTGGAGAACGCTAGGGAGAGGGGGGGGGTGAACACACACACACACACACACACACACACACACACACACACACACACACACACACACACAGAGTGTTTTCGCGGAGTAAAGGTACGAAAATGGGTAAATATTTACTATCGCGGCACCAGCGATTTTCGGGCTGATTTTTTTTTTCGAGTTTTTTATCACCTGTGAATGATAGAAAAAGGTTTCTCATGCAGGCGCATGACGTTTTTTTTATAAAAAAAAAAAAAAAAAAAATTTTTGTTTGTGTGATCTGCTCCGGAACATAGCCAACAGTGCCAATAGCAGTGGCGTAAGCCACTGCTTTACGGCGTTTGAAAGTTTAAAATGCCGTAAAAACTTTTAAACGCCGTAAAGCAGTGGCTCACGCCACTGCTATTGGCACTATTGGCTATGTTCCGGAGCAGATCACACTATCGGGCACATTTTTTTCACGCACGCACACACACCTATGCATACATAAACATCAAAATATCGAAAACTATTTATGAGAATTTCAAAACCCCATAACTCATGGAGTTTATGGGAAATTTCAGCCTCCCCCATGGAATATCATTAGCGGCAACCAATCGAAGGTGCCTATAAAAAAAAAAAAAATTCCGCCATTTTTCGGAAAAGTAACCAAACTGCATAATTACCATTCTTTTTTTCACGCCACCATTGAGGTTAAGAATCAGACGCGTCATTTTACTTTGATACCAAAGGTATCATATTATATTGGGCTTATGCAATGTCCGTCAAGGTGTCTGTCCGTCCGTCCGTCCGTCCGTCCGCCCGTCCGTTTGGACGCAACTTTTTTCAACACCCTTAAAGCTAGAGCTTTGCAACTTTGCAAACATCTTGGTACATACCTTCGTCAGACAAAGTGTTAAATTTGGCTCTACGACCTCAGGGGGCCTGATAAATCGATAAAAATCGATACACCTCGATGTGAAAATCGATAACATCTTAGCATATAGTCACCAAATTTGATAGCAAAATAGCTGGTGACATTCCTCAAAAAACTGCATCGAAAGTTTGGATGCCACGCCCACCTCTTCCGCCCCCAGCCCCCCTTTCAGTTATAATCGAAAACGACTGTATTTCCCACAGTTTTAAAGCAATACTCACGATATTTGATGGGAAGGTAGATCTTACAAAGATATGCATTAAAATTTTGGATGCCACGCCCCACGTATACCGCCCACCTCCTAAAATCTGAGAACTCTTTTTCTTTTTCAGTTTTTGTGCTAGAGTCACCAAATTTGGTAGAAACATTGTTAGTGACATCCGTAACAAATGTGCAATATTGGATGCCAAGCTCACTTATACCGCCCACCTCAATATCTTTCTCATTTTTAGCGCTAGAGTCTCCAAACTTGATAGGGAGATAGAAGGTGCCATCCGCCACAGATGTGCATCACAAATTTGAATGTTACGCCTACCTCTTCTGCCTGCCTTTTTATACCCAAAGCTCCCATACTTTACAAACTTACATATGTGCTTTGCTTGCTTGTTCGAAATTGTATATCAATAATGTTTGTGTGTTACGTTTTGTCTGAGTTAGATAAGCAGGAAGTAAGCAAATCTACCACTATACAAAGATGTTCAAGATTAATTATTATCGCGCAAAGGGCTCGATATAAAAAAAAATACCAATTGAATGTATGTACATATGTACATATCTATACAACTTTTTTGTATTAAATATACATACATATGTATGCAGATTACATTTTCAACACCAACCAAATGTCAGCTCGAAAATGATATAAAAACAACAATGGCAATAGGTATTTGTGTGTTAAGTTTTGTTTGATAATTAGCAAGTATGTAGGTAAAACCACTCGCGTAACATATTCTGGTGTACAAAACCAAGCTATATTTTAATTGTTTTGTTTTAAATCTATGACACGAACAAAAAGAAGCATTGCGATCCCAACAACAACACTTACTTACAACAACAACAAATGCTACTTGATTCGAAAATCAATTGTCAAAGGCACAAAGAAGAAAAGAGAATAACGGAGACACATGTACAGACGGCAGAAGTGGAATGGGTCATGTGTTTTGTTTTTGTAAATTCGGCCGCAATAGCTTGTGCGCAGACGGCAGTAGTAGAATGGGTCATGTGTTTTGTTTTTGTACACTCGGCGGCGTTGAAACTCACAGCTTGTGCGACAATGAGGCGCCAGAGTGGTGGAATGAGGTAAAGTGATTAATGCAATAAATTAATTTGTTTGGGAGGTACTCAAAGGAGTGGTCCAAATTAAAAATCCTTTCTTAGTGCTCACTTTCACCGAGAATGGAATATTTTGTGAAAATTTCAGCCTTCTAGCTCTTATCGTTTAGGCTGTGGGCCTCTCAACAATCAGTCAGTCAGTCAGGACAAACTATTTTATAAACTCTATATCTTTTTCAGTTTTTGGGCCAGGGTCACCAAATTTTGTAGAAACATTTTTAGTGGCATCCGTAACCGATCTTCATTAAAGTTTTATATGCCACGCCCACCTTTTCTACCCACCTCGTAAAATCTGAAATTTCTATATCTTTCCCAGTTTTTGCGCTAAAGTCACCAGACTTGAAACCATTGTTAGTGATATCCGTAACAAATGTGCAATATTAATTAACCCATTTACCCATAAAATGGGTAAGTAAAGGTATAATAGTTTTGTGCAAATGTATGTAACAGACAGAAGGAAGCATCTCCGACCCTATAAAGTATATATATTTTTGATCAGCATCAACAGCCGAATCGATCTAGCCATGTCTGTCTGTCCGTCTGTCTGTCCGTCTGTATGAACGCGCCGATTTCAGAGACTATAAGAGCTAGAGACTTCAAACTTGAAACTTAAGCTCTCCTATACCATGAGAAGATCAAGTCTGTTTCGAAATATCGATAACATTTCTTGTTCTCGTATACCAAAAAAATCGTGAATTTCAAAATTGTAAAAATAAGGTTTGAAATTATGAACAAAATAATAAATATTTAAAAAAATTTGATCAAAAGCGATTTAGAAACACCTGAGATATCGCAGTTTGAAATTTGCTCATATTGGTTACGGTAAATACAAACAAATGACTGTACGGGTTAGATATTGGGTTAAGGGTATGTCCTAGTCGGGATTTCTCGACTAGAGCCTTCTTACTTGTTTGTTATATATATGTATGTACAAAACAATGTAAAATGTACGTACATACGTGTGTATGTATGTACATATGTGCATTTGCACCACCATACAAAGTTACAAATGTCAGCTCCAGTTTTATATCAAAACTAGTAAGGCCCTCGCTTGCTTCGCTGCGCCAATAATTTTTACAAAATAAATTAGTTAATGTTTAACAACATATCAGCAAAATATTAAATATTCTTTTTTTCACGCCACCATTGAGGTTAAGAATCAGACGCGTCATTTTACTTTGATACCAAAGGTCTCATATTATATTGGGCTTATGCAATGTCCGTCAAGGTGTCTGTCCGTCCGTCCGTCCGCCCGTCCGTTTGGACGCAACTTTTTTCAACACCCTTAAAGCTAGAGCTTTGCAACTTCGCAAACATCTTGGTACATACCTTCGTCAGACAAAGTGTTAAATTTGGCTCTACGACCTCAGGGGGCCTGATAAATCGATAAAAATCGATACACCTCGATGTGAAAATCGATAACATCTTAGCATATAGTCACCAAATTTGATAGCAAAATAGCTGGTGACATTCCTCAAAAACTGCATCGAAAGTTTGGATGCCACGCCCACCTCTTCCGCCCCCAGCCCCCCTTTCAGTTATAATCGAAAATGACTGTATTTCCCACAGTTTTAAAGCAATACTCACGATATTTGATGGGAAGGTAGATCTTACAAAGATATGCATTAAAATTTTGGATGCCACGCCCCACGTATACCGCCCACCTCCTAAAATCTGAAAACTCTTTATCTTTTTCAGTTTTTGTGCTAGAGTCACCAAACTTGGTAGAAACATTGTTAGTGACATCCGTAACAAATGTGCAATATTGGATGCCACGCTCACTTATACCGCCCACCTCAATATCTTTCTCATTTTTAGCGCTAGAGTCTCCAAACTTGATAGGGAGATAGAAGGTGCCATCTGCACCAGATGTGCATCATAAATTTGAATGTCACACCTACCTCTTCTGCCTGCCTTTTTATACCCAAAACTCCCATACTTTACAAACTTACATATGTGCTTTGCTTGCTTGTTCGAAATTGTATATCAATAATGTTTGTGTGTTACGTTTTGTCTGAGTTAGATAAGCAGGAAGTAAGCAAATCTACCACTATACAAAGATGTTCAAGATTAATTATTATCGCGCAAAGGGCTCGATATAAAAAAAAAAATACCAATTGAATGTATGCACATATGTACATATCTATACAACTTTTTTGTATTAAATATACATACATATGTATGCAGATTACATTTTCAACACCAACCAAATGTCAGCTCGAAAATTATATCAAAACAACAATGGCAATAGGTATTTGTGTATGAATGTATGTAGGTAAAACCACTCGCGTAACATATTCTGGTGTACAAAACCAAGCTATATTTTAATTGTTTTGTTTTAAATCTATGACACGAACAAAAAGAAGCATTGCGATCCCAACAACAACACTTACTTACAACAACAACAAATGCTACTTGATTCAAAAATCAATTGTTAAAGGCACAAAGAAGAAAAGAGAATAACGGAGACACATGTACAGACGGCAGAAGTGGAATGGGTCATGTGTTTTGTGTTTGTAAATTCGGCCGCAATAGCTTGTGCGCAGACGGCAGTAGTGGAATGGGTCATGTGTTTTGTTTTTGTACACTCGGCGGCGTTGAAACTCACAGCTTGTGCGACAATGAGGCGCCAGAGTGGTGGAATAAGGTAAAGTGATTAATGCAATAAATTGATTTGTTTGGAAGGTACTCAAAGGAGTGGTCCAAATTAAAAATCCTTTCTTAGTGCTTACTTTCACAAAGAATGGAATATTTTGTGAAAATTTCAGCCTTCTAACTCTTATCGTTTAGGCTGTGGGCCTCTCAACAATCAGTCAGTCAGTCAGGACAAACTATTTATACTTTGATACCAAAGGTATCATAGTATATTGGGTTTGTGCAATGTCCGTCATGGTGTCCGTCCGTCCGTCCGTCAGTCCGTCTGTCTGTATGAACGCAACTTTTTTCGACACCCTTTAAGCTAGAGCCTTGCAACTTTGCAAATATCTTGGTACATGTCTTCGTCAGACAAAGTGTTAAATGTAGGGCTCTATGACCTCAGGGGGCCCGAGAAATCGACAACAAGTCGATACACCTCGATGTGCAAATCGATAAAACACATATATATCCCACATTTTAGTAGCTAGAGTCACCAAATTTGATGGCAAGATAGCTGGTAACATTCCCCAAAAAACTGCTTCAAAAGTTTGGATGCCACGCCCACCTATTCCGCCCCCAGCCCCCCTCCAGTTATAAACAAAAATGCCTGTATCTTCTACAGTTTTGAAGCTATAGCCACCAAAATTGACATAAAGGTAGATGCTGACATCTGACAAAGTTATGCATCAAAACATTGGATGCCACGCCCCCAAACAACGGGACATGCCCCACCGCCCTAAAAAAAACCGGAAGGCATGTATCTTTGCCAGTTTTTAAGCTAGAGTCACCAAATTTGGTATGAACATTGGTAGTGACATTCGTAACAAATCTGCATCAATGTTTTGGATGCCACGCCCACTTATACCGCCCACCTCTATGTCTTTGTCAGTTTTTGAGCTAGAGTCTCCAATTTAATACCCAAAACCCTCATATATTACTATTTGCACTCAATATCCTTAACACAGCTATGTGAACTGGTATCAAAGTATATCGCAGTCGGTTGCGTCCGACTGCAACGTTTTTACTTGTTTATATATATATAGATAAGCACGCTCCATAACATTTGGGTATGAGAGGTGCCCCAAGGAGTTGTCGGATCGGGTCCAAATTTTGCATCCATGATTTTTTTACACGCCTTCATGTCCTGACCAAGAAAAAAAGGACTTAAGTGTTCAGGAGGTACTCGAAGGAGTGGTCCAAATTAAAAATCCTTTCTTAGTGCTCACTTTCACCGAGAATGGAATATTTTGTAAAAATTTCAGCCTTCTAGCTCTTATCGTTTAGGCTGTGGGCCTCCCAACAATCAGTCAGTCAGTCAGGACAAACTATTTTATATATATAGATAACAATGGCAATAGGTATTTGTGTTTGTGTGTTAAGTTTAATTAAAAATCCTTTCTTAGTGCTCACTTTCAACCTGAATAGAATATGTGGTGAAAATTTTAGCCTTCTAGCTGTTATGTTTAGGATGTGGGTCTTTCAACATTCAGTCAGTCAGTCTGGACAAATATATCAATATATCAATATATATATAGATAAGCACGCTCCATAACATAAGTGTATGGGAGGTGTCCCAAGTCGTTGTCGGATCAGGTATGTATGTATAGATGATTTTATTGTTATATATTCGTTATATGCTAAATTGTGATTTATATTATCATTTTCCTCTGTTTTGAGCAAAATAGAGGTGAAAATTTTGGAGCTTTAAGCACATAATACTAAATTCGAAAAAAAAGCCATCTATTGAGAGCTTTTAAAAATAAATTTTCAAAAAGCTTTTTTCCACTCCAAGCTGAGATGCAAGAGAGATCGGTTTGAGATTGGAAATGCGTGAGCAAACTTATGTGAAAAATATGTATATATATCTCACGCTGACATTGTAAACGCGCCTTTATTTCCAGAGATCTGATGGTATTCAACGCTGCACTCTTCAAACAAGTCCACAGATGCGGAAAATTCTCGAAGTCTTACCATTTGGTATCTGAAAAATCTAATTGTTTTTAGATTTAAATACAAATTTATACAAAATAATGAGACGCGGTTTATTTCGATTTCAATAGCGATTTAATGTGGTGGCTTCAACAAGTTTTCAACGATTCACCTTAAAATAACTTTCAACTAGTAACATGAGCCACAGTCGGCTGCATGTAGTGCAAATTCGCCGTCGGCAGATTGCCGATCGGCTTAAACGTTAACATTAGAGAGCGCTTAGCATGACAGACTTCATTTATCATTTCTCTTAACTACCTTATGTTACTACAAATTAAAGCTAGAATGTTAACTATTTATGTATGTCTAATAATATAATACTATTTGCTCCAACATTCCGGCCCGGTCTCCGGTCTTCAACATTATTCAACAGGAATCGGCGCCAACTTGTGAATGGGCCGCTTAATAACGCCGGCCGGCGTTCTTATTTCGGCCACTCGCACCGTCCCGTCATCTCCACGTATTGCGCGTGTCACGCGCCCGATTGTCCACCGTTGCGGGGGGGTGTTGTCGTCGTGGACCGTAACGACCGCCCCTTCTGCCAGATTGGCCTCCCCTCTGCTCCACTGCGCGCGTTGCTGCAGGCTGAGCAGGTAGTCCTTGGACCACTTGCGCCAGAAGTGCAGTTTGAGAACCAACAACTGTTGCCACCGCTTCAAATATGCGGGTGCGTGCTTGTTGTTGTGCTCTCCGTGCGTTGATCATGCGGCAGCCCCAGAAACGGCTGGCCGATGAGCAAGTGCCCTGGTGTTATGGCCTCTCCGTCGTTGGGATCGCTGGTGTCTGCCACGAGCGGCCTGGAGTTCAACAACGCCTCGATTTCCACCAGATGTGTGCTGAGGTCGTTTGGCGTGAGATTGGCCTCGCCTGCCCCTCGCACCAGCCTGTGTTTGGCAGCCTTTACTGCTGCTTCCCACAGCCCGCTGAAGTGCGGTGCCCTCGGAGGGATAAACATCCATTGCACAGCTCTCTCCGCTGCGTACTCCTTCAGCTTGTCCTGGCTGTCTCGAAACGCTTGCTCCAACTCCCTCAGCACGCTGCTCGCTCAATGAACCTTTTAAAAACATTTAAAAAGGCGTCAGTGGACAGATCTGTAACTAATTCTAGATGGACAGCCTTTGAGGCGAAACAAACAAAAACGGCAACGTACATTTTTACGGGTGGTCTCCCTCTAATTCTGTAGCTCACATAAAATGGCCCACAGAAATCCACGCCAGATACCCTGAATGGCCGACCTTCACGTAGAGACTGAGCAATTCAGACCGCTTTGGTAGCAAAAGTGGAAATTTAACGTCATATGCAATAGGCCGTGTAGCAAACGCCCTCCTACTCGAATCAATTCAAATTTGATACCATTTTCCTCCACTTCATGAATAAATGGGTTTAATGACTGCAGCACTGGAGCAAGTACTGTCGACTTTTTTTTATCAATTTGAGTTCACCTGCATATGTTGTGCCCTGTACCACAGAAATCAGCTTAAGGAATGAAACCTTTCTTTCTGACGCAGATATGACGAGTGAATTACATCTAAGCTGCTTGAAACAAAATCGAAGTACGTTTGCCATTACACGTACCAGCTTAGAAAACCTCGAATTGACGGGTTATCAGTTGCAAAATTCAATTCGATTTCTCGTCAGGTACCTTCAGTGCACACACAACTGCACTTTTCTTGTCCTCAGAAGTTTTAATTTCGGACACTATCTCGAACTGATGCAGTTGAGGCCATCGATCCTCTTCCTCCAATAAAATAATTGGTTCATTAAACCACAAGGAACTCACAATTTCATCCTTATCAGTTCCCCTTGAAACTAAGTCTGCTGGATTCGAAACTGTTATAACGTGACACCACACAACTCCAGCCGACAGCTCTTGAACTTCTGCGACTCGGTTCGCAACAAATGTGCCCAATGTGCCCGAGTCGCGCTCCAACCAATATAAGGTGACCTGCGAATCTGACCAAAAATTCACACTTTCTATCGTGAACTTGGTCATTGTGCTTGACACTTGTTGCCAAAGTTTGGCCAGCAAGAGTGCTGCACAAAGCTCTAATCTGGGTATTGTCTTCACATGATGCGGAGCTACCCTAGACTTTGCGGTGAGCAAAGAAATTCCAACATCGTTGTTGTTGCATGTTCGTAGGTATATGCAACAACCATAAGCGTGACTGGAGGCGTCAGCAAACCCTTTGATACAGAGTCAAACACACGTATCTAGGGATAGTGATTTTATGCAAATTCCGCAAGGTAGTGGTGAGCTTGTTCCACGTGGTGTGTAGACTCATAGGAATCGCCTCATCCCAATCTACCTTAAGCCTCCATAAATCTTGCAGCAACATTTTCGCCTTAGTGACTATTGGACACAACAAGCCAAGGGGGTCAAACAAACGAGAAGCTATGGAGAGAATGTTGCGTTTCGTTGGTTTGAGGGATGCAAAACTATCCACGTCAAGATTATACTTGAACACATGCTCTTAAGGTGCCCAACACTTTCCAAGCGTTTGACCGAACTTTGCTCATCTATTTTAATGCAAATTTCCTCACTGGCATTTCCTTCCCCAGACTTAGTCTGACAATTAGAAGCCCACTTGGCCAGTGGAAACCCTCCTGCTAACAATATCGCGCTGACCTGGCTGCAGATGGTGTCCAGTTCCCTTAGCGAATCTGCACCTGCCAGCATATCGTCAACGTAGAAGCAATTTTTAATCACATCCGCACCAATGGGATGTGATTGTGCATATATATTTGCCAATTCAAACAAACAACGTACAGCCAAAAAGGGTGCTGACAGTGTACCATATGTAACAGTATTCAACCTGTATGCCTGTATATTAAGTGAAAGATGTTCTCTCCACAAGACAAGTTGGAAGTCTGTCTGTCTTCCTCAGAAACGTTTATTTGCCTATACAGTTTTGAAATTTCGGCAGTAACGGCATATTTGTTCAACCGAAAGTTGACCAATGTTGAATACAACTCCCTCTCATATTTGTTCAACCGAAAGTTGACCAATGTTGAATACAACTCCCTCTATGGCCCAATTTCTCAATGTCCGGTTAGGTAAACTAACTGACGTTTAGTCAAATTTGAGTTTCTCAATGTCCGGTTAGGAGTAAATGAAAAACAAACTAACCGGAAGGCTGGGTCGCGTTTAAAATTTAAGCTGATTTTTTCACGATATATCGTTATGAACTATCGTTAAGGCAAACAGCTGTAATTTGAATTGTTTATTTATTTTGTTATTAAATTAAAATGGCATCACATAAAATAGTGTTTTATGTCCATGCATTTTACTGAACTGGAAGATGCCAAATTTATACAGCAGCTCAGGCTTACAAAATTTACGTGCAAAATCATTCTTGCAAGGATTGTAGATCAATTGGCTTGCCATCATATGTGGGATCTTAAACAGAAATCATTCAATGTTACCGGAAAACAGCAAAAGTCAGCTGAACCACTCGCTATATTTGGCAAAACGTGCATATATGTGGCAACGCTGTTAAGGCGATAGTTACTTATCGATGATGGGTAAATTTGGCTTTGAGAAAACCAAATCGTTTAACTCTACCATTAAATTAAATTTGCGTTTAGCTAAACGAAAATTTAACCGGACATTGAGAAATTGGGCCTAAATAGTTGGCCCCACCATAAGTGTTTCATTGAGTGAAACTGCTGTTGATGTTTTGCTAGAAGCATCAAAAACAACGCGAAGCTTGGTTGAGGTACTCTCAGGTCTTAAAACACATTGATGAGGAATGTAATAATGCTGTTTAAGAGGAGCAGACTTCAGAACGGCGTATGTCCCAAATCCAAATACTCTTTCATGAAGTCATGATACATATTTCTAAGGGTATCATCCCTTGACAATTTGCGCTCAAGTTGCAAAAAACGTCTTTCAGCAGTTTGAAAGGACAGGCCAAGAACTTTTGGATCGGTCTTAAAAGGAAGATTAACTTGAAAACGACCGGAAGGTAACTGCTGTACAGTTTTCTTGAAATGTAGTTCACAGGCCTGTTGTTCAGCTGTTTGGCGAACAGCCTTCGACTCGATTTGACACTGGTCCAATTTCCAAAAACGATTTACTAGCGAGTCGAGAGAACAACTATGCACTTGAGTGACCGAACTTTCACTAAACTGTTGCCGAGGCATCTGTCCAGTACATTTGCCAGCAACAATCCAGCCGAGCAAAGTCTTCTGCATTATGGGAAGTTCAGAATTTAATTTAATTTGTCCAACGCACAATAACCCATAAAACAGCTCAGCTCCTAATAACACATCCACATTGGCTGGCTTATAAAACTCCGGATCTGCCAATTTAATATTTTTAGGAATTTTCCAATGCGATATTGACATAGATTGTCCAGGCTGAGATGTGGTGATCGATTTAAGCACCCATCACTCAGCGGAAAATGTATGAGAATTCAAGCGAGATTAAATCGATGCGCAAACCTTATTTTTACTGTCGGTAGACGCACCACCGACCATAGAAATGGCAAGGGAAGTTGGCTCACGCTTAAGCCGTAGCCTCTGTGCCATACTCTCAGACATCAAATTTATCTGCGAGCCACTGTCAAGCAAAACCCGTGCTGGATGAAACTGTCCAAATCTAACTTTAATGTTCACAATAGCGGTAGCAAGAACTACTTGATCCGCATTAAGCATGTGACCTACATATGCCTCCGAAGTTAAGGCTTGAAGTGCCGCTGCTTCACCCTGAACAGGTGCATTATATCTGTGAAGCAGAGAATGGTGAGGTTTCGAACAAACTCGACACTTTGACGCTTTGCAATTCGAAACTATGTGTCCCACGATCAAGCAATTCAGACACATCCTTTAAGCTTTAACATACTCAAATCGCTGCATAACGGAAATAGAACTAAAGGCCGGACACGAATATATATTATGATCTGCAGACTTGCAGTAAGTACATACAGAAGGCGATCTTTGCTCTGCATTAGCACAAGCAAATGAAGATTTGTGTTGTTGGGGCTTTCGTACTTCATTACGCAGCTTTGATTTGTCACGAGTTGACTCTTCTGCTGATAAGTATTGGTACCTCCTATTCAACTGTTTGGCACAATCTTCCCAAGATGGCAGCGTGTCATAGTCAAGCTGCTCCTCGAAGCGAGATTTCGTCACCTGATCTACCTTGGCCATGACCATGTGAATAATCATTGCGTTCGAAATGTCTTTGTGGTCGCCCAAAGACGATAGCGACGCATATATAGCAGACACTGTGTCTATAATAGATCTCAAACCCGACGCAGAGTAGTAGTAAGAGTAGGCAACCCTTATGCTCCAACCTCCGCTTCAGTACCTGTAAAACTGTATGCCACCTTTAGCTCAATTTTTCTTGAAAAAAAAACAACCTAGTATTAGTTTGTATTTCTTAAGAAAAATACAATAAACTTGGTTTAGTAATTTGTTAATTTGTTTAGGTACTGTGACATCCCAAACTTGGTCCACAAAAAAATTATAAGTGCAAGTGGATATTACAAAGACATGAGTTAGAAAAATCTATATGTCTGGTTGTCATGCCAATAACTGACAAAATACTTTTTCTTTTGTAATGGGTAGGAATAATCAACATCCATTCTGTCAGCGCACAAGGAGGAAAAATTGATAACCTTCAAAAAGTATAGCAGTGCCTATTCCCGATATAAGGGGTAATTAACAATAATATTTCTCCTATTGTCGCAATTCTGATTAATTCCTTGCTTATTTTTGTTTGTTTTTTTTTTCTTTGGCAATCAGAATTGGCTCTTAGTGTAAAACCAAAAATAAAACAAGTAAAAACGTTGCAGTCGGACGCAACCGACTGCGATATACTTTGATACCAGTTCACATAGCTGTGTTAAGGATTCTGAGTGCAAATAGTAATATATGAGGGTTTTGGGTATAAAATTGGAGACTCTAGCTCAAAAACTGACAAAGCTATAGAGGTGGGCGGTATAAGTGGGCGTGGCATCCAAAACATTGATGCAGATCTGTTACGGATGCCACTAACAATGTTCATACCAAATTTGAAGAGCCTAGCTCAAAAACTGAGAGAGATATAGCGGTGGGCGGAATAAGTGGGCGTGGCATCCAAAACATTGATGTACACCTGCTACGGATGTCACTACCAATGTTCATACCAAATTTGGTGACTCTAGGTTAAAAACTGGCGAAGATACATGCCTTCCGGTTTTTTTTGGCGGTGGGGCATATCCCGTTGTTTGGGGGCGTGGCATCCAATGTTTTGATGCATAACTTTGTCAGATGTCATTATCTACCTTCATGTCAATTTTGGTGGCAATAGCTTGAAAAATGTAGAAGATACAGGCATTTTTGTTTATAATTGGAGGGGGGCTGGAGGCGGAAAAGGTGGGCGTGGCATCCAAACTTTTGATGCAATTTTTTGGGGAATGTCATCAGCTATCTTGCCATCAAATTTGGTGACTCTAGCTGCTAAAATGTGGGACATATTTGTGTTTTATCGATTTGCACATCGAGGTGTATCGACTTGTTATCGATTTCCCAGGCCCCCTGAGGTCGTAGAGCCCTACATTTAACACTTTGTCTGACGAAGGCATGTACCAAGATATTTGCAAAGTTGCAAGGCTCTAGCTGTAAGGGTGTCGAAAAAAGTTGCGTTCATACGGACGGACGGACAGACGGACGGACAGACGGACGGACAGACACCATGACGGACATTGCACAAACCCAATATACTATGATACCTTTGGTATCAAAGTATAAAAAGAATCTAATATTAGTTACCAATAAAACTTATCTGAGATTACAAGTTATAAATAATCTTAATGCAGATTATTATAAAGTTCGCAACAACTGCCAAATTAAATGCAGTTTTATTAAAAGCTCATAACTAAAACAGATCAGCTGTCACCCTCTACTTTGGCCACCAATCACTCTCTTCAGTTTGAGCTGACGCATGACTACATATGTAATTTGGATACTCTCATCAGTCCGGATTTTAAGTCGCACGTTGTGCAACCACCGCGTGAGGAAGTTGCTAAAAATAAGTAATTCTGAGAGCGCGAACAGTTTACATCATATATAAATAATATAATTCCGTAGCTCAGAATATCCAGCGTGAAGTGGTTAAGTTTTTATACTTTGATACCAAAGGTATCATAGTATATTGGGTTTGTGCAATGTCCGTCATGGTGTCCGTCCGTCCGTCCGTCTGTCCGTCTGTCCGTCTGTCCGTCTGTCTGTATGAACGCAACTTTTTTCGACACCCTTTAAGCTAGAGCCTTGCAACTTTGCAAATATCTTGGTACATGTCTTCGTCAGACAAAGTGTTAAATGTAGGGCTCTACGACCTCAGGGGGCCCGAGAAATCGATAACAAGTCGATACACCTCGATGTGCAAATCGATAAAACACAAATATATCCCACATTTTAGCAGCTAGAGTCACCAAATTTGATGGCAAGATAGCTGGTAACATTCCTCAAAAAACTGCATTAAAAGCCCCCAGCCCCCCTCCAATTATAAACAAAAATGCCTGTATCTTCTACAGTTTTGAAGCTATAGCCGCCAAAATTGACATGAAGGTAGATACTGACATCTGACAAAGTTATGCATCAAAACATTGGATGCCACGCCCCCAAACAACGGGATATGCCCCACCGCCCTAAAAAAAACCGGAAGGCATGTATCTTTGCCAGTTTTTAAGCTAGAGTCACCAAGTTTGGTATGAACATTGGTAGTGACATTCGTAACAGATCTGCATCAATGTTTTGGATGCCACGCCCACTTATACCGCCCACCTCTATGTCTTTGTCAGTTTTTGAGCTAGAGTCTCCAATTTAATACCCAAAGCCCTCATATATTACTATTTGCACTCAATATCCTTGACACAGCTATGTGATCTGGTATCAAAGTATATCGCAGTCGGTTGCGTCCGACTGCAACGTTTTTACTTGTTTTTGGTTAATATTGCTATTTTTTTTCTGTTAGTGATTAATTGCAAATCGTACATAACCTCAAAAGGTTATGCAACTTATGAAGATTATGGAAGGTTAGCCAAAAATATAATGGTGTAAAAATAAGATAAATAAGTGTTAGTGCTGTAATATTTTGCATATTTTTTTTTTGTTTATTGTCATTTGTGTTAGTTGAAAAAAAAAAAATATGATGTTTGTAATTTGCAAGTGGTGCCGAGAAGCAACTAAATGAATACAATAACAGTTGCCAAGTTCCGCAGAACAAATAAAAAAATTTACAAAAAAAAAAAATAATAAAACAAAAAAATATGCAAAGTAAGAATTAAAGAAAGTTAATATCAAATAGTGTTAATGCATAATTGTCTACAATTAATATCATAAAATTATTACATATGTGTTTAAAAAGCATACGAGCTTTTAATCTGTTCCTCTCCTTGTCACACCTATAATCTTACATCTAGCGTTTTACAGCGACGGATAAAAGCTCACACACACAAGGAAAGATCTTTCTGCGTGGGATAATGCAGCTGTAAGTCACCGCTCTTTATTACCTATTTTCTCTTAATTTTACTCTCGCGAAAGCTTCACTTTCAGCGCAATTAACGTAATGTATGTAAAAGCCGCTCTTACTTAACCTTGAACTTAGAACATTCATATGCTTAGAACACATGTGTTTTTGGCAGCTTATGCAAATACACTATCGCTCAAAAGTTAACGTACCGATTTGTTGTATTTTTATTTGTACTTGCATATTTACCGAAAAGAAAGAAAAACTTTAAAAGAACATTAACGTAACGCAACTTAGGAATACCGTTATAATTACTAATTTAATTATATAAACAAATTACATATGCATGATCATATTTATTTCGTATTTATATATTTAAGTATTTTTATAACCAATAATTATTTATTATAGCCGCTCTAAACACTTGCAGTTTCAGCAAATAATTGAGTTATTTTTTTTTGTTATTATGTTAGGTCGAAGTTTAAACCAGTCAAATTATTTGTGTTAAAAATATAAGAATGTCTGCTTAAATTATTTTTGTTTTATTGGAACCATGTCCAGCTTGAAAGAGATGCGATAACTGCCATAGGCGCTTTTAGGGATCCTGTACTGAAAGATACACTTTGGCTATTGTCAGGATCATGGTCGGGTGGGCGTATGCACTTCAACACCTTGTGCAATAGTATCAGTCGCCTTCACCATAGCCTACATTTAGTTTGTTTACTTGTCCGCCGCTCATAAAAACCCACCATTTTTACGAGCTTCTCTCCCACACACTACCTTCCCCTTCTACTTTATCTTTATAAACACCAAAAATAGTACGCGAATTTAATTATAAAAATAATACGACGGGAGCGACGTGTCACTCGGTTCTTTCTCTTTCAACCCTCGACTTAGCCGACGAGCCACAGCCGTTGAAGCCAGCGCGTACTCCGTTGTCCGATACATTACCATCAGCTCTTCAATTCTTGTACGTTATTCGTTACAGTAATTATAATTATTTTTATTATTTGGCGCCCAGACGTGTGGCCGAATTTGGTGGACTTCAGGTACAAAGTTATTAGTACGAAGTTACTCTAAAAGTTGGCCTTGATAATGTATTAAATCTCAAAACATAAGTCGATAACATCGAGAGACTTTATTTTTCTCCCTTTTCCACTTCCCTTGTCCTTGGCTACAAGCGTTAAGTCAGGCTTTAGCTAACAGGCTTGTGTGTGACTCTCTGGATAAATATAAACTTCAAAATGGTTATATTGCCGAAGTCCAATTACACATAGGTGTCATCCTTTTCCTAAGTGCTATAAATTATCGTGTCTTAGTTAGGCAGGAGATGGCAAGTGGACCAGATCTACTTCCGGCCGCTTAATAAGACATGTATTTTAGTAGCACCCTAACTCGCTCAATAAATGGTTTCATTTATACGGTAGTTGGTCAAAAACAAATGCTGCGGAATACCGCCGATCGAACATAGTTGGCATGCGCTACTATGCTATGTGAGATCTTGGATAAGTATCTGCAAACAAGTGTTTAGTTTGAGATCCGTTTCGTATGTTCACCCTTTTGATTATGCGGGTTAAATCAGCAGGCCACTTCATTGTTTTGACTGGGTGTTGGTTTATCAAGCTTGGTCAAGAGTAAATTTAGTAGTTTACCACGTTCAAGTATAGTTGGCATGCGCTATTATGCTATACTTGCCCTGTAGCGGTAGCTACCTTCAAGTGAATTGTAGTTTCAGATTAGTAAGTGATTTTTTGCCTATGTTTGATTTTGTTGCTGGAACGGAGCTCGTGGACTAGATCTACGACTCACCGCGCAATTTAAAAGCTAGGTCATCTGTAATTGAGTTTCCTTTGTATGTATGGTATGGTAATTGGTTAGTTATCTAATACTCAGGATGGTTTGGCATGGTATCCAATAAAAACTTAATGATTATACTTTGATACCAAAGGTATCATAGTATATTGGGTTTGTGCAATGTCCGTCATGGTGTCCGTCCGTCCGTCCGTCCGTCCGTCCGTCTGTCCGTATGAACGCAACTTTTTTCGACACCCTTAAAGCTAGAGCCTTGCAACTTTGCAAATATCTTGGTACATGTCTTCGTCAGACAAAGTGTTAAATGTAGGGCTCTACGACCTCAGGGGGCCTGAGAAATCGATAACAAGTCGATACACCTCGATGTGCAAATCGATAAAACACAAATATATCCCACATTTTAGCAGCTAGAGTCACCAAATTTAGCTGGTGACATTCCCCAAAAAACTGCATCAAAAGTTTGGATGCCACGCCCACCTACTCCGCCCCCCGCCCCTCTCCAATTATAAACAAAAATGCCTGTATCTTCTACAGTTTTTAAGCTATAGCCACCAAATTTGGTAGGAAGGTAGATGCTGACATCTGACAAAGTTATGCATCAAAACATTGGATGCCACGCCCCCAAACAACGGGACATACCCCACCGCCCTAAAAAAAACCTTAAGGCATGTATCTTCGCCAGTTTTTAAGCTAGAGTCACCAAATTTGGTATGAACATTGGTTATGACATCCGTAACAGGTGTACATAAATGTTTTAGATGCCACGCCCACTTATACCGCCCACCGCTATATCTCTCTCAGTTTTCGAGCTAGGCTCTTCAAATTTGGTATGAACATTGTTAGTGGAATCCGTAACAGATCTGCATCAATGTTTTGGATGCCACGCCCACTTATACCGCCCACCTCTATATCTTTGTCAGTTTTTGCGCTAGAGTCTCCAATTTTATACCCAAAACCCTCATATATTACTATTTGATCTCAGAATTCTTAACACAGCTATGTGAACTGGTATCAAAGTATATCGCAGTCGGTTGCGTCCGACTGCAACGTTTTTACTTGTTTTTTTTTATTTTGGTTATTTACAAATTACGTACAATTAGTATCGTTTTGTTTGTTTAGAATTTACGTTAGCAAGTAGTATTGCATTCAATGGTTATTTCGGTGTATTTGAAAATTAAACTATTTAAATTGCCGTGCAAGATAGTTAACCGTATAGGATAAATATTGTTACTCAGTAAGCCTAATGAATTTTTCGACCGTTGTAAATACCCCAGAGACAATCTGTTGTGTTTGCACGAAAGAAGTCGAGCTTCCGGCTCAATTGTTCGCTACACGGTGTAATCATTATTTTCACCACGAGTGTTTTGTAAGCCAGACAACCAAAATAAAAGTTTGTCCAGTTTGCCGGACTTCGCTTAGTTGTTCATCTAGTAATCTTTTCGAAGAGCTAAAAGCAGCGCAAATATCCAAGGCTAAAATGGCGTCGTCAGGCATAACTACCAGAGCACAGTCAAAAACGCCTGCTGCAAGTTCATCAGTAAACCTTAATCTTGAGACGACTACAACTCAAGTAAACACTACTAATAGTTCTTCCGATGTTCAGCCGAACATAATTCCGACTATACGTCAGCCACTATCTGTGCAAGCAACTGCGGTGGAAATTATAGGACAGCATGGGGATCAGAATCGAGTAGTTCAGCCAGAAATGCAACCAAGTCCGTTGCAAACGGGACAAGAAACATTGTTGGCTAATTTACAACAATCCATTACAACTGCAATGGCCACGGTATTAGTGCAACAAACACGAACTCTTGCTCAATCGATCGAGGCTGGATTTCAGAGACTGTCTGTTCAAATGACTCCTAATACGGAGCCGATGCAGCCTACTACTAGAGTTTCGCCATCGGCACAACCCCATCAAAGTTTTGAACAGTTGTTCAGAATCCCAAATAGACCGGATAGTGAACATTATCCTTCTGCGTATACCCCTACGGGCTCGCAGCCAAATCGTGATTTGCGACCTGATCGCATTAGTCAGATTATGGCTAATTGGAAATTGCGTTTTACCGGTCATGCGCCTCTGTCGGTTGACGATTTTCTGTATCGAGTCGAAGCACTCACTCACCAGACTCTGGAGGGCAATTTGGAATTGTTAGCGCGATATGCAAGCAATGGTATTGGAGATTCCACCGAAGTGTACCTGTAGTTCGCTGGACAGAGTTGTGTCTAGCTTTAAGATCGCAATTTCAGGATGGTAGGACCGATTTGGAGATTCGATCAGCTATTGCGCAAAGGAAGCAAAAGCATAATGAACCTTTTGATAGTTTTTACGAAGCTATATTGGGGTTAGCAGACAAGCTCAGCCAACCGTTAAATGAACAGGCTTTGTTAGAAATACTTCGTGCAAACTTGTTGTTGACAACATTGTTCAGTTGCGACATGTAGTGCGTACACGCGAAAGATTTTTGAAATGTGTAGCTCATCCAATAGCTCCTGCGCAACGATTTCAAGCCAAACGACATGTAAGTGAAGTCACGGTACAAACCGAAACCGACCGCGAATATGATGAGGAGGTTAATGACACTGAAGTTGCTGCAATGACCCTTTCCTGTTGGAACTGTGGTAAACATGGGCATAGGTATCAAGATTGCGTCTCAGCTCGGAACGTGTTTTGTTATGGGTGTGGTAAACGAGACACATATAAACCATCGTGTACTAGATGTGCGCTCACACCGCCAAAAAACGAACACCCGCGTGCACCCTTTATAAGTGCACGCAAACTAGTGTCCAGGGGGACAAATACAGACTAACATTGAAGGTACAAAAAGTTAGTAATATTAAACCGGATGTGAACCGTAACACAGTTTTTCCTTTACCCAGACTTATACCCAAAGTAAATGCCGAGTGTTGGAGACAGACTCGCAACAGCATTCGTTATCGTTCTTTTCGCTTAAGACAAAAACAGTATTTAGCTTACATTAATTCCTCTATTGTTGATATTTCAAGTGACGTACGTCCATATGCAAATGTAACCTTATTGGGAAAATCGCTTAGTGGACTGATGGATACAGGAGCTTCAATCAGTTGCTTGGGTGGTAAATTTGCGTCAGAGTTGAATCATGTGGATTATAAGCCCTTGAGGCTAAACAATCGCACCGCAGATGGGGCCAAGCAAGCTATCGTAGGAAAAATAACTACAGAAATTTTGTTTAGAGGGGAGTCAAAGCGTTTATGTTTTTATATAGTTCCTTCGCTATCACAAGATCTATACCTGGGTATTGATTTTTGGATAGCATTTGACTTGTTACCGTTGGTATTGACGCATAAAACACATTGTACTCGCGTGTCTGCTGTAGAAATACCCGATAGTATGAAAATTCCATTAACGGATCAGCAGCAAAATGAGCTGATAGCCACAATTAAACTGTTTCCTTCGTTTACCGAAAAAGGTCTTGGCAAGACAACTTGGCTCTTTCACGACATAGACGTGACCAACTGTAATCCCATTAAGCAGCGTCATTATGCTGTATCGCCAGCCGTCGAAAAACTAATGTACGACGAACTGGATAGAATGCTAGCGCTAGGAGTTATTGAAGAATCAGACAGTCCTTGATCATCTCCCATTGTTCTTGTTCAGAAACCTGGAAAGGTGCGCCTGTGCCTTGATAGTAGAAAAGTAAATGAGGTTACCGTTAAAAATGCATACCCAATGCCATTGATAGATGGAATACTTAGTAGACTTCCTCGAGCGGAGTTCATAACGAGTATCGACTTAAAAGATGCTTATTGGCAAATTCCATTGACGCAAAGAGCTCGAGAGAAGACAGCTTTCACGGTCCCTGGTAGACCGCTATACCAATTCAAGGTCATGCCGTTTGGGTTAACCAACGCTCCGCAAACTATGTCCAAACTTATGGATACGGTTATACCGCCCACGGTATACGGGATACGGTTTGCGCCACGAGATTTTTGTGTATCTTGACGACTTACTAGTTATTTCTGAGTCCTTTAAAAAAACATATTGCCGTGCTTAAACAACTTGCAGGCCGTTTAGCTCTTGCAGGACTTACGATCAACGTGGAGAAGAGTAAATTCTGCCTTAAAGAAGTTAAGTATTTAGGTCATGTGATAGGTCATGGTACAATTCAAACTGATCCAGACAAAGTTGCTGCGATAAAAGATTTTCCAGTACCTCGATCTATCAAACAAGTCCGTCGGTTTTTAGGTATCACCGGCTGGTATCACAAATTCATAAATAACTATGCTGGCATTGCTGCACCCATTTCTGACACCCTCAAAAGTCGGAAAAAGTTTGAATGGTCAGAAGAGGCTCAAAAAGCATTTACAGTGTTAAAAGAGCGATTGTGCAAGGCTCCAGTATTACAAAGTCCTGACTTTACGTTGCCGTTTGCCATACATTGTGACGCTAGTCATACAGGTGTTGGAGGCGTGCTTATGCAAAAAGATAGCGATGGTAATGAAGTACCGATTGCCTTTATGTCCCGCAAACTTAATAAGTGTCATCGAAATTATTCGGTGACGGAAAAAGAATGTTTGGCCGCTATTATGTGCACCAAGAAGTTTAGAGCATATATAGAGGGACATGAATTTGCAATCATCACGGATCATGCTTCGTTAAAATGGCTCATGTCACAAACAGATTTGAGTACCCGATTAGCACGATGGGCACTTAAGTTGCAGGCATTTTCGTTTAAAATTTATCATCGCAAAGGTAGTAAGAATATAGTTCCTGATGCCCTTTCTCGCGTATACACGGAAGATTTATCAGAACTTTCTTTAGATTGTTCAATTGATTTGAAATCTTTGCATTTCAACACTAAGGAGTATGTGGGACTTAAAGATCGGATTCTGGGTCAAAAGGTTCCGTTGCCCGATGTTAAGGTTATAGACAATATAATTTATCGCCGAGCAGAGCATGCTACTGGTGAGCAAATTGCAGACGATATGTGCTGGAAGCTGTGGATTCCAAGAGAGTTGGTCACTGACGTTTTAAAACAGTGCCACGAACATCCATTAGCTTCGCATAATGGTATTGGTAAAACGCTCGAAAGAGTTCGGCGGTATTACTACTGGCCAAATTTGGTAGCCTTCATAAATAACTGTGCAACATGCAAATGCAGTAAACATCCTAATAAACCATTGCGACCACCTTTAAGCTCAGCAGCTGATATACAGAGAGTGTTTCAGAAATTGTTTATCGATTTTCTAGGTCCGTACCCCCGTAGTCGTACAGGACATATCGGCATTTGTGTTGTGGTTGACTATATGACTAAATACCCGTTTTTAAAACCAGTTAAAAAACTAACTGCGGACGCTATTATTCGTTTTCTTGAAGAGGAAATTTTTCACTGCTTTGGAGTACCAGAGACTGTTTTATCGGACAATGGTGTGCAATTCAAATCTCAGCAATTTAACGCTTTGTTGCAAAAGTATGGTGTACAGCACAGTTATACGGCTATGTATGCACCGCAAGCTAACGCATCTGAGCGTGTAAATAGATCAGTACTTGCCGCTATAAAAGCTTATATTAATCCGGAACAGTCTAACTGGGACGAACAACTCAGCCATATAAGCTGTGCGCTTCGATCAGGTGTGCATTCCGCTGTAAAAAGCAGCCCATATAGAATAGCATTTGGACAACACATGATCACCGATGGGTCTACTTATACCCTTTTGAGGAGTCTAAAACAGCTGGATGATCGACCCATGTCGTTTAATAGGGAAGATTCGTTTGATTTAATTCGGCAAGCAGCGAAAATGGGAATTGAACAGCAGCATACGCGAAACGAAAAATACTATAACACTCGTAGTAATCTAGTTTCTTACGTTGTTGGTCAAGAAGTGTATCGTCGTAATTTCCAACAAAGTAATTTCGCTAAAGGCTATAGTTCGAAACTAGGTCCCGCGTTTGTCAAAGCCAGAATTCGGAATAAAATTGGTACATGTTATTACGAGCTGGAAGATTTGCAGGGTAAACTAGTTGGAAAATATCATGCGAAAGATATTAAGCAATAACGTTGAATGTGTTCTTAATAGTTATTTTTGTTTTTTTTTGTGTCTCCAAGCGGGTATCCCACTTTGATCGTTTCACCACCAAAGTGTGATTTTGGCAGGGGGGTGTGTAATAGGCCGCTTGTCGACTATTTTGGTTTTATGTCAAGCCCTAAGAGTAGGCAACCCTTATGCTCCAACCTCCGCTTCAGTACCTGTAAAACTGTATGCCACCTTTAGCTCAATTTTTCTTGAAAAATAAACAACCTAGTATTAGTTTGTATTTCTTAAGAAAAATACAATAAACTTGGTTTAGTAATTTGTTAATTTGTTTAGGTACGTTGTTAAATTTTCTACTGTTAGTATTTTTTTTGGTTAACTCTCTTTATGAGCAATATTTACGCCATCTATTGGTCAGGTAGAAGTCAACCGGTACAGGGCTGTGTATAGCGAATATAAAGATAAAATAGATTCGTGCAACTTCGTGGCTTTCGCCATATGCCTTCTGACACAGCATCTTCTTTCCTGAAAATTACCTGCAAGTGAGCAGTTGTGCGTGAATATAGCTCCTCAAAAAGAAAAAGTGAAAAAAAAAACGTGACATCCCAAAATTTGTCCACAAAAAAATTATAAGTGCAAGTGGATATTACAAAGACGTGAGTTAGAAAAATCTATATGTCTGGTTGTCATGCCAATAACTGACAAAATACTTTTTCTTTTGTGATGGGTAGGAATAATCAACATCCATTCTGTCAGCGCACAAGGAGGAAAAATTGATAACGTTCAAAAAGTATAGCAGTGCTTATTCCCGATATAAGGGGTAATTAACAATAATATTTCTCCTATTGTCGCAATTCTGATTAATTCCTTGCTTATTTTTGTTTGTTTTTTTTTTTATACTTTGATACCAAAGGTATCATAGTATATTGGGTTTGTGCAATGTCCGTCATGGTGTCTGTCCGTCCGTCCGTCCGTCCGTACGTATGAACGCAACTTTTTTCGACACCCTTAAAGCTAGAGCCTTGCAACTTTGCAAATATCTTGGTACATGTCTTCGTCAGACAAAGTGTTAAATCTAGGGCTTTACGACCTCAGGGGGCCTGGGAAATCGATAACAAGTCGATACACCTCGAAGTGCAAATCGATAAAACACTTATATATCCCACATTTTAGTAGCTAGAGTCACCAAATTTGATGGCAAGATAGCTGGTGACATTCCTCAAAAAATTGCATCAAAAGTTTGGATGCCACGCCCACCTGTTCCGCCCCCAGCCCCCATCAAATTATAAACAAAAATGCCTGTATCTTCTACAGTTTTGAAGCTATAGCCATCATGGCAATTGGCATGAAGGTAGATGCTAACATCTGACACAGATATGCATCAAAACTTTGGATGTCACGCCCCCAAACGAGGGGCCACGCCCCACCGCCCTAAAAAAAACCGGAATGCCCGTATCTTCGCCAGTTTTTAAGCTAGAGTCACCAAATTTGATGGCAAGATAGCTGGTGACATTCCCCAAAAAATTGCATCAAAAGTTTGGATGCCACGCCCACCTTTTCCGCCTCCAGCCCGCCTCCAATTATTAACAAAAATGCCTGTATCTTTTACAGTTTTCAAGCTATTGCCACCAAAATTTACATGAAGGTAGATGTCGACATCTGACAAAGTTATTCATCAAAACATTGGATGCCACGCCCCCAAACAACGGGACATGCCCCACCGCCCTAAAAAAAACCGGAAGGCATGTATCTTTGTCAGTTTTTAAGCTGGAGTCTACAAATTTTGGATGCCACGCCCATTTATACCGCCCACCGCTATATCTCTCTCAGTTTTCGAGCTAGGCTCTTTAAATTTGGTATGAACATTGTTAGTGACATCCGTAACAGATCTGCATCAATGTTTTGGATGCCACGCCCACTTATACCGCCCACCTCTATATCTTTCTTAGTTTTTGGGCTAGAGTCACCAAGTTTGGAATGAACATTGGTTGTAACATCCGAAACAGGTGTGCATAAAATTGTTTATGCCACGCCCACTTATACCGCCCACCTCTATATCTTTGTCGGTTTTTGCGCTAGAGTCTCCAAACTTGGTAGGGGGATAGAAAGTGCCATCCGCCACAGATATATGTCATGCCTACCCCTTCTGCCTGATTTTTATACCCAAAGCCCATATATATTACTTTTTGCACTAGGAATCCTTAAAACAGCTATGTAAACTGGTATCAAAGTATATCGCAGTCGGTTGCGTCCGACTGCAACGTTTTTACTTGTTTTTCTTTGGCAATCAGAATTGGCTCTTAGTGTAAAACCAAAAATAAAACAAGTAAAAACTTTGCAGTCGGACGCAACCGACTGCGATATACTTTGATACCAGTTCACATAGCTGTGTTAAGGATATTGAGTGCAAATAGTAATATATGAGGGTTTTGGGTATTAAATTGGAGACTCTAGCTCAAAAACTGACAAAGACATAGAGGTGGGCGGTATAAGTGGGCGTGGCATCCAAAACATTGATGCAGATCTGTTACGAATGTCACTACCAATGTTCATACCAAATTTGGTGACTCTAGCTTAAAAACTGGCGAAGATACATGCCTTCCGGTTTTTTTAGGGCGGTGGGGCATGTCCCGTTGTTTGGGGGCGTGGCATCCAATGTTTTGATGCATAACTTTGTCAGATGTCAGTATCTACCTTCATGTCAATTTTGGTGGCTATAGCTTCAAAACTGTAGAGGATACAGGCATTTTTGTTTATAATTGGAGGGGGGCTGGGGGCGGAATAGGTGGGCGTGGCATCCAAACTTTTGAAGCAGTTTTTTGGGGAATGTTACCAGCTATCTTGCCATCAAATTTGGTGACTCTAGCTACTAAAATGTGGGATATATATGTGTTTTATCGATTTGCACATCGAGGTGTATCGACTTGTTATCGATTTCCCAGGCCCCCTGAGGTCGTAGAGCCCTACATTTAACACTTTGTCTGACGAAGACATGTACCAAGATATTTGCAAAGTTGCAAGGCTCTAGCTTAAAGGGTGTCGAAAAAAGTTGCGTTCATACAGACAGACGGACAGACGGACAGACGGACGGACGGACGGACACCATGACGGACATTGCACAAACCCAATATACTATGATACCTTTGGTATCAAAGTATAAAAAGAATCTAATATTAGTTACAAATTTCTCTAATATTAGTTACCAATAAAACTTATCTGAGATTACAAGTTATAAATAATCTTTATGCAGATTATTATAAAGTTCGCAACAACTGCCAAATTAAATGCAGTTTTATTAAAAGCTCATAACTAAAACAGATCAGCTGTCACCCTCTACTTTGGCCACCAATCACTCTCTTCAGTTTGAGCTGACGCATGACTACATATGTAATTTGGATACTCTCATCAGTCCGGATTTTAAGTCGCACGTTGAGCAACCACCGCGTGAGGAAGTTGCTAAAAATAAGTAATTCTGAGAGCGCGAACAGTTTACATCATATATAAATAATATAATTCCGTAGCTCAGAATATCCAGCGTGAAGTGGTTAAGTTTTTTTTGGTTAATATTGCTATTTTGTTTTCTGTTAGTGATTAAGTGCAAATCGTACATAACCTCAAAAGGTTATGCAACTTATGAAGATTATGGAAGATTAGTCAAAAATATAATGGTGTAAAAATAAGATAAATAAGTGTTAGTGCTGTAATATTTTGCATATTTTTTTTTGTTTATTGTCATTTGTGTTAGTTGAAAAAAAAAAAATATGTTGTTTGTAATTTGCAAGTGGTGCCGAGAAGCAACTAAATGAATACAATAACAGTTGCCAAGTTCCGCAGAACAAATAAAAAAATTTACAAAAAAAAAATAATAAAACAAAAAAATAAGCAAAGTAAGAATTAAAGAAAGTTAATATCAAATAGTGTTAATGCATAATTGTCTACAATTAATATCATAAAATTATTACATATGTGTTTAAAAAGCATACGAGCTTTTAATCTGTTCCTCTCCTTGTCACACCTATAATCTTACATCTAGCGTTTTACAGCGACGGATAAAAGCTCACACACACAAGGAAAGATCTTTCTGCGTGGGATAATGCAGCTGTAAGTCACCGCTCTTTATTACCTATTTTCTCTTAATTTTACTCTCGCGAAAGCTTCACTTTCAGCGCAATTAACGTAATGTATGTAAAAGCCGCTCTTACTTAACCTTGAACTTAGAACATTCATATGCTTAGAACACATGTGTTTTTGGCAGCTTATGCAAATACACTATCGCTCAAAAGTTAACGTACCGATTTGTTGTATTTATATTTGTACTTGCATATTTACCGAAAAGAAAGAAAAACTTTAAAAGAACATTAACGTAACGCAACTTAGGAATACCGTTATAATTACTAATTTAATTATATAAACAAATTACATATGCATAATCATATTTATTTCGTATTTATATATTTAAGTATTTTTATAACCAATAATTATTTATTATAGCCGCTCTAAACACTTGCAGTTTCAGCAAATAATTGAGTTATTTTTTTTTGTTATTATGTTAGGTCGAATTTTAAACCAGTCAAATTATTTGTGTTAAAAATAGAAGAATGTCTGCTTAAATTATTTTTGTTTTATTGGAACCATGTCTAGCTTGAAAGAGATGCGATAACTGCCATAGGCGCTTTTAGGGATCCTGTACTGAAAGATACACTTTGGCTATTGTCAGGATCATGGTAGGGTGGGCGTATGCACTTCAACACCTTGTGCAATAGTATCAGTCGCCTTCACCATAGCCTACATTTAGTTGTGTTTACTTGTCCGCCGCTCATAAAAACCCACCATTTTTACGAGCTTCTCTCCCATACACTACCTTCCCCTTCTACTTTATCTTTATAAACACCAAAAATAGTACGCGAATTTAATTATAAGAAGTAAAAACGTTGCAGTCGGACGCAACCGACTGCGATATACTTTGATACCAGTTCACATAGCTGTGTTAAGGATATTGAGTGCAAATAGTAATATATGAGGGTTTTGGGTATAAAATTGGAGACTCTAGCTCAAAAACTGACAAAGACATAGAGGTGGGCGGTATAAGTGGGCGTGGCATCCAAAACATTGATGCAGATCTGTTACGTATGTCACTAACAATGTTCATACCAAGTTTGAAGAGCCTAGCTTAAAAACTGAGAGAGATATAGCGGTGGGCGGAATAAGTGGGCGTGGCATCCAAAACATTGATGTACACCTGCTGCGGATGTCACTACCAATGTTCATACCAAATTTGGTCACTCTAGCTTAAAAACTGGCGAAGATACATGCCTTCCGGTTTTTTTTAGGGCGATGGGGCATATCCCGTTGTTTGGGGGCGTGGCATCCAATGTTTTGATGCATAACTTTGTCAGATGTCAGTATCTACCTTCATGTCAATTTTGGTGGCTATAGCTTAAAAACTGTAGAAGATACAGGCATTTTTGTTTATAACTGGAGGGGGGCTGGGGGCGGAATAGGTGGGCGTGGCATCCAAACTTTTGAAGCAGTTTTTTGGGGAATGTTACCAGCTATCTTGCCATTAAATTTGGTGACTCTAGCTGCTAAAATGTGGGACATATTTGTGTTTTATCGATTTGCACATCGAGGTGTATCGACTTGTTATCGATTTCTCGGGCCCCCTGAGGTCGTAGAGCCCTACATTTAACACTTTGTCTGACGAAGACATGTACCAAGATATTTGCAAAGTTGCAAGGCTCTAGCTTGAAGGGTGTCGAAAAAAGTTGCGTTCATACAGACAGACGGACAGACGGACGGACACCATGACGGACATTGCACAAACCCAATATACTATGATACCTTTGGTATCAAAGTATAAAAATAATACGACGGGAGCGACGTATCACTCGGTTCTTTCTCTTTCAACAATCGACTTAGCCGACGAGCCACAGCCGTTGAAGCCAGCGCGTACTCCGTTGTCCGATACATTACCATCAGCTCTTCAATTCTTGTACGTTATTCGTTACACTTTATTGCGTTCATGAACAACGCTTTTGTCACTGCACACAAATCCTCCAACGGCCCTCTGCTTTCGTTTTGTGGATTTAAACTATCCAACTCTGCCTGCAGATTCATGGCCTTCTCAATACATCCTTCTAAAAGTTCTAAGCGGCATGCTAGCTCTGTTTTGTCAGATGAAATTTGTTTTAATTTAAAGGCCATTTGCATGCGAGCAATATCAGCACTGACCCTATCAAATTTCTGTAGACATAGCAGTAACTTTGCACGAGTCTTAGCTACTGCTGTTTTTTCGATTGACTGCTTATCGGACTCAGACATATTGAAACTGCAATAAAATCACACTTGTGAAAAACAAACAAATGTTTGACAAATTTTGTAAGCGACCCTCGCTCACTCACTGCAAACGAACAACAAAACGTCTAGCTTGCTTACTGAAAACACACACACGCACTCTGTGCGTAATGTGTACAAACAACGAAAAGGTCCAATAAGCAACTCAAACGTTTGCTGCAGCCACTTTGTGGTCAACAGCTGTAAAATATGCGGGGTGCGGGGGGTTAGAAGCGCAAGCGAGAGAATTTGTCGCGAGCGTACAAACAATTACACAAATGATCACGTCACTTTGACTCGCAAGCAAAGCGGGGATAAAAACAACAAGTAAGAAATTTGGCGCTAGCGCACGCACAAGCAAACCAAAGTATTGGACCGACGCAAAAGCAAAGAGAAGAAAGGTTAACGAACGCACCAACAAACAGATGTTAATGCCCAAAAAAACCTTGACCAAACGTTGTGTAATGTGCAATGTATGTGCCAATATTGGCATGTAGCAGTTGAATCAAGAAATGAAAATCAAAAAGAAACAGCGACACTTTGCGTTTGCACAAACACACGAATATATAAATGAAATGAATAGACCACCGGTTTGTATGTTTTACTTTTCTTTTCGCACATCACAAGTGTAAGCCGAATTTTCAAATAATTTGGCGAGAATATGTATGTATTAATGTTTGAGCTTTGTTGAACTTATAATGCACATAACTTTAGTTTTTTGGCCACTAAAAATGTAAATAAACAAGGTACTAGAAATTGAGCTTTTTGGCGACAATATTAGAAATTAAGAAATGGTTTGTCGACTGAGTGACCGAACAAAATTCATTTAATGCTCAATTTTTGGCACAGAATACCTGAAGACTTTCTAGGAAGTCTATAGAAAGTGATCTCTTTTGGTTGTCCATGAAAACGTCAACTGTAGTGTCCAAAATGGCAAAGTCCAAAGGGTAGAAATTGGTAACGTCTAATCCAACGATGGCGAAGTCCAAAGGTTAGAAGTGAGTAGCGTCTAATCCAATAAAAGGAAATCCAATTGCTTTTGGCGAATTAGCACACGCGAAATCTGAGCCAACACCGTGAAACAAACAAAATGTTTAAAATAAACCGAAGTCCCTGCTGGGGCGCCAATGAAAAATCTTATAGTTTTTAGATTTAAATACAAATTTATACAAAATAATGAGACGCGGTTTATTTCGATTTCAATAGCGATTTAATGTGGTGGCTTCAACAAGTTTTCAACGATTCACCTTAAAATAACTTTCAACTAGTAACATGAGCCACAGTCGGCTGCTTGTAGTGCAAATTCGCCGTCGGCAGATTGCCGATCGGCTTAAACGTTAACATTAGAGAGCGCTTAGCATGACAGACTTCATTTATCATTTCTCTTAACTATCTTATGTTACTACAAATTAAAGCTAGAATGTTAACTATTTATGTATGTCTAATAATATAATACTATTTGCTCCAACAATAGCAATATCAATAAATGTAAAACATTGACAGCCCGGGCAAATTAAGCTCAGGTAAACAATTGCGTTTCGTGAATGTGATATTATGCGCCTCCTGTGGCATTAATATAACAGTAGAACAAGCTTGCACTTCATGCTTACGTTTTTTTTTAATTCGCGGAGTACATTTGATTTTTACAAAACAATAAGCTCTTTAATGTCGTCGCGTAACAGGCTACAGATTTCATCAAAGTTAGTCTTCTCAAGGCCGTCAGCCGATTGGAGCAACAAGATAATCAAGCGCACTTGCAACATATGTACGTGCATACCGACTCCATGCGTGTGGGCTGTTGCAGTGTGCTCCGTCCTTGTGGCTCACAATTGGTAGTGCGACAATGCTCTCTATGCGAAGGCGGCTGGAAGCAGACCCTTGGTATGGTCACGTCTCTGCCAATGCTGCTGACCAATTGTAGTCGGGCTTCCCGCGATACATGGGCTATGTCGCGGGTGACCGTCTATTTCCGTCTACTCGTGCGACCAAAATGAGCCTCAATCTTTTTACCAAAATTGCAATGGCCGGCACATTCAGTCTTTGTCTGGCTAGCCAAGAGACACTTGCAGAGCCGCGCGGGCAACTGTATGGGAAGAAAAACAAGCCTTACACCGGTGGTCGGCCTTGCGCCTTTCCTGAGGTGTGTAGTGAACAACTAAGTATTGCAAACTTTACTCCCAGGACGGTAACATTAAAGGGCAGTGCCCTGGAGTCAGCTGATTCATGAGCAAAAGCGACAATTTAGGACCGGCGGCGTTCGTCGTGTCAGAATCCCCGGATGGAGGCCGAATAGTGGGAGAGGTTTATCCTCGCGCAAAACCTGTTGCAGTTGACTGGAAGGATGTGCCCAATAGATCCCGCGCCAGGGTATGTGTTTACAACACAAACCTCCCTTCATCCAAAGCTAATTAAATAGAGAGTGCCCACCGGGCACTCTTTCTCGGCATCGAAATAGTCTTCTCTTTCCTTATACCTAAGCCCAAATGGCACCACAGCTGGTCCGTTTTCAGAGACCATCTCAAAAGTCTCATCCCTGAATCCCCCAGTGGGTATACCCTCCCACAAGTATGCACCCCTACTCACAAATAATTACAAAATCGCCCTTGACAAGTCATCCCTTCATAGCAAACCTTGAAGGGTATTAGCCGAGCCACCATGGCGGTCTTCCCAAATAAGTGAGCTTCGCAAGACATCGCAAAAGATTTTCAATAACGCACGGCAAGGAGATGATCAGATGATCATGGTGTCTTGATGAAACCAATCTCGCCTCTTACAATATGGAAAGCACCACTGAAGCCGCGAGGTTAAGAAAAGTTTTTTTCCAAACTTCATCTACAGTTGGTTTTCTTAAAAAGTCAGATGGCTCGTGGACTATGTCCAGCTCATGTCCAGTCTCTACAAGTTCTAATGGAAACTCACATCCCGGTCTGCTCAACAGTAGCACTCCCTTAGGAAACTACAGGAGTTCACATGAACTTTCCACAGACTTCCAGACAAAGGAGTTGATCTCGTGAGCTATTAACAGTTTCAGGCCCATCAAATCTCCCGGACCGGGCGATATCGTTCAAGCCCGATTGCAGCACGCAGAGGAGATGGCCATAAACTGGCTCCAGTAAATTTTTTCTGGTATCTGGACGACGGGTTTCATCCCAACGACCTGGCTTGAACTCAAAGTCGTCTTCATTCCCAAGGCAGAAAAAGCTTTTCAAACAACCCCCAAGGACTTTCGTCTGATAAGTCTCACATCCTATTTGCTCAAAAGATTTCAAAGGGTGCTTGGTTTCCATCTGAGACAACACGTTGCTTCGTCGTCCCAGATGCAATTACCGACACGCTCATGGGCTTGGGTGTTGAGCACCGTGCTCACCGTGATCTGATCGACCAACTGCTGAAACGCAGGATCGTCAAAGCAACTCTCGATTCAACGACAATCTCCAAGTCAGCCTGCAGGTGTTCTTTCTCCTCTCATATGAATCGTGCCAGTAAATACTCTACTGCGCTTTATTTAGGGAGAGGGCTCGTTAGTAATTGCCAACGTGGACGATGTCGCGATTGCTTTCTCGGGAAAATACCCTCAAACTCAGTGCAAAAGCATGACCGCAGTACTTCGTACTCTGTCCATCTAGAAAAGAAGTAACGGTCCTGGTAAGCTGACCTTGCTGTCTTCACCAGGAAAAACAAAATCCCTCACCTCAGGCCACCTACCCTAAACAGGGTAGAACTTACCTTCAGCAAATCGGTCAAATACTTAGGGCTCACTTTAGATAGCAAACACCAATGAGCTTGCTAAGAAATCTCTAGTTGCTTTATACACGTGTAGAAAATCCATTGGATTGAAACGGGGAATGACACCCCAATTCACGCTGTGGTTTCACACAGCCATCATGACAAGGTAATGAGGCCCTCGACAACATACTATTATAAATCTTCTGCCCATAGACCAGATGGGAAAATAAATAATTCAGTAGACCGAACTGCCACACGGACACTCCAATACTTAACGGAAACTCGCTTCTTCGCCAGTAACAGATAACTGTTGCGCGCAGGAGTTTCCTAGAAACTCCTTTCACTCACTCTTCCCTTCGAGGGACCACTGGAGTGAAGGGACAACGGGGCCGACAGACGCGATAAAAATTTTATCGGATGGTTCAAAGCTAGACGACCAGGTAGAGGGAGGTGTCTTCTGCAATGAACTTTCCATAAGTAAATCTTTTAACCTTCCTGACCACTGTGTATTTCAGGCAGAAATCACTACTATACAAGAAACACTTAAATCCCTTCAGGAACTTAAATGCTCTGTATTAAAAATCTGAGTTTTCTCTGACAGTCAGGCGGTTATCAAATCACTCAATGCGATATCGTTCACTAACTAGAGTAGTTCGATCTCTACCTCATATGAGTGCCCGGCATCGAGGTCAACTGCAAAGCGGACGAGCTGGCAAGACAGTGCACTACCATGCCTCTCGTCTCTGATAAGGAGGGCTTGGGTATGCCCATGTCCAGCTGCAAGCTTAAAGTTGTAGATCACTTTGAACGCGCAGCCAACAATAGGTGACCACCGGCACATGTAGGGTACCCAGAAAGACACGGCCAACGCGCAGAAATAGGCGGTCTTCAAGTCTAAGGCTGTGCCTCTATTATCAGAACCGTCACGGGACACTGGCTGGTGGGATTGCATGCATCGAGACTGCTAGCCCTTGCTAATGACAGAAGTTGTCGTGACGAGGAGAAGGAAACTGTTTCCCAGCTGTACTCTGTAAAACCAGAATTCGCTTTTTTGGTTCTTATTTTCTATTAGACCTCTCCGAAATAGCGAGAATTAACCCAAAAATATTTTCTCCATCATACAGGCCTTGTTTTGGAATCAAGCCTTCAAATAGGGTCACATACCCTGCATCTGGGTAGACGGTGTTGTGTGGACTCAGTCAATGGTTTTGGCATACGTGAGTAAGACGCTTCAATCTTAATAGCGCTGTAGCCTAACCTAGTCTCCTCAAAACTTTCATGAGTTAACACAAATGCCTTTTCAGCCTTGTCAATAAGTTCTAAACGAACTTTCAACTGTTCGTCGGGCATTTGGCCAATTTGCTTCAAACTTAATGCACATGATATATTTAAGGCATGGCTATAATTCGGATTTATTTGCAAACGTTAAATTTGTCTTATTGTGTGGCATCGTTCACACTCAACTTTCAGCATAGTAAAGTCACCAACCACGTACTAATAGACCTGCCGCTGAGTACAAAATCGATGGGCGCTTCGTAATTGTAATCTCTGGCGCCACCTCTCTCTCGGGTGTTGAGAGAGGCCAGCTAGGGAATTACAAGGCATTGAGTCGCTGTATATACATATGCACGCATTTGCCAGTGCGTCTGTTTGTGATCTGTTTCAAGTGGACCTAGCCGAAAATTAGCAAAAACAACACAAGAGCGTATGTATACCTACATGCATTTATATGTATGTGTTTTCATATTGTCGGACTCAGGCTTCGAATCGTTTTTTATACTTTGATACCAAAGGTATCATAGTATATTGGCTTTGTGCAATGTCCGTCATGGTGTCTGTCCGTCCGTCCGTCCGTCCGTCCGTCCGTATGAACGCAACTTTTTTCGACACCCTTAAAGCTAGAGCCTTGCAACTTTGCAAATATCTTGGTACATGTCCTCGTCAGACAAAGTGTTAAATCTAGGGCTTTACGACCTCAGGGGGCCTGGGAAATCGATAACAAGTCGATACACCTCGAAGTGCAAATCGATAAAACACTTATATATCCCACATTTTAGTAGCTAGAGTCACCAAATTTGATGGCAAGATAGCTGGTGACATTCCTCAAAAAATTGCATCAAAAGTTTGGATGCCACGCCAACCTGTTCCGCCCCCAGCCCCCATCAAATTATAAACAAAAATGCCTGTATCTTCTACAGTTTTGAAGCTATAGCCATCAAAATTGGCATGAAGGTAGATGCTAACATCTGACAAAGTTATTCATCAAAACATTAGATGCCACGCCCCCAAACAACGGGACATGCATCAAAACTTTGGATGTCACGCCCCCAAACGAGGGGCCACGTCCCACCGCCCTAAAAAAACCGGAATGCCCGTATCTTCGCCAGTTTTTAAGCTAGAGTCACCAAATTTGATGGCAAGATAGCTGGTGACATTCCCCAAAAAATTGCATCAAAAGTTTGGATGCCACGCCCACCTTTTCCGCCTCCAGCCCCCCTCCAATTATTAACAAAAATGTCTGTATCTTTTACAGTTTTCAAGCTATTGCCACCAAAATTTACATGAAGGTAGATGTCGACATCTGACAAAGTTATTCATCAAAACATTAGATGCCACGCCCCCAAACAACGGGACATGCCCCACCGCCCTAAAAAAACCGGAAGGCATGTATCTTTGTCAGTTTTTAAGCTGGAGTCTACAAATTTTGGATGCCACGCCCATTTATACCGCCCACCGCTATATCTCTCTCAGTTTTCGAGCTAGGCTCTTTAAATTTGGTATGAACATTGTTAGTGACATCCGTAACAGATCTGCATCAATGTTTTGGATGCCACGCCCACTTATACCGCCCACCTCTATATCTTTCTTAGTTTTTGGGCTAGAGTCACCAAATTTGGAATGAACATTGGTTGTAACATCCGAAACAGGTGTGCATAAAATTGTTTATGCCACGCCCACTTATACCGCCCACCTCTATATCTTTGTCGGTTTTTGCGCTAGAGTCTCCAAACTTGGTAGGGGGATAGAAAGTGCCATCCGCCACAGATATATGTCATGCCTACCCCTTCTGCCTGATTTTTATACCCAAAGCCCATATATATTACTTTTTGCACTAGGAATCCTTAAAACAGCTATGTAAACTGGTATCAAAGTATATCGCAGTCGGTTGCGTCCGACTGCAACGTTTTTACTTGTTTGATATTTTACTTCTTCTACTCTTTCCAACTTATGTTTTTCTATGACACTTGTAAGTAACTTTGTCAACGCAGCTACCGTATATACCCTCTAGTACGGCGGGTCGACACAGTGTCGACGCTGGGTCGACCCAGCTGTGACAGTCGTCGACCCTCGCTCGACGCAACTCAATGCAGTTTACACACGTATTTTGTTAGGCGATGTCCGCTCAATAGGTGCAAGGTTTGCCAACAACCCTACGTCAACACAATGCCGTGCAAAAAGGCGACGAAAACGACGCTCGTTCGACGCAATGCCGTGCATAGAGCGAAGTTAACATCGCTCGTTTGACGCAATGCCGTGTATAAAAGCGACGTTAACGACGCTCGTGCAACGAAAAGTAATGCAGCTGAAAACGTAAGCAACGCTTCATCGACGCAATGCCATGCAGCGGGCGACGTTAGCAACGCTAGGTCGACGCAATGGCCTGTATACAGGCGACGTTAGCGACGCTAGGTCGACGCAATGCCGTTCATGCATAATGCTTTTTTTATGCCTGAAATGCTCTTAAAATTCAGATAATAAAAATTGCAAATTATTTATTAAATTCATTTATTCATTTAATTTTCACTATGTTTTCTTTTTAATGATATTTATAAAACAAAAAAATTTTTTGCGCGGTGAGCCCGAGGCGCAGCCAGTCTTTAACATCGCCAGCCTGTAATAGAATCTGAAATAATATCGAAAATTACATTAATATAAATGAATATATGCATGCTACCATTGATTTTGATATACTTACGCAGTGGAGTTTCAGCAAAACGTTCAATTTTTGGTCTAAGTTTTCACACAAATTGTAACACAATTATCTGAACAAAACTGCAGTTTTGACGTGTCATGACGTGTGCCAACACACAAATGAAAATATTGATTTTTTATTTGCTTTCGCAAAGCATAGGAAAGCAATTGAAAAAGAATGAGGAAGTCAGCCTCTCTTTCTTTCTCGCTCTGTCTCGACTGACGTGTAAAAAGTCGGTAAAATAAGCGAGAGAGCAAGTGAGTGTGTGAGCGAGCTCGACTGCATTGCTTAGTTCGGGCCAAATATATATTTTGACACGACGCATCGACGTAAAAATAACAACGCAGCGTCGACCCAGCGTCAAATACTGATTTTGCCGTACTAGAGGGTATGTTAAAGAATGCACATAAATTCAAAAAGAGTATTTACGAGTGCATTTGTGTCAAAATCTAAAATTGCTTGTGTGCATTCATGTAGGTAGAGAAAGGGTTGGCACGCGTTTTTTATATATGTTAATGAACTACGAATACCCTTTTTGCAGATCAGATGTGAAATCACATAAAACCGAGGCACGCATGCTTACTCATGTTTTTGTTTTGATGGTAAAGTTAACAAAGATAAAAGATTTGTATAAGAAAGTACGTATGTATGTCAACCACACTTGACAACAGCTGCACAAAATTGCAATCATTTGCGCGAAAATAGGCATAGGAAAATCAACAATAATCTAAAGTCAATCACATTCGGCTGGGTCAGTCGAGTTTGCTGCGATTACAGTTGCACTTGCACTTGTTAATTGCAAATTAAACCGAATTCAAAACAACTGACCGATGTTAAGTCGTTTTTAGTTTTATGCAAACATTGTTTAGTTTGTTGAAAAGCTATTTTAACAAAAAATTAGCAAATTAGCATCGGATCCATCCGATGTTAATTCTCGGGTTTTTAAACACTGTTTCTGCGTACTCGGCAGGTACTATGACGAAGGCTCGACATTGTTCCTGCGCAATTTCTTTGTCTAGCGTTAACGTATTTTATCGATCGTAACTTTTTTTGCGATCGAAATTGCGATTTTCCTGGTCCCAGATCTCGATTTTAGCAGATTGTCTTAAAAGTTTTATCTTTCAGAAAGTCCTGGATACTATTGCAATTCTTTAGAGTTTAGCTTCCTCTTCTAAACTCCAAAAGCATATCTTCCGTTTTCGTTTTTCTTATTAAGTTCTCGCCGTCGTCGCCCTTAAAGTGGCTTGCCAAGAACTTCTGAATATGTTTTACCTTCAGCTGGTTTAATATGCATCCGATCGATCCGCCTCTCACCTTTACTTTAAATAAAAAGATCATTTTCGTATGACTATTTCCGGGACCGCCGCGTGGAGGTGGTGAGTTTAAATGTCTACATGGATCGTGCTAGGCTTAACCAGATTGAAGTCATTATATATTTCCATGAAAGGATGAATAAACAAGTAAAAACGTTGCAGTCGGACGCATCCGACTGCGATATACTTTGATACCAGTTTACATAGCTGTGTTAAGGATTCTGAGTGCAAATAGTAATTTATGAGGGTTTTGGGTAAAAAAATCAGGCAGAAAGGGGAGGCATGACATTTATCTGTGGCGGATGGCACTTTCTATCCCCTTACCAAGTTTGGAGACTCTAGCGCAAAAACCGACAAAGATATAGAGGTGGGCGGTATAAGTGGGCATGGCATAAAAATTTTTTATGCACACCTGTTACGGATGTCACAACCAATGTTCATACCAAATTTGGTGACGCTAGCACAAAAACTGAGAAAGACATAGAGGTGGGCGGTATAAGTGGGCGTGGCATCCAAAACATTGATGCAGATCTGTAACGGATGTCACTACCAATGTTCATACCAAATTTGGTGACTCTAGCTTAAAAACTGGCAAAGATACGTGCATTTCGGTTTTTTTTTAGGACGGTGGGGCATGTCCCGTTGTTTTGGGGCGTGGCATCCAATGTTTTGATGCATAACTTTGTCAGATGTCAGCATCTACCTTCATGTCAATTTTGGTGGCTATAGCTTCAAAACTGTAGAAGATACAGGCATTTTTGTTTATAATCGGAGAGGGGCTGGGGGCGGAATAGGTGGGCGTGGCATCCAAACTTTTGATGTAATTTTTTGAGGAATGTCACCAGCTATCTTGCCATCAAATTTGGTGACTCTAGCTGCTAAAATGTGGGATATATATGTGTTTTATCGATTTGCACTTCGAGGTGTATCGACTTGTTATCGATTTCCCAGGCCCCCTGAGGTCGTACAGCCCCAGATTTAACACTTTGTCTGACGAAGACATGTACCAAGATATTTGCAAAGTTGCAAGGCTCTAGCTTTAAGGGTGTCGAAAAAAGTTGCGTTCATACGGACGGACGGACAGACGGACGGACAGACGGACGGACAGACACCATGACGGACATTGCACAAACCCAATATACTATGATACCTTTGGTATCAAAGTATAAAAATTTTAACAACTGTTTTTGCAAACAATGCTTTTCTTAGTGTACTTCTTCTGTCTTGACACCTATAAATTCGGGGCGGCGAAAATGCAAACTCCTTAGCGGTTAAGGGATCTAAATTAAATATAAAACGACATTTAGCAGAAATCATTTTTAAAAATTATTATCACTTTACTCAAAACTATTTACACAATACTACCTGCAGAATGCACAACTTAATTTTTAGCATAATTCCACAAGTTGCTTAATAATAGCACACAATTGTTAAAATGATTTAATAGCGTTTTGTTTATTGCTGTGTATATATTTGTATCTTTTTACTCAACGCTTATCATATCTACGTATGCATGTAATTACATCTTAATATAATTGTCATCAATTTAGTTGCATGCCAATATGAATATACTTTGTACAAATTATACAATGTGTAAAGTTCTTCACTTGTATATGTTAATACGTTGTTTAATCTAATAGGTTTTCGGTGATTTTATAATTTTGTTTTATTTTTTGTATTAAATATGATTGAATATTGAGCTCATAATGAAATTTTACAAATTTCTTTAGTTTAAAATGGCTAGTGAGTTATTATTTTCTAGTAATCATCGACTTGGCGTTACTGGCGCTGCTGGTTGTATACCTATATCGTTTCCATGGCCTGCACCAGACGCGTTTACCAAACCAATAGTGTGATCGGATTCTTTTTGGATGTAACAGGATGACTAAGGGGATCTGTTGGCATCATGCTTTTTACGCCTATACTCATCGTATTCAGTGGCGATCCCTTACTGAATCCAATTGCAGCCAAATGCGTCTGTAAGGTTTGTGAAGTCGTTTGAGTACTGGATGAAGCATTAATGCTTACACCTGGAGGTTGCTGCATTCGAATGTGTGTGGGAGAAGATCCCAAAAGGCCTGTTGCTGAGGGCGGTATTAAACTTGGCTCTTTACCTCTAAGATGAGCTGCCGATTGCGCTGCATAAATGCTTAAAGCCTTCTGACGCTCTTCAGCAGACGGGAGCTCGAACAAAGTATTTTGGTGCGAGAGCGAAATAGAGCTGAAAGAGCTCGTGTTCGTAGCAACCGTTTGCGTAGGCTAGCTGAGCAGACAAGAAACACGTTAAAAAGACGAAATGCTAGAAGGATAGCAAGGGAAGCAGCCGTGCAGGAACCTAGAGGGCAAAAGCAATCGAATACCCCCCTTCCAGCCTTTAATCTATTAACTGCCCAAATAAGTGCATTTAACAAAATAGTTAAACAGGGCCCTGACCAACTTTGCCTTTGCTGCAAGGGGCTTTGGTTTCCACATCAAGTGGACAAGATTAGAATTGAATACATTTTAACAAATAATGAATATAGTGCCCAGATTTTATTTTTATCAAATGAGTTTCCCTCAGATAATAGTACTTACAAGTTTTGTAAGTCGTGCAGTCGCACTATAAAATCAGGTAGGCTGCCAAAAAATTCCATTACCAATGGCTTCGATTTTCCAAATCTTCCACAATGTTTAAAAGACTTGACTCCCTTAGAGGAAAGACTTATTTCTCCACGTCTTCCATTTATGATCATAAAATCATTGGGGCATGAGCGTCAAAGCGCAATTAAATGAGCTATTGTAAAATGTCCCCATACCTACCGCCAATGTCGTTACCTCTCTCCCAAGAGCTTTTCATGAAGCAGAGGTTGTTCAGCTCCACCTCAAACGTAGATTAGAATATAACCATAATTTCATGGCTGAAACAATTAGACCCTCCAAGATAATTGATGCCATGCGCTATTTAGTTTCCACTGAGCTTTATCAGAAGCACAACATTTCTATTAATGAACAAATTATGTCCTTACTTTCAACTGCACCCAATAATATGCCATTCTTTGCAACCAATGAGGACAGGGATTTGTTCGAACAAATTTTATTAAATATTCCCAATCAGGAGGCCCAACAAGACACAGAAGAAGAAGAGCAGCTTAATCCAGGTGGGCAACAAACACTTCTAGACAGCATTCAATTAGTTAATGTTAATATGCAAAGAATTCAAATGGCACCCGGCGAAGGCCAAAGACCCCTTGACATGATTGGAGATGAGGATGTAGAAGAGCTGTCATTTCCCACTATTTTTGCTGGCAAAAAAGAAGTTGCTCAGAAAGTTTCACGACTATCGTAAGATCTGAGCTTAGAAATTGTCATGTATATAAGTGACACTTGTCGCATGTAGACGTGTTTTCTTTGTGCTCCGGCTATAAACGCTAAAACAGTAAATTAATAAATAAAAAAATTAAAATTAACGCGGAAAGACGCTTTGTGCAGTGAAAATGCACACATCTATAAAAACAAATATATATATTTACATATAAATACATATATCTAATCATTTTTAGTTAAAACTCAAACTAATCACTCACAAATAAAATCAAAGAAATAAAAAACCTTAAATGTTACCCCGCTCAATAAAATGAGCCAACGTAGCATTCGCGATTTGGCGCAGCGCAAGAAAGACGAACGCCGGCTCTCTGTACAACGGAACAACAAGTACCTCGCTGTGGTCTCCCAAGATATGGAGAGCGAGCGACCAAGGGAACTCTTACCCTGGGCGACTCTGAACATTCGTGCTCCCCGTCACCGTCCGTACTATCAACGAAATCTGACCGCGCGCGGTCACTAACTCCAAACGCGAGCAACGAACTCTTGCACGTAGAGCGCGAAAGAGTACGATCATGCTCACCGTCTCTTCTGTCCACAACATCTGACGTAACTGTCACTGAACCAACAACTGCACGTGTGCCGACCGCCCGCTCAGCAAACGCAACAACTGCTGCGCCGTCAGCAGAACAATCCGCAGACAACGCAAATGAGAAGCCGGCTATACAGACAGGTATGGATCGCTACATACAGATCAAGCGTAAATTAAGCCCCCACCAAGCTACAAACAAACCAAAAATTACTCGCGCTAATATAGGCGAAGCACCAAACAATACCAATAGATTTGAAATCTTGTCAGATAACGCTGACGATTTGCCCCCTGAAGATAATGTTGACAAAAAAAAGCAAAAGCCTCCCCCGATATTCATACGTGAAAAAAGCTCTAGCTCTTTTGTTAACAATGTTGTAAATCTCGTTGGCAATGACAATTTCCACATCATCCCCCTAATGAGGGGAAGCATCCATGAGATTAAAGTGCAGACAAAAACTGAAGACAGCTTTTGAAAGTTGACGGCCTACTTAACAGAAAACAAAAAAAAACTTTTACACGTACCAGCTTAAAAGCAGCAAGGGTCTGCAAGTTGTATTGAAAGGCATCGAGCCTGATGTTACGACGGATGAAATTAAACAAGCGCTACATGAGAAAGGATTCTCCGTTAAATCAGTTCTAAATATTCAAAACAAAACAAGGCAGCCACAACCACTCTTTAAAATTGAGCTTGAGCCTCAGGCTCTGATTATGAAAAAAAAAATGAGGTGCACCCCATTTACAAGCTTCAGTTCCTATTGCACCGCAGAATCACCGTTGAAGAGCCACACAAACGTAACGGCCCGGTACAATGCATGAATTGCCAAGAATATGGTCACACAAGGTCTTACTGCAAGCTGCGCCCTGTATGTGTGGTTTGCGGCGATCTTCATGACTCGTCGAGCTGCCCAGCAAGCAAAGATGACTCCAGCAAAATCAAGTAAAAACGTTGCAGTCGGACGCAACCGACTGCGATATACTTTGATAATAGTTCACATAGCTGTGTTAAGGATATTGAGTGCAAATAGTAATATATGAGGGTTGTGGGTATTAAATTGGAGACTCTAGCTCAAAAACTGACAAAGACATTGAGGTGGGCGGTATAAGTGGGCGTGGCATCCAAAACATTGATGCAGATCTGTTACGAATGTCACTACCAATGTTCATACCAAATTTGGTGACTCTAGCTTAAAAACTGGCGAAGATACATGCCTTCCGGTTTTTTTAGGGCGGTGGGGCATGTCCCGTTGTTTGGGGGCGTGGCATCCAATGTTTTGATGCATAACTTTGTCAGATGTTAGTATCTACCTTCATGTCAATTTTGGTGGCTATAGCTTAAAAACTGTAGAAGATACAGGCATTTTTGTTTATAACTGGAGGGGGGCTGGGGGCGGAATAGGTGGGCGTGGCATCCAAACTTTTGAAGCAGTTTTTTGGGGAATGTTACCAGCTATCTTGCTACTAAAATGTGGGATATATATGTGTTTTATCGATTTGCACATCGAGGTGTATCGACTTGTTACCGATTTCTCGGGCCCCCTGAGGTCGTAGAGCCCTACATTTAACACTTTGTCTGACGAAGACATGTACCAAGATATTTGCAAAGTTGCAAGGCTCTAGCTTAAAGGGTGTCGAAAAAAGTTGCGTTCATACAGACAGACGGACAGACGGACAGACGGACGGACGGACGGACACCATGACGGACATTGCACAAACCCAATATACTATGATACCTTTGGTATCAAAGTATAAAAAGTGCAGCAACTGCGGAGGCAACCACACAGCTAACTACAGAGGCTGCCCAATGTACAAGGAGATTAAGTCTCGCATCCATCATCGCGTGAACACAGTACGCTCTCAAAACGAACCGCCATCATACATTCCACCGAAGTCCAACCCTGACATCTTCTTTTCGACTGCTGCCAGGTCACCTTAAGATCTGGACTGATGCCTACTGCTTTTTATCCAGGCTCACAAGCAAAACATGTAGAACTCAACGACGAACGAGACAACAAGCCGCAGGAACCGCCACTAAGCAACTTTGAATCAATGATATGTAATATGCAGCAGAGTTTATCACAGTTCATGTCATTTATGCAAGAAACTATGCAAAATTTACTACAAAATCAAAATACTTTGGTACAGTTGCTTGTATCACTACAATCGAAATAATCAATGGCCTCGCTACGTATATTAACGTGGAATGCCAATGGCGTTTCACAGCGTAAACTTGAATTAGCTCAATTTCTACTCGACAACCACATTGACATTATGCTACTTTCCGAAACACACCTTACAAATAAGTATAATTTTACCATAACCGGATACTCATTCTACGGAACCTACCATCCCGATGGCAAGGCGCACGGCGGGACTGGTATCTTGATAAGAAGCCACAAAGAGTTTGCTAAAAACTATCTACAGGCCACATCCCTAAAAATACATCTGGATAGTGGTAACCAACTTGCACTTTATGCCATCTACTGCCCACCGCGATACTCTATATCTGAAGACCAATTCATGGAATTTTTCAACTCATTAGGAGAACACTTTATAGCAGCAGGGGACTATAATGCCAAGCACACTCACTGGGGATCTCGTCTTGTGACTCCAAGAGGGAAGCAGCTGTACAACGCAATTATAAAACCAAAGAACAGGCTTAGCCACGTCTCTCCTGGCACACCAACATATTGGCCCACGGACCCCAAGAAACTGCCCGACTTAATTGACTTTGCAGTCTCCAAAAATATTCCGCGCAACCTTATAAGCGCCGAATGTCTCTCGGAGTTATCATCTGACCACTCGCCTGTACTAATTCAACTTCGACGACACCCAGAGTTTGCAAATCGCCCCGGTAAGCTGACATCGCAAAAACAAGAAATATGTTAGCTCACACATCGAACTTAATCCGCATCTGAAAGTGGAAGCTGATATTGATTCTATTGCAAACAAACTTGAGTCAGTCTTCGTCGAAGCAGCTCGTATGTCAACACCGAAAGCGAAAACTGCAGCACCCACCCAAAAGAAAACAAATCACGAAATTGAACACCTCGTTCTTGATAAGAGGCGACTAAGACGGGACTGGCAATGTCTAAGATCGCCGTCAGCTAAGCAAATGCTAAAAGACGCTACACGTAAACTAACCAAAGCGTTAACACTTGAAGAAGAACATTCCCAGCGCCGATACATTGAGCAATTATCAACATCCAGCTCGAAAAATTTACTGTGAAAAGCTCACCCAACTCACAGCCAACCGACAAAAGCAGAGCTGCCCCTAAGAAACCAAGCTGGTGGCTGGGCCCGAAGCGCTGGAGAAAGAGCCAACACGTTTGCTGTTCACCTGCAAAAAGTTTTCCAACCTAACCCTGCTACAAACTCTTTCGCTCTACCGACTGTATTAGGCGACACCCACTCACAACATGAGCCCATTGAATTTCGCCCGAACGAAGTCGCAAGAGTTATTAATCAGGAACTAATCCCCAAAAAATCTCCGGGTCTAGACTTAATAACACCAAAGATGATTATTGAGCTTCCCTATTGTGCTGTCTGTGTTATCTGCCAGTTATTCAATGCGATCACACGACTCGGGCATTTCCCCAAAAGATGGAAAAAGTCTATCATCATAATGATACCAAAGCACCAATTCGGCTTTCGCCAAAACCACGGAACTATTGAACAGGTCAATCGCATAACTTCAGAAATTCGAGACGCGTTTGAAAATCGAGAATACTGTACTGCAATTTTTTTGGATGTGGCTCAGGCGTTTGACAGAGTCTGGTTAGAAGGGCTGATGTATAAGATCAAATCAACGCTTCCAGCAAACACACATAAACTGTTAAAGTCGTACCTCTACGACAGGAAGTTTGCAGTAAGTTTGCAACATCAAGCGAACACCGTATTGAAGCCGGCGTTCCTCAGGGAAGCGTACTTGGGCCAACACTCTACGTTCTCTACACAGCAGACATTCCTACATGCAGGGGACTTACAACTTCAACCTTTGCTGGCGATACAGCTATTCTTAGCCGATCTAGATGTCCAGTGCAAGCCACATCGCAACTCGCTCGTCATCTGGTTAACGTAAAAAAATGGCTATCCGACTGGCGAATTAAAGTTAACGAACGAAAATGTAAACATGTAACTTTCACCCTTAACAAGAAAGATTATCCATCACTTACGCTAAATAATACCCCACTCCCGAAAGCAAACGAAGTAACGTACCTAGGAGTACACCTGGACAGAAGGCTTACTTGGCGCAGGCACATTGAACCCAAGAGAACACAGCTAAAACTAAAAGCCATAAGCCTCCACTGGCTTATCAACGCTCGCTCCCCGCTAAGCCTTGACTACAAGGTTCTGCTCTACAACTCTGTTCTTAAACCAATCTGGACCTATGGATGCCAGCTATGGGGTAGTGCGTGCAGCAGTAACATCGACATCGTCCAAAGAGCCCAGTCCTGAGAACTATCACCGGGGCACGTTCGCAACGAAAACATTCAAAACGACCTAAACGTTCCACCAATCAAGAAAGTAATTGCGGACTACAAGAAAAATTACCTTGGCAAGCTGTCATCGCACCCAAACTATCTTGCTAGAGTACTTTCAAACTTAAGCAGCCGATCCCGTCTTCGTCGTAATGACTTTCCGACCCAGCGATGAGTTGAGGTACGCGGCCACCAACTATTTGTACAACAACAAATTGTTAACTAAGTAATACTTGTAAGATTTGTAAACTTTTTGTTAGTTTCCCTATTATAAGGAAAGATTCAAAAAATAAAACCAGCAATAAAAAAAAAAAAAAAAAAAAATTTGCGCGAAAATAGGCACACGAAATAAGGCAAATCAACAATTATCTAAAGTCAATCACATTCGGCTGGGTCAGTCGAGTTTGCTGCGATTACAGTTGCACTTGCACTTGTTAATTAAAAATTGAACCGAATTCAAAACAACTGACCGATGTTTAGTTGTTTTTAGTTTTATGCAAACATTGTTTAGTTTGTTGAAAAGCTATTTTAACAAAAAATAAGCAAATTAGCATCGGATCCATCCGATGTTAACTCTCGGGTTTTTAAACACTGTTTCTGCGTACTCGGCAGGTACTATGACGAAGGCTCGACATTGTTCCTGCGCAATTTCTTTTGTCTAGCGTTAACGTATTTTATCGATCGTAACTCTTTTTGCGATCGAAATTGCGATTTTCCTGGTCCCAGATCTCGATTTTAGCAGATTGTCTTAAAAGTTTTATCTTTCAGAAAGTCCTGGATACTATTGCAATTCTTTTGAGTTTAGCTTCCTCTTCTAAACTCCAAAAGCATATCTTCCGTTTTCGTTTTTCTTATTAAGTTCTCGCCGTCGTCGCCCTTAAAGTGGCTTGCCAAGAACTTCTGAATATGTTTTACCTTCAGCTGGTTTAATATGCATCCGATCGATCCGCCTCTCACCTTTACTTTAAATAAAAAGATCATTTTCGTATGACTATTTCCGGGACCGCCGCGTGGAGGTGGTGAGTTTAAATGTCTACATGGATCGTGCTAGGCTTAACCAGATTGAAGTCATTATATATTTCCATGAAAGGATGAATAAAAAATTTTAACAACTGTTTTTGCAAACAATGCTTTTCTTAGTGTACTTCTTCTGTCTTGACACCTATAAATTCGGGGCGGCGAAAATGCAAACTCCTTAGCGGTTAAGGGATTTAAATTGAATATAAAACGACATTTAGCAGAAATCATTTTTAAAAATTATTATCACTTTACTCAAAACTATTTACACAATACTACCTGCAGAATGCACAACTTAATTTTTAGCATAATTCCACAAGTTGCTTAATAATAGCACACAATTGTTAAAATGATTTAATAGCGTTTTGTTTATTGCTGTGTATATATTTGTATCTTTTACTCAACGCTTATCATATCTACGTATGCATGTAATTACATCTTAATATAATTGTCATCAATTTAGTTGCATGCCAATATGAATATACTTTGTACAAATTATACAATGTGTAAAGTTCTTCACTTGTATATGTTAATACGTTGTTTAATCTAATAGGTTTTCGGTGATTTTATAATTTTGTTTTATTATACTTTGATACCAAAGGTATCATAGTATATTGGGTTTGTGCAATGTCCGTCATGGTGTCTGTCCGTCCGTCTGTCCGTCCGTCTGTCCGTCCGTCCGTATGAACGCAACTTTTTTCGACACCCTTAAAGCTAGAGCCTTGCAACTTTGCAAATATCTTGGTACATGTCTTCGTCAGACAAAGTGTTAAATCTGGGGCTGTACGACCTCAGGGGGCCTGGGAAATCGATAACAAGTCGATACACCTCGAAGTGCAAATCGATAAAACACATATATATCCCACATTTTAGCAGCTAGAGTCACCAAATTTGATGGCAAGATAGCTGGTGACATTCCTCAAAAAATTACATCAAAAGTTTGGATGCCACGCCCACCTATTCCGCCCCCAGCCCCTCTCCGATTATAAACAAAAATGCCTGTATCTTCTACAGTTTTGAAGCTATAGCCACCAAAATTGACATGAAGGTAGATGCTGACATCTGACAAAGTTATGCATCAAAACATTGGATGCCACGCCCCAAAACAACGGGACATGCCCCACCGTCCTAAAAAAAAAACCGAAATGCACGTATCTTTGCCAGTTTTTAAGCTAGAGTCACCAAATTTGGTATGAACATTGGTAGTGACATCCGTTACAGATCTGCATCAATGTTTTGGATGCCACGCCCACTTATACCGCCCACCTCTATGTCTTTCTCAGTTTTTGTGCTAGCGTCACCAAATTTGGTATGAACATTGGTTGTGACATCCGTAACAGGTGTGCATAAAAAATTTTTATGCCATGCCCACTTATACCGCCCACCTCTATATCTTTGTCGGTTTTTGCGCTAGAGTCTCCAAACTTGGTAAGGGGATAGAAAGTGCCATCCGCCACAGATAAATGTCATGCCTCCCCTTTCTGCCTGATTTTTTTACCCAAAACCCTCATAAATTACTATTTGCACTCAGAATCCTTAACACAGCTATGTAAACTGGTATCAAAGTATATCGCAGTCGGATGCGTCCGACTGCAACGTTTTTACTTGTTTTTTGTATTAAGTATGATTGAATATTGAGCTCATAATGAAATTTTACAAATTTCTTTAGTTTAAAATGGCTAGTGAGTTATTATTTTCTAGTAATCATCGACTTGGCGTTACTGGCGCTGCTGGTTGTATACCTATATCGTTTCCGTGGCCTGCACCAGACGCGTTTACCAAACCAATAGTGTGATCGGATTCTTTTTGGATGTAACAGGATGACTAAGGGGATCTGTTGGCATCATGCTTTTTACGCCTATACTCATCGTATTCAGTGGCGATCCCTTACTGAATCCAATTGCAGCCAAATGCGTCTGTAAGGTTTGTGAAGTCGTTTGAGTACTGGATGAAGCATTAATGCTTACACCTGGAGGTTGCTGCATTCGAATGTGTGTGGGAGAAGATCCCAAAAGGCCTGTTGCTGAGGGCGGTATTAAACTTGGCTCTTTACCTCTAAGATGAGCTGCCGATTGCGCTGCATAAATGCTTAAAGCCTTCTGACGCTCTTCAGCAGACGGGAGCTCGAACAAAGTATTTTGGTGCGAGAGCGAAATAGAGCTGAAAGAGCTCGTGTTCGTAGCAACCGTTTGCGTAGGCTAGCTGAGCAGACAAGAAACACGTTAAAAAGACGAAATGCTAGAAGGATAGCAAGGGAAGCAGCCGTGCAGGAACCTAGAGGGCAAAAGCAATCGAATACCCCCCTTCCAGCCTTTAATCTATTAACTGCCCAAATAAGTGCATTTAACAAAATAGTTAAACAGGGCCCTGACCAACTTTGCCTTTGCTGCAAGGGGCTTTGGTTTCCACATCAAGTGGACAAGATTAGAATTGAATACATTTTAACAAATAATGAATATAGTGCCCAGATTTTATTTTTATCAAATGAGTTTCCCTCAGATAATAGTACTTACAAGTTTTGTAAGTCGTGCAGTCGCACTATAAAATCAGGTAGGCTGCCAAAAAATTCCATTACCAATGGCTTCGATTTTCCAAATCTTCCACAATGTTTAAAAGACTTGACTCCCTTAGAGGAAAGACTTATTTCTCCACGTCTTCCATTTATGATCATAAAATCATTGGGGCATGAGCGTCAAAGCGCAATTAAATGAGCTATTGTAAAATGTCCCCATACCTACCGCCAATGTCGTTACCTCTCTCCCAAGAGCTTTTCATGAAGCAGAGGTTGTTCAGCTCCACCTCAAACGTAGATTAGAATATAACCATAATTTCATGGCTGAAACAATTAGACCCTCCAAGATAATTGATGCCATGCGCTTTTTAGTTTCCACTGAGCTTTATCAGAAGCACAACATTTCTATTAATGAACAAATTATGTCCTTACTTTCAACTGCACCCAATAATATGCCATTCTTTGCAACCAATGAGGACAGGGATTTGTTCGAACAAATTTTATTAAATATTCCCAATCAGGAGGCCCAACAAGACACAGAAGAAGAAGAGCAGCTTAATCCAGGTGGGCAACAAACACTTCTAGACAGCATTCAATTAGTTAATGTTAATATGCAAAGAATTCAAATGGCACCCGGCGAAGGCCAAAGACCCCTTGACATGATTGGAGATGAGGATGTAGAAGAGCTGTCATTTCCCACTATTTTTGCTGGCAAAAAAAGAAGTTGCTCAGAAAGTTTCACGACTATCGTAAGATCTGAGCTTAGAAATTGTCATGTATATAAGTGACACTTGTCGCATGTAGACGTGTTTTCTTTGTGCTCCGGCTATAAACGCTAAAACAGTAAATTAATAAATAAAAAAATTAAAATTAACGCGGAAAGACGCTTTGTGCAGTGAAAATGCACACATCTATAAAAACAAATATATATATTTACATATAAATACATATATCTAATCATTTTTAGTTAAAACTCAAACTAATCACTCACAAATAAAATCAAAGAAATAAAAAACCTTAAATGTTACCCCGCTCAATAAAATGAGCCAACGTAGCATTCGCGATTTGGCGCAGCGCAAGAAAGACGAACGCCGGCTCTCTGTACAACGGAACAACAAGTACCTCGCTGTGGTCTCCCAAGATATGGAGAGCGAGCGACCAAGGGAACTCTTACCCTGGGCGACTCTGAACATTCGTGCTCCCCGTCACCGTCCGTACTATCAACGAAATCTGACCGCGCGCGGTCACTAACTCCAAACGCGAGCAACGAACTCTTGCACGTAGAGCGCGAAAGAGTACGATCATGCTCACCGTCTCTTCTGTCCACAACATCTGACGTAACTGTCACTGAACCAACAACTGCACGTGTGCCGACCGCCCGCTCAGCAAACGCAACAACTGCTGCGCCGTCAGCAGAACAATCCGCAGACAACGCAAATGAGAAGCCGGCTATACAGACAGGTATGGATCGCTACATACAGATCAAGCGTAAATTAAGCCCCCACCAAGCTACAAACAAACCAAAAATTACTCGCGCTAATATAGGCGAAGCACCAAACAATACCAATAGATTTGAAATCTTGTCAGATAACGCTGACGATTTGCCCCCTGAAGATAATGTTGACAAAAAAAAGCAAAAGCCTCCCCCGATATTCATACGTGAAAAAAGCTCTAGCTCTTTTGTTAACAATGTTGTAAATCTCGTTGGCAATGACAATTTCCACATCATCCCCCTAATGAGGGGAAGCATCCATGAGATTAAAGTGCAGACAAAAACTGAAGACAGCTTTTGAACGTTGACGGCCTACTTAACAGAAAACAAAAAAAAACTTTTACACGTACCAGCTTAAAAGCAGCAAGGGTCTGCAAGTTGTATTGAAAGGCATCGAGCCTGATGTTACGACGGATGAAATTAAACAAGCGCTACATGAGAAAGGATTCTCCGTTAAATCAGTTCTAAATATTCAAAACAAAACAAGGCAGCCACAACCACTCTTTAAAATTGAGCTTGAGCCTCAGGCTCTGATTATGAAAAAAAAAAATGAGGTGCACCCCATTTACAAGCTTCAGTTCCTATTGCACCGCAGAATCACCGTTGAAGAGCCACACAAACGTAACGGCCCGGTACAATGCATGAATTGCCAAGAATATGGTCACACAAGGTCTTACTGCAAGCTGCGCCCTGTATGTGTGGTTTGCGGCGATCTTCATGACTCGTCGAGCTGCCCAGCAAGCAAAGATGACTCCAGCAAAATCAAGTAAAAACGTTGCAGTCGGACGCAACCGACTGCGATATACTTTGATAATAGTTCACATAGCTGTGTTAAGGATATTGAGTGCAAATAGTAATATATGAGGGTTGTGGGTATTAAATTGGAGACTCTAGCTCAAAAACTGACAAAGACATTGAGGTGGGCGGTATAAGTGGGCGTGGCATCCAAAACATTGATGCAGATCTGTTACGAATGTCACTACCAATGTTCATACCAAATTTGGTGACTCTAGCTTAAAAACTGGCAAAGATACGTGCATTTCGGTTTTTTTTTAGGACGGTGGGGCATGTCCCGTTGTTTTGGGGCGTGGCATCCAATGTTTTGATGCATAACTTTGTCAGATGTCAGCATCTACCTTCATGTCAATTTTGGTGGCTATAGCTTCAAAACTGTAGAAGATACAGGCATTTTTGTTTATAATCGGAGAGGGGCTGGGGGCGGAATAGGTGGGCGTGGCATCCAAACTTTTGATGTAATTTTTTGAGGAATGTCACCAGCTATCTTGCCATCAAATTTGGTGACTCTAGCTGCTAAAATGTGGGATATATATGTGTTTTATCGATTTGCACTTCGAGGTGTATCGACTTGTTATCGATTTCCCAGGCCCCCTGAGGTCGTACAGCCCCAGATTTAACACTTTGTCTGACGAAGACATGTACCAAGATATTTGCAAAGTTGCAAGGCTCTAGCTTTAAGGGTGTCGAAAAAAGTTGCGTTCATACGGACGGACGGACAGACGGACGGACAGACGGACGGACAGACACCATGACGGACAGACACCATGACGGACATTGCACAAACCCAATATACTATGATACCTTTGGTATCAAAGTATAAAAATTTTAACAACTGTTTTTGCAAACAATGCTTTTCTTAGTGTACTTCTTCTGTCTTGACACCTATAAATTCGGGGCGGCGAAAATGCAAACTCCTTAGCGGTTAAGGGATCTAAATTAAATATAAAACGACATTTAGCAGAAATCATTTTTAAAAATTATTATCACTTTACTCAAAACTATTTACACAATACTACCTGCAGAATGCACAACTTAATTTTTAGCATAATTCCACAAGTTGCTTAATAATAGCACACAATTGTTAAAATGATTTAATAGCGTTTTGTTTATTGCTGTGTATATATTTGTATCTTTTTACTCAACGCTTATCATATCTACGTATGCATGTAATTACATCTTAATATAATTGTCATCAATTTAGTTGCATGCCAATATGAATATACTTTGTACAAATTATACAATGTGTAAAGTTCTTCACTTGTATATGTTAATACGTTGTTTAATCTAATAGGTTTTCGGTGATTTTATAATTTTGTTTTATTTTTTGTATTAAGTATGATTGAATATTGAGCTCATAATGAAATTTTACAAATTTCTTTAGTTTAAAATGGCTAGTGAGTTATTATTTTCTAGTAATCATCGACTTGGCGTTACTGGCGCTGCTGGTTGTATACCTATATCGTTTCCGTGGCCTGCACCAGACGCGTTTACCAAACCAATAGTGTGATCGGATTCTTTTTGGATGTAACAGGATGACTAAGGGGATCTGTTGGCATCATGCTTTTTACGCCTATACTCATCGTATTCAGTGGCGATCCCTTACTGAATCCAATTGCAGCCAAATGCGTCTGTAAGGTTTGTGAAGTCGTTTGAGTACTGGATGAAGCATTAATGCTTACACCTGGAGGTTGCTGCATTCGAATGTGTGTGGGAGAAGATCCCAAAAGGCCTGTTGCTGAGGGCGGTATTAAACTTGGCTCTTTACCTCTAAGATGAGCTGCCGATTGCGCTGCATAAATGCTTAAAGCCTTCTGACGCTCTTCAGCAGACGGGAGCTCGAACAAAGTATTTTGGTGCGAGAGCGAAATAGAGCTGAAAGAGCTCGTGTTCGTAGCAACCGTTTGCGTAGGCTAGCTGAGCAGACAAGAAACACGTTAAAAAGACGAAATGCTAGAAGGATAGCAAGGGAAGCAGCCGTGCAGGAACCTAGAGGGCAAAAGCAATCGAATACCCCCCTTCCAGCCTTTAATCTATTAACTGCCCAAATAAGTGCATTTAACAAAATAGTTAAACAGGGCCCTGACCAACTTTGCCTTTGCTGCAAGGGGGCTTTGGTTTCCACATCAAGTGGACAAGATTAGAATTGAATACATTTTAACAAATAATGAATATAGTGCCCAGATTTTATTTTTATCAAATGAGTTTCCCTCAGATAATAGTACTTACAAGTTTTGTAAGTCGTGCAGTCGCACTATAAAATCAGGTAGGCTGCCAAAAATTCCATTACCAATGGCTTCGATTTTCCAAATCTTCCACAATGTTTAAAAGACTTGACTCCCTTAGAGGAAAGACTTATTTCTCCACGTCTTCCATTTATGATCATAAAATCATTGGGGCATGAGCGTCAAAGCGCAATTAAATGAGCTATTGTAAAATGTCCCCATACCTACCGCCAATGTCGTTACCTCTCTCCCAAGAGCTTTTCATGAAGCAGAGGTTGTTCAGCTCCACCTCAAACGTAGATTAGAATATAACCATAATTTCATGGCTGAAACAATTAGACCCTCCAAGATAATTGATGCCATGCGCTTTTTAGTTTCCACTGAGCTTTATCAGAAGCACAACATTTCTATTAATGAACAAATTATGTCCTTACTTTCAACTGCACCCAATAATATGCCATTCTTTGCAACCAATGAGGACAGGGATTTGTTCGAACAAATTTTATTAAATATTCCCAATCAGGAGGCCCAACAAGACACAGAAGAAGAAGAGCAGCTTAATCCAGGTGGGCAACAAACACTTCTAGACAGCATTCAATTAGTTAATGTTAATATGCAAAGAATTCAAATGGCACCCGGCGAAGGCCAAAGACCCCTTGACATGATTGGAGATGAGGATGTAGAAGAGCTGTCATTTCCCACTATTTTTGCTGGCAAAAAAGAAGTTGCTCAGAAAGTTTCACGACTATCGTAAGATCTGAGCTTAGAAATTGTCATGTATATAAGTGACACTTGTCGCATGTAGACGTGTTTTCTTTGTGCTCCGGCTATAAACGCTAAAACAGTAAATTAATAAATAAAAAAATTAAAATTAACGCGGAAAGACGCTTTGTGCAGTGAAAATGCACACATCTATAAAAACAAATATATATATTTACATATAAATACATATATCTAATCATTTTTAGTTAAAACTCAAACTAATCACTCACAAATAAAATCAAAGAAATAAAAAACCTTAAATGTTACCCCGCTCAATAAAATGAGCCAACGTAGCATTCGCGATTTGGCGCAGCGCAAGAAAGACGAACGCCGGCTCTCTGTACAACGGAACAACAAGTACCTCGCTGTGGTCTCCCAAGATATGGAGAGCGAGCGACCAAGGGAACTCTTACCCTGGGCGACTCTGAACATTCGTGCTCCCCGTCACCGTCCGTACTATCAACGAAATCTGACCGCGCGCGGTCACTAACTCCAAACGCGAGCAACGAACTCTTGCACGTAGAGCGCGAAAGAGTACGATCATGCTCACCGTCTCTTCTGTCCACAACATCTGACGTAACTGTCACTGAACCAACAACTGCACGTGTGCCGACCGCCCGCTCAGCAAACGCAACAACTGCTGCGCCGTCAGCAGAACAATCCGCAGACAACGCAAATGAGAAGCCGGCTATACAGACAGGTATGGATCGCTACATACAGATCAAGCGTAAATTAAGCCCCCACCAAGCTACAAACAAACCAAAAATTACTCGCGCTAATATAGGCGAAGCACCAAACAATACCAATAGATTTGAAATCTTGTCAGATAACGCTGACGATTTGCCCCCTGAAGATAATGTTGACAAAAAAAAGCAAAAGCCTCCCCCGATATTCATACGTGAAAAAAGCTCTAGCTCTTTTGTTAACAATGTTGTAAATCTCGTTGGCAATGACAATTTCCACATCATCCCCCTAATGAGGGGAAGCATCCATGAGATTAAAGTGCAGACAAAAACTGAAGACAGCTTTTGAAAGTTGACGGCCTACTTAACAGAAAACAAAAAAAACTTTTACACGTACCAGCTTAAAAGCAGCAAGGGTCTGCAAGTTGTATTGAAAGGCATCGAGCCTGATGTTACGACGGATGAAATTAAACAAGCGCTACATGAGAAAGGATTCTCCGTTAAATCAGTTCTAAATATTCAAAACAAAACAAAGCAGCCACAACCACTCTTTAAAATTGAGCTTGAGCCTCAGGCTCTGATTATGAAAAAAAAAAATGAGGTGCACCCCATTTACAAGCTTCAGTTCCTATTGCACCGCAGAATCACCGTTGAAGAGCCACACAAACGTAACGGCCCGGTACAATGCATGAATTGCCAAGAATATGGTCACACAAGGTCTTACTGCAAGCTGCGCCCTGTATGTGTGGTTTGCGGCGATCTTCATGACTCGTCGAGCTGCCCAGCAAGCAAAGATGACTCCAGCAAAATCAAGTAAAAACGTTGCAGTCGGACGCAACCGACTGCGATATACTTTGATAATAGTTCACATAGCTGTGTTAAGGATATTGAGTGCAAATAGTAATATATGAGGGTTGTGGGTATTAAATTGGAGACTCTAGCTCAAAAACTGACAAAGACATTGAGGTGGGCGGTATAAGTGGGCGTGGCATCCAAAACATTGATGCAGATCTGTTACGAATGTCACTACCAATGTTCATACCAAATTTGGTGACTCTAGCTTAAAAACTGGCAAAGATACGTGCATTTCGGTTTTTTTTTTAGGACGGTGGGGCATGTCCCGTTGTTTTGGGGCGTGGCATCCAATGTTTTGATGCATAACTTTGTCAGATGTCAGCATCTACCTTCATGTCAATTTTGGTGGCTATAGCTTCAAAACTGTAGAAGATACAGGCATTTTTGTTTATAATCGGAGAGGGGCTGGGGGCGGAATAGGTGGGCGTGGCATCCAAACTTTTGATGTAATTTTTTGAGGAATGTCACCAGCTATCTTGCCATCAAATTTGGTGACTCTAGCTGCTAAAATGTGGGATATATATGTGTTTTATCGATTTGCACTTCGAGGTGTATCGACTTGTTATCGATTTCCCAGGCCCCCTGAGGTCGTACAGCCCCAGATTTAACACTTTGTCTGACGAAGACATGTACCAAGATATTTGCAAAGTTGCAAGGCTCTAGCTTTAAGGGTGTCGAAAAAAGTTGCGTTCATACGGACGGACGGACAGACGGACGGACAGACGGACGGACAGACACCATGACGGACATTGCACAAACCCAATATACTATGATACCTTTGGTATCAAAGTATAAAAATTTTAACAACTGTTTTTGCAAACAATGCTTTTCTTAGTGTACTTCTTCTGTCTTGACACCTATAAATTCGGGGCGGCGAAAATGCAAACTCCTTAGCGGTTAAGGGATCTAAATTAAATATAAAACGACATTTAGCAGAAATCATTTTTAAAAATTATTATCACTTTACTCAAAACTATTTACACAATACTACCTGCAGAATGCACAACTTAATTTTTAGCATAATTCCACAAGTTGCTTAATAATAGCACACAATTGTTAAAATGATTTAATAGCGTTTTGTTTATTGCTGTGTATATATTTGTATCTTTTTACTCAACGCTTATCATATCTACGTATGCATGTAATTACATCTTAATATAATTGTCATCAATTTAGTTGCATGCCAATATGAATATACTTTGTACAAATTATACAATGTGTAAAGTTCTTCACTTGTATATGTTAATACGTTGTTTAATCTAATAGGTTTTCGGTGATTTTATAATTTTGTTTTATTTTTTGTATTAAGTATGATTGAATATTGAGCTCATAATGAAATTTTACAAATTTCTTTAGTTTAAAATGGCTAGTGAGTTATTATTTTCTAGTAATCATCGACTTGGCGTTACTGGCGCTGCTGGTTGTATACCTATATCGTTTCCGTGGCCTGCACCAGACGCGTTTACCAAACCAATAGTGTGATCGGATTCTTTTTGGATGTAACAGGATGACTAAGGGGATCTGTTGGCATCATGCTTTTTACGCCTATACTCATCGTATTCAGTGGCGATCCCTTACTGAATCCAATTGCAGCCAAATGCGTCTGTAAGGTTTGTGAAGTCGTTTGAGTACTGGATGAAGCATTAATGCTTACACCTGGAGGTTGCTGCATTCGAATGTGTGTGGGAGAAGATCCCAAAAGGCCTGTTGCTGAGGGCGGTATTAAACTTGGCTCTTTACCTCTAAGATGAGCTGCCGATTGCGCTGCATAAATGCTTAAAGCCTTCTGACGCTCTTCAGCAGACGGGAGCTCGAACAAAGTATTTTGGTGCGAGAGCGAAATAGAGCTGAAAGAGCTCGTGTTCGTAGCAACCGTTTGCGTAGGCTAGCTGAGCAGACAAGAAACACGTTAAAAAGACGAAATGCTAGAAGGATAGCAAGGGAAGCAGCCGTGCAGGAACCTAGAGGGCAAAAGCAATCGAATACCCCCCTTCCAGCCTTTAATCTATTAACTGCCCAAATAAGTGCATTTAACAAAATAGTTAAACAGGGCCCTGACCAACTTTGCCTTTGCTGCAAGGGGCTTTGGTTTCCACATCAAGTGGACAAGATTAGAATTGAATACATTTTAACAAATAATGAATATAGTGCCCAGATTTTATTTTTATCAAATGAGTTTCCCTCAGATAATAGTACTTACAAGTTTTGTAAGTCGTGCAGTCGCACTATAAAATCAGGTAGGCTGCCAAAAATTCCATTACCAATGGCTTCGATTTTCCAAATCTTCCACAATGTTTAAAAGACTTGACTCCCTTAGAGGAAAGACTTATTTCTCCACGTCTTCCATTTATGATCATAAAATCATTGGGGCATGAGCGTCAAAGCGCAATTAAATGAGCTATTGTAAAATGTCCCCATACCTACCGCCAATGTCGTTACCTCTCTCCCAAGAGCTTTTCATGAAGCAGAGGTTGTTCAGCTCCACCTCAAACGTAGATTAGAATATAACCATAATTTCATGGCTGAAACAATTAGACCCTCCAAGATAATTGATGCCATGCGCTTTTTAGTTTCCACTGAGCTTTATCAGAAGCACAACATTTCTATTAATGAACAAATTATGTCCTTACTTTCAACTGCACCCAATAATATGCCATTCTTTGCAACCAATGAGGACAGGGATTCGTTCGAACAAATTTTATTAAATATTCCCAATCAGGAGGCCCAACAAGACACAGAAGAAGAAGAGCAGCTTAATCCAGGTGGGCAACAAACACTTCTAGACAGCATTCAATTAGTTAATGTTAATATGCAAAGAATTCAAATGGCACCCGGCGAAGGCCAAAGACCCCTTGACATGATTGGAGATGAGGATGTAGAAGAGCTGTCATTTCCCACTATTTTTGCTGGCAAAAAAGAAGTTGCTCAGAAAGTTTCACGACTATCGTAAGATCTGAGCTTAGAAATTGTCATGTATATAAGTGACACTTGTCGCATGTAGACGTGTTTTCTTTGTGCTCCGGCTATAAACGCTAAAACAGTAAATTAATAAATAAAAAAATTAAAATTAACGCGGAAAGACGCTTTGTGCAGTGAAAATGCACACATCTATAAAAACAAATATATATATTTACATATAAATACATATATCTAATCATTTTTAGTTAAAACTCAAACTAATCACTCACAAATAAAATCAAAGAAATAAAAAACCTTAAATGTTACCCCGCTCAATAAAATGAGCCAACGTAGCATTCGCGATTTGGCGCAGCGCAAGAAAGACGAACGCCGGCTCTCTGTACAACGGAACAACAAGTACCTCGCTGTGGTCTCCCAAGATATGGAGAGCGAGCGACCAAGGGAACTCTTACCCTGGGCGACTCTGAACATTCGTGCTCCCCGTCACCGTCCGTACTATCAACGAAATCTGACCGCGCGCGGTCACTAACTCCAAACGCGAGCAACGAACTCTTGCACGTAGAGCGCGAAAGAGTACGATCATGCTCACCGTCTCTTCTGTCCACAACATCTGACGTAACTGTCACTGAACCAACAACTGCACGTGTGCCGACCGCCCGCTCAGCAAACGCAACAACTGCTGCGCCGTCAGCAGAACAATCCGCAGACAACGCAAATGAGAAGCCGGCTATACAGACAGGTATGGATCGCTACATACAGATCAAGCGTAAATTAAGCCCCCACCAAGCTACAAACAAACCAAAAATTACTCGCGCTAATATAGGCGAAGCACCAAACAATACCAATAGATTTGAAATCTTGTCAGATAACGCTGACGATTTGCCCCCTGAAGATAATGTTGACAAAAAAAAGCAAAAGCCTCCCCCGATATTCATACGTGAAAAAAGCTCTAGCTCTTTTGTTAACAATGTTGTAAATCTCGTTGGCAATGACAATTTCCACATCATCCCCCTAATGAGGGGAAGCATCCATGAGATTAAAGTGCAGACAAAAACTGAAGACAGCTTTTGAACGTTGACGGCCTACTTAACAGAAAACAAAAAAAAAACTTTTACACGTACCAGCTTAAAAGCAGCAAGGGTCTGCAAGTTGTATTGAAAGGCATCGAGCCTGATGTTACGACGGATGAAATTAAACAAGCGCTACATGAGAAAAGATTCTCCGTTAAATCAGTTCTAAATATTCAAAACAAAACAAGGCAGCCACAACCACTCTTTAAAATTGAGCTTGAGCCTCAGGCTCTGATTATGAAAAAAAAAAAAAGGTGCACCCCATTTACAAGCTTCAGTTCCTATTGCACCGCAGAATCACCGTTGAAGAGCCACACAAACGTAACGGCCCGGTACAATGCATGAATTGCCAAGAATATGGTCACACAAGGTCTTACTGCAAGCTGCGCCCTGTATGTGTGGTTTGCGGCGATCTTCATGACTCGTCGAGCTGCCCAGCAAGCAAAGATGACTCCAGCAAAATCAAGTAAAAACGTTGCAGTCGGACGCAACCGACTGCGATATACTTTGATAATAGTTCACATAGCTGTGTTAAGGATATTGAGTGCAAATAGTAATATATGAGGGTTGTGGGTATTAAATTGGAGACTCTAGCTCAAAAACTGACAAAGACATTGAGGTGGGCGGTATAAGTGGGCGTGGCATCCAAAACATTGATGCAGATCTGTTACGAATGTCACTACCAATGTTCATACCAAATTTGGTGACTCTAGCTTAAAAACTGGCAAAGATACGTGCATTTCGGTTTTTTTTTAGGACGGTGGGGCATGTCCCGTTGTTTTGGGGCGTGGCATCCAATGTTTTGATGCATAACTTTGTCAGATGTCAGCATCTACCTTCATGTCAATTTTGGTGGCTATAGCTTCAAAACTGTAGAAGATACAGGCATTTTTGTTTATAATCGGAGAGGGGCTGGGGGCGGAATAGGTGGGCGTGGCATCCAAACTTTTGATGTAATTTTTTGAGGAATGTCACCAGCTATCTTGCCATCAAATTTGGTGACTCTAGCTGCTAAAATGTGGGATATATATGTGTTTTATCGATTTGCACTTCGAGGTGTATCGACTTGTTATCGATTTCCCAGGCCCCCTGAGGTCGTACAGCCCCAGATTTAACACTTTGTCTGACGAAGACATGTACCAAGATATTTGCAAAGTTGCAAGGCTCTAGCTTTAAGGGTGTCGAAAAAAGTTGCGTTCATACGGACGGACGGACAGACGGACGGACAGACGGACGGACAGACACCATGACGGACATTGCACAAACCCAATATACTATGATACCTTTGGTATCAAAGTATAAAAATTTTAACAACTGTTTTTGCAAACAATGCTTTTCTTAGTGTACTTCTTCTGTCTTGACACCTATAAATTCGGGGCGGCGAAAATGCAAACTCCTTAGCGGTTAAGGGATCTAAATTAAATATAAAACGACATTTAGCAGAAATCATTTTTAAAAATTATTATCACTTTACTCAAAACTATTTACACAATACTACCTGCAGAATGCACAACTTAATTTTTAGCATAATTCCACAAGTTGCTTAATAATAGCACACAATTGTTAAAATGATTTAATAGCGTTTTGTTTATTGCTGTGTATATATTTGTATCTTTTTACTCAACGCTTATCATATCTACGTATGCATGTAATTACATCTTAATATAATTGTCATCAATTTAGTTGCATGCCAATATGAATATACTTTGTACAAATTATACAATGTGTAAAGTTCTTCACTTGTATTGTTAATACGTTGTTTAATCTAATAGGTTTTCGGTGATTTTATTATTTTGTTTTATTTTTTGTATTAAGTATGATTGATAGATATACGAGTATGATTGGTGTGACGCTCTTTGCTGTGAGTAGAGGAAAACAAGTTGGCGCAAAAAATTATTGATCGTTAAAAAAGGCGCGAAGATTAAAACTATGCCTTTTAGTATATTTGTCTGGGGGCTAAGGCTTTGTTAGTGTAGCGTGTGTGCCTGTCGCCGCGCCGTACTGACCAGTGGTAATTGGCGGTCACATGCCGACTACTGAAGACCGACCATACGTGGTGAAGAGCCACATCCTGCTCGAGGTGCCCCTGCTCTAGACAAAATATGGCGGATCTAGAGAGGACAACTCGAAAAAACCCGTAATCACCGGTGATACTGAACCGTGCCCCTGTGATGAATGGCACTACGTCAGTGTGTTTTTTAACGGTGGCTTCCGGATACCTGGCACCTCCGGTCGTATAAGTGCCCGATCCGGGGTATGAGGCTCTGCCCCGGGGGATACTTCGTTCCTCATCACTCGTGGGATCTACTTATGGAAAACCAAATTGAAAATATTACCCCCCAACCAACAGGGTGCTCAAGCAGCCCCGAATCGATTGAAATCGAACCTTCACGGCAACCCGATGTAGCCATGGACATCTGTTCACAAAGCTCTGGGACCGAGACTTTGACCAAGGAAGAGGAAGAAGCCCTTCTCGCCTCTCCCAAGGCCGAGAGACCCAAGAGGGTCGCGCTTTCGGGCGCTGCGAGGAAGAGGTTGCGCAGACACCTTGCGAACGGCATCCCCATGGAAGCTCAGAAGCCTATGGACCCTCCAAGGGCGGTGCCCAGCATGAGTGGTGCAACCCATAAGAGGGTTAGATCGGCCAACACGACCCCAGAAGAGGTGTCGACAAAGAGGGCCATGAAAACCGCGGCACCTAGTGCCCTGACGAAGGGTGTACCTGCAAGCGTATTGCTTGCCACGGGGGCTCCAGTAGCCTCCACAGCCGCAGTAGCAGCTGGGCAAGCGATACAGGAGCAGGTACCCCAAGTCGGTACCATGGCCTCCTACAGGGATGTGGCCAGCTCTACGAAGATGGCAATACTCCCTGCCGACTATCCCAACCGCTTGTTGACTACGCCGCAGCTCAACGAGATTCAGACTGCCATCTTGTCGAGGGTGATGGCCTTGAGACACGGCTCTGTGAAGCCGCTGTTCTCTGGCTGCACCTTCCGACCAGGATGGATGGCCATTACGTGTGGCAACAAAGAAACGGTCGAGTGGCTGAGCTCTGAGGTGCCCAAGCTCCGACTGTGGAAGGACGCCCACATCAAGGTGGTCCCTGAAGCGGAGGCTCCACGTGCCGCTGTCTTTAAAGGCTACTTTCCGCTCCCCAATGCGGACATGAAGACGGACGAGAACCTGAAGCTCGTAGAAGGCCAGAACAGCGGCCTGCGAGTGGGAGACTGGCGCGTCTTCAATCGTGAGATGAGGCAATCGATGGCGATTATTACGCTGGCGCTAGATCCGATCTCGGCCAACCGGCTCAAATCACTTGGTAACCAATTGAATTTTGCGTGGGGTACGGCTACTATTAAGCCCAAGGCCAGTGCGCAGCCGAAAGAACAGGCAGTGGCTCCTGCTCCCGCAGCGGAGAAGCCCACCTGCTCCAAGGCCATCAACTCGGACGCGGCTGCAACGCCGCCACAGGGTGCCGCTGAGAAAACTCATGCGACTCCTGGGCTGCCTGCGGCAAACAGCACCGTCCATACGCCGTGTGAACCTGGAGCTCGTGGCACTGTAGCTGCCCAAGAGCCCACCGCACCGCGTAAAATCCTGCGCCCTCCCCTTTACGGGCGCATCACGCGTGGAACCGGGCGCGTGAACAAGGGTGCGAGGCGCACACTGGAGGAAGAGGCACTTCTGCGCACGAACCGAGGCCGGAAGATGGTGGCTAGGGGCCGCAAGAGGGCGGACTAATGTCCTGTCCCCCTCCCCTCACCCCCTCCAACACTCGGAGACACCTAAGATGTCTCCAAGCAAACCTCCACCACGCTAAGGCTGCATCTGACGTCCTATGCGAGAGGTTTGCTACAACGGACATAGCATTAATCCAGGAGCCTTGGATAAATGCCGGACGTGTCCTGGGGTTAAGCACCCCATCTGGTAAGCTGCTATATGCAAATGACCAACCTCGCCCTAGAGCGGCGTTGTTAATTAACAAACATCTAACATTTGTTCCCCTATCACAGTTCATCACTGAAGACTTAGTGGCAGTTTGGATTAAAATACCCACTGCCCATGGCGAGCAGGAGGTAGTGCTGGCCTCCGCCTATCTGCCCGGCGACTCAGACGCTGTGCCTACGGTGGCTACCTGTGCCCTTATAGAGCATTGTCAGAGGAACCGGCTCCGGTGGTTAATCGCCTGTGATGCTAACGCACATCACACGGTCTGGGGGAGCAGTGACATCAACAAAAGAGGTGAGTACCTTCTTGAGTACATTATTAGTAATAACGTAGGTATACTAAATCGAGGCAACGAGCCCACATTCATTAACGCGATAAGAGAGGAAGTCCTCGACTTAACCATCTGTAGCTTGAATATGTTGTCCGTTGTCTCAAACTGGCATGTTGCGAGTGAGATCACAATGTCAGATCACCAGCACATTAGATTTGATTAGGAAATCCCAAAAACACCAACTGGGATTTTTCTGCTTTGAACTTGAGCAATCCAGAAACTGCTCCACCCGTCCGATAATATCCATAGACGAGTTAGAGCGTGAAGCTACATTCGAACATTGAATCAGCATATCACGCTAGCTGCGATCAAAAAGTTCGCAAGATCAGAAGGGCTGTTCCATGGTGGAACAAGAGCCTTGACGATCTTAAAAAGGCTGCGCGAAGGCTCTTCAATAAAGCGAAAAGTGGGAAAACTACATGGGAGTCCTACAAAGATGCTTTAACGCTCTACAATAAAGAGCTGAGAAGGTCTAAACGGGCTACGTGGCGTCAACACAGCGGACAGATCTCAACTCTCCCGGAAGCTGTCAGGCTACAAAAAGCCCTCTCAAAGGACCACTCAAACGGCATCTGTACGCTCAAGAAGCCAGATGGAACACACACAAACAACAGGAAGGAAACGAGTAGCTTACTCCTGGCTACTCACTTTCCTGGGTGCGTGACTGTGGAGCAACCCATCTCAGAGAGCGAGGCACCAACCTTCATCTCTGGGATTGGAGAGTGCCCGCACCTGCGCGTGGCTATGGTGGCAGACTCCAATGGGGCCGAGAGAGGGAAACCCCTCTATCTCTCAGACCGGGTTGGAAACTTGCCCTATAGACTGTTTCATCAAAATAGTGTACAATGGGCTATACAAAGCTTCAGTCCATACAAATCCCTTGGACCAAATAGAATTTATCCATGCTTGTTGCAGCGGGGACTGCACCAATTCGCACTCCCCCTGGTCCGCTTATTTGGAGCAAGTCTCGTGCTTGGACACATACCAAGCAAATGGGCCAAAGTGAAAGTCGTGTTTATTCCAAAGGTAGGGAAGAAAGATTCCCAATTGCCTATGTCATATAGACCGATTAGCCTCAGCTCCTTCTTCCTTAAAACTATGGAGAAGATAATTGACCAGCACATCAGGGAGGTGAATCTCAAGCACCATCCCCTACACAAGTACCAATATGCGTACCAAGCTGGTAAGTCAACTGAGACCGCCATTCATTGCCTCACAACAACCATTGAAAAGGCCATTGGCGCTCAACAAATAGCACTAGGTGCTTTTTTTGACAATACGTCATATGAGGCTATCCGTGCCTCCCTTGAACAAAAAAATGTCTCCACACCCATCATTAGGTGGATTCTGGAAATGCTTAAATCCAGAACCATAACAGTAGACCGTGGAGGAACCATGACCTCAATCGTAGCCACAAGGGGGTGCCCTCAAGGGGGAGTACTCTCTCCTCTCCTGTGGACTCTGGTCATCGATAAGCTACTCCATAAGCTCAACGACTTAGGGTTCTCCACTCAAGGCTACGCAGATGATCTAGTCATCTATATAGTGGGCTGGCATGAGCAAACCATTTCGGATCGCATGCAGCAAGCCCTCAATATAACCAATAGATGGTGCCAGGACAAAGGATTGTCCATAAGCCCGTCAAAAACTGTCCTAGTTCGATTTACCAGGAAAAGGTGTCTTTCTCTAACAAGACCGTCCCTAAATGGATCCCTCATTGACTTTTCGGTTGAAGCTAACTACCTAGGAGTTACACTTGACTCCAAGCTTAACTGGAATGTACACCTTGAAAAGACCATAAACAAAGCCACTCGGGCATACTTCGCCTGCAACAGGCTGTTCGGTAGAACATGGGGCTTAAGTCCCAAAATGATCTACTGGTCTTTCAATACTGTGGTAAAACCGATCTTAACCTATGCATCTCTTGCTTGGTGGACGAAAGCTACCCAGAAGACAGCTGCGGCTGCATTTACCAAAATACAACGACTTGTCTGCATTGGCATTACTGGAGCCATCCGGACATGTCCCACTGCAGCACTTGGAGTCATAACCGGCATACCCCCTTTACCCATCACCCTGAAAAAGGAGGCCTGCCTGGGGGCACTTCGCCTTCAAAACATCACCAACATAAAATGTGGTGATCTTATCGGGCATCTTCGGGTTCTCGAACCCCTAATAAATGAACAGAAACCTAAGCTTATCTTCCACAGAAATTTTTCGATAGTCTTGCATACCAGACACGAGTGGGAAAGCAAATCAATATCTCTGCCCAGTGGATCACAAACGTGGTACACTGACGGGTCAAAACTGGAAAATGGTAACACCGGGGCTGGTATTTTCGGACCAAGGTTCAATAAATTCATAGCCATGGGAAAGTCTCCAACCATCTTCCAAGCAGAGATATACGCCATAGAAATCTGTGCTCGTGAATGCCTACGCAGAAAAATGCAAGGTGCACGGATTTACATCTTCTCTGACAGTCAGGCAGCGCTCATAGCGCTAAGATCCTTTGTAATCTCCTCCAAACTTGTAGAGAACTTTTTCCATCAGCTGAACGCCCTTGCCTCCAAAAACACTCTAACGGTAGGCTGGGTGCCGGGGCACGAAGGCCATATAGGAAACGAGGTGGCTGACTCCCTAGCTAAACGCGGGGCGTCGACACCACTAATCGGCCCTGAACCGTTCTGTGGACTCTCGAAAGGACATAAAAGAGAACTGCTCAGGAAATGGGAGGAAACGGAAATAAGTCGTCACTGGACCGACAGTGCAGGGCTGAGACAAGCCAAACAATTTCTCGTCCCCCAGATGAAGCGATCAAAACGCATCATCAATCTTAAAAAGAGCGAAATTCGCACTCTAACAGGCTACCCAACAGGTCACTGCAACCTATGGTATCACCTTAAGAAATTAAAACTTTCAGAGATCGACACATGCAGATTCTGTGAGCTGTAGCCAGAAACATCAGAACATGTTCTATGTGAATGCCCCTCGCTAAGCAGACGTCGACTTCTACACCTAGGAGGTGAACTTATCCCCCCCTACAGGATTTGGGAACATATAGACCCTACCAAAGTGCTCTCTTTTATCAAAAGCCTAGGTACAGAGACTCTACCCTAATCCTACAGGCCGGCACAAAGGATCTAACATCTGGTCGCAGTGTAATAAGGTCCTTGTAATAATAATAATAATAGTATATTTGTCAATTAGTACCCTACTAGCAGGTCAAAATCAAATTAATATATGTTTAACTTAATTTGTTACAGCTCTTGTTTTCGAAAAAATCTATTGGTTTTTTTTCAGGCTAAAGGTGTGGTAAATTGAGGTAGGACAAGGGAGTGGAGTAAAATATTGAGCTCATAATGAAATTTTACAAATTTCTTTAGTTTAAAATGGCTAGTGAGTTATTATTTTCTAGTTATCATCGACTTGGCGTTACTGGCGGTGCTGGTTGTATACCTATATCGTTTCCGTGGCCTGCACCAGACGCGTTTACCAAACCAATAGTGTGATCGGATTCTTTTTGGATGTAACAGGATGACTAAGGGGATCTGTTGGCATCATGCTTTTTACGCCTATACTCATCGTATTCAGTGGCGATCCCTTACTGAATCCAATTGCAGCCAAATGCGTCTGTGAGGTTTGTGAAGTCGTTTGAGTACTGGATGAAGCATTAACGCTTACACCTGGAGGTTGCTGCATTTGAATGTGTGTGGGAGAAGATCCCACAAGGCCTGTTGCTGGGGGCGGTATTGAACTTGGTTCTTTACCTCTAAGATAAGCTGCCGATTGCGCTGCATAAGTGCTTAAGGCCTTCTGACGCTCTTCAGCTTCATGCCGAAAAGCAGCCTCCATTATGGGGTTATATCGCAAAATTGGTGCATTAGGATCGAGATATGGGTCAATACCCCACGCCGGAGGACCAGGCGCAGCGAAGTGTGATAGAGGTCCACTGACGCCCAATGAAGGGGGCACCATATTTCGGCAAAGATGTTGTGCTGTTGGCGGTAGTCCATGGCGTCCTGTCACCACAAAATTAGCTTGATGATGAGCGACAACGGCCACATTTGCCTGAACAGCTACTAATGAAGATGGATGATACCGAGGGTCCACTGTTCCTGATGCCGTGAATGCACGCATAAGTATAACATCTTGTTCATCTTTTGTGCGGGTGTGCTCATCGAGCGGAGTAACTCTGAGATAGATAGAAATTTGTTCTTTTCTTGACACGTCTGGTGTTTCATCGATTAGAATAGAATAAAATTCTGACTTCCGAATTTCCTCGAGATTACCAGTTATAATTGCGGTGCCCATTAGTTCCAAAATTTCATTTTGAATATCGTGATGTAACCATGTGTTACTGGTCCTATTTAACCACGTCTCCAGCTCGGAAACATCTTCGGCTCTTGCCCTCAAAATCGTTGCAAAATTGGAATTTTCGTCGTTTTTAGCCCTTCGAATTGCCAAGCCTTGCCTTCCTAAGATTCTTAGATTGCTGAAGATTTTTCTCAATGCAGTTTGACTATCCATCATTTGCTTTTCTTGGACAGTTTACATGCGCTGAATAATGCTTTCGGAATCACGATTTTTAAAGCCTCTGCGAATTTTAAATGTAATGAACTTCTTGAATGTTTTCTCAATCTTTCCGCTGCGTGTTTCCAATTAGAAAAACCATTTTCAATCCATGTTTCTTTTGTTTTCAAATCACTTGCGTCAAGTTGTAGAACCAAATGATTTTAAAATCCTTCGGTGCAAATTTCACAAACTGCTTTGTCATCTTTATTCAAATTCAGCCATGAGTTTTCTTCTTTCCAACGTTGAAAAGATTTCGGTACTTTTTTCAACGTAGTATCTGGCTCTGAAAATAAGAACGATTCATCGTAAGTTGTAAGCTCAAACATACGTAAACAGAGATAGATGAATATTGTTAATATTTTACTCACCAACAACAGGAACAGTTGTTAGTTGCTGGTGACATTCCTTAAAAAATTGCATCAAAAGTTTGGATGCCACGCCCACCTGTTACGCCCCCAGCCCCCATCAAATTATAAACAAAAATGCCTGTATCTTCTACAGTTTTAAAGCTATAGCCATCAAAATTGGCATGAAGGTAGATGCTAACATCTGACACAGATATGCATCAAAACTTTGGATGTCATGCCCCCAAACGAGGGGCCACGCCCCACCGCCCTAAAAAAAACCGGAATGCCCGTATCATCGCTAGTTTTTAAGCTAGAGTCACCAAATTTGATGGCAAGATAGCTGGTGACATTCCTCAAAAAATTGCATCAAAAGTTTGGATGCCACGCCAACCTGTTCCGCCCCCAGCCCCCATCAAATTATAAACAAAAATGCCTGTATCTTCTACAGTTTTGAAGCTATAGCCATCAAAATTGGCATGAAGGTAGATGCTAACATCTGACAAAGTTATTCATCAAAACTAAAAAAAACCGGAAGGCATGTATCTTTGTCAGTTTTTAAGCTGGAGTCTACAAATTTTGGATGCCACGCCCACTTATACCGCCCACCGCTATATCTCTCTCAGTTTTCGAGCTAGTCTCTTTAAATTTGGTATGAACATTGTTAGTGACATCCGTAACAGATCTGCATCAATGTTTTGGATGCCACGCCCACTTATACCGCCCACCTCTATATCTTTCTTAGTTTTTGGGCTAGAGTCACCAAATTTGGAATGAACATTGGTTGTAACATCCGAAACAGGTGTGCATAAAATTGTTTATGCCACGCCCACTTATACCGCCCACCTCTATATCTTTGTCGGTTTTTGCGCTAGAGTCTCCAAACTTGGTAGGGGGATAGAAAGTGCCATCCGCCACAGATATATGTCATGCCTACCCCTTCTGCCTGATTTTTATACCCAAAGCCCATATATATTACTTTTTGCACTCAGAATCCTTAAAACAGCTATGTAAACTGGTATCAAAGTATATCGCAGTCGGTTGCGTCCGACTGCAACGTTTTTACTTGTTTTTATTTGAGTCTGCCACGACGAGGATTGACGAGGATCAAAAAATACATCGATTACATGAAGGAGAGAGTAAACCGAACTACTTGCAACCACATGTGCTGCACATGCAAGAATGATATACTATAGATTGCGACATGCGCATGGTTTAATGTTATAATACGTCATTGGTGCCCTTCGAAGAGTTGCCACCATATTCCTTTTTATACCCTTAGCCCATAAAATGGGTAAATTAGGGTATAATGGTTTTGTGCAAATGTATGTAACAGACAGAAGGAAGCATCTCCGATCCTATAAAGTATACATATTCTTGATCAGCATCAACAGCCGAGTCGATCTAGCCATGTCCGTCTGTCCGTCTGTCCGTCTGTCCGTCTGTATGAACGCGCCGATCTCAGAGACTATAAGAGCTAAAGACTTGAAATTTGAAACTTTAGCTCTCCAATACCATGAGAAGATCAAGTTTGCTTTAAATTTTCGATAACACATCTGGTTTCCGATATACACATGTGATCGATAACAAAAAATTCTTGAATTTCAAAATTGTAAAAACGAGGCTTCAAACTATTTGCAAAATAATGAACATTCGAAAAAATTTGATTAAAATCGGTTAAGAAACACCGGAGATATCGCAGTTTGAAATTTGGTCATTTTTGTCATATTGGTCACTGGGTAAATACACACAAAAGACTGTACGCGTTACGTATGGGGTTAAGGGTATGTCCTAGTCGGGATGTCTCGACTAGAGTCTTCTTACTTTTTTTATATATATAATTAAAGCCCATCATGTAACATGCAAAACGTGTGATATTCGTGAAATTCGACAACCCTGTAAAAAAAAAGACGTGACGTCAGTGGTGCCCTGCGCACTTTTTGTGCGCCGGATGTCGCAATCTATGGTATATTATTCTTGCGTTCGCTGGCCGCCGCTCTCGCATGTGCGCGGCAATTTTAAATTTTAAACATAGAAAATATTTGAAGTAGAGTTTGGGGTTTTGTCTGATAATTCCGAGTGGGTATATACCCACTGGGATGTTTTCCGAGTGGGTACCACTACCCATACTACCCACGCCATTCGCCGGCCCTGCGTTTTTGTAATCATTAATGTAGTATCAGAAGTTCTTTTAAAAACACAAAAAATATAAACAACGCTTCCTACTACTATAATTCACCGCAAAACTATTTTTTTCACTAAATACACTACTGATACCTTGGGTATCAGAGTATAAAAATTAAAAAGATGTGGAATAAATAAAACAGAACAAAGGGAATTTTCTGAAAAAATACTCAAAATTGTTTTAAATAAATGTGTGCTCATTTTTAAGTATTCCAGGGTAAAAATTGCCGAATCGGATGAGTCAACTGATGATGAATTGCGATTTGCTTCTAAGGAAAACGATTCGTCGATTTTGCGAGCATTGTGAAGCCTGTGAAGTAATATCTGTAATAACGGAAGCCGGTTTGACGATGCATCAATATGTATTACTAAGAAGCTTCGTGAACAGTTAAATTGACGCTAATTTTCTACCATGCTATGATACTGTTGTGAAGGAAAAAAAAAGTTAATCCAAAAAATTACTATCAGCGAAACACAGGGTGAAGCTGAGCTGTTAGCTTTGTTAGACCATTTCGCTTCGGGGATTCTTCAGCTACAAATTACATAATAAATGCAATAGATGAGGCACTTAATTGTTTTACTTTATTTGGCAAATGGGGTTTCGATGGTAGTTCAGGGCAGTGTGACTAAAAACAGAAAGTTAAATATAATAATATTAAAGAAAGTCACGTCCTATGTTCCGCTCCAATTAATTACAAAGTCACCAAACGTTCCGGAAAACTGTATAATTTGGAACCATCCAAAACCTTTGTCTACTCTTACTGTCGACTCATTAGATTTCAACTTAAAAAGAATCTCTTCAGTTGACTGTAGCTATTTGCGCAAACCTCACGGAGATGAACGAAATTGAAAAATGATTGAATAAAAATCTCCCTTAACGCGGTTTCCTTTAAAGCAGTTTCGCAACAACGGAGACATTATTTTAATTTATTGTATTTTTATACCCTTAACCCATAAAATGGGTAAATATGGGTATAATGGTTTTCTGCAAATGTATGTAACAGACTGAAGGAAGCATCTCCGACCCCAAAAGGTATATATATTTGTTGTTGAAGAGAATAAAATTTAAATTTAACAGTCGTAAAATGAATGCGTTACGATTCTCGTGTCCCTGGGTTCTAATCTCAGCTGACAATTGTTCGATTATTTCAACGATATTTGTTAAGTGTGTAGCCCCAAGCTATCATCGTATATCGATGTATTGTTAGTAATGTAAGAAGTATGTGCAGACGTGTGCGCAAAAATACAATTTTATAAACTACTTACTACTATGTTTATACATATATTCAAAATAACTTTTCAAACGGAATAAATAAATTGAATATGTTAAACGCTGTTATATAAAATGTAAAATGATCATATAGCTGCACTGCTCATACACATACGAACTAAATGGTGTTGACTCGCAGCCAGAAGAAGCTCGAAGAAAAAACTGATCAAGCACAAGCGTCGACGCCACGACCAAGCGGGCACACAGGAAATACGGATGGCGATAGTGAACAGTCAAGTGATGATGAGGATAAGACCGTAGTTGCGAAGGACAAGGAAATGGCAATAATGGATCTGCAAGGCTTCATGGAGAGAATATTAGCGGAACAGAAGTTGCAAACGGATCGAGTTATGCAAAAAATTAACGTCATGACAGAAGAGTTTACAGTTTATAAGCAAAAAGTAGACTCATTTATACCCGGTGCTGTTACTTCGTCGAGCAGTGCACTGATATCTGGGGCCACACAAGACGGCAGCAACGGACCGTCGGCCTTATATGAAGAAATGCAAACTGGCGCTGTTACTGAGAAAAGCAGCGTAGCGGCAACTGGTACCACACAGGGTGGTACTCATGGATTGGTCGGCGCAGCCCAATGGACAGGCGGCGTAGCGACAACAGGTGCCACACAGGGTGGTACTCATGGCTTGGTCGGCGCAGCCTATGGACAGGCAGCGTAGCGACAACTGGTGCCTCACAGGGTGGTACTCATGGATTGATCGGCGCAGCCCAATGGACAGGCGGCGTAGCGACAACTGGTGCCACACAGGGCACTCATGGTCGTCAAGAAAGTTTTTTTAATAATAATGGTGAGTCTGTTACTGGACCTTCAGGGTTACGGGGTTGTGACGCATTCGGAATAGGTATGCAACAATGTCGAATAATTGATTTGCCCGCCTTTCATGGGCAGCCAGAAGATTGGCCAATATTTAGTACAATGTTTATTGAGACAACCCTTGCATACAGATACTCAAATTAAGATAATCTGCTTAGACTACAGAAAAGTTTAAAAGGTGCTGCCAAAGAGGAAATGGCAGCAATGTTAATAAATCCAGTAAATGTTGAGAATATAATGAAACGTTTAGAGTTAAAGTTTGAACAGTCAAGTTTACTTATAAGAAGCCAATTAGAACAAGTAAGAAGACTCTAGTCGAGAAATCCCGACTAGGACATACCCTTAACCCGATAGGTAAAGCTTACAGTATCTTGTGTGTATTTATTCAGTTACCAATATAACCAAACTTCAAACTGCGATATCTCTGGTGTTTCTTAACCGATTTTAATCAAATTTTTTTAAATGTTCATTATTTTATCCATAGTTTCAAACCTTATTTTCAGAATTTTGAAATTCATTATTTTGTTGTTATCGATCACATGTGTATATCGGAAACCAGAAGTGCTATCGATAATTCGAAACAAACTTGATCTGCTTATGGAATAGGAGATCTTAAGTTTCAAATTTTTTAGTCTCTAGCTCTTATAGTCTCTGAGATCGGCGCTTTCATACAGACAGACAGACAGACAGACAGACAGACGGACAGACGGACAGACAGACATGTTCAAGAATATATACACTTTATAGGGTCGGAGATGCTTCCTTCTGTCTGTTACATACATTTGCACAAAACCATTATACCCTTATTAACCCATTTTAAGGTGCGTATCCAGTACAGCAAAAAATTCCTGGCCGGAATTTGTGATATATTTTGGAAGCGTGGGCAGTGTGACCATGGTCGTCCCCCAATGTGTGGTAAAAATATGCCATTTTGCATAATATCTTAGGAGATACATGGTCACACTGAGGCATTCAATTTAAAAAGTAAACAATGCGAGTATGCTTATTCCATTGTTGGCAGCATATAATGTTGCAAAAACGAGCGAGAAAGAAGAGCATCGGAACCGTCAACGCCGACAGCACAAATCGTGGGTCAACCCATATTTGCATCGAAGGCATCAGAAAGGATGACTTGTGAACGACGCAAGCATTTAAATTAAAATACACATATTTTATAAAACATATTAAAAAATTGTATGCACTTATAGTTTAATAATATGGTGCAGAATCCAATGGAATCCATCCAAAATTTCCGTCGTGGTTACAATTTTCCACCCGTTTTTTAGATTTCTTTTCCATTTTTATTTTTCATGAAGTGTTTGTTGTTGCTCTCGGCACAAAAATATATATGATTTGGTATTTCCTGAGCCGAGCGCCAGTGTGTACCTATTTATTTAATCGCTACTATCGATAAGAAGTTTAGTATTTTTGCTACGTTACTGGATACCCAAAACACACGGAGCCAAAAAAAAAAACAATTCCTGCTACGACGATTTTGTATGGGAAATTTTTTTTTGCTGTACTGGATACCCACCTTTATGGGTTAAAGGTGCGTATCCAGTACAGCAAAAAATTCCTGGCCGGAATTTGTGATATATTTTGGAAGCGTGGGCAGTGTGACCATGGTCGTCCCCCAATGTGTGGTAAAAATATGCCATTTTGCATAATATCTTAGGAGATACATGGTCACACTGAGGCATTAAATTTAAAAAAGTAAACAATGCGAGTATGCTTATTCCATTGTTGGCAGCATATAATGTTGCAAAAACGAGCGAGAAAGAAAAGCATCGGAACCGTCAACGCCGACACCACAAATCGTGGGTCAACCCATATTTGCAGCGAAGGCATCAGAAAGGAAGACTTGTGAACGACGCAAGCATTTAAATTAAAATACACATATTTTATAAAACATATTAAAAAATTGTATGCACTTATAGTTTAATAATATGGTGCAGAATCCAATGGAATCCATCCAAAATTTCCGTCGTGGTTACAATTTTCCACCCGTTTTTTAGATTTCTTTTCCATTTTTATTTTTCATGAAGTGTTTGTTGTTGCTCTCGGCACAAAAATATATATGATTTGGTATTTCCTGAGCCGAGCGCCAGTGTGTACCTATTTATTTAATCGCTACTATCGATAAGAAGTTTAGTATTTTTGCTACGTTACTGGATACCCAAAACACACGGAGCCAAAAAAAAAACAATTCCTGCTACGACGATTTTGTATGGGAAATTTTTTTTTTGCTGTACTGGATACCCACCTTTATGGGTTAAAGGTGCGTATCCAGTACAGCAAAAAATTCCTGGCCGGAATTTGTGATATATTTTGGAAGCGTGGGCAGTGTGACCATGGTCGTCCCCCAATGTGTGGTAAAAATATGCCATTTTGCATAATATCTTAGGAGATACATGGTCACACTGAGGCATTAAATTTAAAAAAGTAAACAATGCGAGTATGCTTATTCCATTGTTGGCAGCATATAATGTTGCAAAAACGAGCGAGAAAGAAAAGCATCGGAACCGTCAACGCCGACACCACAAATCGTGGGTCAACCCATATTTGCAGCGAAGGCATCAGAAAGGAAGACTTGTGAACGACGCAAGCATTTAAATTAAAGTACACATATTTTATAAAACATATTAAAAAATTGTATGCACTTATAGTTTAATAATATGGTGCAGAATCCAATGGAATCCATCCAAAATTTCCGTCGTGGTTACAAATTTCCACCCGTTTTTTAGATTTCTTTTCCATTTTTATTTTTCATGAAGTGTTTGTTGTTGCTCTCGGCACAAAAATATATATGATTTGGTATTTCCTGAGCCGAGCGCCAGTGTGTACCTATTTATTTAATCGCTACTATCGATAAGAAGTTTAGTATTTTTGCTACGTTACTGGATACCCAAAACACACGCAGCCAAAAAAAAACAATTCCTGCTACGACGATTTTGTATGGGAAATTTTTTTTTTTGCTGTACTGGATACCCACCTTAAGGGTATAAAAAGTATCTGAAATTCAGCATATCCCAGAAAGCAACTTAGATAAAATTGCACCATTTGCAGCAAAGGTATCAAATTGGATTATATTTTTAAGATCTGCTAACACCATGCAGCATCTGCAAAATCCTGTACTCTCAAGCGATCTTGTAAGTAAACTGCCTATGCGCACTCGTATTGACATCTCACAAACTGCTCTTACAACAGCATCAAGCAAGCATAATGTAAGACAAGATAAAAGTTCAAATCAAAAGGTGTTGATGCAAACTTCAAAGGAATCTCCCAAAGAAAAGTTAAGATTGAAATGTTATGAATGCCAAGGACCACTAATTTTCGAGGATTGCGAGCGATTTACCAAAAGTGACATAAATAATCGATGGTCAAAGGTAAAAAGACTCAAAGTATGCTTTGGGTGCCTTCGACAAGGGCACAGTTTAAATATATGCAAGAAGAAACGTAATTGTAAATACGACGATTGCAAGTCTTTTCATAATCATATGCTTCATCAGGACAAGAAGCTTGCCCTTGCTACTAGTTCTACAGAGAAGGTTGTAGATCAGAAAGATAATAGCACTGCAAATATCCTTACAGTAAGAAACAGATCATCTAGACTCTTATTTAAAGTACTACCAATAGAGGTCACCGGACCAAATAAATGTTTATAGATGAAAGTTCCTCAGCATCCTTAATAGATGCTGATCTGGCTAAAAAGCTTGGGGTGACAGGAAATGAACAAAATCTGACACTCAACTGGATTGGAAATTATAAGAAAGTAGTTCCTTCTATAAATTGTAAACATAAGGTTTGTACAATAGAATGTAAATCAAAGTGGTTATCTTTGACAAGTAGCACAGTTCCCAATTTAGAACTGCCTCTACAATCATTGGATATTGAGTCACATGGAAAATTAAGTATCTTGCCGATAAAGGGATATGATGACGCCAAGCCAAGCATTCTAATTGGAATAGAAAATTGCCATTTGACCAGAGCGATTCGAAGTGTCTGTTTGGAAAAAAGATTAGTAGCTGTTCAGATAGCCTTAGGATGGCAGGCATATGTATATCAAGAAAGCGAAAATAATCGTATAACAACCGTCTTTTATACCCACTCTGGTACCGATTCTGATAAAAACGAGCTAAATAATTTAATGGTGGAATATTTCAATACAGAGAGCCTTGTCGTAAAGCCGCCAAATAATCCGATAGAATCAAATAAGATAATCAGGGCTCTTAGAATATTAAAAGAAACTACCAAACGGTTAAATAAAGGCTATGAGACTGCACTATTATGGAGTCATGATGATATATGCCTTCCGAATAGCTTTGATATGGCTCTTAGACGACTTCGCACAACAGAAGTTAAAATTTGTGAGATTAAAAAACAACAGGAATATGAAGAAGCTATAATGAATTTCGTTAATAAATGGTATGCAAGAAAATTATCAAAGAAAGAAATAGAAAAAGTTAGCCCCCGCACCTGGTATCTCCCTCATTTTGGGGTGTATAACATTAATAAACCTAACAAGATAAGGCTCGTCTTCGATGCAGCCGCAAAGGTCAACGGAATTTCTTTAAATAGCCACCTTTTAAAAGGGCCAGACGAAAATCCCCCACTTCTACAAATCTTGTTCCAGTTTCATCAGGGCATAATAGCTGTGTGCGCTGACATTAAAGAAATGTTTCTGCAAGTTAAAGTCCAAGAATCGGATCAAGACTCTCTTAGATTCCTATGGAGGAATTCAAAAGGCGAGATCGATGTTTATAAAATGCAAGTTCTAATATTTGGAGCTACGTGTTCACCTTGCTGTGCACAGCATGTAAAAAACCTGAATAAATCGAATGCCACCAATATGAAGGAAGCTGTTATCAAGGCCATAAGAGGAAATCATTATGTTGACGATTTTGTAGCGAGTTTTGAAAATGAAAACGACGCATTCAATATAAGCAACGAAGTGAAGAACGTCCACAAACTCGCTAATTTTGATCTGCGAGGATTTATATCAAACTTATCGGAAATCCAGGATAAACTAAACGGTGAAGATAATGCGTCGAAAACTACACCTTTATCAGTCATACTTGGTTCAAACTCAATAGATAAAATCCTTGGTATGTTTTGGGATACTCAAAAGGATGCCTTCGTGTTTGATCTGAAAATGAACAGAGTCGATGAAGATATAAAGAAGGGAATAAAGGTTCCAAACAAAAGGAAATTGCTTAGCATTATCATGTCAGTATTTGATCCATTTGACATGCTGGCTGACCTTATGATAATTGGAAAAGTTTTAATGCAGGACATATGGCGAACAGGAATTCACTGGAATGATTTAATTAATGACAATACTTATACACGATTCAAAGATTGGATAACGCAATTGGACAAAGTCAAACGCTGTCAACTTAGTCGTTGCTATTCGCGAATATTCCTAGCTGCAGACGTCAAAAGAGAACTTCACATATTTGTGGACGCAAGTGAACAAGCATTTGCGGCTGTAGCCTATTGGCGCATCATATCTAGCAACAATATTGAAACTTCCTTCGTAGCAGGCAAAACAAAATGTGCCCCCCTAAAGTTATTGTCGGTACCAAGTCTTGAGCTCCAAGCAGCAGTTTTAGGAACTCGACTAAAAAACTTAATAGCTGACAGCCATGAAGTAGCCATTGAAAGATATGTATTTTGGTCAGACTCTAGAACGGTGCTCGCCTGGATTTGCTCTGACCACAGACAGTATAAACAGTTTTTGGAGACCACAAAAGAAAGTGAATGGCGGTGGGTCCCAACACTGTTAAACCCAGCCGATAAAGCTACGCGAGCCACAAACAGCGGCGAATATGATCCGCAAAGTATCTGGACAATAGGCCCATCCTTTTTAAAGGAAGATGAATCCGAATGGCCGATAATTGATAAAACAACCCCACTACGAGAAGAGTTTAACAAAAGATGCAAGATAGTCCTAAAAATAAATCAAGAATCACCCATTGATATTGAACGTTTTTCAAACTATCTACGCCTAAAGCGCACAGTGGGCTGGATGCTTAGATTAATAGAAAATATTCGAAAGAAAAATGGTAATATAAAAAAAGGAGAATTGTCACTTAAAGAGTTGGTCGAAGCTGAAAAATCACTATGCAAGTTAGCACAGCTGCAAATATATCATGAAGAAATAAACGCTCTTAAACAATGCGATTCGATATCAAAATGCAGTCCTATATATTCTCTGACTCCTGGTTTAAATAAGGATGGTTTATTAATTGTGCAGGGTAGCCTCGACAACGCATCTGTACTCGCCGAAAATACTCGACGGCCAATAACACCGGTCAACAAAAAAAAATTATTTTTTTGCGCATGGGTTTTACTTATGCAAATATCATTATAAAGCACATATATAAACAAAAATGTGAAAACAAATCGAAACTATTTGCTTTTTAAGAACTTAGAACGATTGAACTATTTTTGATTTTCGCGCCGAATGAATACCGGTCTTTGCGCTCTATCGGTGTAGAAAGAGAGATTAGAGGGCGTGTTGTAGTGTTTCTTGCGCTGTTTGTTGCATACGACAGTATGTGTTTGGCTGTTACCGAGAAATAACGCGTTTCATATTCTTTTCGCTGTATCAACCTGTACAAAATGGCTACTAGACGTTGTAAACGAGTCGCTGACTCGTTTTGCTATATTTGCGGTTCATTTATTAAAGTGAGAGAGAAAAAGTATGATTAAGGTACAAATATAAAGATTTGCAAGGCATATCAAGCTTACTTCAATCTACCTGTTAAAAATCAAGACGAAAAATGGGCTGATCACTGACATGATTACGAATTTTGCCATCATCGGATGTAAAATGTCTCTAAAAATTCATATGTTACATTCTCATTTGGATAAATTTAAAGATAATATGGGAGCTTATTCGGAAGAACAAGGGGAACGCTTCCATCAAGATATAATGGAATTTGAGAGACGTTACCAAGGCCACTATACTGAAAGCATGATGGGAGATTATATTTGGGGTTTAATAAGAGAAACTTCTACTAAACATGACAGGAAAAATAAAATTGTTCATTTTTGAACATTGTAACACTCTTTTAAAACTTCTATTGTAAAAAAAAATCTTAAATGGACATTCGGTATATTTTAATAAATCACCTCTATGTCAATTTTTAATGTATTTTCATTAGTTTTAATTTTCCCATTTTTTACTCATAAAAGCAAATTCAGAACTATTTTTTTTTTTAATCATTAAAAATAAGTTACATTTAACCCATGCGCAAAAATGCTGCAGACCGGTGTAATATAACCAAAGGGCCATCTACTGACAAATCTGATCGTGTCGTACTATCATAGAACATATCATCGTCAAAACGAAGACCTAATAATTAATGAAATTCGTCGTAAGTTCTGGGTAATTAATTTACGGACGTTAGTTAAACGTTCCAAGACGAATTGACAATATTGTAAAAATAAAAATTGCCGAAGGATAGGGTTACTCCATATAACCGACCTTTCACCTACACAGGACTCGATTATTTTGGCCCGCTATTAGTGACTATTGGGCGTCGTCACGAAAAACGTTGGGTTGCCTTATTTACCTGTTTAACCGTGAGAGCCGTATGCATGCATTGTAGTCATCCGCAACTTCGTTAATAGACGAGGAATTCCCAGTACTATTCGCTCCGACATGGGCACAAACTTTGTTGGTGTGAACAATATCCTAAGGAAAACTAACGACCTCTTCGATTGGGAGTACATAAAGGCAACGCTAGCTACTAAGGACATTAATTGGGAGTTCAACTGCCCAGGTAATCCTAGTTCAGGAGGATGTTGGGAAAGACTAGTTCAATGACTAAACGGGTCTTAGCAGTGACTCTGAAGGAGAAAGCACCGAGGCTCGAAACATTACGAAGCCTGCTGATAGAGGCTAAAAATATCATAAACAGCAGACCGTTAACACATGTTCCTGTAAGCATAGACGACCCAGAAACGATAACCCCGAATCATTTTCTGCTAGGAACATTGAACTCTACACATACACCCGAAAAAATAGATAACTATTGCCATCGAAAACAGTATCGTATTGCACAACAGTTAAAGGATATATTTTGGCGCCGTTGGATCAGAGAATACCTTCCTATTCTAACAAGACGAACAAAATGGTTCGTCCCTGTTAAACCAATTCAAATAGGAGATTTAGTTTTAATTTGTGATGAGAACCAACCCAGAGGAGGATGGATGAAGGGTGTAGTAATTCAGACTTTTAAGGCAAAGGATGGTAAAATCAGGATCGCTGAAGTAAAAACATCAACTGTCGTACTAAAACGTCCCATCTCTTAGCTAGCAGTACTTGAAATTTTAGGTAAAACGGCCTGAGCGTTTTACGGTGAGGGGAATGTTGTTGTAGAGAAAAAAATTTAAATTTAACAGTCGTAAAATGAATGCGTTACGATTCTCGTGTCCCTGGGTTCTAGTCTCAGCTGACTATTGTTCGATTATTTCAACGATATTAATTAAGTGTGTAGCCCTAAGCTATCATCGTATATCGATGTATTATTAGTAATATAAGAAGTATGTGCAAACGTGTGCGCAAAAATACAATTTTATAAACTACTTACTACTATGTTTATAAATATATTCAAAATAACTTTTTAAACGGAATAAATAAATTGAATATGCTAAACGCTGTTATATAAAAGTATTTTCAAGCTTATTAAATTACAATATTCTTGATCAGCATCAACAGCCGAGTCGATCTAGCCATGTCCGTCTGTCTGTCTGTATGAACGCGCCGATCGCAGAGACTATAAGAGCTGGAGACTTCAAACCTTAAACTTAAACTCTCCTATACCATGAGAAGATCAAGTTTGCTTCAAATTTTCGATAACACTTCTGGTTTCCGATTTACACATGGAACGATAGCAAAAAATTCTTGAATTTCAAAATTGTAAAAACGAGGTTTCAAATTATTGATAAAATAATGAACATTTCGAAAATTTGATTAAAGTCGGTTTACACCGAAGATATCGCAGTTTAAAATTTTGTCATTTTGGCCATATTGGTCACGGGGTAAAAACACACAAATGACTGTACACGTTACGTTTGGGGTTAAGGGTTTGTCCTAGTTTTGATTTCTCGACTAGAGCTTTCTTACTTGTTTAAATTGGTGTGTATCGGTATGAAAAATTTCGGTGATAATTGATGTCCCTTGATATTAATATTCTCAAGTCGAATAGCCATGCGATGGTTAGCGTTCTAACCAGCGCAAAGCTGGTTCGACGGTCTGTCATATAAATGCTTAGAGTTTAATGAACACGATTGAAAATTTTCGTTTTCTCCTTGTAAATTTAATGTTGTTTGTGTGTCCGAAACGTGGTTTAACCAAGATCTTTGTAGTTCGTTGATTGAGTGTGCAGGGTATAATGTGTTTCGTTCTGACCGTGTCCGTAATGCTGGGGGTGTTGCAATATATGTAACCAAAAGTCTGAACTGTAGGGCAATATTAAAGCAGCCTAATGAAAGTCCTATAGAATGTATATTTTTAGAAATTCTTAGCCTCAATGATAATACAAAAATGATCATTGGCTGCTTATATAGACCTCACAAAAATTTAGACTACCCTCCCATAATAGATGTAATCGCAAATCTAACAATCAGGTACACTGACATTATACTGACAGAAGACTTTAATAGCAATATACTTATTGAACGACATCTTCTGGACGACATGGAGTCTCTTGGCTTAAAACCAGTGAACTGTAAATTACCAACGCACTTTGCAAAGAATTTTATATTTGTAAACAAAAAAGGATGTATACATACATCCCGGCCTTCTCCAAACATGATCTTATATTTCTGACCTATGACATTCTACCCAATTATTGCAATCTTAAAATAACATACAGTTACTTAATGAACATAGACCTCGCTGGATTACATGCAGATAGCTGTACAGCTAAACTAGACCTCATATATTCTCTCCCTACAGTTGACTCTCAAATAAATCTTGTGCAATACTATATGAAGTATATGTATGGTCAGGCCATCTACAAAATCCTGGTTTAATCAAGATATAAAGTGTGCAATAAACAAGTAAAAACGTTGCAGTCGGACGCAACCGACTGCGATATACTTTGATACCAGTTCACATAGCTGTGTTAAGGATTCTGAGTGCAAATAGTAATATATGAGGGTTTTGGGTATAAAATTGGAGACTCTAGCTCAAAAACTGACAAAGATATAGAGGTGGGCGGTATTAGTGGGCGTGGCATCCAAAACATTGATGCAGATCTGTTACGGATGCCACTAACAATGTTCATACCAAATTTGAAGAGCCTAGCTCAAAAACTGAGAGAGATATAGCGGTGGGCGGAATAAGTGGGCGTGGCATCCAAAACATTGATGTACACCTGCTACGGATGTCACTACCAATGTTCATACCAAATTTGGTGACTCTAGGTTAAAAACTGGCGAAGATACATGCCTTCCGGTTTTTTTAGGGCGGTGGGGCATATCCCGTTGTTTGGGGGCGTGGCATCCAATGTTTTGATGCATAACTTTGTCAGATGTCATTATCTACCTTCATGTCAATTTTGGTGGCAATAGCTTGAAAAATGTAGAAGATACAGGCATTTTTGTTTATAATTGGAGGGGGGCTGGAGGCGGAAAAGGTGGGCGTGGCATCCAAACTTTTGATGCAATTTTTTGGGGAATGTCATCAGCTATCTTGCCATCAAATTTGGTGACTCTAGCTGCTAAAATGTGGGACATATTTGTGTTTTATCGATTTGCACATCGAGGTGTATCGACTTGTTATCGATTTCCCAGGCCCCCTGAGGTCGTAGAGCCCTACATTTAACACTTTGTCTGACGAAGGCATGTACCAAGATATTTGCAAAGTTGCAAGGCTCTAGCTGTAAGGGTGTCGAAAAAAGTTGCGTTCATACGGACGGACGGACAGACGGACGGACAGACACCATGACGGACATTGCACAAACCCAATATACTATGATACCTTTGGTATTAAAGTATAAAAAAAGAGACTCGGCCTATCGGAGATGGAAAAGATACAGGACCAAGGCACTTCATAAGCAATTCATAACTACCAGACGGCATGTTAACTCCCTGATCCAAAGAGCCAAACGCGAATATTTTAGTGAAGGGTTTAAAAATGCAATATCCGTCAGTCAAACGTGGAAAGAAATTAATAACATGGGAATAGGCAAAGTTCATGGTGTAATTAGTTAAGATGTTGATGTTAATGATCTCAAAAATAAATTTGTTAACTTTAATGTTCCAGTGTCTGTGTGCAATCCGTATTTGTGTTCGCAACCACTTAATAATTGTTGTAATAGTTTTAATTTTATTTGTGTCAACCAATGTGATGTGTATCTGTCAATAAGTAAAATTAAGTCCAACGCAACTGGCATGGATAGTTTAAATCCAAAGTTTTTTCAAATTCTTCTCCCGCAAATCATTGGCTATGTAACTTACATATTCAATACCGCCATCACAACGTCTACTTTTCCCGACCAGTAAAAAATTGCAACGGTATTGTCAATCCCAAAATCTTATCATGAGTTTGGGCAAATCTCGACTTTATCTATATTTATCTTAAAAATTTGAGCACCTATTGGCCTCTCAAATTAACAAGTTCCTCACAATAAATCGACTATTAAATGATGAACAATCAGGATTTAGGACTGGCCGAAGTTGTACTACGGCGATAATCAAAGTGGTCGAGGATATAAGATCAAAAATGGATAACAGTGAGGTTTCACTATTGATGCATCTTGATTTTAGTAAAGCATTTGACACGGTTAACCACGATATTCTACTGGCAAAGCTCAATACTATGTATAATTGAAGACAAAGTGCTACTAAACTCCTAACCTCTTACTTAAGTAATCTTATACAAGCCGTTGTAATCCCTTCTAAAACGACCGACTTCCTTGTTTTCTCTCGTGGGGTCCTGCACAGATCAATTTTAGGTCTACTGCAAATGGATTATCGAGGTCAGATATGAAAGAAAGTGTACTAGCCATATGATGGGCGAATATACTTGGTTCTTAGCACTTTCAAACAGTGAGGATAAGTTGAAAAGAAAGTCTAAATCAGCAGTGCACTTTTGATTAAAGTCAAGAACCAAGAACCAAAAAATTAAGATATCTTGCCCCACGGTGCCGTTATACAACCTTAAAGTTGAATAAAAGTGCTAAAAATGCGATTTTATTGAATAACACTTTTCTACACTTTTGGCTATAACTCACGTTTGCAATAAGCTACACAACGTCAAATACGCTTAAAATTTGCGCAAAAGCCATAACCTTAAAAAACTTGGGACACTCAATCGGATACAAATTGTAGCTAATATTTCAGTATGAATGTAAGAAAACGTTAGTCATTTTACGGTATTTTGTGAAAAACAAAAAATTGACTCTACTGCGAAATTTCTCCAATTAACTTACCCTTATATATATATTTTTTTTTTTCATTTTTCGTCACCCCCAACTCAAAAAAATACATCCCATCTCCGTTGCAAAAATCGTGTAAGACAGTGTTATTAGGGCAACAATGAATACTTTCACTTGGTCACACTTAAGCTTCTTTATCTATGTATGTACCGGCGAATCTGGCGAGCAGCATTACAGCCTTGCGCACAGTGCGAGTGGGTTGGTCCAGCTGCTCCATCCGCCCGCATGAAGCACGCACGAGATGCTACCGGTGCCTGGAAATGGGACATACCGCTAGCAACTGCCGCAACACAGTGGATAGGTCCCAGTGCTGCATCACGTGCGGAGACTTGGGCCATAAGGCAGCAAGCTGCAAGAGCGCGGGGAGGTGCTTCATCTGCACCGCTAATGGAAGTGCCTCAACCAGCCATCAGGCGGGCAGTAGCAGATGTCCACTCAGATGCCGAGATGTTTAACAGCTGCCTTCGCAACGGAGTCTTCCCAATTAGGTGGAAACTCCAGCACCTGGTACTGCTTCCGAAGCCAGGAAAGCCGCTTGAGAATCCAGCTGCCTACAGACCTATCTGCCTCATTGATACGGTCGGCAAGATTCTGGAGCACGTTATCTGCACTCGCCTTGAGTGCAGGTGGGCTTTCGGATCAGCAGTTCGGCTTCCGAAAAGAGAGGTCAACGCTCGACGCAATTGGCCAGGTGGTGAAGATGGCTTCAGAAGCGATTGCCGGCACTAGGTGGCAAGGAGGCACCAAAAAGTAATGCCTGGTCGCAACGCTAGACGTACAAAACGCGTTCAACACGGCGAAGTGGAGCTGCATCTTTGAGGCCCTAGTAGAGTTTGGAGTGCCGAACTACCTCCTGAAGCTGATTAGAAGCTATTTTCAAGATAGGATACTGCTGTACAACACCAGCGTGTCAAACGAGGAGTACCACGTATCTGGAGGCGTGCCACAGGGGTCAGTTCTTGGCCCTCTCCTTTGGAACGCCATGTACGACGGTGTTTTTCGGCTCACGCTACCTGAAGAGGTCCGTATAGTCGGTTTCGCAGACGACGTGGCGTTGGTGGTGGTGGCTAAGGAGCTCAAGGCTGCCGAGGCTAGATGCAACCAGTCGATCGAGATGGTCTTCCAGTGGCTCCCTCGGTTGGCCTCCAGATTGCCCCCCACAAAACCGAGGCTGTTCTCATAAGCAGCCGCAAAGCAGTAGAAACCGCAACAATAACAGTGGCAAATACACTAATTAAATCAAAGAGAGCGATAAAGTACCTTGGAGTGATGCTGGACACCAGACTGTCCTTTAATAGGTCTACGAGGAGACTCATGGCAGAGGCTCTACAGTGACCCACAAGAAGGCAGCGCGCTCCTCGGCCAAATCGCGCAGTATGGCCATTAGGCAAGGACGATGGGACACATCCACTAAAGGGCGATGGACATACCGCCTGATCCCAAGGCTATCAGTGTGGCTGGACAGAAGATATGGCCAGGTGAACTTCCACATTACGCAGCTGGTTAGTGGGCACGGCTGTTTCCGCGGATATCTTCACCGGTTCGGTCACGAGGATGCTCCCTTCTGCACCTACTGCGGAAGTGGCGTTATCGAGGATGCGGAGCATGTGCTGTTCCACTGCGGTCGCTTTACAGGGCTTCGCGCAGATATGGAAGACACTTTTGGTTGTGCCATAGAGGTAGGCAACCTGGTGACGCTCATTTCACCCAGTAGCGTCAATTGGGATGCATTTAGCGTCTTTGCGGTGGCCGTGATGAATGAACTGCGGACGGCCGAATGCGAGCGTAACGGGCACCGGGAGTAGGAGGATCAATGGCGTTTGCGACGCAATACCTAACGGCCGTTCCGCAAACGTCAGCCTTCTTCTTCTTCAACTGCCCTCTGTATTATATATAATAATATATAGACTAGCTATTTATCTAGATTAAATAAATGAATTAGAAAAAAAAAACAAGTAAAAACGTTGCAGTCGGACGCAACCGACTGCGATATACTTTGATACCAGTTTACATAGCTGTTTTAAGGATTCCTAGTGTAAATAGTAATATATGAGGGCTCTGGGTATAAAAATCAGGCAGAAGGGTAGGCATGACATTTATCTGTGGCGGATGGCACTTTCTATCCTCCTACCAAGTTTGGAGACTCTAGCGCAAAAACCGACAAAGATATAGAGGTGGGCGGTATAAGTGGGAGTGGCATAAACAATTTTATGCACACCTGTTTCGGATGTTACAACCAATGTTCATTTCAAATTTGGTGACTCCAGCCCAAAAACTGAGAAAGATATAGAGGTGGGCGGTATAAGTGGGCGTGGCATCCAAAACATTAATGCAGATCTGTTACGGATGTCACTACCAATGTTCATACCAAATTTGGTGACTCTAGCTTAAAAACTGGCGAAGATACATGCCTTAAGGTTTTTTTTAGGGCGGTGGGGTATGTCCCGTTGTTTGGGGGCGTGGCATCCAAAGTTTTGATGCATATCTGTGTCAGATGTCAGCATCTACCTTCATGTCAAATTTGGTGGCTATAGCTTCAAAACTGTAGAAGATACAGGCATTTTTGTTTATAATTTAAAAGGGGCTGGGGGCGGAACAGGTGGGCGTGGCATCCAAACTTTTAATGCAGTTTTTTGGGGAATGTCATCGGCTATGTTTCCTCCAAATTTGGTGACTCTAGCTGCAAAAATGTGGGATATATTTGTGTTTTATCGACTCGCACATCGAGGTGTATCGACTTGTTATCGATTTCCCAGTCCCCCTGAGGTCGTAGAGCCCTAAATTTAACACTTTGTCTGACGAAGACATGTACCAAGATATTTGCAAAGTTGCAAGGCTCTAGCTTAAGGGGGGTGGAAAAAAGTTGCGTTCATACAGACAGACGGACAGACGGACGGACGGACAGACGGACAGACACCATGACGGACATTGCACAAACCCAATATACTATGATACCTTTGGTATCAAAGTATAAAAAAAAAAAACACACACACACACACACAAGCGGTGCGGGTATTTTCAAGTGCGGGCGCGTTTTTGTAATACCTCCGACTTGGTGATAATTTCTTTTATTTCTCCTCGCTCTGGAAGACAAGAAAACAGTTTAACGCGGTGCACAAAGAGGCTGTGCGGCTTACCTATATGTTTGTTCGCGGTCCCCAGGTCCATCTCGGTCACTTGTTGCGGTTGCGGTCTCGCAAAGTCCCTTTTGTAAGGCGACGGCAGCGTCCCTTGTCTGCGTGTCGGCCTGCTTAAGTTGTAATAGTGTGCGTCAATTTGACACCACCACAAATAAACTTTGCTGGTAGTGTGCAACTTATTGCTTCCCTTTCACTTTCGGGTGACCAACACAGCCCAGCTGTTTGCACTGCATCCAGGGCTGACTAGCTAAATAGCTGTGGAAGCGAACAATAGGCGGCGACCTTGATCTGGGTTCGTGTATCGACTAAGCAGCGGTCCACTTTTATGTTGCATACCTCCGGTGCTCCGTGGTCACCTTAGGTCACCGAGGGACTGCTTGTAGTTTCTACGCGTAGTGAAGACTTCTGGTAGCACTGGAAGAAATCGTGCGCCGCTCGGCACTGCCGAGATCTCCCCCTAAGGGGGTTGCACCTCTCCTAGCGCAGAGCCAGGCACCTTTAGGCGCCTCCCCTGCACCTGTGGCAGCCGCTTCACCCCAGGAACCAGTGGAGACGAATGCTTTTGAGCAGCTGGGGGTCACCCTTAGTAAGCTCAGCGCACTCCTACTCGGGCAGCGCCATGTTACCCAACAGTTGAGGGATCTAGCAGCGAACGCTGTGAAATTCTACGAAGAAATTGCTGGAGGAAGCAAGCCAGTCTCCAAAGATAGAGGCGATACGGCCACCCAGACCACGCCGGTTGCAAAACTGCCACCCAGCGTATCTGATAAGGGCCGACAGCAGGGTAACGGTGTTGCGAGGACGATCGCAACGCCCAAGAGGCGGCGAGAACGCGAGAATAGCCAGCGCCCTTCTCCAACCAAAAAGAGCAAAACTGGCCTCACGGATCCGGCGTCTTTGGAATCGGCCACATGCTCCACGTGACCTTTAATTGGAGCTTAATGGAGTAGGCATGGAGTGCACCAAGCAGCTCAAGGACGAGGTGGAGTCAGTGCTGGGTAAGACCGCGGTAGTTCGTTCGCTCACCGAGCAAACCCATTTTTCCATTCGGGACTTGGACGAGCTAGCTTTCAAGGAAGAGATAGTGGCTGCAATATCTGAACAGGCCAAAATGCATGCGGAACACATCAATCTCAAAAGTGTAAGACCTGGATACGGCAACACCCAGGTGGCACAATTCTCGGTGCCAACGCACTTGTCGAGCTGCATTACAGCTCTTCGCTCAGTGCGCATTGGTTGGACCAGCTGCGCCATCCGACTGCAGGAAGTGCGTACTCGGTGCTACCGCTGCCTGGAGATGGGACACACCGCAAGCAGCTGCCGTAACCCCGTGGATAGGTCAAAGTGTTGCATCAAGTGCGGAGAAACTGGCCACAAGGCAGCGAGCTGTAAGAGCGACGTAGCGAAGTGGTTTATCTGCTTCGCTAAGGGCAGCATTACGTACAGCCACCAGGCGGGCAGCAGCAGGTGCCCACTCAGCGGATATGGGTCAAGCAGTGCAAAATGAAGTTCATACAGCTGAACCTCAACCACTGTGCAGCGGCTCAGGATCTACTGTCGCAAACGGTGAGTGAATGCGCTGCTGACCTAGCGGTACTTAGCGAGCCATACCGGCTGTGTGAGGGTCCTTGATGCGCCAAGGACACATCTGGGAGACCGGCACTATGGTCGTGCAGGGACGACGGGTCCCCGCTGGTCAGAGTCCATCGGGCAGAAAACTACGTGCGTGTTTTGGTGGGCGACCCATGGTTCTACGCGGTCTACCTACCCCCAGTCTGCAGCTTACAGATTTTGCTCAAGCTCTGGACTCGCTGGTGTCTGACGCCAGAGGACGGCACCCAATCATCATTGCCGGAGACTTTAACGCGTGGGCAGAGGAGTGGGGCAGCTCATCAACCAACGCCAAGGGACGAGCGGTACTCGAAGCGCTCTCTCTCCTTGACGTGGCGCTGCTTAATCACGGGACGCAGCACACGTTCAACAGAGCAGGTGCAGGTTCTGTGATCGACATAACATTTGTCAGTAGCTCCCTTTTTGGCTCATCCAGTTGGAGCATCGACGATAGTTTCAATGCCAGCGATCACGTTGCCATATGGTGCACAGTTGGAGCTCGCCCTGAGCGCAGACAAGCCCCAGCTCAACATAGGCCGAGGTATCGCGTCGAGACGCTGGATATGCAGATCTTCAGCGCCCAGTTAGAGTCTGCGGGAATTCCAGATTGTGCTGAAAGCACCGAAGTTTTGGTGGATAAGACGATGATGATGCTAAGCCGGGCTTGCGATGCCAGCATGAGGAAGAGCGGTAGTTACCAAAGGCACTACGTCCCAGTTTACTGGTGGAACGAGTAGATCGCCGAGGTGTGGAGCGATTGTAACTACGCTAGACGCCGCTACCAGCGCTCTCGCGGACTGCAGGCGTCCCAGGAACGACATGCGGAGTTCCTAGAATGCAGGAGACGGTTCCAAAAGCTCGTCATAGACAGCAAGCGGAGAAGCTTCCTGGATCTATGCGATACCGCGGAACATGACCCGTGGGGAAATGCATATAAGCTGGTTGTTAAACGCTTTAAAGCCACTTCTCGTTGCCACCCGGTGGACCCAGTATCGCTTAGAGCGATCGTCACACAGCTATTTCCCAGCATGGCAGACGACACCTTGGAACGCCCGCCCGTGCCCATCATGCCCCCAGTAACGGAGCCCATAACCCTGGATGAGATTCGTCAGGCGGCAACGCGAGTGAAGCACTAGCACTTCGCCCTGACCTTTTCCAGAGCATGTACAACAGCTGCCAACATAACGGAGTTTTTCCAAACCGTTGGAAAATCTAGCGTCTGGTCCTATTACCAAAACCAGGCAAACAGCTGGAGGATCCATCGGCATATCGTCCAATCTGCCTCATCGACATCTACCATCACCGTGGCAAATACTCCGGTCAGGTCGAAGAGGGCCATTAAATACCTGGGCGTGATGCTGGATACCAGGCTTTCCTTCAAGGAGCACTTGGAATACACCAGCACAAAGGCAGCGAAAACGAACCGGGCAATCTCGCGGATCATGCCTAATACCCGAGGCCCGAAACAAGGCAGGAGAGTCCTCCTATCCAGCGTCACAAGAGCGACGATGCTGTACGCGGCGCCGATATGGCAACCAGGCTGTCGCTTTGCATGAGAGCCACTCACCGCCTTGGAGCCTTGAGAGTCTGCAGTGGCTTCCGAACTATTTCGGACGATGCTTGCCATGTTCTTGTTGGAGTAGCGCCAATTACTGAACTGGCCAGGGAGATCGCAGACATCTACAAAGGAACGCACGGTAAGGACCTTTCTGCAGCCCAAAAGCAGGCCGTGCGCTCTGTGGCCAAAACGCGAACGGTTGAAAACTGGCAAAGGCAATGGGATGCATCTAGCAAAGGGCGTTGGACATTTCGCCCCATCCCAAACATTTCAGCATGGAAAAACTGGAGTAGGTGGAGCGCAGGCATTAGTGACGCATTACCTCACGGCCGTACCGCAGATTGTGAGTGAGGCAAAGTGCGGTTGCGTTTTCAAGTCGCTCCGCCAAACTGGTGTGTTTTTCGGTGATACATCTGTAAACAAAAATCAGAACACCGTGTATTGGGTCGGTGATAGCGCCGGACCACTCACCAACGCAGCTGTTTGCTGTTGTCTCTCGCATTCTGGGTAATCCAGTGGCTATTTTTCGAGGCCTTTCCCTCCAGCAGATCGTCTGCGCGCCTTTTTGTTGATCAGTCTCGCTAGTGAGAGTATTAAAATACACACAGTGCAACAACAAATTCTTTGTGGCGTGCTGTCTGTGTCTCTAGAGTGACCGCACAGTCAGCTGATCGTGCAGCATCCCAGGGCTGGTCACCGATTCGTAACAGTGCTAACTGAGCACACAGCGTTCACAGTGCTCTCCTTGGTGGCAACAGGTGGCGCTAGTGAGCTTGGGGGGTGGCTCTGCTGCGAAAGGTGTAAGTTTAGGGAAAGCAAACTTCTGTTGCATACCCATAAGGGCCTAGCCAAGTGTAGCATAAACTAAGGCGGGTCTCTTTATTGGCATCCAAGTAGGAGTCTCTAAGCAGGAATAGCAAAAGGCCACGGAACCGGCTATTACCAACCCCCTCCGTCGCGGCGGTGCTCCGTGGGGCTCTGGTGACCGATTCGGGGCGGTATAACCTCCAGCGGTTTCACACCATAGGGAAACCTGTGGTCATCGTGGGACTGCTTGGAGATCTACTTGAATCAATACAGAAAAGATGGAAGAAATTGTGCGACGCTCGGCATTGCCGAGATCCCCCCTCCGGATGAGGTTGACGAGGTACCCACGCTACAAACCCCACCGGTATCCCAATTGCCGAGACCAGTTGCATGGCCGTTTGCGAAGGCAGTGAAGCCGCCAGACTCACTGCAAGGAGCGCTGGAAGAGATGGGCAAGGCTCTCTCAGGATTGGCTGAGCTTTTCAGCGGGCAACGCCACATCAACACATTGATGCGCGACAAACTGTTGAAGATCGTGAAGCTGCACAAGGCAGCTCTGAAGCTTAGCAAGCCAATAGGAGCAGTCGGCGTCACCCAGACGACACCAACAATCTCTGAATGTCTTCGCTGCAGCGACATGGAGTTAATAGCTCACCGCCCTGGTGCTGTCCTAAGCGAAGCCACCAAACCAACGCCGAAGCGGCAAAGGGAGTTGCCTGATCAGCGCCTAAAAAAACTAGGCAAGGCCCCTCTAAAGCACCCCAGGCGACGCCGGGTGTTCCACCAGTGGCACCAAAAGCGGCACCTAAAGTGGCCCCAAAAGCGCCACCTAAAGCACCACCAATCGCAGCACCACAGACGGCACCACAATCGAGCTGGTCGAAGGTGAAGCCAAGGCGGCAGTCACACAGGCGAAATCGTGCGGACGCAATCGCAATCTCTGGGGTTGACGGCTGCAGCTACGCAGACATGCTTCGCGCAGTAAAAACCGACGCATCCTTGCGCCAATACTGCGAGGATGTTCAGGGGATCAGGCGAGCAGCCAATGGCGATCTGCTGCTGCGCCTAAACAAGAAGCCTTCGCACAGCTCGGAGGGAGTTCAATCAGCCATGGCAAAAGCTCTGGGTGACAGGGCGAAGGTTAAAACGCTCGTTGACGTCCAACGAGTCGAAATCCGCGACTTAGACGCTTGTTCTACAAAGGAGGAGCTAATCGAAGCAATACAGATGGCCATAGACGCCCCGAGTCTTACGGTCGAAGCAGTCCGCTCAATTCGTGAGCTTCGTAGTGGCACAGCATCGGCCACGTTGGTGCTTCCAATAGCTTTAGCCAGCCGGTTACTGGATCTGGGGAAAAACCGGGTTGGCTGGGCTGTAGGCCACATACGGCCCATTGTGCAGCCACTGCGGTGTTACAAATGCCTGGCGTTTGCACGTGCTACAGATGTGGCGAGGCCTGACACAATGCAGGAACATGCAGTAAGCCACCAAAGTGCTGGTTGTGCTCTAAACTGGCATTAGGTAGCGCGGAGCACACTACGGGTAGTTTTACCTGCCCGGCGTACAAAGCAGCTGTAGAACAAGCAAAATGTTAAGGTTTCTACAGCTAAACCTTAATCATTGCATGGGTGCGCAGTCGCTTCTGGAGCAGTCGACTAAAGAGAATTGCATAGATGTATGCTTATTAAGCGAGCATCGGGTGCCGATCGCACCATCGGGTATCTGGGCGTCGGACACCAGCAAGAAGGCTGCGTTGTGGGTATGCGGTGCAAACCAGCAGCTGACTGAAGTTCAGGAGTTCGAAGGTTTTGTGAGAGCAGGACTGGGCAGCTTTTGTTTCTACAGCTGTTACCTTGCGCCAAGCTTAACACTCGATGCTTTCTCAGCAATATTGGAGAAACTTGTTGACGATGCCAGGGATCGCAGCCGAATTATCCTCGCGGGCGACTTTAATGCATGGGCACAGGAATGGGGCAGCGTTCTAACGAACGCCAGAGGCAGGGTGCTATTGGAAGCACTGGCTGTATTGGATCTTGCGCTACTCAACAGTGGAAGCGGGCACACCTTCTCCAGAGCTGGGGCTGGCTCAGTTATAGACCTTACCTTCGTAAGCCCCTCCTTATCCAACGCACCACAGTGGGCAATAAGTGATGTATACACAGCAAGCGACCATAACGCCATTATATGCTCACTTGGCGTTCAGCGAGAGCGTACTGTGCATAATGGACCATTCGCAAAGCACTACCGGCAGGACACCTTCGACGCCCTGGTGTTCTTTCGTGCAATAGAGCAGCTCTCTACGGCAGGGCTTGCAGATGATCGTGCAGCTCAAATGGCAGAGCAAATTTCCGCGGCCTGTGATGCCAGTATGGCACGGCGGCGTCCGTACATGCGCTCCCATGCCCCCACATATTGGTGGAACGCGGAAATTGAGATGGCGCACCACGCCTGTATCAGGGCCAGAAGGCAAAGCCAACGTTCAGCCAATAGGCCAGACTGTGCAAGAAGAAGGGAGGAGTACAGACGGGCGAGAGGCGCACTCAAAAAGGCTATCAAGGCGAGCAAGAGAGAGTGCTACCTGCAATTGTGCGACTCTGCTGAGCAAGATCCATGGGGTAGAGCCTATAAAACAATGGTCAAGCGCATCCATGCAGGGAACCAACACCAGCCTTCGATGAGGCCCGACAGGATGACGGAAGTCGTAGAGTGCTTGTTTCCGCGTGGCAGTCTGCTGACCATGCCCGCAGCACAAATGCAGCACCAACAACACATTACACCGGAAATTATCACGGCGGAGGAGGTACTCAAAGTAGCCAAAAACATGGTGGTGTCCAAATCACCAGGTCCAGACGGTATACCGAACCGTGCGCTGAAGCTGGCTTTGACGCTGAAAGCCGAACAATTTGCCGATATTTTTAATGCCTGCCTGCAAGAAAGGATCTTTCCACTGGTCTGGAAAGTCCAAAACCTGCTGCTCTTGCCGGAGCCGGGTAAGCCACTAGGGGAGCCGTCTTCGTATCGACCGATTTGCCTAATTAACAACATTGGGAAAGCTTTTGAAAAGCTGCTGGCAGCAAGGCTAAGCCATGCGATAGACAGAGCCGGCGGGCTGTCCCTGCACCAGTATGGGTTTCGCAAGGCGAGGTCAACCATTGACGCCCTAAGCAGGGTGGTCGATCTAGCAGCTAGTGCTATTCAGGGCACCAGGTGGGCAGGAGGCGACAAGAAGTATTGCCTTATTGTGACGCTGGACATCAAGAATGCATTCAATACTGCCAATTGGAGCGTCATCCTCAACGCACTGGATACTCTGCACGTCCCCCTATACCTTCAGGACACGGTGAGGAGTTACTTTGAAGGTCGGGTGCTGCGATATCAGACCAGCGAAGGTACCAGAGAGCACAACGTTTCTGCAGGAGTGCCCCAGGGATCTGTACTTGGGCCGCTACTGTGGAACGTTATGTACGACGGTGTTCTTAGGCTTCAACTTCCGGAGGAGGTGCACATTGTTGGTTTTGCCGATGATGTTGCTATCGTCGTCGTGCGCAAAGATCTGGATAAAGCTGAGACTACATGCAATACATGCATTGCCTGCGTGCAGGACTGGCTCACCCAGGCGGGACTGGAGCTGGCTGCGCACAAAACGGAGGCGGTCCTAGTGAGTAGTCGCAAGACGGTGGAAACGGCAAGAATATTGGTGGGCAGCACTACTATTATGTCCAAGCGGGCCATCAAATACCTCGGCGTGATGCTGGACACGAGACTGTCATTTAAGGAGCATATGCAACACAATGCAGCCAAGGCAGCTGGGGCTTACCGAGCACTTTCGCGCATAATGCTCAACACGCGTGGGCCAAAGCAGGAGCGTCGGCGCTTTCTAATGAGCGTAGTACGTTCCACCATTTTGTATGCAGCGCCGATCTGGTGGAGAGCCGTGCAGGTTCAGACCTACCGACGGGACATAAGCGCAACTTACCGCCTTTGCGCTATCAGGGTATGCTGTGCGTTTAGGGCAGTTTCCGACGAGGCTGCTCTAGTTATTGCTGGCATGATACCCATTGTAAATTATTTCGTTTATCTTGAGTAGCGTAATAAAGAATATAAAAAAAAAAAAAACACACACACAACACCGTGTGGTGGGCGGTTGTAGAATACCCACCACAGCATGCCATAGCTTGTCGTAAGAGGCGACTAAATGGCCCTAAGGCAGAGTCCAGTAATGCCTTAGGTAGGACCTCTGGAACCCACATCTGAACAGATGTAACCTGGGCTGACGGTCAACAGTATTCTATCACCTGAGTAAGCGGAGTGAAATCTAGCCGAAATGGCTGATAGGCTAATGCAGTTACCGCCTCCATCCCGTTAAAACATGGCAAGTCTCCAGGATACGATTTCTGGATCGTCGTCATTAAGTTGGCAGTTCCGGTTTAGATGTAACATCCCTGATTAACGCGGATCTGGCTCTGAACGCCCGACCCCATGAAGGCGGGTGTCAACCCTAGCGTGGCCTCACTGCTTGCATAGACAACCACGAGATTATAACGCGATGGAACAACGATCAGAGACAACGACCCAGGAGTTGGGACCCGACAGAATGAGCAACCAAACAACACCCCAAATCGAAGGAGAGAGATACGCTTTTAGAAATACCTGTGCGGTATTTGCTAGAAGCAGTATGATGGCAAAGTCACCGACCAAAGTTTCGACGGTAGCGGTGCAGCAGCTACATCATGTAGCGGATACACCAGCAGAGCAATCAGGAAGAACAGCGCTCAGTGATCTTAGAGAGGAAATCTCCAAACTGGTCGAAATGTTAGAAGATGGCAAGAGTCGATTCACCAACCGATGCGTGATTCGATCGAGAGCATAAGGGCGCTCTACGAGCTAGTAGCTATACAGCTGCGTGATAATAGAGCGAAGGCCGTGATACGGATGCACCAAGCTTCCCAGACGTCGCCAGTCTTCGGAAAGGCCACCGAAAATAAGAGGAAGCAAAATTCGGTGCGTAAACCCGCCACTAAGAGGAGCAAAGGAGTGACGACCACGCAGACCTCAACCTGCACCCCAGCGACGGAAGAATCAGAGCCGGAAAGTGCGACGAAGGGTCCCTCACGCAAAGAGGGGGAGCAATGGACTACGGTGATAAGGAAGGTGAAAAAAGTGCGTCAGCCAAGCAAAAGGAGCATGTGTCTCTCGGATTAGAGAATGGTAAACATTAAAAACTGCTTTAAATGCATGGAGTTTGGGCACTTTGCAAGGGACTACACGAGCGCGGTGGACAGGTCCAAGCAATGCCGAAGATGTGGTCAAAACGACCACAAAGCAAAGGACTGCACGGCAAAGCCTCAGTGTATGCTGTGCAAGGATAACAAATCAAGAGATGACCATACGGCTGGCAGTGGAAAATGCCCCGTATTTAGAAGAGCTCTCGCAGAAAGAAGATGAAAATAAAACAGATTAATCTTAACCACTGTGAGGCCGCACAGTCCCTTATGCTGCAGTCGGCTAGAGAGAAACAGACCGACGTCATAATCATTTGCGAGCCGTTCAAACGGATACCAGGTTGCGGATGGGTAGCCAACAGAGACGGTAAGGCAGCCATTTGGTCCATACACACGCCACCCCGAGCAGTCAATGCAGACCATAATGGTTTTGTGAGGGCACGGATTGGCAACGTAACATTTTGTAGCTGTTACGCACCTCCAAGCTGGGAACTGGAAAAGTTTTAGACCATGCTGGCAGAGATCGTCGATGATGCCCGTGGAAGATTCCCGCTAGTTATAGATGGCGACTTCAACGCTTGGGCCGTAGAATGGGGCAGCAAGGAAACAAACAGCAGGGGTTACTGCCTCCTGGAGGAGTTCTCTGCACTGGATGTTACTCTGATGAATGACGGGAAAACGCTAACTTTCCGAAAGGCTGGTAGTGGATCCATTATTGACCTCACCCTTATGAGTCGCTCGTTAGGAAGGGGGGTAAAATGGAAAGTAAGCGAAGAATTCACCTTAAGTGACCACCAGGCGATCTACTACGAACTGCACAGAAGCTCTGCAAAAAAGCCTCCTAAACTTACAGGACCGAAGTGGAGAGACGGTTGCCTTGACGAGCATACTGCTAGGATACAAGGAATGGAAAAGTGGCTCCGCGGAAAATATGGCAAAACAGTTGGAAAGGAACCTTGCTGATGCTTGCGACGCATCAATGCCTAGGCGGAAACCAAGCAGACGTTGATCACCCTGCTACTGGTGGAATGATGAGATCAACCAGCTAAGGAAAAAATGTCTACGAGCAAGAAGAATGTCTCAGAGAGCAAGAGATCGACCGGATTTTCATATAAGAGATGAAGACTTTCGGAGGGCTAAACGGGATCTGAAGCACAGCATCAAGTAAAGCCAATTGCTTCCGCCAGGTATGTGAAGAGGTCGATATTAACCCATGGGGAACAGCCTACAAGCTGGTCACAAAAAAGCTTAAGAGCCAAGCCACGCAACGGATCACGTGCCCAGTGGAGCTACGTAAAATCGTAGTGGCGTTGTTCCCACAGTGCCCACGGGTGCAGTTGGAAAGACCCCCACTTGATTCGGAGCACATAAGCCCAGTGACGATTGACGAACTGACTACTGCAACCAAACAGTTTGGCGATCAAAAGACCTCAGGGCCTGATCGTATCCCAAACAAGGTACTGAAGCTGGCAGTCGCTGCAAGACCCCAGGAGTTTGCGGACATCTACACTTGCTGCTTACAGGGGGGAGTGTTCCCAAGCATATGGAAAGTTCAGCACCTCATCCTGCTGCCAAAAGGAGACAAACCAGTTGACGAGCCTTCGAGCTATAGACCGATTTGCTTTCTCGACACTGCAGGAAAGATACTGGAAAAAATTATCTACGGAAGACTGCTGGCGATCCTGGAAGCCAGAGAGGCACTATCGGAATTCCAATACGGATTCCGCAAAGCTCGGTCAACTGTAAATGCGATCAAGGAAGTAGTGGACATTGCTACAAAAGCGATTAAAGGGACTAGATGGAGATGGGGTGACAAGGAATATTGTGCAGTAGTGACGCTGGATATCCGGAACGCGTTCAACTCGGCGAGCTGGACTCACATCTTCAGTGCCCTAAGAAGGATAAGACTACCGTCTTGTCTAATGAGAATTATAATGAGCTATCCTTCAGACAGGACCTTAGAATACGACACAGAGGATGGATCGAAGCCATATATGGTAACTGCAGGAGTTCCACAGGGCTCAGTACTGCGGCCTCTCTTATGGAACGTGATGTATGACGAAGTACTTAGGCAACATCTGCCCGAGAGATGTAGGCTCATAGGATTTGCAGATGACCTGGCCCTCGTAGTGGTGGCAAAACAAGTACGGAAAGTAGAAGCGGCGGCTAACAAAGCTATTAAAACAATAGCATCATGGTTGCGCGACGCAAGCCTGGATCTAGCAGAGCACAAAACCGAGGCAGTTTTAATAACGAGCAGGAAAAAAACTGAATTTATGGAGGTTGAAGTTGGTAATGTGACCATCAAATCAAATGCTGGATAACAGACTTTGTTACCGACCGCATATTGAGTATGTCAGTAGGAAGGCATCAAAGTTGCAGGCGGCTCTCTCCCGGATGCTGCCAAACCTAGGTGGACCCAGGGGTGCAAGACGCCTACTTCTTGGAAAGGTAGTGGCGTCAGTCGCTTTATATGATGCACCAATTTAGGCTACAGCCCTAGTCGGAAACACGAGCCTACGAAGGAAGCTGGCAGCGCCGTACCGACTGAGTGCACTTCGTGTAATATCAGGATTTCGCACGGTTTCAGACGACGCAGCACTGGTGCTAGCGAACATGATGCCTGTGGACCTACTCGCGCGCGAGATGATGGAAATTCACGCCTGGAGGGAGTCAATGGGAGGCATCGCACCGACCCAAGAGGTAAGGAGGTCAGAGAGATTGGCGTCCTTGGCCATGTGGCAGGCCAGATGGACCTTCTCAACGAAAGGTAGATGGACGCATAGACTCGTTCCAAGAATCCAGGAGTGGATAGAACGGCGCAGAGGCTCTACTAACTTCCATCTGACGCAATTCCTAACCGGAAGCGGAGGGTATTGGGAATATTTGTTTAAGTACAGGCACGAGGACTCACCGCAATGTCCGGCTTGTCCAGGCTGCGATGAAGATCCAGAGCATGTCCTTTACCACTGCCCGAGATATTTACCAGGAGCAACACCCCTTCCCCCAGTGGAAGAATTGATGAAGCATATGATGGAATCGGACGCAAACTGGAACGCAGTAGCCCAGAGGATCATTCGCATTCAGAACGACCTCCGGAGATGGGAAAGAGAGCGACGCGAAGCAGCGAATAATACACAGGTGGAGAGAGGGACTGCCCGAGTACTGGGTGAATAGGAAGACTGCCTTTTAGGCAACTTATCCCCGCGAAGTAATACTTAACCGTGATCCCACGGGGATGATGTGTGTTGTTGTGCAGGGTGAGTTTAGTACGTGGAAATCGTGCATGCTGGTGGTACGGGCCACCAGTATCTTTAGAAGATTCTCACCCTTCATGGCGTTCCATGTAAAAAAAAAAAAAACACACACACAAACACACACACTGTGGCTCACGCCACTGCTAAGGCACTGTTTGCAGCAGATAACATAAACTCGCCGTTTTTAAAACGACATAATCTCGCGCGATATTATGACGTGACCATACCTGATAAGTTGCCATTAGAATTACTAATCAATTAAATTATTTTTGGAAAATAGTCGTAGTGATTAAATAATTGGCTAGTGAAAAATTTATGATTATTTAATGATTACAATTACAAATAATCAAAAAATAATATAAAATTACCATATATTAAAAATAATTGAAAATAATGGAAAATAATGGTTTTAATATTTTTCCATTATTTTCCATTATTTTCAATTATTTTCCATTATTTTCCATTTTTTCCATTTTTTCGACTATTTGAGACTATTTTGAGAAAAACAAATTATTTTCAATGTTTGTAAGCCGATCTTGTACAGAAACATTGTTGTTATTAAATGTGATGTTGAAAATAATTTGTTTTTCTCAAAATAGTCTCAAATAGTCGAAAAAATGGAAAATAATGGAAAATAATGGAAAATAATGGGAAATAATTGAAAATAATGAAAAATAATGGAAAATACTAAAACCATTATTTTCCATTATTTTCAATAGTTTATGGTAATTTTCCATTATTTTTCGATTTTTTGTAATCCCAATCATTAAATAATTGTGTGAAACCAAAAATAATCGTAATTTAATCATTAGTTCATATTTAAACAAAACTAATCTAATTATTAATGACTACCATTAATAATCATTACTTAACAGGTATGGACGTGACTATTTGCACACAGAACCCTTAACACAGCTATGTAAACTGCTATAAAGTATATATTTGTTTTATTTAATTTAATTTTAATTTTGTGTCAACTGCTATTAGTTGACAATAAACCAACAAATAAATAATGTGACCCTATGGGATATTTCGCCTTTTCACCTTAACAGTTTCCGGGGTGGCTGCGTGGAAGCAGTGCGATGCTCAGAACTCACTGCACGTACTGTGCCTTCCGGTCCTAGTTACACTTCCTTTGAAGCATCACTGCAACAATATTGTCCGGTGTAATATATCTCTCTGTTTCTTGAAACACAAACAAGTAAAAACATTGCAGTCGGACGCAACCGACTGCTGTATACTATGATACCATTGTACATAGCTGTGTTTAGGATTCGGTGTGCAAATAGTAATATATGGGGGTTTTGGGTATAAATATCAGGCAGAAGGGGTTGGCGTGACATCCCGATTTGTGATTCATATCTGTGGTGGATGGCACCTTCTATCCCTCTACCAAGTTTTGTGACTCTAGCCCAAAAACTGAGAGCGACATAGAGTTTTCGGATTTTAGAAGGTGGGCGGTATAAGTGGGCGTTGCATCCAGCTATCTTGAAATCAAATTTTGTGACTCTAGCTTAAAAGCCGGTAAAAATACTTTCATTACGGTTTTTTTTAGGGCGGTGGGGCATGGCCCGTTGTTTGGGAGCGTGGCAACCAAAGTTTTGATGCATTTCTGTGTCAGATGTCAGCATCTACCTTTATGTAAATTTTGGTGGCTATAGCTTCAAAACTATAGAAGATACAGGCATCTTTGTCTATAATTGGAGGGGGCTGGGGGATAAGGTGGGCGTGGTATCCAAACTTTTGATGCAGTTTTTTTTTGGATGCCATCAGCTATTTTAACCCAAATTTGGTGACTCTAACTGCTAAAATGTGGAATAAATATGTGTTTTATCATAACATACCTTTGGTATCAAAGTATAAAAAAAAAAAGTAAGTGAGCAGTCGGGTGATGCTGACTTGCCCATTCGCTAAAGATAGTGGCAGAAGAAACGATGACCCGAAAGAAGCTTTGTAAGTATTAAACTATTCGTAATTCGTTTATCTATATATACAAAAAAATTTGTCCTGACTGACTGACTGACTGATTGTTGAGAGACCCGAGTGCAGGAAATGCAGGCCCCAATGCAATAAGACCCCAAAAGAAAAATTGGGGCCTTATTTCATTATGAAATAAGTCCCAAAAAAAAAAATGAAATAAGGCCCCATGGAGATTAAATAAGGCCCCAAAAAAAAATGAAATAATGCCCCAAATATTGGGGTGTTATTTCAAATGAAATTGGAATATTTGGTGAAAATTTCAGCCTTCTAGCTCTTTTCGTTTAGGCTGTGGGTCTCTCAACAATCAGTCAGGACAAACTCTTTTATATATATAGATAAGCACGCTCCAATACATAATTGTATGGAAGGTGCCCCAAGGAGTTGTCGGGTCGGGTCCAAATTTTGCATCCATAATTTTTTTACACGCCTCCATGTCCTGACCAAGTTTCGTTTAGATTGATTAATTTTAAAGCATAGCTCTAGTACAAAAGTTGGAAAAGAAAGGTCTAAGGTGTTCAGGAGGTACCCGAAGGATTTGTGCAAAATAAAATTTATTTCACTTTCAACCTGAATGGAATACTGCCTACTAGCTTTTGTCGTTTAGGCTGGCGCTGAGAAATAACACCCCAATGCAAAAAAGCCCCCCACCAAAAAAAAACAAGTAAAAACGTTGCAGTCGGACGCAACCGACTGCGATATACTTTGATACCAGTGCACATAGCTGTGTTAAGGATTCTGAGTGCAAATAGTAATATATGAGGGTTTTGGGTATAAAATTGGAGACTCTAGCTCAAAAACTGACAAAGCTATAGAGGTGGGCGGTATAAGTGGGCGTGGCATCCAAAACATTGATGCAGATCTGTTACGGATGCCACTAACAATGTTCATACCAAATTTGAAGAGCCTAGCTCAAAAACTGAGAGAGATATAGCGGTGGGCGGAATAAGTTGGCGTGGCATCCAAAACATTGATGTACACCTGCTACGGATGTCACTACCAATGTTCATACCAAATTTGGTGACTCTAGGTTAAAAACTGGCGAAGATACATGCCTTCCGGTTTTTTTTAGGGTGGTGGGGCATATCCCGTTGTTTGGGGGCGTGGCATCCAATGTTTCATCATGTCATCAGCTATCTTGCCATCAAATTTGGTGACTCTAGCTGCTAAAATGTGGGATATATTTGTGTTTTATCGATTCGCACATCGAGGTGTATCGACTTGTTATCGATTTCCCAGGCCCCCTGAGGTCGTAGAGCCCTACATTTAACACTTTGTCTGACGAAGGCATGTACCAAGATATTTGCAAAGTTGCAAGGCTCTAGCTGTAAGGGTGTCGAAAAAAGTTGCGTTCATACGGACGGACGGACAGACGGACGGACAGACGGACGGACAGACACCATGACGGACATTGCACAAACCCAATATACTATGATACCTTTGGTATCAAAGTATAAAAATTGGGGTCTTATTTCCTAATAAAAATTAAATAGGACCCCAAAATATCCAAACAAAAATTGGGGTTTTATTTCCCAATCAAAATGAAATAGCACCCCAAAACTAAAAACAAATAGTTTTGGAGTCTTATTTCATTTCTGATTTGGGGTCTTATTTCATAAAAAAAATAGTTTTTAGAAAATTAATCCCCAAAAAGGAAATAACACCCCAAATTATATGAAAAATCTTTGTTGTTGTGTACTATGTAAATTGTTGGGGCCTTTTTTTTTTTTTTTTGGTGGGGGGCTTTTTTGCATTGGGGTGTTATTTCTCAGCGCCAGCCTAAACGACAAAAGCTAGTAGGCAGTATTCCATTCAGGTTGAAAGTGGAAGTTGAAATGAATTTTATATTGCACAAATCCTTCGGGTACCTCCTGAACACCTTAGACCTTTCTTTTTCCAACTTTTGTACTAGTGTTATGCTTTAAAATAATCAATCTAAACGAAACTTGGTCAGGCCATGGAGGCGTGTAAAAAAATTATGGATGCAAAATTTGGACCCGACCCAACAACTCCTTGGGGCACCTTCCATACAATTATGTATTGGAACGTGCTTATCTATATATATAAAAGAGTTTGTCCTGACTGATTGTTGAGAGACCAACAGCCTAAACGAAAAGAGCTAAAAGGCTGAAATTTTCACCAAATATTCCAATAAGGTTGAAAGTGAGCACTAAGAAAGTTATTTTATTTTGGACAACTCCTTCGAGTACCTCCTAAACACCTAAGTCCTTAATTTCCCAACTTTTGTACTAGAGCTATGCTTTCAAATTAATCAATATGAACGAAGCTTGGTCAGGACATGAGGACGTGTAAAAAAATTATGGATGCAAAATTTGGACTCACCAAATATTCCAATCAGGTTGAAAGTGAGCACTAAGAGAGGATTTTTATCTATCTATATAAAATAGTTTGTCCTGACTGACTGACTGACTTACTGATTGTTAAGAGACCCACAGCCTAAACGATAAGAGCTAGAAGGCTGAAATTTTCACAAAGTAAGCCATTCAGGTTGTTTTACCTACATACTTGCTAATTATCAAACAAAACTTAACACACAAATACCTATTGCCATTTTTGTTTTGATATAATTTTCGAGCTGACATTTGTAACTTTGGTTGCTGTTGCAAATGCACATATGTTCATACATACTCATGTATGTACGTACATTTAACATTCTTTTGTACATACATATATATATAACAAAATATGCAAGTGCAAATATATGTATATACAGTGCAAAAACAAACGCAGTAACAAATAGAAACTTAAGAAAATGTAATCTGCATACATATGTATGTATATTTAGTGCAAAAAAGTTGTATAGATATGTACATATGTACATACATTCAATTTGTATTTGTTTTTTATATCGAGCCCTTTGCACGAAAATAATTAATCTTGAACATCTTTGTATAGTGGTAGATTTGCTTACTTGCTGCTTATCTAACTCAGACGTTACGTCGTACCACACAATCATTGTTGACATACAATTTTGAACAAGCAAGCAAAGCACATATGTATGATTGTATGTATTTGTAAAGTATGTGGTTTTTGGGTATAAAAAGGCAGGCAGAAGGGGTAGGCGTGACATTCAGATTTGTGATGCATATCTGTGGCGGATGGCACCTTATATCTTCCTATCAAGTTTGGAGACTAGCGCAAAAACTGAGAAAGATATTTAGGTGGACGGTATAAGTGGGTGTGGCATCCAATATTGCACATTTGTTACGGATGTCACTAACAATGTTTCCAAATTTGGTGACTCTAGCGTAAAAACTGGGAAAAATATAGAAATTTCAGATATAGATAGAGATAGATATAGAGTTTTCAGATTTTAGAAGGTGGGCGGTATCAGTGGGGGCGTGGCATCCAAAGTTTTAATGCATATCTTTGTAAGACTTCAGCATCTACCTTCCCATCAAATTTCGTGAGTATAGCTTTAAAACTGTGGGAAATACAGTCATTTTCGATTATAACTGAAGGGGGGCTGGGGCGGAAGAGGTGGGCGTGGCATCCAAACTTTCGATGCAGTTTTTGAGGAATGTCATCGGCTATCTTGCCTACAAATTTGGTGACTCTAGCTGTTAAAATGTGATATATATATGTGTTTCATCGATTTGCACATCGAAGTATCAATTTGTTATCGATTTCCCAGGCCCCTGAGGTCGTAGAGCCAAATTTAACACTTTGTCTGACGAAGGTATGTACCAAGATATTTGCAAAGTTGCAAGGCTCTAGCTTTAAGGGTGTCGAAAAAAGTTGCGTTCAAACGGACGGGCGGACGGACGGACGGACAGACACCTTGACGGGCATTGCATAAACCCAATATAATATGATACCTTTGGTATCAAAGTATATTGACGCGTCTGATTCTTAACCTCAATGGTGGCGTGAAAAAGAGAATATTAAATATTTTGCTAATATGTTGTTAAACATTAACTTATTTATTTTATATATATTGCTAAAATTTTGTACAAACTATTGGCGGACGAAGCAAGCGAGCGCCTTACTAGTTTATCTATATATATAAAAGAGTTTGTCCTGACTGACTGACTGACTGACTGACTGATTGTTGAGATACCCACAGCCTAAACGATAAGAGCTAGAAGGCTGAAATTTTCACCAAATATTCCATTCAGGTTGAAAGTGAGCACTAAGAAAAAGCACTAAAAAAAAGAAGGATTTTTAATTTGGACCACTCCTTCGAGTACCTCCCATACAAAACAATGCCTAAAATAGTTTTGCACACCAGAATATGTTACGGGGGTGGTTTTATCGGTAAATATGCACAAGTGGGGCTGCAGCCCAAAAGTGCTCCAAATTTTTATACTTTGATACCAAAGGTATCATAGTATATTGGGTTTGTGCAATGTCCGTCATGGTGTCTGTCCGTCCGTCTGTCCGTCCGTCTGTCCGTCCGTCCGTATGAACGCAACTTTTTTCGACACCCTTACAGCTAGAGCCTTGCAACTTTGCAAATATCTTGGTACATGCCTTCGTCAGACAAAGTGTTAAATTTGGCTCTACGACCTCAGGGGGCCTGGGAAATCGATAACAAGTCGATACACCTCGATGTGCAAATCGATAAAACACAAATATATCCCACATTTTAGCAGCTAGTCACCAAATTTGATGGCAAGATAGCTGATGACATTCCCCAAAAAATTGCATCAAAAGTTTGGATGCCACGCCCACCTTTTCCGCCTCCAGCCCCCTCCAATTATAAACAAAAATGCCTGTATCTTCTACATTTTTCAAGCTATTGCCACCAAAATTGACATGAAGGTAGATAATGACATCTGACAAAGTTATGCATCAAAACATTGGATGCCACGCCCCCAAACAACGGGATATGCCCCACCGCCCTAAAAAAAACCGGAAGGCATGTATCTTCGCCAGTTTTTAACCTAGAGTCACCAAATTTGGTATGAACATTGGTAGTGACATCCGTAGCAGGTGTACATCAATGTTTTGGATGCCACGCCCACTTATTCCGCCCACCGCTATATCTCTCTCAGTTTTTGAGCTAGGCTCTTCAAATTTGGTATGAACATTGTTAGTGGCATCCGTAACAGATCTGCATCAATGTTTTGGATGCCACGCCCACTTATACCGCCCACCTCTATAGCTTTGTCAGTTTTTGAGCTAGAGTCTCCAATTTTATACCCAAAACCCTCATATATTACTATTTGCACTCAGAATCCTTAACACAGCTATGTGAACTGGTATCAAAGTATATCGCAGTCGGTTGCGTCCGACTGCAACGTTTTTACTTGTTTTTAAATGTTTTTTATCACTAATATATGGTAGCCCATGGCATATGATGGTGGGGGACGCCCTGGTTCGACAGATTTACCAAACTTTCAAACGCCGTAGAAGCAGTGGCTCACGCCACTGCTAAGGCACTGTTTGCTATGTTTCGCATATCGCGCGAGATTATGTCGTTTTGAAAACGGCGAGTGTTGAGCTACTGAGCTTTTTCAGCAGCTATAGAATAACGACAATTTGTCTTAGTTTTGATTCATATATTTAAGCCACTCAGGGCATATAGTAAATATAAATTAATTGTAAGTTTTTGTGTTAATACAACTCAGCAGGCAGACACGAAATTGCCTCTGCTGATTACGAACGAAGAATGGTTTTGGCAAGTCGATCCGAAGTGATCGATGCGCAGCGAAACGAATTGACTGGAGTGGTTAGCGAATCTAACTTAACTAAACTTTGGCTGCGCCAAAGCCGAATACAAAGGGCATGCAATGCAAGACAATTGCTAAACGGTTAACATAGTTGATGCTACGCAGAGCAATTAACATAATTGTGAGCGCAGCTTCGCTGTTGCTGCTTATGCTGTAGTGATGCTGCCGCTTTTTGGCTGCATAGCCAAACATACTCCCCCCGTTGAAGGACTACGGCTTTCAACAACATCCTGTTTGGGTAGGACGCAAAGCTTTCGAACAGCACGTTTAGTTGTTCCGGTGGCAGTCCTGAGCGTAGCTACACGTACTACGCCATCAGCTCCAGCTACTAGCTTGATGACTCGTGCCAATGGCCACTTGAGCGGAGGCAGATTCTCGTCCTTGACCATGACAACATCGTTGACGCACAGGTTGGCCTGAGATGTACGCCATTTCGACCGTTGATTTAGGAGCGTCAGATACTCCTCTCGCCAACGGCCCCAGAAGATTTGCTGGTAGTATGAGATCCTCTGCCAGCGATCCAATCGATTAAAGTTTAGCCCTGTGAGATCAGGTTCGGGAAACAAGGCCAGTGGAGCTGTACCCAGAAAATGCGCTGGCGTCAACACATCGAGGTCGGCAGGATTCTCTGAAATGGGAACTAAAGGTCTCGAATTAATTATGGCGGCGATATGGCATAGAAGAGTGCGAAGGTCATCTGATGGAAGTATAGAGGGGCCAACAGCTCTATAAAAGTGATGCTTAGCCGTCTTAACTGCTGCCTCCCAAATACCGCCAAAGTGGGGCGAACGAGGTGGAATAAAACGCCATTCGATGTTGTCCAGCAAGCAGAAATCGTTGACCGCCTGCTGGTGCTTGCTGCTAAGGAACAACTGCCGTAGATCCGCCAACTCGTTTTTGGCTCCAACGAAGTTAGTGGCATTATCCGACCATATGCGATACGGTTTACCACGAGTCAGTATGAACCGCTTTAATGCACTTAGGAACGCTCCTGTGGACAGATCGCTTACAAGCTCGAGGTGCACAGCCTTCGTTGCAAAACATATAAACACGCAGACGTAGCATTTTACAGGTCCGCGAGTTCGAACTTCGTTTTTGCAGAAGAATGGGCCACAGAAGTCGACGCCCGTTACAGTAAACGCATGCGCTCCAGTCACTCGATCCTTGGGTAGGTCCGCCATGATATGCTCAGCCAAGCGTGGCTTAGCTCGAAAACACATCGTGCATTTGGCAACAACTACTGAGACTGTCTTGCGTCCTCCAATGGGCCAGTACTGCAGTCGAATATGCGCAAGAAGCGAGCGAGGTCCAGAATGCAACGTGCGGCGATGAAAATGCATAATTATTGCGCGAGTCACTGGATGCTTTCTTGGCAATATTGCAGGGTGCTGAGCCTCGAAGTTTAACGCCGAATTCTTTAAACGTCCACCCACACGAAGCAGTCCATTTTCGTCAACAAAAGGTGCCAGAGACGCTAATGAGCTGGATGACGGAACCTGAAGACCGTTCTTCAAACGACTGTAGTCCTCAGCCAAATGCATCATTTGAATGTAACGGATCAGCATTCGTTCACCTTGGCACACATCCTCTGCGATAAGTCCAGGGTGCCTGATGCGATGACCAAACTTGTGTATGTAGGCAAATACATGCTTGAGTTTATCCCAGGAGTTGGCATATTTGCAGCTGGCAGCAAGATCTTCGTTGTTGACAGTCGCAATGAGGACCTTTTTTCTCATTTCTGGCAGTGCTTTAATGGCGAGACAGGATTGTGGCCATTCATTTTTGTCCTTTGTGAGAAATTCCGGACCATGAGCCCAAAGTGATGACTCTATCAACTCACTAGGCAGCGCTCCTTGTGACAAAATGTCAGCAGGGTTGACTTTGGTGGGTACATAGCGCCATTCCATTCCGGCAGTAATATCTTGGATTAAAGAAATTCGATTAGACACAAATATTTGAAATCTTGAGGGCTCATCCCGTATCCATGATAAGACTACTGCAGAATCAGACCAACAATAAAAAGGACAACGAAACAAGTCCATTTGCTTTACTTCTCTCATAAGTCGTGCCAGCAAAACTGCCCCACATAGCTCCAGCTTAGGTACAGTAAGGGTTTTCAACGGAGCTACACGAGATTTAGCACAAAAAGATGCACTTCTCGCCTTCCCTGAGTCATAGAGACAATGTAGATGCACCCACCATAGGCATCTATGGAGGCGTCGCAAAATCCATGTACGCCTATTGCGCCCTGATGCAGCTGAGCCAAACGTGGAAACTTCAATTGCTGCGTGCTGCCAATATCCGACGACAAACTAAGCCACGATGAATTAAGTGCTGCAGGTAGACTCTCATCCCAATCCACCTTTTCTCTCCAGAGCTGCTGCAAAAAGAGTTTGGCCTTTGTAATGACCGGCCATATAAGGCCGAGAGGGTCATAAAATCGCGCAACTGCCGACAAAACCGATCGTTTCGTTGGCTTTAAAGGAGCACGAATTGGCGAAAATGAAAACAAAAGAGCGTCAGACACAGGATCCCATGCGAGGCCAAGCGTTTTTGTTATGTCGCTGCCATCATCAAACTTGAGAAACGTATCCTTATCAGAATCTGGTATTTTCTGCAGCACAGATGAGTCGTTTGAGCACCATTTTCGAATTTTAAAGTTTCCACGATCCAGTAGACCCGTAACTTGAGCCAATACATCCAGCACTTCAGAAGCAGAGCTGCCACCAGTTATCAAGTCATCCACATAGAAATCTCTTTTGACTATCTTTGAGCCGACTGGAAACGAAACTTGCTCGTCAGATGCAAGCTGCTGCATGGCACGAACCGAAAGAAATGATGCAGATGTCGTGCCGTATGTGACGGTGTCCAACTTGTACACTTGCATCCTTTGATGAGATGAGTCCCGCCACAAAATGCACTGCAAATAGCTGTCAGATTCATCCATCCTGACGCAACGGTACATTTTACAGATGTCCCCTGTTAGCGCTACTGGAAATGTTCTAAACTGCAGCAAAGTGTTGAAAAGCTTGGGCTGTAATGTTGGACCTGACATAAGCAACTCGTTTAAAGAGTATCCTGATGATGTGCTCGCAGAACCGTCGAAAACAACACGAAGTTTGGTTGAAGTGCTTTCCTCCTTAATGACGCAATGATGTGGCAAAAAATATTTACAGAGACTACGAGATTCTTCTGGAACAAGGGACATGTGTTGTAGGGATAAGTACTCAGCAATAAATGCCGAATACTGAGCCTTGAGCTGAGGACGACGGTCGAGCTTTCTCTCCAAGTTTAGAAAGCGACGATATGCTTGCTGGTAAGAATCGCCAAGCATATTCAAACTAGTTTTAATGGGTAGACGAACTGAGTATTCGCCTGTAGGCAAGCGCGAAAAGTTGGCAACAAAGTGATCCTCGCAATCCTGCTCTTCTTTCGTGTACCTGTAGCTTAACTCATCGAAGCCTTCTATCTCCCAAAACCTGCGCACAACCTCGTCCATCTTCGTGTCAGATTCTATACTTGCACTTTCAGTAGATTGGCTAGCTAGTAACACTGAGTTTTGGCGCATCTGCTTCCCACCGGAGACTATCCATCCAAACCGAGTTTTCTGGAGAAGTGGAAGATCATCAGACAACTTGATTTGACCTACACAAAGGAGTTCGAAGAATAAGCCTGCCCCAATTAGCAAGTCTATCTTGCGAGATCTATAAAATTCTGGATCTGCCAGGCGAATATTTGCGGGTAAATTCCAAGTTTCGGGGCTTAAGGTTAGGCCTGGTTGGTTCTCAGTTATGGCTGGAGCAACTAAAGCTGTGATGTTCGTCTGATATTCCGAGTTTTGAGATTTTAAATGCACATCAACTGAGAATCCATCTGAGCGAAAGTTGGTTTGGCCTAATCCGGTTACACTAGCTGTTGATTTGGTTCGCTTAAGCTGCAATTGATGAGCCAAAAACGAGGTAATAATGTGCAATTGCGACCCAGAGTCGAGCAATGCACGGCATGGCACCCATTGGCCAGAGCGATTCTTTATGTTGACAACAGCAGTGGCAAGAAGAACAAGATCTGGATTTTGTTGCTGAGCTAACAGAGAGGTAGAGTGCGGCGGAACATATTGGCTGCTTAGCGACGTATCATATTGAGGAGCAATAAGTGAAGCGTTCGCAACGCATTGGGCTCGCGGCAATGTAGATTGAGAGTTCAGATGCAATAAGGTGTGATGTTTGCTGCCACATGTACGGCAGGCAGCTGAACTACAATTTCGCAGCTGATGTCCCTTTTTTAAACAATTCAGGCAAAGTGATAGCCGCTTAGCTTCTTTAAGGCGGTTCTGGGGCGTTAAAGTTGCAAATTGTGGACACGCGTAAATAGAGTGGCTTGCGTTATGGCAAAAGACGCAACCATTTGCTGCTGGGTTAGTGGCAATTAACGAACTTCTACTGAGGTTAGTCTTTTTGTTCTGTCCCACCTGAGAATTTACTGCATATGCTGCAGTTGCATGCTCCACATTTTCCATCTTCAAACAGCGCCTCTCCAGAAACGTTGTAAACTGTCCACATGTTGGAATTTCATCACTTGATGCTGCTTCTTCCCACTTGGCCTGTGTTACCTTGTCCAGCTTCTGCAAGATTGTGTGCACGATGATGCTGTCAGCAATTTGCTCAACAGTTCCCAAAGATTTCAATGCACGAAGATTTGCATTGATAACATCCGAACTTTCCCTCAGCTTCACTGCCGACGCCGACTCTACCCTCTGAAGCCCTAGAATGTTGACAATGTGTGCCTGAAAAGTTAAACGTTTATTATTAAACCGTTTATGCAACAAGTCTTTTGCCACTGCATAGTTAGCATTGCTGATATCCAGAGATCGGATGGTATCCAACGCTGCTCCCTTCAAACACGTCCGCAGGTGCTGTAGCTTCTCGATGTCTGACAACTGATTATCCTCATCAATAACGGTGGAAAACATCGACATGAAATCCGAATACTCGGTGTAGCCGCCACTAAACTCGGGCAACTTGAGCTCGGGTAAACAGCTGCGTTTGGTAAACGTGATGTTATGTGCCTCCTGTGGCATCGATATATCACCTCTAGGTTAGGTTAGGTTAGAGCGGTTACCAAGGGGGGATACCCCCCTTAGCGCACTTAGGCCGCATTCGGCCCATTGTGATGCCGCGAAGGCTCTGTGACCCCTCTATTACTCTTGGTATGAATCCGCCTCAAGAGTCCATCCTGCGGCTTGGATGAACCTTGCTACATCTTTGGGTCTTTTGCTCGCGAGTTCTGATAGATTATCGAAGAAAAAGTCACCAAGGATTCTTCGCCTAGTTTTACATAGGGCTGGGCATGTGCCAAGAAGGTGAAGGACTGTTTCTTCTTCCTCCTCATCCCGACAACTTCTGCAGAAGTCGTTGTGTGGGACCAGTAGTCTGGCCGCATGTGCCCCCACAAGCCAATGCCCGGTCATCACTCTGGTGACAGTTGAGCACTTTTTTCGGCTTAGAAGGCAGAGCTCATTTGATCTATTTCGGCATCTAGTTGGCCAGGTCTGATGAGCAATGCGTGAGTTGTGGTTAGAGACCTGCCATACTCTGTTGGCTTCTGTCTCGAAGAAGTCTCTTAGTTTGAGTTTACAAGATGCCATAGGTATACCAATGCCCTCTTTGTCTGGAAGAAGTTCCATGGTAGTTCCTAATCTGGCCAGTTGATCCGCGATGCAGTTACCTTCTATATCCCTATGTCCTGGGACCCATATCAGGTATATGTTAAACTGCTTTGCCATCTCACATAGAGATTTGCGGCAGTTATGAACAGCCTTAGAGTTCGATGTGTTTGACTCCAGCGATCTAATTGCTGCCTGGCTGTCTGTGAAGATGTAGATTTCATTGGCATTGCACATATGTGGAATGCAGTTTAGCGACTCCTGAATTGCTAGCACTTCAGCCTGGAAGACGCTGCAGTGATCAGGGAGTCTGAAAGCCTTGCGTAGGTCAAATCTGGCGCAGAAGATGCCGCCCCCTACTTTGCTGTCCAACTTAGAGCCGTCTGTGAAGATTTCTACGGCTTCCGCGGGTCTTGCGGGCAAGCCTTCTTCCCAGTTCTCTCTCGTTGGGATTAAGGTATTAAAGGGAGTGTCTAAATACACCTGTGAGATCTGATAGTCTGTATTGTCTGGTATGAGTGGATTGTCTTCCAAGATTCTTGCATGTCCGAAACCCTGGCCTGTCCACTGTTTGGCTTCCCTCATCCGAAGCGCTGACATATTTGCTATTTTCCGGCCCATCATTTCGACAGGTAGGAGATGCAGTATGGCGTCGAGAGCGTTACCCGGGGTTGTACGTAAGGCTCCTGTAATGCAAAGTGCAGCAGTTCGCTGCACCCTTCCTAGTTTTTTGGTGACTGTTACTTTGTCAAGTGCCGGCCACCAGACAGACACTCCATACAACAGTATCGGTCTGACTACCGCAGTGTAAAGCCAATGGACGATTTGTGGATTCATGCCCCACTTAAGTCCGATTGACTTCCTACAGGCGTATAGGGCAACATTTGCCTTTTTTATACGCTCCTCAGTATTGAGGTTCCAGTCCAATTTCTTGTCTAGAATTAGACCTAGGTATTTAGCTGAGTCACTAAAGGACAATTCAACCCCATTGAGGGTCGGAGGTTGAAGAGACGGAATTTTGTATTTCCTTGTAAACAAGACCAGTTCCGTCTTAGCAGGGTTGATTCCTAACCCAGATCTTTCCGCCCAGCTGGAAAGCCTCGCAAGAGATTCCGTCATACGGTCACATAGCGTCTGCGGGAATTTGCCTGAAAAGGCGATAGCAACATCATCTGCATAAGCTACCACTTTGCACCCTCCCCCATCCATGGATCGCAGCAGTTGGTTGACTGCTACGTTCCATAGGAGAGGAGAGAGGACTCCGCCTTGTGGGGTTCCACGATGGACGGACTTGGTGACAGTCGCTGCCCCCAGTGTCGCCTTTACGATCCTGCATTGTAGCATCTGATCGATCAGGTGCACTGTCAGGGAGTCGACCCCCAAATCCGTCAGCGAGTCAGTGATAGTCTTAGGAGTGACGTTGTTGAAAGCTCCCTCTATATCTAGGAAGGCTACTAGCGTGTAGTTCTTCCTATGTAGAGACTTTTCGATGTATGCAGTAAGCGCATGCAATGCAGTCTCGGTCGACTTGCCTTTAGAGTAGGCATGCTGAACAGGTGAAAGAAGCGATATGGGGATGGTACTTCTCAGATGGAGACAGAGCAGCCTCTCCATCGTTTTCAAGAGAAAAGACGAGAGACTGATAGGTCGAAAATCTTTGGCTGTTGTGTGTGAGGGTTTTCCGGCTTTTGGAATGAATACAACTTTCGATTCCAGCCATAGCCCTGGGATTGTACCACTTTTGAAGATCTTAGAGAAAATGTCTTTTAGCCAGCTGATGGCTGTTTTCCCCGCGGATTGTAATTGAGCAGGAATGATATTATCCGTCCCTGGCGACTTGTAGGGTTTGAAGCTCTTGATTGCCCAGTGGATATTCCTATCGCTGAGCAGTAGCAAGAGCTTCTGTGTCTCCCCGCTAAAAAGCAGATCACCAGGTCTTGGTGATTTGCTTCCCCCCGGAAAATGTGTGTCCAGGAGCAAGGTCAGTGATTCTTCACTGGATGATGTCCACGCACCGTTTGCGTTCTTAATGAACCCTAGAGTCTGAGGAGTTTTGCTCAGCAGCTTCCTTAGTCTGGCTGCTTCGGAAGTGCTTTCTATCTCCGAACAGAAGGTTTTCCAAGAGGTCCGCTTTGCTTTGCGAAGCCCCTTTTTAAAAACGGAGAGCCCTATCTTATAGTCAGCCCATGATTGTTCATCATTTTTAGCCTTGGCTTTATTAAAGAGTTTCCTAGCTGCTGCCCTCAACTCTCCAATTTGAGCAGTCCACCAAGGGGGTTTATTTTTCCTTTTGGTCTGCTAACGGGGCAAGATTCATTAAGGGCGCTTTCACACGCTGTGTTGAATACTTCTATGAGCCGAGTTGCATACTCGGCGGTGTCTGGCCCTTCAGGCGGAGTTTCAGGGAGCTGTCTTTGCAGTGAAACAGTAAAGGTCTTCCAATCAGTTCTTCTTAAGTTTCTGAACTGGATTGGTCTGGGACTACGGATCTGTAGTATAGTTTCAATATACCTATGATCCGAGAAGGAGTGCTCATCTAGCACCCTCCAAGAGAGAATTTGATCCCACAAAGAGGCAGAGACTAGAGTGAGATCTAGAACTTCCCTGCGGTTTTTAACAATAAAGGTCGGGTCCCGACCATTGTTACATAAGAGCATATTTGTATTCAGAAGGTAGTCAAAAATCAACTCACCCCTTGCATTTGTATCAGTGCTTCCCCACTGATGATGATGGGCATTTGCATCGCAACCCACTATTAGCCGGAGGTCTCCCAGCTCACAGTCCGCAATCAGCTGGCGTAGCAGTGGATGCGGAGGATCACCCTGATGGTCGTGGGCGAAGTAGCTAGAGACTAGCCGGATTTTTTCCTTCTCCAGCTCCAGGCATGCTGCAGTGTTGTCTAGGTCACTGTATTTTGGGAGCAAAAATATGTTTAAGTGTTTTTTTGCAAGTATGCAGGTTCTATATCTACCTTCGGATCCAGCTACTAGTAGCTTATAGTCTTGCGTCCTCATTCCAGAAACCCTGCCACCACACACCCAGGGTTCCTGAATAAGGACTAAGTCTACTGTACCCCTCTCCAGGTACAGTAGGAGGGCGGCAGATGCTGCCTTACTGTGGTGGAGGTTTATTTGAAGGAGTCTCAAGGACATCGTTCAAATCTCTCTCCACCACAGTAACATCCGCGTCTTCGTCGTCCTCGACCACAGGATCTTCCCCGCCGTGGCTTAGTCGGGAGAGATCGCGAGCAAGCTCCGATGTCTCAGACACGTAGCTTACATTGTCTGGGGACGTGTCTTCGTCCTGGTCACTTTCCAGATCCAATTCCGGCTCTTGAGTGACCGACCCATTCTTGCTGTCCGAACGGTACACGTTTACAGCCACGGTTTTGAAGCCGTACTGAAGTGTACCCGACTTGGCGAGGTGCTCGACCGTCTTGTCGTTCAGCACCATGATGATCTGCCGCCGGGGTCCGTCTGCCTTTTCCAATTTTGCCACCCGCCAGTCGCCTGACGGCAACTGAGGGTTGCAGAATTGGAAAACCTTGAGGATCTCGGCTGGGTCGTCGGGTTTAGCCGACACCCACACACGAGCCCTAGGCCTGTTAGGCACGTCCTTCCACTCGACAGCCTCCAGTTTGGCCCCAGGGTAAACTTCACCCAGGGCGGAGATGGCCTCCTTGTACAATTGGGCAGATTGTACGTCGGCACATGCGATGACTTTCACGCACCCTTGATGCCAGCCGGCATCTTGGCAAACGGGCGGTGAACATCCCTTCTCTATAATGGTGCGCATGAAGGCACCCTGCAGCTCGTTCTCCACCCACGGCCACTGGTTCCTCGGGATTTGGCCCCCCTCTTTGCCCTTGTCCAGGACTCCGAGAAGGACCTTACCCTTCGTCACCTCGGCGTAGGTTTTGACACCTAACTGCTGACGCGGCCGCTTGGCTTGCGGTGCGCTTGTTTCCGCTTGCTGTCGCTTGGGCTTAGCGGCAGTCGACTCCTTCGCTGGCGCTGGCTTGAAATCAGGCAAAACGGATTTTGCCCACTCCACCAGCTGCGAACCTTCTGGCGATGTGTCTGTGCCAGACAGATTCCGGGTGAGAATACCCGCAGCGCGTCTCTTATCGGAGAAAGAAGGCTTTGGTGGTCCAGCCGTGCCAGACCTTGTCGAGGTTGAGGCTCGGTTTGGGGTGGAGCTTGAGCCCGCCGCATTTCTGCTCTGCGGAGCTCTCGCTGGCACCTTGTATCCGGGCCTTGCCCCACGATTCGGCTGCCTGACTGGAGCCATGCCCCGTGAAGATGGTGTAGCACTGCCCGCTGGCTTACCGGGCAGCGCAGAAGTTGAGGGAGTATTAGTCCCATCCGACTTTGGGCGAGTGTCGGCCTCATTGTTTTGTTTGTTATTCGAATTCATAGTTTTGATTCCCACGAGTAGTAGGGAAGGGGATCGTCACCCGCGGCAGAGCCCATGTACCGCGGGAAGCCTAATTAAAACAGGGTGGGTCGGCTGTTCCCCCTGAGTCCGCATACTAGAGACCGAGCTTCCCCTCGGCCACGCAACCATCGGCATATGCTGTTCCACCTTGGCTTGAGGTGATTTGGAGAGTTGTCTTCTCTCGCCCGACTACAATTAGCCAGCACTCATTGGCAGAGACATGACCTTACCAAGAGCCTGTTTCCAGCCGCCCTCACGAGGAGAGTATAGTCGCACTTCCGCCAGTGCACTACAGATACGGCACGCAGCTTAGATACCAGTACAAGTACCAGCACTAAACACTGCGCGATCATCCCCCTGTAGTACCTGACAGCTGACGGCTTATATCACCTCTAACCGTCGAACAAGCTTGCACTTCGAGCTTACGTTTTTTAATTTCGCGGCGTAAATTTGATTTAATCACAACAATAAGTTCTTCAAAGTCTTCGCGTAATTTGCTACCGATTTCATCGAAGTTAATCTCCTCAAGACTGTCATGAGTTAACACAAATGCCGATTCAGTCTTGTCAATAAGTTCTAAACGCACTTCCAGAAGCTCGTCAGGCATTTGGATTAATTGCTCCGAATTTAATGCACTCGAGATCTTTTGAGCATGGCTATATATTGATTGTGCTTTCCGCTTAAGAAACTCGGCTTTATTCTCAAACGTTAACACAGTTTCATTATGTGCCATCGCTCACACTAAACTTTTAGCAACACAAAAGTAAACAAACCAAAGTCAAATATGTTCGTACAAAAATGTATGTATGTATGTCAAACGCACTTGACAACAGCTGCACAAATTTTAGCAATCACTTGCGCGAGAATAAGCACACGAAATTAGGCAAAGCAACAGAAAGTTAGGTCAATAAACTTCGGCTAACGGCGCGCGAGAGAGCATGCACTTAACCTTCGGTGCAGCAGCCGAAAATAAGGGTCAGTAAACTTTGGCTAGCGGCGCTTTAGCCAACGAACGACAGCGACAGTGGAAAGCGTAAGCTGCGATTGCCGTTGCACTTGCTTGTGCGTTTGTTTATTGCTATGCAAATCAACCGAATATAAACCAACTGACCGATGTGTAGTTGTTTATAGTTTTATGCGACAAATGTTTTAATTGTTTATAAGCGATTTTTACGATATTACCATTCACGTCGGGGTCACCAAAATGTTGAGCTACTGAGCTTTTTCAGCAGCTATAGAATAACGACAATTTGTCTTAGTTTTGATTCATATATTTAAGCCACTCAGGGCATATAGTAAATATAAATTAATTGTAAGTTTTTGTGTTAATACAACTCAGCAGGCAGACACGAAATTGCCTCTGCTGATTACGAACGAAGAATGGTTTTGGCAAGTCGATCCGAAGTGATCGATGCGCAGCGAAACGAATTGACTGGAGTGGTTAGCGAATCTAACTTAACTAAACTTTGGCTGCGCCAAAGCCGAATACAAAGGGCATGCAATGCAAGACAATTGCTAAACGGTTAACATAGTTGATGCTACGCAGAGCAATTAACATAATTGTGAGCGCAGCTTCGCTGTTGCTGCTTATGCTGTAGTGATGCTGCCGCTTTTTGGCTGCATAGCCAAACAGCGAGTTTGTGTAATCTGCTCCGGAACATAGCAAACAGTGCCTTAGAAGTGGCGTGAGCCACTGCTTTTACGGCGTTTGAAAGTTTTTACGGCATTTTAAACTCGCCGTCGGCGATCTTAAGTCGTTTTGTGTGTGTATGTGTGTGTGTCGAATGCCATGGCACTACTTACTCATCACCTCTACTGTAATATCTACTGTAATGTAATAAAGTAATATTTTTCTTTATGGCAAATTATTTATTTTTTTTTGTTATGGGGTTTTATGGCATCCCCCCACCATAATATGCCATGGGCTACCATATATTAGTGATAAAAAACAATTAAAAACAGCAGCTCCACTTGTGCATATTTACCGTTTTATCTACATACTTGCTAATTATCAAACAAAACTTAACACACAAACACAAATACCTATTGCCATTTTTGTTTTGATATAATTTTCGAGCTGACATTTGTAACTTTGGTTGCTGTTGCAAATGCACATATGTTCATACATACTCATGTATGTACGTACATTTAACATTCTTTTGTACATACATATATATATAAAAAAATATGCAAGTGCAAATATATGTATATACAGTGCAAAAACAAACGCAGTAACAAATAGAAACTTAAGAAAATGTAATCTGCATACATATGTATGTATATTTAATGCAAAAAAGTTGTATAGATATGTACATATGTACATACATTCAATTTGTATTTGTTTTTTATATCGAGCCATTTGCGCGAAAAAAATTAATCTTGAACATCTTTGTATGGTGGTAGATTTGCTTACTTGCTGCTTATCTAACTCAGACGTTACGTCGTACCACACAAACATTGTTGATATACAATTTCGAACACGCAAGCAAAGCGCATACATATGTAAGTTTGTATGTATTTGTAACAAATGGGGGTTTTGGGTATAAAAAGACAGGCAGAAGTGATAGGCGTGACTTTTAAATTTGTGATGCATATGTGTGGCGGATGGCACCTTCATGTTTGGAGACTCTAGCGCAAAAACTGAGAAAGATATAGAGGTGGACGGTATAAGTGGTTGTGGCATCAAACATTTAGGCCAGTGGAGCTCTACCCAGAAAATGTGCTGGCGTCAACACATCGAGGTCGGCAGGATTTTCAAAAATGGGATCTTAAGGTCTAGAGTTAATTAGGAGCGATATGGCACAGAAGAGTGCGAAGGTCATCTTATGGGAGTATAGAGGGGCCAACAGTTCTATGAAGTGATGCTTGGCCGTCTTAGCTGCTGCCTCCCAAATATCGCAAGAGTGGGGCGAACTAGGTGGAAGAAAGCGCCATTTAATGTTGTCAAGCAAGCAGAAGTCGTTGACCTCCTGCTGATGTTCGCTGCTCAGGAGAACTGCCGTAAATCCGCCAGTTTGTTTTTGCCGCAAACGAAGTAAGTGGCATTATTCGACCATACGCGATACGGTGTACCTCAAGTTTTTATAAACCGCCAAAGTGCGCTTAAAATGCTCCTGTAGACAAATCGCTTACAAGCTCGAGGTGCACAGCTTTTTTGCAAAAATATAAAAACGCAGACGTAGCATTAAACACGGTCGCGGACAGCATCGCTTTTCTTGAAAAAGGGGCTACAGTCGTTGCCCGTTCCAGTGAACGCGTGCGTTCCAGGCACTCGATCCTTGGGTAAATCAGCCATGATATGCACAGCCCAGCGTATTTGGTAATATGCAGACTCAAAGATTTAACCTGAGTTCTCTAAACGACCACCAATACAAAGCAGTCCATTGCCAACAGCAAATGGTGCCAGAGACGATAATGAGCTGGAAGATGCCAAATAAATACCGTTCTCTAAACGGCTGTAGTCCTCAGACAAAAGCGTTCACTGCAAAACTGTTTTTGATAGACCACTGCGCAACTAGTGTCTTAAAAAAATACTTTTTCTTTCTGTGTGCGTGAAAGAGAAAAGAGGACTGATCAATTCATGTGCACAAATGCTATGCTGGTCGCACAGTAGCACGAATGCATACAAAAAGACTGTTTTGCCGAAAGAGTCCGATCAAAGTTGTTGTTCTCTTCATACTCAAAGTGTCCGTAGATGAGGACTCATCTCATATTCATGATAAGACTACTGCAGAATCAGACAAACAATAAAAGGATCAATGGAACAAGTCGATTTGCTTAAGTTCTCGCATAAGTTGTGCCAGCAAAACCTTCCACATAGCTCCAGCTAAGGCACCCTAAGTTTTTAACGGAGCAACACAAAGATTTGAAAAAGATGAATTCCGCGCCTTGCCTGAGTTATAGAAACAATATAGTTGCATCCACCATAGGCTTCTATGGAAGCGTCGCAGAATCCATGTACGCCTATAACGCCCCTTTAAAGCTGAGCCAACCGCGGAAACTTCAATTGCTAAGTGCTGCAGGTAGACTCTCATCCCAATCCACCTTTTCTCTTCAAAGCTGCTGCACAAAGCGTTAAGCCTTTGTAAAAACCGGTCTTATAAAGCCGAAAGGGTCATAAAATCGCACGATTGCAGACAGAACATACCATTTAGTTGGCTTCAGATGAGATACAATTGGCGAAAATGAGAGGAGCTGAGTGTCATACACATGATTCCATTCGAGTCTAAGAGTTTTTGTTATGTTGTCTCATCAAACTTAAGAAATTTGTCCTTATCAGAATCTAGTATTTTCTGCAGCACAGGTAAGCCGTTTGAGCACCACTTTCTAATTTTTAAATTGCCAGGATCCAGTAAGCCCGTTACTTGGCTGAATATATGAAGCAAAAATGCCTACAGTGATCAAATCATCAACATAGAAATCTTTTTTAATTATTTTTGAACCAATGGGAAACGATGCCTGCTCAGATGCAAGCCGCCGACAGAAATTATGCAGATTTCGTGCCGCTCGTATCGTATCCAACTTTTACCCTTGCATCCTTTGATAATCTAAGTCCCGCAACAAAATGCACTGCAAGATTTCACTTTCCTCCTTAAGGACGCAAAAAATATTTGAAGAGGCTTAGGGAATCTTCTGGAATGAGTGATATATATTGTAGGGATAAATATTCAGCAATAAATGCGGAGTATTGAGCGATGAGTTCAGAATGACGTTCGAACTTTTTCACTAGGATTAGAAAGCGTCGATAAGCTTGCTGGTAAGAATCTCCTAGCAAATTCAATCTATATGTTATGGGTAGAGGGGCTGAGTATTCGCCTGTAAGCAAGATTAAAAAATTGGCTGTACCTGTAAAAGGTGTGTGTGTGTATTGTTAACATCCAGTACGAAGTGACTGCTTAAATGTTGGCGCAACTGGCACTTGTAACCAGGTGGACTACGGAGAAATAATGAATGCTTCTTGTAAGTTGTAAGAATACACTGATTAAGTTAAAAGTCACAATATTTATAGGTAAAAATTGCTTAGCTTACAGGTGCTTGTTGCCAATCAAAATAAAGTTAATGTGTATTCAGCAGTTGCATGAAATGCAGACTAGCATATTTCGCAACTACCGGGTTGGCTGACCGTTACTATTGCGACACATATTGTACAATGTGCAGTCAGCGATATCCTGTGTGTTCAGCAATAGTTTGGTATTGTTTACAATTTATTGTATCATTGTGTATGATTTGACCTATTTAAGTAAAATGCTAACTGTGTTACAAATTGTTCTTAAGTTACGTATATGCGCATAAACATACTCCCGGGCGTTAAAGCGGTGTTCAACCATCATCTAGATCCAGCGTAAATCGTCTTGGTGATGCTGAAGGTTCGGACGGGTTGACTGCTTCGTTCCTTGTGGCTATGGGTGGACAAGTCCATCGTCGTTGCGTCCGCATTGCATATGCACATAGTATTATGACAGATACCGCTTAGGCAGCGTAAGCGGCTATGTGATGATGTTCGACCGAGATTATTTGCTTGGGCAGCTCTTCTTTATTGAGTGTTTCCAACTTTACCTTAAAGTCGTCCAGATTCTTTTCGTTTTGTGCGTTGTACTCCGAGATGTCGAGAGTTGTCTCTGGTACCTTTGTGATGTTCGGCGTGATAATGTCACCAAAGCGGGCGTAGCCTTGTCTTATTTGACTCGCGACAGTGCTCAAGGTATTGATGCTTATGTCTGCGTTGCGTGCAGTACAGCCAGATGATAGCGATAGTACATATGTACATACATTCAATTTGTATTTGTTTTTTATATCGAGCCATTTGCGCGAAAATAATTAATCTTGAACATCTTTGTATGGTGGTAGATTTGCTTACTTGCTGCTTATCTAACTCAGACGTTACGTCGTACCACACAAACATTGTTGATATACAATTTCGAACACGCAAGCAAAGCACATATGTAAGTTTGTATGTATTTGTAACAAATGGGGGTTTTGGGTATAAAAAGACAGGCAGAAGTGATAGGCGTGACTTTTAAATTTGTAATGCATATGTGTGGCGGATGGCACCTTCATGTTTGGAGACTCTAGCGCAAAAACTGAGAAAGATATAGAGGTGGACGGTATAAGTGGTTGTGGCATCAAACATTTAGGCCAGTGGAGCTCTACCCAGAAAATGTGCTGGCGTCAACACATCGAGGTCGGCAGGATTTTCAAAAATGGGATCTTAAGGTCTAGAGTTAATTAGGAGCGATATGGCACAGAAGAGTGCGAAGGTCATCTTATGGGAGTATAGAGGGGCCAACAGTTCTATGAAGTGATGCTTGGCCGTCTTAGCTGCTGCCTCCCAAATATCGCAAGAGTGGGGCGAACTAGGTGGAAGAAAGCGCCATTTAATGTTGTCAAGCAAGCAGAAGTCGTTGACCTCCTGCTGATGTTCGCTGCTCAGGAGAACTGCCGTAAATCCGCCAGTTTCTTTTTGCCGCAAACGAAGTAAGTGGCATTATTCGACCATACGCGATACGGTGTACCTCAAGTTTTTATAAACCGCCAAAGTGCGCTTAAAATGCTCCTGTAGACAAATCGCTTACAAGCTCGAGGTGCACAGCTTTTTTGCAAAAAATATAAAAACGCAGACGTAGCATTAAACACGGTCGCGGACAGCATCGCTTTTCTTGAAAAAGGGGCTACAGTCGTTGCCCGTTCCAGTGAACGCGTGCGTTCCAGGCACTCGATCCTTGGGTAAATCAGCCATGATATGCACAGCCCAGCGTATTTGGTAATATGCAGACTCAAAGATTTAACCTGAGTTCTCTAAACGACCACCAATACAAAGCAGTCCATTGCCAACAGCAAATGGTGCCAGAGACGATAATGAGCTGGAAGATGCCAAATAAATACCGTTCTCTAAACGGCTGTAGTCCTCAGACAAAAGCGTTCACTGCAAAACTGTTTTTGATAGACCACTGCGCAACTAGTGTCTTCAAAAAATACTTTTTCTTGCTGTGTGCGTGAAAGAGAAAAGAGGACTGATTAATTCATGTGCACAAATGCTATGCTGGTCGCACAGTAGCACGAATGCATACAAAAAGACTGTTTTGCCGAAAGAGTCCGATCAAAGTTGTTGTTCTCTTCATACTCAAAGTGTCCGTAGATGATCGGGTTATTTTTTTGACACCTTTAAATGGTTGACGTTTGTTTTCTACCTCTCCTATCCATTCACAAGGAAGCGCTCGGGATAAAATGTCAGCATGGTTGACTTTGGTTGGAACATAGCGCCATTCTAAAATGACAGTGATATATTGAATTTGTTGAAAATATACGATACAGGTACAACGCATTATGTCCCACTGTCACTCTCTTGTTACTATACAGCACAAACCCACAGTCATAACTGTAAATTATCATTGCCTATGAGCAATTCTATTTTTATTTTACTTTGTATGCATATTCGCCCGTCTTTGACTTAAGAAAATCAGTCACAAATTGCAAACCACATGAAGTGGTCGTTAATAAATAAACTTTCTAACTAATAGAATCAATGAAATTCAAGTAGATACAAAACTTGAGGACTCATCTCATATTCATGATAAGACTACTGCAGAATCAGACAAACAATAAAAGGATCAATGGAACAAGTCGATTTGCTTAAGTTCTCGCATAAGTTGTGCCAGCAAAACCTTCCACATAGCTCCAGCTAAGGCACCCTAAGTTTTTAACGGAGCAACACAAAGATTTGAAAAAGATGAATTCCGCGCCTTGCCTGAGTTATAGAAACAATATAGTTGCATCCACCATAGGCTTCTATGGAAGCGTCGCAGAATCCATGTACGCCTATAACGCCCCTTTAAAGCTGAGCCAACCGCGGAAACTTCAATTGCTAAGTGCTGCAGGTAGACTCTCATCCCAATCCACCTTTTCTCTTCAAAGCTGCTGCACAAAGCGTTAAGCCTTTGTAAAAACCGGTCTTATAAAGCCGAAAGGGTCATAAAATCGCACGATTGCAGACAGAGCATACCATTTAGTTGGCTTCAGATGAGACAGAATTGCTGAGTGTCATACACATGATTCCATTCGAGTCTAAGAGTTTTTGTTATGTTGTCTCATCAAACTTAAGAAATTTGTCCTTATCAGAATCTAGTATTTTCTGCAGCACAGGTGAGCCGTTTGAGCACCACTTTCTAATTTTTAAATTGCCAGGATCCAGTAAGCCCGTTACTTGGCTGAATATATGAAGCAAAAATGCCTACAGTGATCAAATCATCAACATAGAAATCTCTTTTAATTATTTTTGAACCAATGGGAAACGATGCCTGCTCAGATGCAAGCCGCCGACAGAAATTATGCAGATTTCGTGCCGCTCGTATCGTATCCAACTTTTACCCTTGCATCCTTTGATAATCTAAGTCCCGCAACAAAATGCACTGCAAGATTTCACTTTCCTCCTTAAGGACGCAAAAAATATTTGAAGAGGCTTAGGGAATCTTCTGGAATGAGTGATATATATTGTAGGGATAAATATTCAGCAATAAATGCGGAGTATTGAGCGATGAGTTCAGAATGACGTTCGAACTTTTTCACTAGGATTAGAAAGCGTCGATAAGCTTGCTGGTAAGAATCTCCTAGCAAATTCAATCTATATGTTATGGGTAGAGGGGCTGAGTATTCGCCTGTAAGCAAGATTAAAAAATTGGCTGTACCTGTAAAAGGTGTGTGTGTGTATTGTTAACATCCAGTACGAAGTGACTGCTTAAATGTTGGCGCAACTGGCACTTGTAACCAGGTGGACTACGGAGAAATAATGAATGCTTCTTGTAAGTTGTAAGAATACACTGATTAAGTTCAAAGTCACAATATTTATAGGTAAAAATTGCTTAGCTTACAGGTGCTTGTTGCCAATCAAAATAAAGTTAATGTGTATTCAGCAGTTGCATGAAATGCAGACTAGCATATTTCGCAACTACCGGGTTGGCTGACCGTTACTATTGCGACACATATTGTACAATGTGCAGTCAGCGATATCCTGTGTGTTCAGCAATAGTTTGGTATTGTTTACAATTTATTGTATCATTGTGTATGATTTGACCTATTTAAGTAAAATGCTAACTGTGTTACAAATTGTTCTTAAGTTACGTATATGCGCATAAACATACTCCCGGGCGTTAAAGCGGTGTTCAACCATCATCTAGATCCAGCGTAAATCGTCTTGGTGATGCTGAAGGTTCGGACGGGTTGACTGCTTCGTTCCTTGTGGCTATGGGTGGACAAGTCCATCGTCGTTGCGTCCGCATTGCATATGCACATAGTATTATGACAGATACCGCTTAGGCAGCGTAAGCGGCTATGTGATGATGTTCGACCGAGATTATTTGCTTGGGCAGCTCTTCTTTATTGAGTGTTTCCAACTTTACCTTAAAGTCGTCCAGATTCTTTTCGTTTTGTGCGTTGTACTCCGAGATGTCGAGAGTTGTCTCTGGTACCTTTGTGATGTTCGGCGTGATAATGTCACCAAAGCGGGCGTAGCCTTGTCTTATTTGACTCGCGACAGTGCTCAAGGTATTGATGCTTATGTCTGCGTTGCGTGCAGTACAGCCAGATGATAGCGATAGTACATATGTACATACATTCAATTTGTATTTGTTTTTTATATCGAGCCATTTGCGCGAAAATAATTAATCTTGAACATCTTTGTATGGTGGTAGATTTGCTTACTTGCTGCTTATCTAACTCAGACGTTACGTCGTACCACACAAACATTGTTGATATACAATTTCGAACACGCAAGCAAAGCACATATGTAAGTTTGTATGTATTTGTAACAAATGGGGGTTTTGGGTATAAAAAGACAGGCAGAAGTGATAGGCGTGACTTTTAAATTTGTGATGCATATGTGTGGCGGATGGCACCTTCATGTTTGGAGACTCTAGCGCAAAAACTGAGAAAGATATAGAGGTGGACGGTATAAGTGGTTGTGGCATCAAACATTTAGGCCAATGGAGCTCTACCCAGAAAATGTGCTGGCGTCAACACATCGAGGTCGGCAGGATTTTCAAAAATGGGATCTTAAGGTCTAGAGTTAATTAGGAGCGATATGGCACAGAAGAGTGCGAAGGTCATCTTATGGGAGTATAGAGGGGCCAACAGTTCTATGAAGTGATGCTTGGCCGTCTTAGCTGCTGCCTCCCAAATATCGCAAGAGTGGGGCGAACTAGGTGGAAGAAAGCGCCATTTAATGTTGTCAAGCAAGCAGAAGTCGTTGACCTCCTGCTGATGTTCGCTGCTCAGGAGAACTGCCGTAAATCCGCCAGTTTGTTTTTGCCGCAAACGAAGTAAGTGGCATTATTCGACCATACGCGATACGGTGTACCTCAAGTTTTTATAAACCGCCAAAGTGCGCTTAAAATGCTCCTGTAGACAAATCGCTTACAAGCTCGAGTGCACAGCTTTTCAAAAATATAAAAACGCAGACGTAGCATTAAACACGGTCGGACAGCATCGCTTTCTTGAAAAAGGGGCTACAGTCGTTGCCCGTTCCAGTGAACGCGTGCGTTCCAGGCACTCGATCCTTGGGAAATCAGCCATGATATGCACAGCCCAGCGTATTGGTAATATGCAGACTCAAAGATTTAACCTGAGTTCTCTAAACGACCACCAATACAAAGCAGTCCATTGCCAACAGCAAATGGTGCCAGAGACGATAATGAGCTGGAAGATGCCAAATAAATACCGTTCTCTAAACGGCTGTAGTCCTCAGACAAAAGCGTTCACTGCAAAACTGTTTTTGATAGACCACTGCGCAACTAGTGTCTTCAAAAAATACTTTTTCCTGCTGTGTGCGTGAAAGAGAAAAGAGGACTGATCAATTCATGTGCACAAATGCTGTGCTGGTCGCACAGTAGCACGAATGCATACAAAAAGACTGTTTTGCCGAAAGAGTCCGATCAAAGTTGTTGTTCTCTTCATACTCAAAGTGTCCGTAGATGATCGGGTTATTTTTTTGACACCTTTAAATGGTTGACGTTTGTTTTCTACCTCTCCTATCCATTCACAAGGAAGCGCTCGGGATAAAATGTCAGCATGGTTGACTTTGGTTGGAACATAGCGCCATTCTAAAATGACAGTGATATATTGAATTTGTTGAAAATATACGATACAGGTACAACGCATTATGTCCCACTGTCACTCTCTTGTTACTATACAGCACAAATCCACAGTCATAACTGTAAATTATCATTGCCTATGAGCAATTCTATTTTTATTTTACTTTGTATGCATATTCGCCCGTCTTTGACTTAAGAAAATCAGTCACAAATTGCAAACCACATGAAGTGGTCGTTAATAAATAAACTTTCTAACTAATAGAATCAATGAAATTCAAGTAGATACAAAGCTTGAGGACTCATCTCATATTCATGATAAGACTACTGCAGAATCAGACAAACAATAAAAGGATCAATGGAACAAATCGATTTGCTTAAGTTCTCGCATAAGTTGTGCCAGCAAAACCTTCCACATAGCTCCAGCTAAGGCACCCTAAGTTTTTAACGGAGCAACACAAAGATTTGAAAAAAGATGAATTCCGCGCCTTGCCTGAGTTATAGAAACAATATAGTTGCATCCATCATAGGCTTCTATGGAAGCGTCGCAGAATCCATGTACGCCTATAACGCTCTTTAAAGCTGAGCCAACCGCGGAAACTTCAATTGCTAAGTGCTGCAGGTAGACTCTCATCCCAATCCACCTTTTCTCTTCAAAGCTGCTGCACAAAGCGTTAAGCCTTTGTAAAAACCGGTCTTATAAAGCCGAAAGGGTCATAAAATCGCACGATTGCAGACAGAGCATACCATTTAGTTGGCTTCAGATGAGACAGAATTGCTGAGTGTCATACACATGATTCCATTCGAGTCTAAGAGTTTTTGTTATGTTGTCTCATCAAACTTAAGAAATTTGTCCTTATCAGAATCTAGTATTTTCTGCAGCACAGGTGAGCCGTTTGAGCACCACTTTCTAATTTTTAAATTGCCAGGATCCAGTAAGCCCGTTACTTGGCTGAATATATGAAGCAAAAATGCCTACAGTGATCAAATCATCAACATAGAAATCTCTTTTAATTATTTTTGAACCAATGGGAAACGATGCCTGCTCAGATGCAAGCCGCCGACAGAAATTATGCAGATTTCGTGCCGTTCGTATCGGTGTCCAACTTTTACCCTTGCATCCTTTGATAATCTAAGTTCCGCAACAAAATGCACTGCAAGATTTCACTTTCCTCCTTAAGGACGCAAAAAATATTTGAAGAGGCTTAGGGAATCTTCTGGAATGAGTGATATATATTGTAGGGATAAATATTCAGCAATAAATGCGGAGTATTGAGCGATGAGTTCAGAATGACGTTCGAACTTTTTCACTAGGATTAGAAAGCGTCGATAAGCTTGCTGGTAAGAATCTCCTAGCAAATTCAATCTATATGTTATGGGTAGAGGGGCTGAGTATTCGCCTGTAAGCAAGATTAAAAAATTGGCTGTACCTGTAAAAGGTGTGTGTGTGTGTATTGTTAACATCCAGTACGAAGTGACTGCTTAAATGTTGGCGCAACTGGCACTTGTAACCAGGTGGACTACGGAGAAATAATGAATGCTTCTTGTAAGTTGTAAGAATACACTGATTAAGTTCAAAGTCACAATATTTATAGGTAAAAATTGCTTAGCTTACAGGTGCTTGTTGCCAATCAAAATAAAGTTAATGTGTATTCAGCAGTTGCATGAAATGCAGACTAGCATATTTCGCAACTACCGGGTTGGCTGACCGTTACTATTGCGACACATATTGTACAATGTGCAGTCAGCGATATCCTGTGTGTTCAGCAATAGTTTGGTATTGTTTACAATTTATTGTATCATTGTGTATGATTTGACCTATTTAAGTAAAATGCTAACTGTGTTACAAATTGTTCTTAAGTTACGTATATGCGCATAAACATACTCCCGGGCGTTAAAGCGGTGTTCAACCATCATCTAGATCCAGCGTAAATCGTCTTGGTGATGCTGAAGGTTCGGACGGGTAGATTGCTTCGTTCCTTGTGGCTATGGGTGGACAAGTCCATCGTCGTTGCGTCCGCATTGCATATGCACATAGTATTATGACAGATACCGCTTAGGCAGCGTAAGCGGCTATGTGATGATGTTCGACCGAGATTATTTGCTTGGGCAGCTCTTCTTTATTGAGTGTTTCCAACTTTACCTTAAAGTCGTCCAGATTCTTTTCGTTTTGTGCGTTGTACTCCGAGATGTCGAGAGTTGTCTCTGGTACCTTTGTGATGTTCGGCTTGATAATGTCACCAAAGCGGGCGTAGCCTTGTCTTATTTGACTCGCGACAGTGCTCAAGGTATTGATGCTTATGTCTGCGTTGCGTGCAGTACAGCCAGATGATAGCGATAGTACATATGTACATACATTCAATTTGTATTTGTTTTTTATATCGAGCCATTTGCGCGAAAATAATTAATCTTGAACATCTTTGTATGGTGGTAGATTTGCTTACTTGCTGCTTATCTAACTCAGACGTTACGTCGTACCACACAAACATTGTTGATATACAATTTCGAACACGCAAGCAAAGCACATATGTAAGTTTGTATGTATTTGTAACAAATGGGGGTTTTGGGTATAAAAAGACAGGCAGAAGTGATAGGCGTGACTTTTAAATTTGTGATGCATATGTGTGGCGGATGGCACCTTCATGTTTGGAGACTCTAGCGCAAAAACTGAGAAAGATATAGAGGTGGACGGTATAAGTGGTTGTGGCATCAAACATTTAGGCCAGTGGAGCTCTTCCCAGAAAATGTGCTGGCGTCAACACATCGAGGTCGGCAGGATTTTCAAAAATGGGATCTTAAGGTCTAGAGTTAATTAGGAGCGATATGGCACAGAAGAGTGCGAAGGTCATCTTATGGGAGTATAGAGGGGCCAACAGTTCTATGAAGTGATGCTTGGCCGTCTTAGCTGCTGCCTCCCAAATATCGCAAGAGTGGGGCGAACTAGGTGGAAGAAAGCGCCATTTAATGTTGTCAAGCAAGCAGAAGTCGTTGACCTCCTGCTGATGTTCGCTGCTCAGGAGAACTGCCGTAAATCCGCCAGTTTGTTTTTGCCGCAAACGAAGTTAGTAGTTATAAACCGCCAAAGTGCGCTTAAAATGCTCCTGTAGACAAATCGCTTACAAGCTCGAGGTGCACAGCTTTTTTGCAAAAAATATAAAAACGCAGACGTAGCATTAAACACGGTCGCGGACAGCATCGCTTTTCTTGAAAAAGGGGCTACAGTCGTTGCCCGTTCCAGTGAACGCGTGCGTTCCAGGCACTCGATCCTTGGGTAAATCAGCCATGATATGCACAGCCCAGCGTATTTGGTAATATGCAGACTCAAAGATTTAACCTGAGTTCTCTAAACGACCACCAATACAAAGCAGTCCATTGCCAACAGCAAATGGTGCCAGAGACGATAATGAGCTGGAAGATGCCAAATAAATACCGTTCTCTAAACGGCTGTAGTCCTCAGACAAAAGCGTTCAATGCAAAACTGTTTTGATAGACCACTGCGCAACTAGTGTCTTCAAAAAATACTTTTTCTTGCTGTGTGCGTGAAAGAGAAAAGAGGACTGATCAATTCATGTGCACAAATGCTATGCTGGTCGCACAGTAGCACGAATGCATACAAAAAGACTGTTTTGCCGAAAGAGTCCGATCAAAGTTGTTGTTCTCTTCATACTCAAAGTGTCCGTAGATGATCGGGTTATTTTTTTGACACCTTTAAATGGTTGACGTTTGTTTTCTACCTCTCCTATCCATTCACAAGGAAGCGCTCGGGATAAAATGTCAGCATGGTTGACTTTGGTTGGAACATAGCGCCATTCTAAAAGGACAGTGATATATTGAACTTGTTGAAAATATACGATACAGGTACAACGCATTATGTCCCACTGTCACTCTCTTGTTACTATACAGCACAAACCCACAGTCATAACTGTAAATTATCATTGCCTATGAGCAATTCTATTTTTATTTTACTTTGTATGCATATTCGCCCGTCTTTGACTTAAGAAAATCAGTCACAAATTGCAAACCACATGAAGTGGTCGTTAATAAATAAACTTTCTAACTAATAGAATCAATGAAATTCAAGTAGATACAAAGCTTGAGGACTCATCTCATATTCATGATAAGACTACTGCAGAATCAGACAAACAATAAAAGGATCAATGGAACAAGTCGATTTGCTTAAGTTCTCGCATAAGTTGTGCCAGCAAAACCTTCCACATAGCTCCAGCTAAGGCACCCTAAGTTTTTAACGGAGCAACACAAAGATTTGAAAAAAGATGAATTCCGCGCCTTGCCTGAGTTATAGAAACAATATAGTTGCATCCACCATAGGCTTCTATGGAAGCGTCGCAGAATCCATGTACGCCTATAACGCCCCTTTAAAGCTGAGCCAACCGCGGAAACTTCAATTGCTAAGTGCTGCAGGTAGACTCTCATCCCAATCCACCTTTTCTCTTCAAAGCTGCTGCACAAAGCGTTAAGCCTTTGTATTAACCGGTCTTATAAAGCCGAAAGGATCATAAAATCGCACGATTGCAGACAGAACATACCATTTAGTTGGCTTCAGATGAGACAGAATTGGCGAAAATGAGAAGAGCTGAGTGTCATACACATGATTCCATTCGAGTCTAAGAGTTTTTGTTATGTTGTCTCATCAAACTTAAGAAATTTGTCCTTATCAGAATCTAGTATTTTCTGCAGCACAGGTGAGCCGTTTGAGCACCACTTTCTAATTTTTAAATTGCCAGGATCCAGTAAGCCCGTTACTTGGCTGAATATATGAAGCAAAAATGCCTACAGTGATCAAATCATCAACATAGAAATCTCTTTTAATTATTTTTGAACCAATGGGAAACGATGCCTGCTCAGATGCAAGCCGCCGACAGAAATTATGCAGATTTCGTGCCGTTCGTATCGGTGTCCAACTTTTACCCTTGCATCCTTTGATAATCAAAGTCCCGCAACAAAATGCACTGCAAGATTTCACTTTCCTCCTTAAGGACGCAAAAAATATTTGAAGAGGCTTAGGGAATCTTCTGGAATGAGTGATATATATTGTAGGGATAAATATTCAGCAATAAATGCGGAGTATTGAGCGATGAGTTCAGAATGACGTTCGAACTTTTTCACTAGGATTAGAAAGCGTCGATAAGCTTGCTGGTAAGAATCTCCTAGCAAATTCAATCTATATGTTATGGGTAGAGGGGCTGAGTATTCGCCTGTAAGCAAGATTAAAAAATTGGCTGTACCTGTAAAAGGTGTGTGTGTGTGTATTGTTAACATCCAGTACGAAGTGACTGCTTAAATGTTGGCGCAACTGGCACTTGTAACCAGGTGGACTACGGAGAAATAATGAATGCTTCTTGTAAGTTGTAAGAATACACTGATTAAGTTCAAAATCACAATATTTATAGGTAAAAATTGCTTAGCTTACAGGTGCTTGTTGCCAATCAAAATAAAGTTAATGTGTATTCAGCAGTTGCATGAAATGCAGACTAGCATATTTCGCAACTACCGGGTTGGCTGACCGTTACTATTGCGACACATATTGTACAATGTGCAGTCAGCGATATCCTGTGTGTTCAGCAATAGTTTGGTATTGTTTACAATTTATTGTATCATTGTGTATGATTTGACCTATTTAAGTAAAATGCTAACTGTGTTACAAATTGTTCTTAAGTTACGTATATGCGCATAAACATACTCCCGGGCGTTAAAGCGGTGTTCAACCATCATCTAGATCCAGCGTAAATCGTCTTGGTGATGCTGAAGGTTCGGACGGGTTGACTGCTTCGTTCCTTGTGGCTATGGGTGGACAAGTCCATCGTCGTTGCGTCCGCATTGCATATGCACATAGTATTATGACAGATACCGCTTAGGCAGCGTAAGCGGCTATGTGATGATGTTCGACCGAGATTATTTGCTTGGGCAGCTCTTCTTTATTGAGTGTTTCCAACTTTACCTTAAAGTCGTCCAGATTCTTTTCGTTTTGTGCGTTGTACTCCGAGATGTCGAGAGTTGTCTCTGGTACCTTTGTGATGTTCGGCGTGATAATGTCACCAAAGCGGGCGTAGCCTTGTCTTATTTGATTCGCGACAGTGCTCAAGGTATTGATGCTTATGTCTGCGTTGCGTGCAGTACAGCCAGATGATAGCGATAGTACATATGTACATACATTCAATTTGTATTTGTTTTTTATATCGAGCCATTTGCGCGAAAATAATTAATCTTGAACATCTTTGTATGGTGGTAGATTTGCTTACTTGCTGCTTATCTAACTCAGACGTTACGTCGTACCACACAAACATTGTTGATATACAATTTCGAACACGCAAGCAAAGCACATATGTAAGTTTGTATGTATTTGTAACAAATGGGGGTTTTGGGTATAAAAAGACAGGCAGAAGTGATAGGCGTGACTTTTAAATTTGTGATGCATATGTGTGGCGGATGGCACCTTCATGTTTGGAGACTCTAGCGCAAAAACTGAGAAAGATATAGAGGTGGACGGTATAAGTGGTTGTGGCATCAAACATTTAGGCCAGTGGAGCTCTACCCAGAAAATGTGCTGGCGTCAACACATCGAGGTCGGCAGGATTTTCAAAAATGGGATCTTAAGGTCTAGAGTTAATTAGGAGCGATATGGCACAGAAGAGTGCGAAGGTCATCTTATGGGAGTGATGCTTGGCCGTCTTAGCTGCTGCCTCCCAAATATCGCAAGAGTGGGGCGAACTAGGTGGAAGAAAGCGCCATTTAATGTTGTCAAGCAAGCAGAAGTCGTTGACCTCCTGCTGATGTTCGCTGCTCAGGAGAACTGCCGTAAATCCGCCAGTTTGTTTTTGCCGCAAACGAAGTAAGTAGCATTATTCGACCATACGCGATACGGTGTACCTCAAGTTTTCATAAACCGCCAAAGTGCGCTTAAAATGCTCCTGTAGACAAATCGCTTACAAGCTCGAGGTGCACAGCTTTTTTGCAAAAAATATAAAAACGCAGACGTAGCATTAAACACGGTCGCGGACAGCATCGCTTTTCTTGAAAAAGGGGCTACAGTCGTTGCCCGTTCCAGTGAACGCGTGCGTTCCAGGCACTCGATCCTTGGGTAAATCAGCCATGATATGCACAGCCCAGCGTATTTGGTAATATGCAGACTCAAAGATTTAACCTGAGTTCTCTAAACGACCACCAATACAAAGCAGTCCATTGCCAACAGCAAATGGTGCCAGAGACGATAATGAGCTGGAAGATGCCAAATAAATACCGTTCTCTAAACGGCTGTAGTCCTCAGACAAAAGCGTTCACTGCAAAACTGTTTTTGATAGACCACTGCGCAACTAGTGTCTTCAAAAAATACTTTTTCTTTCTGTGTGCGTGAAAGAGAAAAGAGGACTGATCAATTCATGTGCACAAATGCTATGCTGGTCGCACAGTAGCACGAATGCATACAAAAAGACTGTTTTGCCGAAAGAGTCCGATCAAAGTTGTTGTTCTCTTCATACTCAAAGTGTCCGTAGATGATCGGGTTATTTTTTTGACACCTTTAAATGCTTGACGTTTGTTTTCTACCTCTCCTATCCATTCACAAGGAAGCGCTCGGGATAAAATGTCAGCATGGCTGACTTTGGTTGGAACATAGCGCCATTCTAAAATGACAATGATATATTGAATTTGTTGAAAATATACGATACAGGTACAACGCATTATGTCCCACTGTCACTCTCTTGTTACTATACAGCACAAATCCACAGTCATAACTGTAAATTATCATTGCCTATGAGCAATTCTATTTTTATTTTACTTTGTATGCATATTCGCCCGTCTTTGACTTAAGAAAATCAGTCACAAATTGCAAACCACATGAAGTGGTCGTTAATAAATAAACTTTCTAACTAATAGAATCAATGAAATTCAAGTAGATACAAAGCTTGAGGACTCATCTCATATTCATGATAAGACTACTGCAGAATCAGACAAACAATAAAAGGATCAATGGAACAAGTCGATTTGCTTAAGTTCTCGCATAAGTTGTGCCAGCAAAACCTTCCACATAGCTCCAGCTAAGGCACCCTAAGTTTTTAACGGAGCAACACAAAGATTTGAAAAAATATGAATTCCGCGCCTTGCCTGAGTTATAGAAACAATATAGTTGCATCCACCATAGGCTTCTATGGAAGCGTCGCAGAATCCATGTACGCCTATAACGCCCCTTTAATGCTGAGCCAACCGCGGAAACTTCAATTGCTAAGTGCTGCAGGTAGACTCTCATCCCAATCCACCTTTTCTCTTCAAAGCTGCTGCACAAAGCGTTAAGCCTTTGTAAAAACCGGTCTTATAAAGCCGAAAGGGTCATAAAATCGCACGATTGCAGACAGAGCATACCATTTAGTTGGCTTCAGATGAGACAGAATTGGCGAAAATGAGAAGAGCTGAGTGTCATACACATGATTCCATTCGAGTCTAAGAGTTTTTGTTATGTTGTCTCATCAAACTTAAGAAATTTGTCCTTATCAGAATCTAGTATTTTCTGCAGCACAGGTGAGCCGTTTGAGCACCACTTTCTAATTTTTAAATTGCCAGGATCCAGTAAGCCCGTTACTTGGCTGAATATATGAAGCAAAAATGCCTACAGTGATCAAACATCAAAAGAAATCTCTTTTAATTATTTTTGAACCAATGGGAAACGATGCCTGCTCAGATGCAAGCCGCCGACAGAAATTATGCAGATTTCGTGCCGCTCGTATCGTATCCAACTTTTACCCTTGCATCCTTTGATAATCTAAGTCCCGCAACAAAATGCACTGCAAGATTTCACTTTCCTCCTTAAGGACGCAAAAAATATTTGAAGAGGCTTAGGGAATCTTCTGGAATGAGTGATATATATTGTAGGGATAAATATTCAGCAATAAATGCGGAGTATTGAGCGATGAGTTCAGAATGACGTTCGAACTTTTTCACTAGGATTAGAAAGCGTCGATAAGCTTGCTGGTAAGAATCTCCTAGCAAATTCAATCTATATGTTATAGGGTAGAGGGGCTGAGTATTCGCCTGTAAGCAAGATTAAAAAATTGGCTGTACCTGTAAAAGGTGTGTGTGTGTATTGTTAACATCCAGTACGAAGTGACTGCTTAAATGTTGGCGCAACTGGCACTTGTAACCAGGTGGACTACGGAGAAATAATGAATGCTTCTTGTAAGTTGTAAGAATACACTGATTAAGTTCAAAGTCACAATATTTATAGGTAAAAATTGCTTAGCTTACAGGTGCTTGTTGCCAATCAAAATAAAGTTAATGTGTATTCAGCAGTTGCATGAAATGCAGACTAGCATATTTCGCAACTACCGGGTTGGCTGACCGTTACTATTGCGACACATATTGTACAATGTGCAGTCAGCGATATCCTGTGTGTTCAGCAATAGTTTGGTATTGTTTACAATTTATTGTATCATTGTGTATGATTTGACCTATTTAAGTAAAATGCTAACTGTGTTACAAATTGTTCTTAAGTTACGTATATGCGCATAAACATACTCCCGGGCGTTAAAGCGGTGTTCAACCATCATCTAGATCCAGCGTAAATCGTCTTGGTGATGCTGAAGGTTCGGACGGGTTGACTGCTTCGTTCCTTGTGGCTATGGGTGGACAAGTCCATCGTCGTTGCGTCCGCATTGCATATGCACATAGTATTATGACAGATACCGCTTAGGCAGCGTAAGCGGCTATGTGATGATGTTCGACCGAGATTATTTGCTTGGGCAGCTCTTCTTTATTGAGTGTTTCCAACTTTACCTTAAAGTCGTCCAGATTCTTTTCGTTTTGTGCGTTGTACTCCGAGATGTCGAGAGTTGTCTCTGGTACCTTTGTGATGTTCGGCGTGATAATGTCACCAAAGCGGGCGTAGCCTTGTCTTATTTGACTCGCGACAGTGCTCAAGGTATTGATGCTTATGTCTGCGTTGCGTGCAGTACAGCCAGATGATAGCGATAGTAGTCCGCTGTTTTGTAGTTGGATAGTTGACGGTATTCCGCTGCATACGGCTCGTAGTTTCATCTCAGAATGTGTTGCAAAGATCAAGTTGTTCGGTTGTTGTGTTTTTTCCCATACCATTTTGGTTTTTCTGTACGTCATTTGACACGTCGTTGATGTTTTGTTGATAAACAGTTGAAACTCACATCGGTTGTTTACATCAAATACAGCTTGATGATCAAAGCAAATGTATTTTTCGCTGGGTAATGTACGACAGCGTCCATGAATTGATCCCTGTGGTTGTTTACACCTATAATAGGTGTTTTTAGCTCTAATAATCTCCAACTAGTTGTGTATTGGCACCATATTAAACAGCTCGAGTATTGATGTTGACATTAGGGGTAATATTACTCTGAATATCACATGAGTGTCGGTGGCTGTGCCTTTTGCTCGCATAATTCTGTAAAGTTAAATTACATTGGATGATGTTACGGTTACCATTTGATCTGGTGGCAAATAATCCCGTATTGTATCCAACTGATCCCTTAATTGTTTAGGGGATACCAACATTGGGCTTATTGTATGGTGGCAAACTCCAGTTAGTACGTCCAATATTTTGGATTGCATAGATAGATGCTGCTAGCAATGTCAATTGAGTTGTCAATGCCAAGTAGTTTTCTGTAAGACGTGCGCCCGTGTTCTTTCCTCTGCTTTAGCTAATGGCAGCTACTTGGTGTTCAAGTAGCCTGAGACGCTCGTCCGAGGTTGTCCTGGTTTTTTGACAACGTTAAGGGCTAAGTCGAGTACTGAGGTTTGATTTTTTATCAGTGTCAGTAGAAATTCCTCGTTATTTTGCACCTTCTTTATGATCTTAGTCATTTTGTTAGCATAGTCTGAGTCTAAAACTCCAAAAAGACTGTTCGCAATATTACCCACTGCATCAAATGGGGAGCGGCGTTTCCGAGTATGTTGCATGAGACCGTTATCCATTTGTAATTCATCATACAAGTGTCGATAGTGCTGTGATATTGCGTCACTTGTGTGTTTGTTGTTTAATTTTGGGCATATGTACTGGAACTCCTTGATGCCTGGATTAAACGTGTTCATGTCTCTTCAGTATGGGTCCAATTCATAGTAAATAACTATTGTCCAGTCGGATGTCGCTCTCATCGTTGTGCCGATTTTTTTTATAATATACTCCTGGTTTCGTGTCGAACCTTGTTACCGATACTGACTGTGGTAGTAACAGAGGTAGCATTAGAAGCAGAACTAACATAACAGGACCAGCATGCCTTCCTTAATATTGGGATGAACGGTTTTCCACTTGTGTCGGGCTTGTAGCTCTTGCAGGTATTCCTCTGAACATTGCTTCCAGAATCCTTGCTTAATTCTGGATACTAATTCCCAACGTTTTAATAGGGATTTCTAATCGCGATCAGCGTTGCCATCGGGTGGAGCCGTTAGCGTTTCACCAATCAGGAAATGCGCTGGGGTGAGAGCTGTTGTGTCCGTAGGATCATTTGACATCGGGGTTATTGGGCGTGAATTCAAGATAGCTTCGATTTCCACGATCACCGTGTTAAGTTCTTCAAATGTGAGGGTGGCAGTGTTGGTTGTCGTTACCACCAATCGCTTTGCCGACTTGACTGCAGCTTCCCATAGGCCTCCAAAGGATGGCGTTCGTGGCGGGATGAATTTGAAGGCAACTTGTTTCTTGTTGCAGTGATTAATGATCTCTGCTTGTGCCTTCTCTCCAAAAATGGTTGATTCCAGTTCCTTCAGCTGGTTGTTCGCTCCGACGAAGTTGGTTGCGTTGTCACAATGTATTGTTTGACATTTGCCACGGCGGCTTAAGAAGCGTCGCAAAGCTCCCAAAAAGGCGCTTGTGGTTAGATCGCTTACCAATTCAAGGTAAACCGCCTTTGTAGAGAAACAGCAGAATACGGCTATGTATGCCTTGTCTGGTCTTTTTCCCCAAAGTTTGTGGTGAATCCATATTGGTCCGCAGTAATCTACGCCAGTTGTCAAAAACGGGCGTGTTGGTGTTACTCGGTCGGCTGGCAAGCTACCCATAATTTGGTTCATTAACTTAGGCCTTGCCTTGTTGCATGTCACGCAGTTGTGCATGATATTCCTTGACATTGTTTTATCGTTGAGGATCCAATATTGTTGTCTAGCGGTTGCTCGTAAGGCTTGGGCACCGCAATGCATATTGTCTTCATGCAGATCTATTAGTGGCATTTTTACTATTAGATCATTGTAGGGTAGCAAAATCTGGTGCTTTGCATTGTACGGGAGTGGGGCTTGATCCAACCTGCCACCAACTCGTATAAGTCCGTCGGGTCCTTGTATTGGGGACAGCGATGAAATGGAACTCCTTTTTTCCACCATGTTGTGACGCTGCAATGTTGTTAGCTCAGCACCAAATTCCACTTGTATTGTCCGTAAGATTACGTTGCGAGCGTGATTCAATTCCTCGATGCTTAGAGTGACAGTTGCTGATTTGGACCTTTTGTAGCAGAAGCGTAACATGTAAGCCACAATGCGTTGTAACTTGTGAAACGAATAGCTGTGTCTACAATTATACAATTCTTCACCTAGTGTAGATGGAGATATTGCTAGACTCAGCAATTAAGTTCAGCCGCGAAGCGAGTAAGACGTGTTTTCTCCTCAACCCAATAGCAAGTTCAAAAATACACAGTGAATTGATAAATAAAAGAAGATTGAAATTAACGCGGAAAGACGCTTTGTGCAGTGAAAATGCACACATCTGTAAAAACAAATATATATATTTGCATATATATACATATATCTAATCATTTTTAGTTAAAACTCTCACAAATAAAATCAAAGAAATATAAAACCATAAACGTAACCCCGCTCAATAAAATGAGCCTACGTAGCCAAATTCGCGCTCAGGCGCAGCGCAAGCAAGACGATTAACTCCAAACGCGAACAACGAACTCTTGCACGTAGAACGCGAAAGAGTACGATCATGCTCTCCGTCTCTTCTGACATGTGACGTAACTGTCACTGAACCAACAACTGCACCTGTGCCGACCGCCCGCTCAGTAAACGCAACAACTGCTGCGCCGTCAGCAGAACAATCCGCAGACAACGCAAATGAGAAGCCGGCTATACAGACAGGTATGGATCGCTACATACAGATCAAGCGTAAATTAAGCCCCCAACAAGCTACAAACAAACCAAAAATTACTCGCGCTAATATAGGCGAAGCACCAAACAATACCAATAGATTTGAAATTTTGGCAGATAACGCTGATGATTTGCCCCCTGAAGATAATGTTGACAAAAAAAAGCAAAAGCCTCCCCCGATATTTATACGTGAAAAAAGCTGTAGCGCTTTTGTTAACAATGTTGTAAAGCTCGTTGGCAATGACAATTTCCACATCATCCCCCTAATGAGGGGTAGTATTCATGAGATTAAAGTGCAGACAAAAACTGAAGACAGTTTTAGAAAGTTGACGGCCTACTTAACAAAAAACGAAAAAAACTTTTACACGTACCAGCTTAAAAGCAGCAGAGCCTGCAAGTTGTATTGAAAGGCATCGAGCCTGATGTTACGACGGATGAAATTAAACAAGCGCTACATGAGAAAGGATTCTCCGTTAAATCAGTTCTAAATATTCGAAACAAAACCAGGCAGCCACAACCACTCTTTAAAATTGAGCTTGAGCCTCAGGCTCAGATTATGAAAAAAACGAGGTACACCCCATTTACAAGCTTCAGTTCCTATTGCACCGCAGAATCACCGTTGAAGAGCCACACAAACGTAACGGCCCGGTACAATGCATGAATTGCCAAGAATATGGTCACACAAGGTCTTACTGCAAGCTGCGCCCTGTATGTGTGGTTTGCGGCGATCTTCATGACTCGTCGAGCTGCCCAGCAAGCAAAGATGACTCCAGCAAAAAAAGTGCAGCAACTGCGGAGGCAACCACACAGCTAACTACAGAGGCTGCCCAATCTACAAGGAGCTTAAGTCTCGCATCCATCATCGCGTAAACACAGCACGCTCTCAAAACGCACCGCCATCATATATTCCATCAAAGTCCAACCCTGACGTCTTCTTTTCGTCTGCAGCCAGGTCATCTTTTGGCCCCGCACCTGTTATTAAAAACGCAACCTATGCTAGCGCCTTAAGATCTGGACTGATGCCTCCTGCTTTTTATCCAGGCTCTCAAGCAAAACATATAGAACTCAACGACGAACGAGACAACAAGCCGCAGGAACCACCACTAAGCAACTTTGAATCAATGATATGTAATATGCAGCAGAGTTTATCACAGTTCATGTCATTTATGCAAGAAACTATGCAAAATTTACTACAAAATCAAAATACTTTGATACAGTTGCTTGTATCACTATAATCGAAATAATCAATGGCCTCACTACGTATATCAACGTGGAATGCCAATGGCGTTTCACTGCATAAACTTGAATTAGCTCAATTTCTACTCGACAACCACATTGACATTATGCTACTTTCCGAAACACACCTTACAAATAAGTATAATTTTACCATAACCGGATACTCATTCTACGGAACCAACCATCCCGATGGCAAGGCGCACGGCGGGACTGGTATCTTGATAAGAAGCCGGCTGAAGCACCACTTCCACAAAGAGTTTGCTAAAAACTATCTACAGGCCACATCCTTAAAAATACATCTGGATAGTGGTAACCAACTTGCACTTTCTGCCATCTACTGCTCACCGCGATACTCCATATCTGAAGACCAATTCATGGAATTTTTCAACTCATTAGGAGAACACTTTATAGCAGCAGGGGACTATAATGCCAATCTATTGCAAACAAACTTGAGTCAGTCTTCGTCGAAGTAGCTCGTATGTCAACACCGAAAGCAAAAACTGCAGCACCCGCCCAAAAGAAAACAAATCACCAAATTGAACAGCTCGTTCTTGATAAGCGGCGACTAAGACGGGAGTGGCAATGCCTAAGATCGCCGTCAGCTAAGCAAAAGCTAAAAAACGCTACACGTAAACTTACCAAAGCGTTAGCACTTGAAGAAGAACATGCCCAGCGCCGATACATTGAGCAATTATCAACATCCAGCTCGAAAAGCTCACTGTGGAAAGCTCACCCAACTCTCAGCCAACCGACAAAAGCAGAGATGCCCCTAAGAAACCAAGCTGGCGGCTGGGCCCGAAGCGATGAAGAAAGAGCCAACACGTTTGCTGTCAACCTGCAAAAAGTTTTCCAACCGAACCCTGCTACAAACTCGTTCGCTCTACCGACTGTATTAAACGACACCCACTTACAACATGAGCCCATTAAATTTCGCCCGAACGAAGGCGCAAGAGTTATTAATCAGGAACTAAACCCCAAAAAATCTCCGGGTCTAGACCTAATAACACCAAAGATGATTATTGAGCTTCCCTATTGTGCCGTCTGTGTTATCTGCCAGTTATTCAATACGATCACACGACTCGGGCATTTCCCAGAAAGATGGAAAAAGTCTATCATCATAATGATACCAAAGCTGGGAAAGGATCAAACAGTACCCTCGTCGTATAGACCTATAAGCCTTTTATCATGTCTATCAAAACTGTTCGAAAAATGCTTGATGACTCGGATTAATCAATTTCTAAACCTTCACAACATAATCCCGTCGCACCAATTCGGCTTTCGCCAAAACCACGGAACTATTGAACAGGTCAATCGCATAACTTCAGAAATTCGAGGCGCGTTTGAAAATCGAGAATACTGTACTGCAATTTTTCTGGATGTGGCTCAGGCGTTTGACAGAGTCTGGTTGGAAGGGCTGATGTATAAGATCAAATCAACGCTTCCACCAAACACACATAACCTGTTAAATTCGTACCTTTACGACAGGAAGTTTGCAGTAAGATGCAACACTGCAACATCAAGCGAACACCGTATTGAAGCCGGCGTTCCTCAGGGAAGCGTACTTGGGCCAACACTCTACGTTCTCTACACAGCAGACATTCCTACATGCAGGGGACTTACAACTTCAACCTTTGCTGACGATACAGCTATTCTTAGCCGATCTAGATGTCCACTGCAAGCCACATCGCAACTCGCTCGTCATCTGGTTAACGTGGAAAAATGGCTATCCGACTGGCGAATTAAAGTTAACGAACAAAAATGTAAACTTGTAACGTTCACCCTTAACAAGAAAGATTGTCCACCACTTACGCGAAAGCAAACGAAGTAACGTACCTAGGAGTACACCTGGACAGAAGGCTTACATGGCGCAGGCACATTGAAGCCAAGAGAACACAACTAAAACTAAAAGCCAATAGCCTCCACTGGCTTATCAACGCTCGCTCCCCGCTAAGCCTTGACTACAAGGTCCTGCTCTACAACTCTGTTCTTAAACCAATCTGGACCTATGGATGCCAGCTATGGGGTAATGCGTGCAGCAGTAACATCGACATCGTCCAAAGAGCCCAGTCAAAGATCCTGAGAACTATCACCGGGGCACCGTGGTACGTTCGCAACGAAAACATTCAAAACGACTTAAACGTCCCACCAATCAAGAAAGTAATTGCGGACTACAAGAAAAATTACCTTGGCAAGCTGTCATCGCACCCAAACTATCTTGCTAGAGGACTCACAAACTCAAGCAGCCGATCCCGTCTTCGTCGTAATGACTTTCCGACCCAGCGATGAGTTGAGGTACGCGGCCACCAACTATTTGTACAACAACAAATAGTTAACTAAGTAATACTTGTAAGATTTGTAAACTTTTTGTTAGTTTCCCTATTATAAGGAAAGATTCAAGAAATAAAACCAGCAAAATAAAAAAAAAAAACTTATATGTATCGTTTTCCTTTCTAGATTGCTGGGGCTGATACTGGGTAAGGCTGACCATTTGTCTGGGGAGCCATGCAAAAATAGTGGTCCATACAACTATAAGTTGTGCTCGTGTAGTTTTCGAGCCGATATTCCTCTTGAAAGTACATCTGCCGCGTTGTTGGCCGATGATTCATGCCGCCATTGAGTCTGGCTTGTCAAAGCCTGAATCTTCGCTACCCGGTTTGCCACAAATGTATGATATGTGGCGGGAGCTGCGTTGATCCATGAAAGAACCACCGTAGAATCTGACCAAAAGTATCCTGGTACCGCGTTGCTGTCGAGGCCTAGATCGCATCGAACCCTTTCAGCAAGCTCTGCACCCAATAGTGCAGCACAAAGTTACAGTCGAGGGAGTGACTGCTTTGCTGTTGGAGCCACTCGAGACTTTGAACATAGTAGCCGTACAGATATTTGTTTGTTTCTGTACGTTGTGCGTACGTATACTGAGGAGCCATATGCACGCTCAGACGCATCCACAAAAACGTGCAATTCCTTTGTTATTGGAGTCTTACCATCATAAATGTGCCGTGGGATTTGCATTGATGGTGCGGATTTTGTGCCATATGTGACTGTTTTCAGTCGGTATTTTATTTCCTCCGACGAGCTGTTGCGCCATACAATCAGTTGATGAAACTGATTTTCGGGATTGATCCATACCTGACGATACATCTTTTCAATGTCAGCCGTAAACACATATCTATGTGTTCTGAATCGTAGTAGAATAGACATAAGATCGCTTTGCACCGTGGGGCCAGCATGCAGTATGTCATTCAGTGATTTTCCAGTAGATGTTTTGCATGAAGCGTCGAATACAACTCATAGTTTTGTAGTAGTGCTGTCCGGCTTCAATATGCAATGATGGGGGATTACGTAGTGATTTTTAGGGATCTGTTGCGGCGACACTTGTTTTATGTGTCCCAGTTTTTTATACTCCGCCATGAACGCTGCGTATTGCTTCCACGTGTCTGCGGAGGTTCTGCGCTCTAACGATATGAACCGTTTGGTGGCAATCTTATGGACTCTCCCAGGGCTGAACAATGTTCAGAAAATGGAAGTTTAACGATGAATCTGCCGTCCACCGCCACTTGTAAGTGCTCTAAGAAGTGCTTCTCACAATGCGCTTCAATTAGGGTTCGGTGTTTTTCTGATGTATCCAAGCTATCCAATGTCCATAATCGTTCCATTAGTTCATTTGTTTCCTCGTTGGTTGCAGATGCGCAGATGGCTGACGACTTACTTGCAGCATTGACCTTTCCAGCAATGATCCAACCGAACTCAGTTTTTTCCATCGTTGGACCAGACTGGAACATTTTGTGTTGCTGTGGGAGCAGTATTGAAAAACAGTGCTCTGCTCCAATTAACATAACGATTTTTCCTGGTTTGTTGAAGTTTAGATCCGCCAGTGGTAAATTGCTTGGCATGCCCCAATCAGCAGTGTTGATTGACTAGGTTGATAGGTAGGTTGATCCGAAATTATATGCGGTAATACGAATGCTTGCAATCGCATCGTAAAATCGCTGTGTAGTGATTTAACAAGGGCATTCACTCGAGCCTTGCTGACTCTTAGCTCTCCTCCGATGCCCTCAATCCGTGTTGTGTTGTGTCATGACGTTTAAGTCCCAACATTGTCACAAGTCTTTCGGAAACAACGTTGATTTATGTGATCCAGAATCCAGTAGTGCCTTGGGCGATGCTTGTTGTCCGTTAGTTGCTTGTACAGCTACCTTTGATGTTGCAAGTAAGTTATAGTTTTGATTGTTTGCGGATGCCACAACTTGTGAGAGTGGCTCTGCTGCTGCTGATGTGATAGCATTTTCCAAATGCACAAAAGTGTGGTGCTTTTTGTTGCACTTAAAACAGCTAAAGTTGCTTGTGCATGCCTTGGTTTTATGGTCATTTTTAAAGCAGATGACGTATAACCTTTGCCTTTGCACCCAGTTTGATCGCTCGCTGACAGATTTTGCGCGAAATTCGTCACATTTAGATAAATATTGACTTGTCTTTTTACAGAAAAGACACACTTTTTGTGCACAAGAAGATTTTGCGTTTTTTGGCCCCTTTTTAGAAACTAAAGGTGCCTTTTTTCCAGTAGTCATAACCCGAACTCTCTGTTTTAGGAACTGGATCATGGTGTCCAGTTGCTGGATTTCCTTTGTACTACCCAATGATTGTTCCTAGTGTTTTGTTTGTGCCAGCCAGCTTGTTTCTGATGATGGCAATGATGATTGGATCCCATGTTGAGATGTCAATCCCGAGTCCCTTCAGTGAGGCTAATGACTCTATGGTGGTGATGTGCAGCTCCTTTAAGGACCTCACATCGTCGCTGCAGGTTTGTCGCAGCAAGAGGCGATTTAAAACCCTAGATGCAATATATCTAGGATTGTTGTAAGCATCTACTAAGATTTCCCATGCGTAAAGATAGTTCTCTTCCCGTAGGTCGATGTGAGGGATTAATCTTTCCGCCTCTCCGAATGGTTGGCATCTTTGTTTCATGAATCATACATGAAAACATATCGATGAATTGTGTCCATTTACGTGTATCATCATCAAATTTGGGAATGGAAATACGTGATAAGTGTTTTCGGTGCACTCACTGCATGAATTACTCGTAAGTGCATTCCGAACATTAGACTCTGCCTGGAGATACTCGGTGGCGTTGTAGCCACTCTCTTCAGGGTCCTCAAATTCCTCGTATATTTGGAAATAGACCGCTTGTGTTTTTGCTCAAATTCACTTAATAATGTCCGCATTAACGGGCTTGTGTTGCAGGCTGCGATTGATTGACGCTATCATCGCCTCTTGCCGACGGCACAATGCAATGATCTTGTCATTGCTGGTTGGTCTGCCGCTCACTGAACCCGCATTTGTATCGGTCCTAGGCTCCATCATTTTGCTTGTTGATTGGTCCGCGATGTCGCCTTGTTCCACCGCGACTTGCTCATAGAACTTGAAGTAATTATGTGACTCATCTATGTTGTTAGAGTCCTTGATGAACTCATTGTTGGTTTGGAACGCCGCGGCGTCTAGTACTTTTTGCTTGCTAGCCGAATTTAAATGGGTAGCTTTAATAAAGTCAGTTACGGTAGAATAATATTGATCAGTCGGAATAGAGCTTAATTTTGTAATATTAAATGAATCAGTTGCCGCATTTGTGCTAAAAAGATGAATTGCATCATCGGGCACGTCCGATGGCTGACAAGTGCGGGAGCGGATAAGGCTTATATCATCGGCTGTCATAAGACCCGATGCCATATTGTTTAAAGCAGAAGCAAATAAACGGTCTTCCCTTTGTCGCATAATTTCTGTAAGCTCAACATACTTAAAAAGGTCCCACAGAGCTGAACCAAATATTGCACTGTAGGGATCATTTGAGTTGGATTCAAAGATCCAACGATCACCTACTGGTGATAGCTGTCGTAAATCTCTAAAAACGATAACAGAAATACCACCAAATGACGAAGAATTTTTGAAAATTTTTTTAAGGCGGGCGTCTAGTTGGGCAAACATTTTAGAGCCTAACAGTGATATTCCATCTATGATTATAAGTTTAAGGTCGATTAACCTTGAATGTAAAGTATTGACTAAATCATGGCTTAAGGCTCTCAAATCTGAACCAGACTGATTGACTGGTAGTGAAACCATGGAATGCAGTGTTGAGCCACTGATTCTGAAAGCTGCTTTTCCCGTAGGTGCACATACAAGAATTTTAACTGAAGTCGGATCTGCTCCAGGCTTGCTATTGTAAAAGGCGGACAAGGATTGATAAATTGCCAATATAAGTCGACTCTTACCTACGCCTGCACCACCTCCAACAAAATCGAAGTACACAGATTTGTTGTTGGCATTTTGCAAAACGTGTGTAAAGTACTGTTTCTGCTTTAAATTAAGGGATCTAACAATGTTCGCTACGTTCTCAGCTGAAATTAAAGCTGGTAGCTTTATTAACCAGATATTATTATCTCCCAAATTTTCGTCTGAATCATGGCTATCAAAATTTAAAACATTTAGCTGAGGATCTATTTCAGGTAACCTCAAGACTCTGAAGTTATTGTCAACTGCTTTTTGGCTATTGACAATATCGTCATTTTCTTCGCGTATAGTATTATTTAGTCCGTCCTGCAGTTCGTCATCGTCTAAACAGTTATACCTTTTACGATTATTTTCAACCAGACCCCGATTTTCTCTGCAAAACAATTCGCAATTCCAATGAACAGCAGTAAACGGCTTCTTGGGCGGATATTTCCGTACCCGAAATAAACTTGTGTCCAATATGCTGTAACTTTTGCTTTATGTTTACATTGCCCCTGCTAGCCTTGTTAACTGCATTACGCATTAATTTTGAAATTCCCCTCTGAGATTTGTTAATATAAATAACGACGTAACTGCAGCAAGCATAGGGATACAAATTAAACTGGATGTCAATGTTTGCTCGCTGCAGTTGAAGAAGGTGAGAGTTGTAGGCGTTAAGCCTAATAGCCGCAAGCGTTCGCTTTAAAAATATTTTGGGCTTCTTAATGCTTGACCTTAGGGTTTTTGTATAGCTATCATAAGTAAGGTTAAGTTGATCGTGGAACAGAAAGTTTTGAAAATCGCTAAGACGCTCTATATTTTCACGATCAAACGGATATTCTAAAAGAGCTTAAATTTTTTCAAAATTCTTGCGATGCATTTCTGAATTTTCGGCATCGTCTTCTAAAGAAAAAAGAATCTCTGTTTGGGGCATGAAAGGGTATGGTATACAGAATCTACAGATTTTGTTTCCCCTTACTTTTCGCCTACATGAATGCCCGTGATTATGAGTTTGATACTCGAGAAAGGGAGCTACATCCCGACTAGTTGTATCGGTTGTAATAAATTGATCAATAAAGGACTTTACTGGGGGTATACTTGACTGGTCGTTGATATCAAATTTGGGGGCATCTTTCTGCCAAAACATGCCATGAATATGTGGTGAGCCTCTTTGCTGAAACTCGACTCGCCAATAAAATTTGGTGACTCTATGAGTGCCAAAAACCCCACACTCCCTTTTCATTAGTTTCAAAAGTTGACGAAATCTAAAATCAAAGTAGCGAGCACAGGTCACTGGATCAGCCCTTATGAGACGAGCATTGTCGTTGAAATTTAAAATTGAGGCTTGGTCTTCCGATATTTCTAAATTATCAACGTTTTTAGACAATATCACCAAAAGTTCCGCCCATCTTGTCTCGGCTGCTGAAAATTTTATAAAAAATGTCGGAAGACCAAACTGCCTAATCAAAGCCATAACTTTCTTTTTTTCGGATTCCCAATGAGCAGGCGACGTGCGAATACCTTTCAAAACTCTATAGCCATCATCGTGGCGAATAAAATTGTTAATATGCTCTTCATTAAGGGCGTTTGCTGCGGAAATGCCTTGAGTGGTACTGTGCTTACGTAAACAAATGAAAGTATTGTTTTTAATATTTATCATTTCCAACTTTTTAAAATTAAGAAATAATTTATCGGTTCTACAACCTCTTCTATCAAAATTCCTCAGCTCAGACCTTATTATGGTTGTAAAACTTTCTGTGCATTTTCTCTTAAGGCCAGCGAATATTGAAGGGAAGGCCAGCTCCTCGGAATCGCAATCTGCGATCATGTCCAAAGGACGCTGACCTTCTCCAGGTGACATGGCACGGCAACATTTTCTGTAGGGACGTTTTCTAATAATGTCTCCCGGCCACCTGGATTAAGAACCTCTTCAAAATTTTCTTGCTCACTGCTGAAGACTTGAGCAGACCTTTCTATTAGTTCAGTAACTAATTCCCTATTTTAAGCTTAAGGAAGACAGCCATGATTCGTTAATAACAATCTGGTGTTTCTGATATTGTTCAGTGTTGACTAAAAATCTGATTGCATCAGCGATTTTTGAGGGTCTAATGGTTTCGGCCATGAAATCATGGCAATATTTCATTCTACGCTTGAGGTGTATTTGAACCACCTCGGCTTCATTGAACGTCCTTGGAAGTGACGTTAAAACATTGGCAACAGCGTTTTGCCAAATTTAATGCTTTTGCTGCAGGTCTTGCAAAAACTGTACTTATTATTGCAGGATAGGAAAAGTGTTAAAAGGCTTAAAATGTCTCTACTGTCTGCAGCGCTACATTTGCATTCAACAACTTCTTTGGAAATTTTGTCCACTTGATGTAAACCATAAACCTTTGCAACAATTGCAAACCTGATCGGGGCCCTGCTTTACAGTTCTATTAAAGGCGACCATTAAGGCATCTAAATTAGTGCCAGAGGTTCCCTATTTTCTGGAGAGGTATTCGCACGTTGCTCTCTAATAAGGGTCGCATTACGACTACGTTTGACAAACACATGTTCAGGGATGCTTCTGTACTGGCTGGCTAACTCTTTGACAAATTTCTTTGAGCACCAAGAGCCGCTTCTCGTGCTAAGATTCAAGCACATCGTCTAGCAACTGTGTTTCGTGCCTACTCGATAATTTGACGGACGGGATTGTCTCTAACCTGAGCCCGCTGACCCCTATCCCGTGCCCGCTCTAAGATTCTTCGTTCTACGTTAGTTCGTCGATTAGCGTGCTGTACGGTGTTTTGTCGCTGTTCGTTTGCCCTGTACAGAGGGTCTTGCCTGCTCCTAGATCGACGCGAAGTGTCTTGTTCTTGTTCGTTTTCCCGAAATTCTGCGTCTTGTCTACGCCTCGATTGGCGTAAAGTATCGTTGGATTCCTCTAGTTGTCTTTGTGTAGAATCTGTCCGGCGCACTGCACGTCTAACAGTGTCTTGTCCCTGTTCGTTCACCTGAAATTCTGGGTCTTGCCTACGAATGGATCGGCGTAAGGTATTGTTAGTCTGTTCTAGTCGTCGTTGTGGGGCATCTGCCCGGCGCGCTGCACGTCTAACAGTGTCTCGACCCTGTCCGTTTGCCCGAAATTCTGGGTCTTGTCTGCGCCTGGATCGGCGTAAGGTATTGTTAGTCTGTTCTAGTCGTCGTTGTGGGTATTCTGCCCGGCGCACTGAACGTCTTGAAGTGTCTTGTCTCTGTTCGTTTGTCCGAAATTCTGCGTCTTGTCTACGCCTGGATCGGCGAAGGTATTGTTAGTCTGTTCAAGTCGTCGTTGTAGGGCATCTGCCCGGCGCGCTGCACGTCTAACAGTGTTTTGACCCTGCTCGTTTATCCGAAATTCTGCGTCTTGTCTACGCCTGGATCGGCGTAAGCAATTGTTGGTTTGTTCTAGTTGTCTTTGTGTAGAACCTGTCCGGCGACTGCACGTCTAACAGGGTCTTGTCTCTGTTCGTTTGGCCGAAATTCTGGGTCTTGTCTACGCTCACTTTGGGATAAGCTATTACTTACTCTTTTCCGCTCAGTGTAATCAGGGTCAGATCTATTTAAAAGATTACGGGATCTATTTCTGCGAGCCCTAGTGGCGCTGCTGAAACTCTGGTTGCCCTAGGCATAGTTAGAGAAGTGTTTTTAAAGTAAGGTCAAAAATAATTGGCAAAGTATTTGTCAAGGGAAGGTCAAACAAGTAAATCAAAAAAAATTTTGAAGACATGCTTTTATACGCTTTCTTGCATACATTTGTATTAGATTTTTTACCATCATCCCTGCAATACCCAAATATTAAAATTGTTTTTGTAATTTATTATCTTAATAATATTAAATAAAAAAGCATGTCAAAAGTATGTCTCGGTCGGGGTTCGAACCCACGGCCTTTGGCCTGTGAAGCGGCAGTCTTCCCTCCACGCCACCAGAGCTTGTGAATTTCGGCAGTCATATAAGTAACTTAAGGAAAAGGGAATACTGTTTTTTGTGGTTTTTACATGATATTACACATTTTATCTGAAACACATCTTTGCAGAGCCTAGCTAGTCGGGAACTTGGTGAAAATTTGATCACAAGATTCCGGTACAAACAGACAAGTCAAGTTCAATAAAAGCATGTAAAAATATATAAAGCTGTAAAAAATAATAATGATTTTTAAATCTGTAAAAAATACTAATTTAATTTTAAACGAGTAATCTCAGTATATAAAGCTGCAACAAATAATATTAATAATAATAATATAGTATATACACTGACGAGCAAAACTGTAACACGAGTTCAATGTTCGTACTTCAAAGGTCTGGGTCTGTATTTTCTTTTCTACTTCATGCATGCTCAAGATCTTAGCCTTGTTTTGTTGGTGCAACATTTGGCTCTCTTTTGCAAAAATTTTTAAGTCATTTGATAAGCTGGAAGAAATATACCAATAAAAAAGGTAAGAAAAGTCAAATGTTACAGTTTTGCACTTTGGTTATTTTAAAACAAATATATTTATTAAAAAATTTTATATAATGGGTTTACAGCCCTTTCTATTTTTTTAATTCTTGTATACGTTTTGGCATACTTTGGGTGTAGCGGCGCACCATCTTACAGTTCCATGACTCCACTAAGAGGGACCACATCTTTTGCCAGCTGCGATTTATTGTGACTTCATGGATTTTCAATGGGGCTTATAGCTGAAGATTGTGGTGAAAGCTTCATGGACTGGAATTTTTGCTGGGAAATCCAATTTTTCACCAAATTGGACGTGTGCTTCGGGTCATTGTCTTCTTGAAAAATGCATTTTTCAACAGCAAGAGCCATATTTTCAACTGTTGCTCCTAAATTTTGTTGCAGAATGCTTAGGTATTGCTCACCTCCATTTTTATGAGTACAACTCCAAACCATTATTGAGCCGCCACCGTACTTGATGCTTTGTCGCGCTGTTTTTTGTGACTGACTATTGGGATCTCTAGTCCAAAACGAGGACCAAAATAATTTGTTTTGAAGGTAATATGGTCAAATGAATTAAAGATAAATCGTTTCGAGTCGGACGGACGATCCTCGTATTGGACTAGAGATCCCAATAGTCAATCACAAAAAATTTTTCATTTGATTTGAGCTTTCAGGTACCCTTCTAAAATTTCATTGGCTATCGATCTACAAAATAAACAAAGGGAAGACCTTTAGAAAAGGAAGAAAAGGTATCGGAAGAAAGGGTTTAACATTTGGTGTCGGACAGAGGGTTAAGGCGGCCAAGTTCTTGTTCATTACAAACCTTAATAAATCTACGTAAAACCCAAACCAGCGACAGCTGCTTACCAAAACAACTCTTTTGCCTTATTAAGAAACAGAATTGCACGTGTGAACTTTTGCCCACTTTGCACGCTCCTTGCCGCTTGATCTGCCTATAGTTTAGGACACCTTATATGTAAAAGCTGATGTCTTTGGCTTTTATAGATTCTGAGATAGACATTTTCATACTAGGCTGTTTCGATATGGCTGTTGATGCTAAACAAGAATATATATACTTTATGGTTTCCAAGATTCTTACTTTTGTCTATTACATACTTTAACTTTTCATTACTGCGTGATGACTGAACTTCAATTTGCCATATCTTCGGTGTTTCTTAACCGATTTCAATGAAATTTTCGCAGACGCTCACTATTTTACCCATAGTTTCAAACCTCATGTTCACGATTTTGAAATTCAAGATTTTGTTGTTATCGATCACAAGTGTGTATCGAAAACCAGAAGCGTTATCGTTATATATAATTTGAAACCAAACTGATCTGCTTATGGTATAGGAGAGCTTAAGTTTCAAGTCTCTAGCTCTTATAGTCTCTGAGATCGTTGCGTTCATGCGTATTGAAATTCCGAAAAAAAAAAACACCCTTGTAGCCTGGGACACTGTAATGTACATATCTATGAAACTTTTTTGCATTATATATATATGTAGATTACTTTTTTTATATTTATATTTGTTAGTGGATTTTTTTTGCACGGTATATACATATATTTGCACTTGAATTTTTTTTTAAATACATATACAGCTGCGGTCAAAATAATAGTAGTGCCAACAGGCAACATTTTTAAGCTTCGATATATCATTTGTATATTAAGCTTTTGTTTCCTGTCTTTGTCAGATCATAGTAGATCTTGGCAAAGCTTTTTAAAAAATTAACCGTTAGAATATAAAAGCTTTTTCTATTTCAGAGTTGCTTTTGAGTTTTGTTAACCACGCTAAATTTTGTGCAGTCAAAATAATAGTAGTGCGCTGGTTGCAGCTGAAAAATGTCTCGGAGATCAGCAATTAGAGTGATCAGATTTGCGAAGCGTGACCCGTTTGCTCCTGCTACCGTTATAAAAAAGGAGTTGAATATAAGCCAAAGTGTGAAAACCATTCGTAGATGTTTGCGAAGTAATAAACTAAAGGCAAGAAGCCCGAGAAAAGTCCCGCTTTTAAAAAAAACACACGTACAAAAACGATAACGGTTTGCCAAAGAGCATTTGAACTGGCCTATTGAGAAGTGGAGGAACATTTTGTGGTCAGATGAGTCAAAAATTGTTTTGTTTGGTGGCCGAGGATCACGACAATATGTAAGGCGTCCACCAAATACAGAATACCAGCCTAGATTCACTTGCAAAACAATCAAGCACGGTGGTTCGAGCATAATGATCTGGGCGTTTTTTTCGTATTATGTTGTCGGACTCATATATTGGATTTAAACTATTATAGATAGGCACCTATACTTGTCCAAAACTTGAGGACGTTATGCTCCCGTATGCTTCGGAAGACATGCTGTTCATTTGGAAGTTTCAACAAGACAACGACCCGAAGCATACTAGCAGAGCTGCCAAGGAATGGTTTGCATCCAAGAGGGTTGACGTAATGGAGTGGCCCCCACAGTCCCCTGATCTAAACCCAATAGAGCATTTGTGGGCTGATGTGAAGAAGGAAGTTGCCAAGCATCAACCAACAAATAATAACCCCCTTTGGGTGACCGTCAAGACCTCCTGGAACTCAATTCCTCCAGAGAGATGCCAAAATCTTGTCAATTCTATGATCTGTCGTTGTAAAGCGGTTATTCAAAACAAAGGCTTTACAAACAAATACTAAAATAATTATTTATGAAGCCCCTTTTTATAAAATTACTATTTACTACAAAAACAAATTATTTAGTCTTTTTTTCTTTAAAAAAAAAAATTGAAATATGAATCACTACTATTATTTGACCGCCAATTTTTCAGGCTATTACACAAAAAAAATGTTGTGTCTAAATAATGAAATATTATTAAATTTTTATTTCCCTACAAGATTAACAATACAATAAGGTTTTCTAAAAAAAATAAAATAAAAATTTAGATTGAATATAAAACATATATATATTAGGTTTTTAAGGATCATTACTTGCACTACTATTATTTTGACCGCAACTGTACGTACAACAATGTAAAATGTACGAACATACATGTGTATGAACGATTTATGTACATATGTGCATTTGCAACATTTGTTTGGTGGCATTTCACCAGCTATCTTGCCACCAAATTTGGTGACTTTAGCTACTAAAATTTGGGATATCTGTGTTTTTATCGACTCGCACATCGAGGTGCATCGACTTGTTATCGATTTCCCAGGCCCCCTGAGGTCGCAAAGGCCTAAATTTAACACTTTATCTAACGAAGGTATGTATGCACCAAGATATTTGCAAGGCTCTAGCTGTAAGTGTCGGAAAAAGTTGCGTTTATACGGACGGACGGACAGACTTCATGACGGACATTGCACAAAGCCAATATATTCCATTGGTATCAGAGTAAGAACAGAAGGCAAAAGGCAACTCGCAGAGTGTTGTTGTATACAGAGCAAAGCAAATCATAAGAACCGAAAGGGCTTACCTGGGATGCAAAAGCTTATTTTAAGCTCTTCTGGCAATCGCAACTATTTTAGAATTGAAGCTCTTTGATATAGCTTTCTGCCCAGCAGCAACGTTTTCTTCGATTTACATAAAGAACAACTTACGAATATTTTAAATTATCTGATGACAGCTTTGCTGTTATAGCAACACGCAGCCTTGGCTACATTAATTTATAAGAACAACTGTACGATCAAGCACTATGAAAACAGACGTGTCGAAGTGACCAACACAACCGAAACCCAATCTTTGACCTATTAAAATATACTATTGATACCATTGATATCAGAGTAAAAGAATGGCAATGGATTTTCACCACCAGTATGTCAAATAGAGTAAAAATTAAATAGTAAATTAATAAGTCAAAAATCCGCTTAAACATTTTCGCCTGTAAAAAAAAAAAAAAAAAAACGGTATTCCATTTTTAAAAATTTCATGAGTATAAGGTATAATATATTAACATTTACAACAAATTTATTGAAATATTACAAAAATATGTATGTATAATTCAGTGTACTTCCTTGTAACAATTGAAAATTAAACCCTTGTCCGATTGCCGTCTCCACCAAATTTTTGAACAATCTGAAATATATATATATATATATATATTGATAAATATGATATGTAAGTTAAATAAAAAAAGTTAACATAAAAATCAATAATCCACAACACTTTAAAAACAAGTAAAAACGTTGCAGTCGGAAGCAACCGACTGCGATATACTTTGATACCAGTTTACATAGCTGTGTTAAGGATTCTGTGTGCAAATAGTAATATATGGGGGTTTTGGGTATATATATCAGGCAGAAGGGGAAGGCATGACATCAAAATTTGTGATGCATATCTGTGGCGGATGGCACCTTCTATACCCCTACCAAGTTTGGAGACTCTAGCGCAAAAACTTAGAAAGATATAGAGGTGGGCGGTATAAGTGGGCGTGGCATCCAACATTTTGATGCATATTTGTGTCAGATTTCAGCATCTATCTTTATACAAAATGGTATGTATAGCTTCAAAACTGTAGAAGTTACAGGCATTTCTGTTTATAATTGGAGGGGGCTGGGGGCGGAAGAGGTGGGCGTGGCATTCAAACTTTTGGTGAAGTTTTTTGAGGAATGTCATCGGCTATCTTGCCCCAAAACTTGGTGACTCAAGCGGTTAAAATGTAAGATATATTTGTGTTTCATCGATTTGAACATCGAGGTGTATCGACTTGTTATCGTTTTCCCAGGCCCCCTGAGGTCGTAGAGCCTTAAATTTAACACTTTATCTGACGAAGACATGTACCAAGATATTTGCAAAGTTGCAAGGCTCTTGCTTTAAGGGTGTCAAAAAAAGTTGCGTTTATACAGACAGACGGACGGACGGACAGACACCATGACGGACATTGCACAAACCCAATATACTATGATACCTTTGGTATCAAAGTATAATTATCGAGTAGCATTAGATATAAGCGGTATTGTAATAAAAGACTTGTTTTTCAGGCACTCGTCAAGGAGATGTTGGGTTTCAAGAAGGTGGAGGCAACATCAGCTGTAAGACTTCTATTTGGTGACAAGGTCAATTATATTTCTGAAAGCATGATTATACTTATGCTGTTGCAACAGCTAGATGTCGCAACACAGTCGTCGTGGGAAGAGTACACATCTCTAGATAAATTACCGATGCCAAAAATTGGAGAACTTACAGTATGATACGTCACTGCAAATGCTTAGCACGCAGGTATGCAAGTTAAACGGAAAAGCCTTTGTCATTGCCGAATTCAGCCAAAACAAGTGTCTGTTTTGTACCATGTCTGGTCATGGACTCTACTCCTGCAGCACATTTACCCACCTGTCACCCACACTGCATTGTAAGGAAGTTCAGAAACTTGCATTGTGCTACAACTGCCTAAAGAAGTGTCATCAGTCTCTGACGTACAGCTCCGATAATTGTCCTGCCTGCAATGACAACACCCTATACGCTGCTGCATCTTGCTCACTTCCAGGTTGCACTACCAACTGATGTTGCAATCACATCATTTCCCAGCTCGAGCGTTGCTCCCCAGCCTTTCACCTCTTGCTGCCCAATGGTATGCTAGATTCAGGATTACAATTTCATCTAGTTACTTAGCAGCTGGCTCAACAGCTAAAGCTTAAAATGCCGCCATTTGCAGCCACTATATTGGAACTTGGGAGTACGAACGTCTCTACAGATGGATTCACAGCCAGCATATGCCTACGATCTCAAGACGACAAGTTTACCTACTATAACGGCTCTTACATATTGCTTCTACTATAAACGAAATTCAACCTTGCGTGGCCATTTTTACGACAGATTGGAAAATTCCATCAAATGTTAGGTTAGCTGATCTCGACTTAAAAAAATAACAATGAGAGGACCTCCCGCGTGATTCTAGCATTTTCTTTGAGCTCCTATGCTTCGGACAAATAAAGCTGGGGCCAAGTATGCCCCCTTTACTGTTAACTCGTCTTGGTGGGGTTGTATCAGGTGGTGGGATGGTACAGCGCAGAGTGATGTGTCTCTAGACGAGTTGGTGAGGCGATTCTGAGAAGTTGGAGGAATGGATGAAACTGTCGTTAAGTTTAGCGCAAGCTTGTAAAGCATCCGGATTTTAGAGATTAATACGGTAGCTTTTCTTCAGCTTAAAGCCTAGTACGCTTAACAACCGTAACGTAAAAACTTCATATAAAAAAACGTTTCTGTACTGTTGACAGACGAAACGTAAAAACTTAACATTGATTTGGTACGCTTGACAAATAAGTTTCTAACAGTGAGTTGAAATTTTAACAGCTGTTAACTTTTCACCACGAAGCCGTAACATAAGTGTCAACAACTTAGTTTACGGTTGCGACAAACAAAAATGACTGCGAAAAAGTCGGTTTGAGAATTTTGCAACTGCATTGAATAAAATAGAATTGATTGTGGCTGTTAATGGCAAACCCGTGAATAAAATGATCGGCCGACATATGAAAATTTTCATAAAATATGTTTGGATTTTGTATTAAAATCTTAAACTAAAAATGTATTTTCAAAATATGAAATTTTCCATTGCGCGATCTGGCCATTAAATATGGATTCATCCACGGACGCCTTTGACAACGTTTCCTTTTCTTTATTTTCTGAATACATGCTTTTGTAATGGCACTACTTAGCAAATAAATGCAAAGTTTAGATTTTTCAACATCCATCTTACAGTTTAAACCGTTTGCCTCTAATAAAAACACAAGTGTGACTGTTTTCGTTAACGCTAATAATAGATAAAAAACGATTTTAATTACTAAAAAAACATACATTTCGTTACTCTGGGCACACACTTTTACGGTCTGTTAACAATGTGCATTTACGTTACGGTTGTCTCTTTTTGTTAAGCGTACTAGGCTTAATCAAATGTCTTGTGTTAATCCTTAACTGTTTTCGCGCTGCAAGTACTTTCTACGGCACCATTGTTTAATAAAGGAGATCAGCACAACAACGAAACTTCGTGTTGCGTTCGATGGTTCAGTTTCAACTTCTTCTGGATATTTAGTTAATAATGTAATGATAGCATAGGGCAGTGGTGCCCAAACGCTGCTTACGACGGAGCAAATTTCAATACATTCAAAAGAAAACACCAATACAAGTAAAGAATTTTTTTTTTTTATTTCTATGGATACACTGAAAAAAATAGGGAGATAAATTTGTACGTGATGTTTACTTGTCAAATGACGCGCCGACAATGCAATAACTAAAAGAATAATACAATTTCTTCAAGTGGATGCGCGTCGCCAAAGCAACAACAAAATGTTCATGAAATTTTATGACCCAACAACAACCACATGCAAGTCCCGTTACTTTGCTCAAATGCAGATGACGAATAGAGATAAGAAAACGAAAGTGAAAAATTGTTTTTGGAATTAGCATTGGCGCATGCCGACAGCCGTGTACATATACGCATTTGCTCGCCTATGCTTCGGAGCCAATTACAAAAACAAAGGAGCCATGAGAGCAATGGGCTGGGCACCTCTGGCATAGGGTCTGTCATTTATGCTTACTTAAAAGTTCAAAAGCTAAGTTTTGCTTCATTTTTCTCACTTATTATTATCATACTCAAATCAAAGCAAACCAAACAGCTTCATTCATTCATTTTCTGAATATTCAGCATCTGAGTAGTGGGAACAGGACTGGTAAATGAGCGATAAATTTTACTGTAACTGAATGTTGAAGAGTCCCTTTATAGTGTAATTCCATTATCCAGTTATTCTCAGTTATTACCATTTTGAGTAACTGAAGTTCATTTTGCGTTTATTTTTCTATAATGAATTTACTGCAGTAAGCCTTCAGTCAATGGTAACTAGGAATAAATGGTAATCGAGTATCGTACATTTTCGATGAACATCGCTGAAATATCACTGTTAATGGATAACATTACGTTATAGCGCATTTACACTGACGCCTTAAGGCGCGCCTTTAGCATTTAGCCTTAAGGCTTTCGGAAAATTTAGCCTTAAAGGCCCATTCCCAGCAAATAAAAATTTCATTTATGAAAAGTGCTTATTATTTCGTTAGGTTCCACATAAAGTTAGGGTGACTAGATGTACTAAATATTTTTATGGAAAATGTAAATATTTGTTGGTCACCATACTTGATTACTTACAAAATAAATCGGTCATTGTGACAACAAATTCAAAACGCTTGCGTTTTACATTTTTTTTTCTTCCATTTTCACTGGTAGCTGCCCGTAATAATAGTAAACTTATAATTCCATTTTTAAGAACAGCTGATTATGACATCCACACTGGTTCCACTATCGGAACTATCGATCAACTTTACTGATTCTTGCTGGGAATTGAAAAAAAATTAACAGGCAGGGAAATTTCTGACAACTGTTTTTTTTATATAGAGTTGAACATAAAAATTCCATTCCGGGCCTGCTGGGAATGGGCCTTAAGCATACAAAATTTGGCCGTTATATTTAAAATGCCTGGTCTGATGAACATGTGGGATGGTTCGGAGGGGGCTGAGCTGAGGACACCAGGCGGGTCGCGGGTTGCGGATAGCGAACGGCCCCTTTGGGGTTAGCTGCGAATATGCGATATTTTTCGCTAATAAGCAGTCCCGGACAAACAGCGGGTACGGTGCCGTTTACCGTACCGACAAGACGCTTGTGTCGCCGTCTTTAAATCATAGCCTCACACACTCCCAACTCCCCCACACATACCTACCTCCATCCCTACCCCCCTCATCTCACACCGGGCCGGACTAAGGTGTTATACGAACCGTGCCGAGAGTCAGCCAGGCTGGGGGCCCGGTTTAAAAACTAGCCCAGTTTTTAACGGTGTGCTCAGGCAGATGGCGACCGCCTGTTCTATTTAGCCTAACCCGGGTATCGCGGATCTCTGCCCGGGTGGACCTTATATTCCCGGCAGCTCGTGGGACTCAACATGAAGAAACAAACAAATGGAAATGAAAACATCAGACAACAAGACGTGCAGGACATCCCTGCTGTGAGTGCCGCAAGGCGCATTGAGGACCGCCTCCTGGACGGGGAGCGGTTCTCCAACGTGGGACGCACTCCACAGCGCCCCCAACAGGCGCAACGAGGAGCGGGAAGGCCGCAGGCGCAAGCTGGCCCACACGCTCAAATACGACGAGGCAAGCCCCTCGTCAGCACACAACACCAACCGCAGAGGCTGCGAGCAAGGCAGGACCTTCCCAGCCGATGCGACCAGCCCTAAATGCGGTTCGGCGGCAAGGTGCACAACAGCGGCAGCAGAAGGCGGAGTTGCCGAAACGTGGAGAGCCGGGAGGCGTGGACGACCCGAACAGGATGGGTCTGTGCGGCTCAAGGGTTAAATGGTACCTAAGGTAATCCAGGTAATGCTAAGTATCCCCAGGTAATGCTCAGCCACGGGGACTTGTCCGCATTGGAGGAGGCCATCCTTGATGAACTAATTATCACTGGATGGGGCACCGCAGTGGAGTTCGCGGGAATTCACTTCAGGGTGGGTCACCTGGTGATCGAATGCTACCGACCCATCGGAAGATTGGGCTGAAGATGAAGACCTGGCAGACCAGACGCTCGTCAAGGATGTGCTGGAAGGGTTGGATTTTGGGGAGCCCATGTCGTCGCAGGAATTGGCAGAAGAACTGGCGAAGGACAACGGAGATGAAGCTGACGTGACGATGACGGGCAGCGGTGGTGAGGGTGACTCCCCTCCTACACCACCAGTAAGGAAGAATACCGCCGTTTCAAAAGTAGTATGGGATCAAAGAGATTCAATGCCTAGAGCATGTATCATGGTAAGAAAATATATTGATTATTTAATTCTTTCAGAATTCCTCACTAGGGACTGCGTGCCAATCGCCTTGAAGGCAAATGGTAACGCCCCCCCTATGATTGTGGCATCGGCCTACTTCGCGGGTGATGTGGCTTGCCCACCACCGGAGATTGAGAAGCTGGCGGAATACTGTAAAAAGGAGAAGATGCCATTGGTCATTGGCTGTGATGCCAATGCGCACCACTCTATATGGGGAAGTAGCGATATCAACGCAAGGGGTGAGTACCTCACAGATTTTATATTCAGATATGACTTAAAAATAGGAAATGTCGGATCTACACCGACTTTCGTAACTAGAGTTAGAGAAGAGGTGCTGGACATCACCATGATTAGTCGGTGTCTAAGACCACACCTCAGGGAATGGCATGTCTCTCCAGAGATCATAAGATCATCCTTTTTAAACTTCAGGTTAATACGGATAGTAGTGCTTCAACCCGCAACCCAAGGAAAACAGACTGGGAAAAGTTTAGGTTGACCCTAGAGCTGAATCTGGTGACCGGAATCTCTGGAACACCCAGACGCATAGGCGAGTTAGACAGGGTTGTGGAAAATCTGAGTAGTGGCATTTATAATGCATTTGAAGAAAGCTGCCGTTGGGAAAGGTGCGTAGAGAGAAAGATGCCCCATGGTGGAATGACAGTCTTGAAAGACTGCGCTTAACCACCCGCTATCTCTTTAACAAAGCCAAGAGAGATAGATCATGGGACACATACCGTGAAAGCCTCACCTCCTATAGCAAGGAGATTAGGAAGGCCAAACGCAAGAACTATAGGGACTTTTGCGAAAGCATAGCAAGCACAAATGAGGGTGCCCGGCTCCATAGAGCCTTATCAAAGCGGGCGCCGAAGGCGAATCTAGCCTTGAAACGTAGGGACAACAGCTTTACGACAAGCAACATGCAAGAGTTAGAGCTTCTGTTCGAGACTCACTTCCCAGGGAGTATCCCTTGGCAACAAAGTGTAGTACTTGAAACAGAGGAACAACACAGACCGACCATCTCCGACTGGGCATCTGCCAAGTCAATGGTTACTTTGAAAAAAATTAAATGGGCGATTGGAACTTTCCAACCGTACAAATCTCCTGGTCTGGATGGTATATCACCCGCATTCCTTCAGCAAGGACAGGTGAAACTCCTACCCGCCCTGAGGAAAATTATGATTAGTAGCCTAGCACTTGGTCATATACCAAGCACATGGAGTAGAGCTAGGGTGGTGTTCATCCCCAAAGCAGGGAAGACAGACATCACCAACCCAAAGTCCTTCAGACCCATTAGCTTGACATCGTTTTTGTTGAAAACGTTGGAGAAGATAGTGGACCACAACATTAGATCTACGAACACGGCACTATATGAATTGCACCGTAGCTTACGCTCGGCGATAGTAAACAAAGAAGTGGCAGTCTGTGCTTTGTTAGACATTGAGGGAGCAATTGACAACACGTCACATGATGCAGTCAGAGCTACCCTGAATAGAAGAGGCCTGGACCCTACGACTAGCAGATGGGTCTCATCCCTACTAAAAACTAGACAGGCTACGGCATCCATACAGGATAGTACACTCACAGTTACGACCACAAGGGGCTGTCCACAGGGGGGTGTTTTATCACCACTCTTGTGGAGCATACTAGTTGATGAGCTGTTAGGTAGACTAGCCAGCAGGGGTATCCAGTGTCAGGGTTATGCCGACGACATTGTGATAATAGCCAGGGGCAAGTACGAAGAAACTCTCTGTGACATTGTTCAACTGGGAATTAGGATCACGCATGATTGGTGTTTGGAGGTTGGCCTTAACCTCAACCCCACAAAAACCATCATCGTTCCATTTACCAGAAGATACAAGCTACTAAGGATGAGGGAAATTAGGCTCGCTGGGAGTCCAATAGAAACAAGCAAGGAGGTTAAATACCTTGGAGTCCCTTTTGACTGCAAAAAAAATCTCATGGTTGTGAGGCCCATGCTCACATACGGAGCGATTGCGTGGGGGGATACTGCACAGCAAATCACTGTGCAAAAGCAACTACAAAAGTTGCAAAGAATGGCCTGTGTAGGAATCACTGGAGCGATGAGGACTTGTCCAACATCAGCGCTTGAGGTTCTTTTGGAGTTCACGCCACTTCACCACACAATAAGGCTACAACAGAAAGCAACCCTCTTAAGAATGTCCGCAGAAGGAGTAGGGAGGGGGCACATTCTTAGTCAGACAGAGGCGGATTCGCTATCGGGTGAAATTCCCCTACTGGCACAGCCAAGGGACGAAATGAAAGCCGAACACATGTTCGTGCAGAAATTTCAAGTTCACCTATGTAACAAAAATGAGTGGACATCTGAAGAAGAGGTCCACAAAATGAAACGACACACCATAAAGTGGTACACTGATGGATCCCTTACTCATCAAGGCTCCGGCCTTGGTGTGGTAGGCCCACGGCTCACTTACTTCGAATCCCTGGGCAAGCACACTAGCATCTTCCAAGCTGAGGTGTGTGCAATAGGGAGGTGTGTGGACTTTAATTTGAAGCGCAATTATCGAAACAGGGAGATAGCCATCCTATCGGATAGCCAAGCAGCATTATTGGCACTTAGTAAGACCGAAATCAGGTCAAAAACTGTTCGCGAAGTGCGAACCAAGCTAAACACACTGGGATCACAGAATAGGCTTGCCTTAAGGTGGGTCCCGGGACACGTTAATATAGCGGGGAACGAAGAGGCAGATAAGCAAGCAAGGAGGGGAGCTGAGACACCCCTTATAGGACCCGAGCCGTACTGTGGGGTAGGGAGAAGCACGATACGGCAGGAGCTTAGGAGCGAAGAGAGGCTTATGCGGAAATGAGCTGGGCAGAGACACCTGGGCTCAAACAAGCAAAGCTTCTCTTGGGCAGCTATAACCTAAAGCGGTTTAAGCTTTTGATATCTATGGGAAAGAATAGACTTAGGATACTCACTGGTCTCCTGACAGGACACTGTAGACTAAGAAGTCACCTAGCAAAGCTGGGCATAACCAGAAGCGAGATGTGCAGATTCTGCGAAATGGAGGAAGAATCCTCCCTGCACATTATAGCAGAATGTGTAGCCTTAGTAAGGATAAGAAGTCGTCTCCTAGGAAGACATATTATACAACTTAGTGATTAAGAAAACATCGACCCAATAAATATACTTGCCTTCATGCAAGACCTGGGTTTGATGGAAGAGCTACAGGCCAAGAAGGGAGTACAATAGATCTTTAAGGTCGCAGTGCATTCACCCCAAATAATAATAATAATAATATTTTCGGCTTGAATTATGAAAGGTGGCAACTTTTAACAGCTGACTTTAAACCAAATCAAATGTGCAAGTACAATTTGTCACCAAAGTGTTTTCGCATGCAGAAAAATTAACAAATTTTCACTTTAACCCACATTTTTTAGTCATTAGATTGTGTTTTTTTTACTTATTTTTCAATTTATTTACATTATATATTTATTTCTTAAGTGTATAGAAAAAATCAAAATCAAATTTAAAACAAAATAAGAAAAGTTATAACCAAAATAAGATAAGTCTCAAAAAACAATTCACTGTCACATAAGCGTTTTCGTTTTTGCTATTTCTCAGTTTCTCTTACATTTCGTAAATGTACAGTTATAGTTACAGTTACTTGTGCATTGCTGTACATATTAAAGGAAATTAAAAGCAAATTTTGTGCTTTTGAAAGTATTTTGTGTTAGATTGCAGCAGTGACAGACGCATTAATAAATTCTTTAAAATGCCGGGTAAAAGAGTGCCTTTTGCTACCGTACAGTTGGTATATTACAATCATTCAGTTGGCAAAATAGCCGCAGAGCTTGCTGAAATGTTCCATCTCCATATTAGAACGGTGCAAAATATAATAAGACGGGCTAACAAGGAAAATCGACTTGAAAATAAGCCAGTAGATAGAAGGCCACCTAAGCTTTCAGCTAGAACTATTCGGTTTATTATGAAGAAAGTGGACAAAAATCCAATGATCTCGAACAGAGCATTAGCTGTTGAGGTCAAGGAAGAATGTAGCATGAATGTTTGATGAATTAAAAATCATGTTGTACTATAATGAGGGACCCAATAGAGTGTGGCGAAAACCTCTGACGGCCTTGCACAAAAAAATATCATTCCAAAAGTTAAGTTCGGTAAACTATCTGTTATGGTCTGGGGCTGCATTTCGAGGAGTGGGCGATTTGGTGTTTGTCGAAAAAACAATGGATGCCATACAATATTTAGACATATTGAAAAACAATTTGGTAAATAGCGTCCACAAATTTGTGTTTGATCGCCATTTTAAATTTCATCAGGACAACGACCCAAAGCATAAAGCTCAAAACGTACGTCTGTGACTCTTATATAAAGCCTAGTACGCTTGACAACCAGAAACAACCGTAACGTAAATGCACACTGTTAACAGACCATAAAAGTGTGTGCACAGAGTAACAAAAAGTATGTGTTTTTTTAGTAATTATAATCGTTTGTATCGATTATTCGCGTTTTTTATCTATTATTAGCGTTAACGAAAACAGTTACAGTGGTGTTTTTATTAGAAGCAAATATAATAAACTGTAAAATGGATGCTGCAAAATCTAAACTTTGCATTTATTTGATAAGTAGTGCCATAACAATAGAATGTATTGAAAAAACTAAAGAAAAGACACCGTTGTCAGAGGCGTCCGTGGGTGAATCCATATTTAATGGCCAGATCGCGCAACGGAAGATTTGATATTTTGAAACAATTTTTAGTTAGAGAATTTGATCCAAAATCCAAACATGTTTCATGAAAATTTTCATATATCGGCTGATCATCTCATGCCAATGTCCTCCCATGCTGCTTTGGCGACGATAAAATTATAATGATTTGATTTAGTAAGGTCCCACAGCACGGGTTTGCCCCTTACAGCAGTTAAATCTATTTTTTGCAATGCTGTTGCAAAATTCTCGAACCGGCTTTTTCGCAAAGTCATTTTCGTTTGCCACAACCGTATATTAAGTTGTTAACACTTAAGTTACGGCTACGTGGTGAAAAGTTAACAGCTGTTAAAATTTCAACTCACTGTTAGAAACTTATTTGTCAAGCGTACCAAATCAATGTTTAGTTTTTAGGTTTCGTCTGTCAACAGAACAGAAACGTTTTTTTTATATGAAGCTTTTACGTTACGGTTGTCAAGCGTTCTAGGCTTAACTGTGGGAAAGTTATTGACACTCCAGCATAGAGCCCAGACTTGAATCCCATAGAGCACGTGTGGGCGTACCTAAAGAAACAGGTGGCAAAAGGCGGTCAACATCAAGCCCAATGCTTAAACAATGTATAATTGAAGAGTGGAATCAGATTCCCATTGCTTTCATTGAAAAATTAATAAATTCAATGCCAGCAAGACTGAAAGCTGTTGTAAAGGCCAAAGGCTACCACACTAAATATGAAGTAATTAAAATTAAGTGTTTAGTATTAATTGATAAACTTGTTCATTAAAACGAAAACACTTATGTGACAGTGGATTTTTTTGTGACTTATCTTATTTTTGTTATAAATTTTCTTATTTCGTTTTAAATTTGATTTTGTTTTTTCTATAATCTTAAGAAATAAATATATAATGTAAATAAATTGAAAAATTACAAAAAAAAAAAAAAAACACAATCTAATGACTAAAAAATGTGGGTTAAAGTGAAAATTTGTTAATTTTTCTGCATGCGAAAACACTTTTGTGACAAATTGTAAGTAATCTGAATGTTGCACAGGCTAGCACTTGATATGCCGAACGGACTGGCAACTGTTCTGTACTCTGCAGATGAGCCCAGGCTATACAGAGCTACGGCTACCCGTTTTGCCAGAGGAATGAACGCTTTTAAGTTAGTGTCCATCCTTTTCATTTCAGGCAAGGTTTCCATTCGAAAACTCTCCCTAAAGGCCATTTCACATAATTTCGGGACATCCATCTCCCAAAAGCAGCCATTGTGCTCTGCCATCCAGATGCTTCGCGTCCCAATGCAGTATAATCCAGACATTGCTTTAAGGGCAAGTGCAGCTGCGGTCACTTTTGAGTTCTCGCAATCAACAAAATTGCGAAAAATTTGACGCAATCATTTGCCGTGTTAACAACGAAATCACCCATTTTCTTTGCCTGCATTATTAAATTTAAAATTTGCTCAATTTTTTCAAATTCTTCTTGTTCAAAAATCACAACCAAAAGTAAACAAAAAACAGCTGATTGCTAAAGACCTTTTGTCAGTGTCATTGACTTTTCGCCCGTATCACTAAGGCCATTTTAAAGGCTTCAGTGTAAATGCACTATTAACATAGCTAAAACAGGTGATTGAAATAGGCAAAGGTAAGCGCAATATTTAAATTTGTATAATGTTTCGGAATTAAGCACGTCTACGGTATCTACGGCGCCAAAATCTGAAAATTGATTTTTGTAGAACTCAACAAAATAAGACGAAAAACTCAAATAAAATTTATCGATAACTCGCTCGGTTATCGAGATATAGTTTGTCTAAATTTGAAAAAATAGTGAAAAATTAATTTTTTTGTGAAGTTAAATGTATTTTGGGAAAAAAACCGAAAAAACTTAATGCTATTTATCGATTTTTCGATTAGTTATCGAGAAAAAATGTTCTTCAACACAATTTGTTTGTTTGTATTTTTATAGATTTCTAAAAAATAAATCGAAAATACTAAATAAAATTGATCGATAACTTACTTAATTATCGAATTATAGCCACTTAAAAGTCGGAAAATTAAAATAAATATGTATGCGTGCATATAATTTTAAACGAAACTTGCAGCGCAACGGTGAATCATACGAAAGTGTTGTTGCACCAGACAAAAAGAACAGAGTTACAAAACGAAATACGCAAAATAGTTGTTGTTGTTGTCGACAGTAGCATATGAAGTTATGCCTATGCTGGAGTGGATTGTAAGATTCATGGAAAACAAGTAAAAACGTTGCAGTCGGACGCAACCGACTGTGATATACTTTGATACCAGTTTACATAACTGTGTTAAGGATTCTGTGTGCAAGTAGTAATATATGAGGGTTTTGGGAATAAATATCAGGCAGCAGGGGTAGGCGTCACATCCAAATTTGTGATGCATATCAGTGGCGGATGGCACCCTATAACCCCCTACCAAGTATGAAGACTCTAGCGCAAAAACTGAGAAAGATATGGAGGTGGGCGGTATAAGTGGACGTGGCATCCAAAACCAAAAATATGCAAATCTGTTACGGATGTCACTAACAATGTTCCCACCAAATTTGGTGACTCTAGCTTAAAAACTGGCGAAGTTACATGCATTTCGGTTTTTTTTAGGGCGATGGAGCATGGCCCGTTGTTTGGGGGCGTGGCATCCAAAGTTTTGATGCATATCTGTGTCAGATGTCAGCATTAACCTTTCTACCAAATTTGGTGGCTATAGCTTCAAAACTGTAGAAGATACAGCCATATTTGTTTATAATTTGAGGGGGGCTGGAGGTGAAACAGGTAGGCGTGGCATCCAAACTTTTGATGCAAATTTTTGGGGAATGTCATCGGCTGTCTTGCCCCTAAGTTTGGTGACTGTAGCGAGGTGTATCGACTTGTTATCGATTTGCCAGGCTCCCTGAGGTCGTAGAGACCTAAATTTAGCACTTTGTCTGAAGAAGGCAAGACCAAGATATTTGCAAAGTTGCAAGGCTCTAGCTTTAAGGGTGTCGAAAAAAGTTGCGTTTATACAGACAGACGGACAGACAGACACCATGACGGACATTGCACAAACCCAATATACTATGATACCTTTGGTATCAAAGTATAAAAATGTGCCGTTATTCCCCGTAGGGGAAAAATTTGTTTAACTAAAATATGTCGCAGGGGAAAAATTTTTTTGAACTAAAATCGCGCGATTTTTGTTCAACAACGTTTTCCCCTGCGACATAGGCATATGCCGTTAGCGTACAAATTTTATTGAAGAACAATTTTTTATCCATAACAAATCGTAAAATCGATAAATTGCATTAAGTATTTTCGTTATTTTCCGAAATACATTTAACTTCACAAAAAAAAATTAATTTTTTACTATTTTTCCAAATTTAGATAAACAATAACTCGATAACCTAGCGAGTTATCGATACATTTTATTTGAGTTTTTCGTCTTATTTTGTTGAATTCTACACAAATCAATTTTCAGATTTTGGCGCCGTAGAAACCGTAGAGTCCCCCGGAATTACAAGCAACAAAGACTGCAGGCAATGCATGTTTGCCAATAAAATTCGACAAAAAGGCTTTTAAAATTTTAAAAGCTAAGTTTTTGTTTATTATTCCTAATTTGAATCATTAACCTCAGATTATTTATTTACTGATTTACCGATAAATTTTACAGAAACTGGATAATGGAAAGACCCTGTTAGTATACGCATAACTTAATATCGACAATCGCACTGCATACAATAGCTGGTTTACTTGAACACTTTGTCGATAAAAAAAATAAACCATCGATGTCAATGGACTAACATAACGTTAACATCGCAAAACAGCTGTTGTGTTACATATTTACAAGATAAAATTTTGTTTAATTTTTTACATGTTTTGCACCATACAAAAACCAAACGGCTGATTTATTTACTATCTGAACTGAGTTTTGCAAAGACCCTATTTCGAGGTGCAGATTGAACACAATTTCAGCATCTTTACAATTCTTCACATCATGTGCCCTTGTGTAAATTTAACATAAATCACAAATTCTATCTATCGATAAAAAAAAAAAGCTAAAGGTATATCGCTACGGTTCTTAGAACGAATGTCAGCCTTAGTTGACCACTTGCAATACATGAAAAATATCCCAACCAGGCAGAAGCCGATTCAATCTTTCAAATCTACTAATTATCAATAACTATGTCGAGTTACATGGCAAGGAGGGGACCCATGGTTTTCTGTATGTATTTTTTATATGCCACACTGTGGCTTTGTGATATAAAAAAAAAGCTTTGCCAAAAGATTATTGAAACACTTATTACGTAAATATTTAACACTAAGGATTATCATTATTGCAGCCAACCTGGGCAAGTGGGCTTACAACCTATCCGGATTTAACCAATATGGTGGGAATTGATAAAAATCTATGCTTCAATAATACATTTATTCAATTAAAATGAATTAGGTTTGCACCGCGATGATTGTCTTTACGAAAATGAAGATGTGGCCGAAGCGATTCGCCGCCTTCCCCGAAAGTTATACGACGAGCGAAATTATCGCGTTATGCGTGCTTTGCATTTGTCCATGACTAAAACCATTTTGCCAAAAGAACAGTGGACAAAATACGAGGATGATGTCAAGTACTTGGAACCCTACCTAAAAGAGGTTATTAAAGAACGCGAGGAGCGTGAGGAGTGGAACCAAAATCATTGAATTTGATGTTGTAATATTGCAGTACATAAAAATAAAATTTCATAAACATATGCTTACAAAATATTTTTGATAGCCTTCAAAATTACTCGAATTTATAAGTTAGCTGCTTGTTTTTATATTTAAGTACATATATCCAAAAGGTTTAGGTTTCAAGATGCAGATATTGAATGCACTCGATGGTTTCAGCAACAAAGTTGAGGTATGATATGTAAAGTGCAATTTAAATTATATTTTTGTGATTTGTCAATTCGCAAATAGTCAAAAATGGATTATTTTCGATTATATCTTATCATTTTAATTTTTTGATTAAATTTAATTAATTTGAAAATTTGCGATCATTTTTGGTTATAATTGATTTTTTCTAATCGCTATATAATCATACAGTTTTATCAGCGAACTATATAATCACTACGACTATACATTTTTTTTTTTAGTAATTGTAATCGCAAAAAAGCTTTCAGAATGTGTAATGCAAGTATTTAATTAAAATGTCATTATTCCAGACAGTAATAGATAGATGACAGGAAGATCTAATTAAGAAATTATTAATCAATTAAAACTGGAACAAACAGCCCTTCAAAGGACATAAAAAACAATGTTTTACACATAGGTTTGCTTTCGCAATCAAAAAAAACTATTAAACTAGTTTTAAAATTTTCTTACCTTTTGCATTATTGCCAGATTCAAAAATGGTCCCAAAACAGGCACTCGACCAAGAAAATTTATGGCTACCGGGAAAAAACCACTGTAAAAGAAAAAATCATTTTGAGATTAAACAAAAATGTAAATTACTACACGGGCTTTAAAAATCGTCTTATTTATATTGAATTATTGAAATTTTGTGCTGTCCTCCACTATTTAAACTCACTATTAAAACAACTGAGTTCCTGATAAATTATTTTTGTGTGCTGGTTTGTTGATACAGCAACGGGATAAGAAGTTAATGTTTGTTAAACGAATTTATGTATCCTACAATGTGTTTGGCAGATGTCAAACAAAAATGCAATTTCGTGCACTTCCAATATTATGTTAAAGTAAACAAAGAACAATATATGTATCTACTGGATGAAATTGTCAAACTGTCAATGGTATAAAACAACTGCTTGAAAATACAAATTAAGCCAACCTGAATAGTGCAAAAAATCCATAGGATTCAATACTCATTCCGAGGATTGGAAAACCGAGCAGCACGATACAAATCCCGCCGAAGAAAGCTGCTGTTCCTTTGATTTTATGCCATTGAAAAAAAAATCGTACCGTCCTTTTCATGCCGATAACACAGGCAAGGCCCGATACAAAGAGGATCTGTAAGATATAAATAGAGTTAAAGTAGCATTATTTAGAGCATTGCTCAATGAACCATTAACGCACATTTCCTATAGCAAGCAAGCCCTTATCGAAAAAAAGTAGTATGCCTAAGAACAAAAACGAGATGCCAAAGCTTGCCAAGCCGATACCGATTTCTGCAAATAGTTTGTAATAAATAACTGCGTTAATTTAATTGATAATCAATCAATAACATATGAAACATACTTTGAAGATCACTTATTTCAATCATTTTATTCTGATTTGGCTATATCTCTTCAATTGCAAAAGATATTGCACGAACGTACTCCACCAAAACACCAAATATTTCATTATTATGAATATAAACAATCATTGCAGAGTTGCATGTTAAAAACGACAGTGTTGAATAACCTAAATAAATTGCTGACGAAGCTTGTTGCACTTAGACTGCGTACACACGGTGCCTTTTTAACGCTGCAACTTTGGGCTTGTTGGCAAGGGAGGTGAGGAAAGCAGTGTTGGTAAAAAGTTGCACTATGATGAAGACCTGCAACTCTTAACGTGCGTTCCCTTTTGTGCTTATTCCGATTTGTTGCCTGCAGGGTTGTAATTTTCTATAATCACTTGGCTTCAGGGCGGTTTATTTTGAAAATTATTTACAATTACGGTTATACATATGTTCATAATAACAAAAGTATGTGGAATCAAGCGAACACGGAATTGTTGCTTTCTAAGTATGAGCAGTACGAAAATCTTTATAATGTACGCCATATTGATTATTAGGATCGCATTAAGCATTCATACGAATATAATTAAAAAAATGATGAGCTGTCAAATTTTAACTTTTTCATTAGAAAGTTAAAAGACCCACTGGTTGGCCGACTTTTCCGCCAATCTTTTATCCACTCTTTCCTTTCCCTTTTTTTGGCAGCGGTTTCAACGCAATCCAACAAATCTAAAACGATTTCCACTCCTTCCGAATTTGTGAAGTCAATTGCTTCCACTGCAAGATATCTAAAAGTTCTTCAGCAATTTCGTATTTTTCACCCATTTTTTTTATTTTATTTGATGCTCTGTGCAATGTGAGCTATACACCGATAATCAAAATATATCAGTTCGGCACAATCGAATATTTTATCGAAAAGAAGCAGCAACTAAAAGCATCGTGTGTACGTGAGTTGCAACTCGAAGCAACTTTCAAAAAGAAATCAACAAGAATGCATGCATCAAAAATGCACCGTGTCAACGAGAATGAATATAATAGAGTGCACATTCTGAGCAATCGATTTCGGGTCTTCATGCTTTTGAATTTGCTGCGGGAGAACCCACAGCACACTTCGGCAGAACCCACAGCACTTCGGGTGACCGCTCTCTCATTCTTGTTGAGTACAATTATTTTAAGCCAGTGGTCCGCACCATCACATCAGGGATGCCCAACGTGAGCGAGGCGCGGTGCGATGGGGCACACTGCGCAAACGAAGTTGGCGTTGTTAGCGCACGCAAGAAAAGCATAAGAAAAAAATTAAAGAACGATTGTGCGTATATACAGAGACTATAAGAGGTAGAGACTTCAGATTTGGAATATAAACTATCCAATATAAAAGGCAATGTATGTCGGTATCAAATTAACTTATGCCGCCCACTATACGCGAAAGCAATGCAGCTGTGTTTATAAAAACGGTAGCGCTGCACAACATTTAATATTAATTTTTTGACATACTGAATGAAGTGCAGCACTATTGTTTTTATGAACACAGCTGTAAAAACATCATAATTTTTCTCTGCGTGTAACATAATTACGCAAGTGAAAAATGCGACGCAAAGCGACATCAACCTGCTTCGTTGACTGCGCGCTTGCGACTGAACGCATTTTTACGCTCTCAACATTGACTTCGGACGGTGTTCGGTAATCGTCGGCTCGTGTCTGTGTGAACAGCGCAGTTCACGATGGGTAAATGGGTAAGTTTGGGCATGCCTGCATCACATTGACATGCCAACTTTGCATTTGTGTGTGTGTTCTCTTTCATAAGTAACAAGATATGACAAAAAAAAAGCTAACTTTTTTTTTATATATGCATAATAACTAGCTATAACTAAAAAAACAGCTATTTCACGCTAAAAACGGCTAGATTTAGCTAGAACATGACAATGCGGCAGCACTAGAGAGAGCGTGAGAGCGAAGCCGAAGACCTGTGCTGACGTCACACGAACGTTTATACTGTGCATGAGAAGCAGCGACGTCGACTGAGAAATTTCCTATCCCGCGGGATAGGGCCGTGCCCAAGGCATACTTAACTAGGTAGGCTCACTCAAGGCATACTTAACTAGGTAAGCTCACTCTTTTGCTCGCCCTCTTTGCTGTTGCCTTACGCAAGGCAATGCATATGTGTGTGTGTATACATGTGCATGGTCTCATTTTTCGTAAGGCAACGAGAGAGCGGAGTGAGGCTACCTAGTTAAGTATGCCTTGGCCGTGCCGACCCCTGTTTTAAGCGATTAGTTGCAGAGAGGCAGCCGACATGGACGGTTAGTCCACGTCGCTGCGCTATCTGTATATATATGCGCTCTTTGGTGTATGGGTTTTCGAACAATGTGAACGGCGCATCGTGAATAGGATCAAGTGCAAGTTCACTTGACCTTTCTAACATGTACCTATGAGATGATATTATTATTTTTTTAAACAGGTGCTCTGGTTTTTCCTTTTTATTTTTTTTTATTTTTATTTATTCTGTTATTATATATCAACAATTTACATTAAACGTCAAGGAAAAATTTACAGAACAACTTAATTTAAATAATTAAGTCTTGTTAAACAGGTGCATATGCATACAACTTTATTTATTTTTACTTATTAACATTTGTTTACATAATTTTAATTTAATTTAATTAAATTATGAAAATGATATCATGTATAAAACAATCAAGTGTACTTATTTTTGATATTATAAACAAACAATAAATTCTTAAATATACATTTCATTTTAATAATTTTGCATATTTTTTAAAAACTTTTAATTGGTCCAGCAGCAGTAATAATATATCACCTTCGAGATATATGAACATATAAACATACACATATAAATGCTTGTGCGTCAACGCATGCATACATACATACATACATATTTTATGCCTGCAAACAGCAAGACAAGAAAATTTTGTTTTGCATGAGGCATCAGTTACTATTTTGACAAGCAGCCTATTTGCTACACTAACAAGTTTAGCACTCGACTTGTAATAGGTGATTTAATAATGTCATATTTTTTAAACTATTTTAACTGATTTTTTTAACGTTATTAAAGAGAAAAAATAAATATAAAAAAATTATTAAAGTACATATCGATAAATTCACTTATATTTTCAAAGGGTATACAGCATTCACTCTCTCACAAGTGAAGACCAATAAGCTAGGTTATAAGTGTGTGTATGTGTCTATCCATGTTTGGGCATTTTGCTGCGAACAAAAGCGTTGTGTGTATGTGCTCATAAGCATTTATGTATGCATATGCAATGCGTTTTTGATTGTGCAGGTGGCGATCGTAACGCCTCAACGTCTATGACCTGATTTGTTTGATTGTTTTCTACATGATATCATTTTCATAATTAAATTAAATTAAATTAAAATTATGTAAACAAATGTTAATAAGTAAAAATAAATAAAGTTGTATGCATATGCACCTGTTTTACAAGACTTAATTATTTAAATTAAGTTGTTTTGTAAATTTTTCCTACACGTTTAATGTAAGTTGTTGATATATAATAACAGAATAAATAAAAATAAAAAAAAAATAAAAAAGGAAAAACCAGAGCACCTGTTTAAAAAAATAATAATATCATCTCATAGGTACATGTTAGAAAGGTCAAGTGAACTTGCACTTGATCCTATTCACGATGCGCCGTTCACATTGTTTGAAAACCCATACACCAAAGAGCGCATATATATACAGATAGCGCAGCGACGTGGACTAACCGTCCATGTCGGCTGCCTCTCTGCAACTAATCGCTTAAAATAATTGTACTCAACAAGAATGAGAGAGCGGTCACCCGAAGTGCTGTGGGTTCTGCCGAAGTGTGCTGTGGGTTCTCCCGCAGCAAATTCAAAAGCATGAAGACCCGAAATCGTTTGCTCAGAATGTGCACTCTATTATATTCATTCTCGTTGACCGTGTGTACGCAGTCTTAGTTTTTATAATATTTTTGTGTGTTCGATAGCTGCACTATGTTGCTCTAGTTCAGAAAAAGCTGTTCCATAGCTGCACTTTTTTACACTGAACTGTTTTGCCCTGTGTTGTTTAGTGTGCCATAATAATGCATAATTTGGGTATTCAGAAGCTATGCTATGTGCGTAAAGTGTTAATAATAATAATACACTGCAGCTAGTGAGTGCACTTTTCACGTTTATTTTGTCGCATTTGTGCCAAGTCGGCTGTTCGCCAGTTCGATAACAATAAAATTGATATTTAAATTCAATTGAGCAAAGTTTGAAAATCGTATGCGATTGAACACAATCATTTTATACACATCATCATTGCTCCAGCGTTTTATTTCGTTCCCCAACACACTTTTTGCTTTTGTCGCTTCTGCCACTGTTAAAAACATCAGTTTAGTGTTTTATATTAATAAATAATCAAATTAATTTACTTTTAAAACCATGTGTCCACCAATTTTATTACATCAATTATCTTGAAACCAGATGTTTTCAAACAAAGTCTGGCAACCACTCAACAACGCATATTGTACAATAGTAGCAAACACACCCAGAGGCATGTTTGCTGTGTTAAAAATGATTCTGTGTGTTTGTTGTAAAGCTTTCAAATAACAACTTAGTACTTAACGCACATAGCATAGCTACTGAATACCCTAAATAGATGACGACTACATGGAAAATAAATTATAATTATTATATACAAGGCCATAGTTGGTGCACCTCGACCAGATTGATCTTTTGTGTTGGCCAGTAGGATTATGGACTCTCCTGTAGCCCTAAGCTGCGAATAAAGTTTAGAACTTAATTCGGATAGAGACTCCATATCCTGTGGGGTGGCACGGTTACCTCCCCAAGTTGTTGTGCTCTGCGCCTGCAGAGTGCTGGGCATTCGCACAGTATGTGAGATGACGTCTCCTGGTCTGAGTTACAAAACCGACAGACATCAGTGTCTGATAAGTTCAATTTCTTGAGGTGATATCTCAGGCAGCAATGGCCAGTGAAAAAACCCGTAAGCGTGCGAATGTCATTCTTGTTTAGGTTGATAAGACGTTTGGATATATTCTTATCTGGGGTTTGGAAATTTTTGGCTTGGCGTAGCCCCAAGCTGTCGGACCAACTTTTCTTTATTTCATTTTCTTCCCATGTTCTGAGTACAGCTTTTCTGTGTCCCTTGGTGAGTCCATAGAATGGCTCAGGTCCTATTAGCGGCCTACCTGCTCCTTGCTTAGCTAGAGCATCGGAGAAAATATAGATCGTAGCACCATTTGTCTTCCTACGAAGGCATTCTCGGGCGCAGATCTCTATCGCGTGTATTTCTGCTTGAAAGATGGTAGGTGTTTTACCCATGGCTATGGCTTTTCTGAACCGTGGTCCAGTAATCCCCGCCCCGGTGTCACCATTCTCTAGTTTAGAGCCATCCGTATACCAGATTTCAGCTCCATTGGGTATGCAAGATAAATCAGCATTCCAAGTGCTTCTGTTTTGTATTGATACAAGGAAGTTTCTTTCAAAGAAGGGGCCCGATAAACTATTGTCCGAAAGACGAATGATAGGGTCATTGAATAGGGGCGTGAGAGCCTTTAAGTGACCCGTTAGGTCCCCGAGCTTTAGTTCACCGATGTTAGTAAGTCTTAGGGCACCCAGACGAGCCTCCTTCTTAATAAGAATCGGGATCGTTGGGATGCCAGTTATGACTCCTAGTGCTTCAGTTGGGCAAGTGCTCATCGCTCCCGTGATGCCCATGCAGACTAAGCGTTATATTTTCGATAGTGTTTTCATTGCAGTTCTTTGCTCGACTTTGGTCCACCATGCTAGGGCAGCATAGGTAAGAATGGGTTGTATAACAGTATCGAAGGACCAGTAGATTATTTTTGGACTGAGTCCCCATGTTCTGCCAAAGAGCCTGTTACAGGCAAAGAATGCCCTAGTGGCTTTGGTGACAGTGCTGTTTAGGTGAGGAATCCAACTGAGCTTGGAATCAAGGATCACCCCAAGGTTTTTCGCTTCACTAGAAAATTCAATTTTCGTACCGTTAAGGATTGGGTTTTGAAGTGTCTGAGTCCTTTGTCGAGTGAAAGGGACTAGGACTGTTTTAGATGGGTTTATCGATAAACCCTTATCTTGACACCACTTGTTGGCTATATTGAGTGCTTGTTGCATGCGATCTGAGATCGTGCCCTCGATGTAGATAACAAGGTCATTTGCGTAACCCTGGGTGGTGAAGCCAGCGTTATTGAGAGTGTAAAGGAGTTAATCTATAACCAGAGTCCACAATAGAGGAGAGAGTACACCTCCTTGAGGGCAGCCCCTTGTGGCTGCTATAGATGTGAGTTTGCCATTAAGGTCAATTGAGATTATTCTGGATTTTAACATTTCCAGAATCCATTCAATAATTATGGGAAAGACTCCTTTCTGATTGAGAGCAGTCTTTATGGCTACATATGAGATATTATCAAACGCCCTAGGCCAATCCGCTGGGAGCTTAGTACCACTAAGCAAAGAATATTATAGAGACTTCAAACAGTACAACGCATTCTCATCAGAAAATAACTTGTAAAGCTTCAAAATTCATTTGCTGTCTCAAAGCTTGCTGACCAAGTGTGCTTTGTAGAAAATGCAAGTCATTCTATTTCTATTATTGCTCGCGAGATGGTAAGCAACAGCACAGACTTGAGTCTTTGGATCAGATCGTGCTGTATATGTATGTGAGTCAGCACACAGTCTGTGTGAGCTCAGTTTATATGTATGTGTGCATCGCTCTTTCTTATTAATTTAAATTTTCTTAACTTCCTCATCAAATGTCAAAGTTGAGACAGGCCAATAAATGGTGAAACAATTGCCACTCATACAATTAAATATGATGTGTATGCATTCACGTACACACACATGTAAACGCTGGCCAAAGAAAAAATAAAATAAAAAAATATCAACAAGAATAGCAAAGCACTTAAAGATCTTCACATTAATTTTCTTTCAGAATTTATATCCATGCGTGAACATCTGCATGGTGATTGCGATGACAACATTCATTGCTAGTGGCATCGACCGAAGTAAGAAAGAGTATAAAAAAAATGCAAAACTGAAATTTGGACAAAGCTAGGAAAGCAAGAGCCCAGCGCTGAGCATGTGTACTTTGTTGTTTTTATACCCTTAACCCATAAAATGGGTAAAAAAGGATATAATGGTTTTGTATGTAACAGACAGAAGGAAGGCCTTTTGAAGTCTCTATAATATTCTTTGCTTAGTGTTAGCACCTTTTCAATTTTGGTTGTACGGCAATGTAAAGCAGTCTCAGTAGACTTTCCTGTTTGATATGCATATTGAAAACGATGTAGGGGCTTTTCCTTGAGGTTAATAGCCCGAATGTGGTGGTCAAGGAGTTTTTCCATTGTCTTAAAGAAAAATGAGCTAAGGCTGATCGGTCTGTATGCTTTTGGCATTTGGGAATCTTTCTTTCCTGCCTTGGGCAAGAACACGACCCGAACCGTAGCCCATTTGTTTGGAATATGTCCAAGAGCTAGACTAGCTCTGAAAAGCCGGACTAAAGATGGCACCACCATGTCCGCCCCATGTTGCAGATGACATGGTTGGATACCATCCGGTCCAGGGGATTTGTATGGGCTGAAGTTGTTTATAGCCCATTGTACACTTTTGTGATAGAATATTCCATGTGGGAGCTTAGTGCGCAGTGTAGATGGTGGGGTTGGAGATACCTCATCTACCTGGTCATCGTCCGCCACTGGAATAGTGCCTGTACCAGAAGTGGTGGTGGGATTCATGGTTGTGGCCATTGGTCCCTTCTCCACTTCTGGTAGGAACACACAGCCCGGGATGTGGGTTTCCAGCAGAAGTTTGCTGGTTTCCTCAGGGCTATTGGTGTAGATGCCATCCGGGTTCTTAAGTGTGCACAACCCATTTGAGTGGTCTTTACTGATTGCTTTTTGAAGGCGAATCGCTTCGGGAAGTTTTGTGATCTTCCCACAGTGATCTCTCCATGTAGCTCTCTTAGACCTTCTCAGCTCTTTATTATAGAGCGATAGGCTACTTTTGTAGGAGAGCCATGTGGCTTTCCCATCTTTGGCCTTATTTAAGAGTTTCCTGGCAGTCCTTCTGAGCTTTTCAAGAGTGTCGTTTCACCATGGGACGTCACGTTTAGCTTTGTGGACTTTTTCAGGGCATCCTCTATGGAATGTATCTTTAATGTGTTGGTGAAGCTCATTTGCTTCTGCTTCCAACTCGAAAGGTGTTAAAATTGGACGAGTGGTTTACACGATGCTCAAGTTCAAGGTGGAAGATATCCCAGTTGGTTTTTCTAGGATTTCTGGTAACTGAGTTTTGTATCTCGGTGCTGGTTAGTTCGAATCTTATGTGTTGATGATCCGACATTGAGACCGCCCCTGATATATGCCAGTTGGAGATAGCGGACAATGGCATTTATAAATGTAGGTTCGTTCCCAATGTTTACTATGCTTATATTGTTACTAATAATGTATTCAAGAAGGTACTTACCTCTCTTTTTATTATTTGTACTTCCCAATATCTCATGGTGGTCGTTTGCGTCTCAGGCGATGATCCATCGGAGATTTTTTCGATGACAATGCTCAACCATTCCATTGTTGGAACATTGTCGGTGTCTCCCGGCAGGTATGCAGAGGCCAGCACTATCTCTATAGCACCCTGCGCTGTGGGTATCTTTACCCAGACCGCCACCAGGTCATCAGTAATTAACTGTGTGAGGGGAACGAAAGTTAATTGCTTATTGATAAGCAGTGCTGTCCTTGGACGTGGTGAGTTAAGTTTATAAAGTAACTTACCAGACACTGAATGGAGTCCACGGACCTGTCCTGAGCCAATCCATGGCTCTTGGATAAAAGCGACGTTCATGTTCTCGGTTGCGAACCTCAAGCTGAGCACATCCGAGGCAGCTCTGGCATGGTGGAGGTTCGCTTGGAGACATTTAGCCCGCCTCCGTGGGCTTGTGGGTGCGGGCTTCAGAGTGCCCGCCTACGGCCCGCTGCCACCACCTTACGCCCTCGGTGGCTCCTTGATAGAGCAGACTCTTCGTCCGACAGCCGCTTGCCTTTACTGCGCCTTGTGTGCTTTGGTAGGCGACAATGAAGGGGGGGCCGGTGTTGTGCCTGAGGTGGGAGCTTTCCTCTGGCTGCCGGACGTTGTGTTGGCACAGCTTTTGCAATAGGACCGCTTGCGTTGGCCGCTGTGACATTTGCCACTGCCTCGCCGTAAGTAGGGGTTAGCATAGGCGTTGTCTCTGCGACTGCCGGCTGCGCATCCTTGGAGCAACAGGGTGCCTCCTCCGTTGTTGCCAATGTTGATAAGGCCGCGTCATCGGCCTGGGCACGGGATTGTTCACCCTTGGCTTTGAGGCAGACCTTACCAAATGCAAAGTTAATTTGCCCCTGCTGGCTGCGCAGTTGGATCGCGGAGTGGGGGTCCAGTGCAATGGTCAGACTGACCATAGGACCCTTTTGCTCCTTGTGGAGCACTCTCCAATCCCCTACTCGCATATCCGCGTTCTGTCCCTCTATCAGACCTAGGATATTTTCGGCTTTGCTTTCCTTCCCGAAGGTCGGACAATAGCCAACAAATATCTCAGGGCGAGGAACGTCGGTTTCAGGTAAGACCTGTAGCTTCGCATCCTTCCACAGATTCAACTTAGGCACTGTTACCTTTAGCCATTCTGCGGTTGGGGCGTCACCACAGGTCATTACCATCCACCCAGGGCGGAAGGTGCAGCCGCTGAATAGGGGCTTAAAAGTCCCTTTTCGTTGTGCTACTATTGTGCTCAGCACCTCCATCTGCACTCTGCTAAGCTGGTCGGTGGTTAACAGCACCTCCGGATAGCCATGTGGTAGTATGGCCATCTTATGGGATGCTGCTACTTCTCTGTAGGAAGGTTTGGCACTGCTAGCGGGCGTTGTGGTTGCGGCAACTGCAGCATGATGCTTTACCACCGATACCGAACCCGCACCTTTGGCAGTAGCCAAGATCTTCCTCGGCGTGACTTCATCGGGGGTCGCTTGCGTCGACTGCATCCGTTTGGTCGACGGAGTGGGTGCAGCCTTCAACTTCAGCGTTTGCCTAAGTGAGGCCTCCAGGGGCTTTTGGGCTAGCCGCCTTGCTTCCTCAAATTGCATACCCTTGTCGAGGAGTACGCGAAGTCTTCTCCTGACTGCGCCGCCAAGTTTTGGTTTGGCGGGATTTGTGTTTGCCACTGGTGGTGATGAGGCTAACAGAGCCTCTTCCTGCTCCTCGGAGATGGAGTTGGAGGCTAGGCTTTCTGGATTGACATCCGTAGCCTGGGCATCCGTCTCCATCTGCTCAGCTGCAACGTTAGTTTCCTGTAACGAAACTGGTCCGACCGTAGTCGGTGAGGGGGCAGGGATGTCCCCGAGAATTGAAATATTTGTTAGAATTGGTTCCATAAAGATCCCACGAGTAAGGCGGAATGACGTATCCCCCAAGGCAGAGCCCCATACCTTGGTTTGGGCACTTATACAACCGGAGGTGCCAGGTATCCGGAGGTCACCGTTATAAGACACACTAACGTAGTGCCATTCATCCCATGGGCACGGTACGATTGACACCCGAGATTACGGGCTTTTTCGAGTTGTCCTCTCTAGATCCGCAATATTTTGTCTAGAGCAGGGGCACCTCGAGCAGGGTGTGGCTCTTCACCACGTATGGTCGGTCATTCACTGATGGACAGGGATGTCGCAAGCAGTGCTGATTGGTTAGCAGTAGGCTGTAGGCGAAAGGCACCTTTAGCCTTATACTAAACAAGCTTAGCCCCCTTTCTGAAGACTTACGCGAAGATATCGGAGAATCAAAATTCAGCCTCCTCCTCGACGGGTCAACAGACATAAGCGTTACAAAACTTCTAGGTATGTATTATTGACATAATTTTTAATAAGAATTACTTTTATTGAATTAAATATTTTTTAAATTTTTTTGTGAATGTATATATATTGGGTCAAGTAAAAAGTCGTTGCGGTTTTTCGACCGTAACTTACATTAGTGTGAATATCTCTTGTACTATCTATCGCATTGCGTCGCGAGCTTCGGCATTTTAACGGTAAAATTAGCTAGAAAAAATTACTCTTGAAGTGCACAGACTTTGGTTGATGTCGACAAAAGTTACCACGCAGTAAACATGGAAAAGCATTCAGAAAAAATTCGCTATATTTTGCAATATCACTTTGATAAAGGCAGAAACGCAACGCAGGCGGCTCAAAAGGTTTTTGCTTTTCCGGTCCATGCAAAACGCTTTGAGTGATACCAAGTTGGCCTCAAAAGAGTCTTGTGAAAATTGGCTCTCTGGGTTTTTCTCAAAAGGAGAAGGGGGATTTTACGAGAGGGGGATTATGAAGTTGCCTTCTAAATGGAGACAAGTATTCGAACAAAAGGGCGAATATTTGACCTAAATCGGACTACAATAGCTATATAAAATAAAGCGCTGAAAATTGTTAAAATACCCGCAACGACTTTTTACTTTACCTATTATTTAGGTAGGTTATCATTATTCGTTGCGACGGGGTGTATTCGTCTCTACGTTTTTAAAAATTGTAGCTTTAAAAAGTGGAAATGCCGAAGCCATTGTCGACAGCGTCAAAAATGTATTATCATTTTATAAATTAAATATAAAAAATCTGATTGGTATTGGGGCAGACAATGCCAATGTCATGACACACCGAAACCATAGTGTTTTCACAGAGTTGAAAAAGGAAAGGAAGGATCGGAAAATGTTGCGTCGACTATGAAGTGCCTACAAAATATCTGCGTATGATAGGCACAAATATGTCATACGCAAATGAAGATCAAGAAAATATTGTTAAGATAATGGTAATTAAAAAAAAAAAAAAAGAAAATAAAGAAAGTAAACTGTTATTTTTTTTTTGAGATTTTTTGCCATTTTTGATCAAATTTATTCAGCGTTTTTTTGGATTTTTTGATCATTTTTTATACCCTTATAATAAATGGTTTTGTGCAAATGTATGTAACAGACAGAAGGAAGCATCTCCGACCCCATAAAGTATATATATTCTTGATCAGCATCAACAACCGAGTCGATCTAGCCTTGTCTGTCTGTCCGTCTGTCTGTCGTCTGTCTGTCTGTCTGTATGAACGCGCCGATCTCAGAGACTATATGAGCTAGAGAGTTCAAACTTAAAACTTAAACTCTCCTAAGCCATGCGCAGTACAAGTTTGCTTCAAATTATCGATAACACTTCTGGTTCTGATCGATAACGAAAAATTCGTGAATTTTAAAATTGTGAAAACGAGGTTTTAAACTATTGATAAAATAATGAACATTTAAAAAATTTGATTAAAATCGGATTAGAAACACCGAAGATAGCGCAGTTTGAAATTTGGTCATTTTGGCCATATTTGTCACTGGGTAAATACACACAAATGACTGTACACGATACGTATGGGGTTAGGGTATGTCCGACTAGAGCCTTCCTTTTTGTTTTTTTCTGTGAAAATGATAAAGGACCTGATTTACGTTATTGTAAATTAAGGTATTGAATTTCAGAGGTCAATCGAGGCGACAAAAACTGACAAGCCTACAGGCGGCAAATCTGTAAATCCGGCACTGTCTGTTACGGATGTCACTTACAATGTTCCCACCAAATTTGGTGACTCTAGCCCCAAAACTAAGAAAGATATAGAGTTTTTAGATTTAAGAAGGTGAGCGGTATAAGTGTTTGTGGCATCCAATATTTAGATGCACATCTGTTGCGAATGTCACTAACAATGTTTCCACCAAATTTGGTGACTCTAGCCTAAAAACTGAAACAGATATATATATCTGTGATCACATGGAAGAGTGGCTTAAGTCGACTTAAGCGCGAATTGAGTTATTGCAATAGGAGGTATATAGATGTCAAAGCGAATAAATCTGTTTAATCAGTTTTGAAAAATAATGTTTCTTCACAAAATTATGTTCGTTTACTTTTTAGCTTTTAGCTTATCAAGTATATAAAAAAAATACACAAAATTGGCGATATCTCAAAACTTCAATTTTCGACTTAAGCTACTCTTCCATGTGACCACAGATATAAAGCAACTAACTTACTGCGCACTTGCAAGTGATGCCGATACATACATAGTTTGCTAACGAATTTGAAAATAGCAATGTTGCCACACCTTTCAAAGTGAATGTTTGGTTACGCAGCTGCTTACACCAAACAACAACAAAGCAGCTTCATCTCTTAATGTTTAATCTCTTTTATAAGTTGTGCTCTACGCAGCATAAGAGCAACTTAACCTTACTCACATAACTGTTGTTACGCTCATCGTAGTTTTTTACCTTACATTGTTCTATTGCTTGCCCTTGGAATTAACTAAGGGCAAGGCAGCTGCTTCAATTCGGCAGCTAATTTAGTTCATTTCGATCGCTCGAGAATTCAAGTCGTGGCACGGTATTCGACCGCCTGCCAAATCGTTTCGTTTATTTTATAATTGCTCAAGTCGGAGCTTTATAATCAACAATTAAAATTATTAAACTATTTCAAGTTTGGCCACGAAGGCAAATAAAATACATTTATATTAATGCCAATTTCGGCGCATTTATTTAAATTACAAATTGTGAAAAATTCGATAGCTATTGAAAAAGCTCAATAGCTCAACATTTGGTGACCCCGACGTGATTACTCTGTGTTTTGTTTAAATAAATAATATTTATTAAAATTAAAGAGTTAATAAAGCGCGCGCCCGCGCTCGTATCGCTTTTCTCGATTCGTTTTTGTGTTCGCTTTCGCTTCAGGTGTTTGACCTGCATTCGCGCCTGCGCTGTCGATTCTCTCGTCGCTTTTCCTAGAACCGTTGCAGCAGCCGTCTCAGCATTGTTATTGCCTCTCCCGTTTCGTTTTTTTCATTCGCTTGTGACAAAAGCGTTTGCCCTCAAATTGACATTGTGGCTTCGGTGCAATTTAAATTACGTTTTGAACTGCTGCATTGCTATTGACATTACGTCGTTTGAACGTCAGTGCATTTAAAACTGTAATGTATTGAAGCGTTAGTGGAGGCACTAAAGTGACAGTGTTTGACATTTACTGAACATTAACATACACCGTGCAAGTGCTTCACAGCCAGTGCAACCAAAACTGTATACCAAAAGTGTATTGCAGTCAGTGACTTCTAAACGGTAATCAAAGTGCAGATATATAAATAAAGGAATAGTTAAAAATGCAAAGCACTGCTGCAGCTCAATCTCCTGGTGCACCGTTTTACAAAGCCAAGGTCAAAGCTATTGACGAGCAAGTAAAACGGATGGCCAAAGCAATCGCTCCAGAGCAAATTGTGCATCTCAGCGAAGAAGAGTTGGCTATTCGGCTTAAGGCGCTAGAAAATGCTCAGCAAGCATTTACCAATATGCATAACACATTGGAGGAGTTAGATTATGATGAAATCGGGAGTGAGTTACGTGAATCTTTTGACCAACTTTCAATATTAGTTGAAACTAGCTTGCGTCGCGAAATCAAAAAACGAAAGCTATCGTCACCTTTGTGCTCTACTATGAGGCAAGATGCATCTGTTTACAATCACACATTGTCTCAAAGCCGGATTCGATTGCCTGAGATCAAACTTCCAGAGTTTAGTGGAGGATATACAAAGTTTGCAGATTTCATGGCTATGTTCTCGTCTATCATTGATGCGGATTCGGGACTGTCTGATGTGGAGGAGTTTCAACATTTGCGTTCGTGCCTGAAAGGACCAGCCTTAGTCAGTGTTTCTTCGTTGAAAATTAGCAGCGCCAACTATCCAGTTGCATTAGAGCTACTTAAAAAACGGTTTAATAACAAACGTCTTATTTTCCAGGCACATGTCGCTGAGATTTTGGGTTTGGATTTTATCGAGTCATCGTCAGCTGTACAACTTCGAACCTTTTCGGATACGGTCAACGCCAACATCCGCGCTCTACAAAGCCTGGGCACCGTTGAGCAGATTGCGGGCTTTATTATCGTGCACAGTTTGCTGCAGAAAGTGGACAAGGCAACGAAGACCAGTTGGGAGGAGACAGCACCGATGGATACTATTCCGACCTGTGAGCAGTTCTTGGCATTTCTGGATCGACGATGTCAAAGATTGGAAAATGTGGAGCACGCTATGGCAACGTATACGCCTAGCTCGAAGGTGGGAAAAAGTAGCAAAATCTCTAACACCAGTAGAAAAGCCTTTGTCGCACAAATGAATGTGTGTTTTGTGAGACCTCTGGCCACTTAATTTACAACTGTTCCCGTTTTGGAAATCTGTCTCCGCAACTGCGTCTACGTGAGGTAAAGAAACTTTCTCTTTGCATTAATTGCCTGTGCAAAGGTCATCGGCTAAAGCAGTGCAGCTCAACTGCCTGCAACCGTTGCAAGGCCAAGCATCATACGCTTCTGCATTTTGAGAATCAGATTAACGGTTCTCAGTTTAACTCCGCTCCACATCCGCCTGCGACAAAACCCTCTACAAAACTTGTAGCCCAAAATCTCAGTCAAGACATAGTGCTCTTGGCAACTGCTGTAATTAACGTTAGAAGTCGTACTGGAGTGTTGGTTCCTTGCCGAGCTCTGCTTGATTCTGGGTCGCAGGTGCACATTATTACGTCTCGATTAGCTCAACACCTCCAGCTGCGCAAGCATCGCTCACCTACTTTGATTTCTGGATTAGGGGAGTCTAGTGTTGCCTCAGAAGGTTTTTCAGCCGATATAAGTTTTCAATCACGAGCATCTGAGTACGCTGCTAACATCTCGGTTCTAGTAGCTCCGTCTATTACTGGAAATCAGCCTAGTTACGATATTAGCACTGATCTCTGGAACATACCCACAAATATTCGCTTAGCTGATCCAGAGTTCTTTAAGCCGCAACAAATCGACCTGTTAATTGAAGCTGGCCTGTTTTTTGAATTGTTGTGTGTTGGTCAAATCAAAATCGATCCTGGCTTGCCTATTTTGCAAAAAACTCAACTGGGCTGGATAGTGACAGGAGGAACGTCTTCGGCGAGCCCTGCCTTATTGACGGTCACTCGCTCGGTTCCTATGGCAAATCCCAGCCCTGATCACAAGCTTGATGAAATCGTTCGTCGGTTTTGGGAGTTAGAATCTTGTTCTCGTTTAGTTAACGAATCTACCAAGGAGGAACTTGATTGTGAAGCGCACTTTAAATAAACTTTGGCTCGTTTGGACACTGGCGAATATTCGGTTCGCCTTCCAGTCAAGCATGCTGTGGATATGATTGGGGATTCGTATCAGCAAGCATATCGTCGGTTTTGTAACCGTTTGATGGTTCAGCCGTGTCTTCGTCTGGTTATTCCCTGAATGAAATCCTCATGGCATGCCCAACTATTCGACGCAAGCTGTTCAGTACACTGTTGCAGTTTAGGACTTCCCAATAGCCCTGACTGGCGACATTTGCAAAATGTATAGGTGCGTTAGGATGGCTGAACCCGATTCCTATTTGCAATGCATCCTCTGGCATGATTCTCCTCATCAGGAAATTCAAGTTTTCAAGCTGGATACTGTCACCTATGGCACGAAGCCAGCTTCTTTTCTGGCTTTTCGTTCCATGCAGCAATTGGCTATTGATGAAAGAAGATCGTTTCCTGTTGGATCTAAAGTGGTCTTGAGCGATTTTTATGTAGATGATCTTATTACTGGAGGTGACTCTACTGAGGAAGTATTGGACATTATGGAGCAAACAGTCAGTCTGCTTCGAAAGGGAAATTTTAAGCTTAGGAAGTGGTGCTCCAATAATCTTAACGTGCTTCAACATATTCCTGATAAGGAAAATGAAACTTTTTTAAAGTTTGACGATGGCACAGATGTAACGAAGACTCTCGGACTTGCATGGGATCCAGCTTCTGACTGCCTTCTGTTTAATTTTTCTCCTATGAAAGCGCCTGGATAACCAAGCAAACGGTCTAAGCTGTCTACCATTGCTCGTTTTTATGACCCACTTGGACTTATCGGACCCGTGGTAGCCAAGGCCAAGATCTTTTTGCAGCGCATTTGGAGAGAGCGATTGGATTGGGATGAAAGTCTTCCTGAATCTTTGCATTCTTCTTGGAATAGCTTGTGTACCGATATTTGCAATACAGAGCAAATAAAACTCCCTCGACTTGTCATCGTTCCAAAAGGCATCATCGAAGTTCATGGTTTTAGTGATGCAAGCATTGAGGCTTATGGTGGATGCATTTACGTCGTATCCATAACTGAGGGACGGCGCATAGCTCGTTTGTTGTGCTCTAAGTCTCGAGTGGCACCCTTGCGAACTCTGACAGTACCAAAGCTGGAACTATCTGCTTCTGCACTCCTATCTCAACTCATTCGCGAAGTAGCTCAAATGAATTTGTTTAATTGCAGATACTATTGTTGGTCGGATTCGGCAGTTGTTTTATCCTGGATACGTGATGAGCCTTCGCGCTTCCAAACGTTCACAGCTAATCGCATATCTTTAATACAAGAGCTTACGACAGAAATGGAATGGTGCTACGTACCGACGGCATGCAACCCGTCAGACATTCTTTCTAGAGGAGCTCTTCCAAGCGAACTTATAGAATCATCGTTGTGGTCTAATGGTCCCGATTTTTTAACCAAAGGAGAGTGCGACTGGCCTGCATCGTGTTTACCGGCCCGGACGCTTCCTGAGCTGCGACCAAAGGTGCTAGTTGGTATTTCTAAATGCTCTGATGTCAGCATAGGAGGCAAGTTTGCAAACTCCTTTCATAACCTGCGTCGTGTCTTCGGTTACATATATAAATTTCGGAATCGCATCAGGCATCCCAGTCTCACAGTAAATTGGATACACAAGGGCACTCAACTACTCTTGCGGAGCATCCAGAAGGCGAATCTGAGTGATGATTATAGGGCTCTTCAAGACGGAAGAACGATCAAATCATCCAGCTCTATCGCCTCGCTTACCCCATTCATGGATGATTCTGGACTTCTTCGTGTTGGTGGCCGTCTAAAGCACTCGAGCCTTGATTTCGATGCTCAACATCCGATCATACTTCCGAGTCATCATCCTGTCACACGCGCCATCATCATGCACTTTCATAGGCGTCAGCTGCATGGCCTATTGGCCTATTGGTGGCCGTAAGACTGTCTCCAGCGTAACAAGCAAATGCATCATGTGCTTTCGAGCTAAACCTGTATTGGCTGAGACTATCATGGCGGATCTTCCTCGGGATCGTGTAAGTGGCTCGCATCCTTTCGCTGTTACTGGAGTGGACTATTGTGGACCGTTTTACTACAAGAGCGAGATTCGTAACAAAGGACCCGTAAAATGCTACATCTCAGTCTTCATTTGCTTCGCAACAAAGGCAGTGCATCTTGAACTGGTTCCTGATTTGTCAACAGCAGCCTTTCTTAATGCTCTTAAGCGGTTCATTCTCACCAGATATAAACCTATTCGCATATGGTCGGACAATGCGACAAATTTCGTTGGAGCCAAGAATGAACTAGCTGAACTTAAGCGACTCTTCCTCAGCGAGAAGCACATCAACTCGGTTCGAGAGTTTTGTGTCGCTGATGACATCGAATGGGAATTCATCCCACCTCGCTCCCCGCATTTCGTTGGTCTTTGGGAGGCGGCGGTGAAAACAGAAAAATACCACTTTTATCGGTCGGTCGGACCCTCGCTTCTGCCCCTGGATGATCTGCGAACACTCGTCTGCCACATTGGCGCCATAATAAACTCTCGACCTCTTTTTCCACTTTCAGAGCACCCTGCAGATCTGGATGTGTAAACGCCTGCACACTTCCTTGGCACTGCGCCACTTGCGCTTTATCCGGAGCCTGATGTCACCACGCTGAACTTTAGCCGCCTAGATCGCTGGCAGCGTACAGCGTACTATCAGCAAATTTTCTGGAGTCGTTGGCGTAATGAATACTTAACGCTTCTTCAGCAGCGGTCCAAATGGTGAACATTCCAGCCGGGCGTGCTCGTTAATGTTGTCGTCCTTGTAAAGGATGAAATCCTGCCACCCCTTAAATGGCCACTGGCTCGTGTGGTCGAGCTTGTTGCTGGTTCTGAAGGCGTTTCCGGAATAGCTGTTCTTAAGACGTCAACTGGAACCATTAAGAGAGCTGTGCGCAAATTGAGTGCGCTTCCAAAAGAAGATGTTGCTGAAAGCCCGTATCTTTCAACGGGGGGAGAATTTTTGGTTACGCAGCTACTTACACCAAACAACAACAAAGCAGCTTCATCTCTTAATGTTTAATCTCTTTTATAAGTTGTGCTCTACGCAGCATAAGAGCAACTTAACCTTACTCACATAACTGTTGTTACGCTCATCGTAGTTTTTTACCTTACATTGTTCTATTGCTTGCCCTTGGAATTAACTAAGGGCAAGGCAGTTGCTTCAATTCGGCAGCTAATTTAGTTCATTTCGATCGCTCGAGAATTCAAGTCGTGGCACGGTATTCGACCGCCTGCCAAATCGTTTCGTTTATTTTATAATTGTTCAAGTCGGAGCTTTATAATCAACAATTAAAATTATTAAACTATTTCAAGTTTGGCCACGAAGGCAAATAAAATACATTTTTATATTAATGCAAATTTCGGCGCATTTATTTAAATTACAAATTGTGAAAAATTCGATAGCTATTGAAAAAGCTCAATAGCTCAACAGTGAACATGCCAGCTTAATTAAATTATCGTTATTCAAACTTAAAACTAACAGCTGTTGACATTTAACTTAAAATTTTAAATCCGTTCTTTAGCAATAGTACATTTACAATAAGCTTTAAAAAATTAAACATTTAATTGCTTGGCATTGATCCTACAATAGCGGATCAAATAACCTTTGGAGGACATTCAAAGTCATTTGCAAGATTTGTTTGCTCTGGTTGAATACGATTCTCGCTTGCAGCAACATGCCAACTAGCTCTTATCTCTGTGCTATGCGTGTTGAGCAAACGATGTAGAATGCAGCAGCACATGATTAAAGAAGAAATTTTCCTAGGGCGTCTGTCTAGTGCTTTGCCGATGCGACGAAATCTTGCTGCTAAGTAACCAAATGCATTTTCAACAACGCGCCTGGTCTGTACAAATGGAAATTATATTTTTTTTATCTCCGAAGCTGCCATTGAAAATGGATATGGTTTCATGACTGTCCGTCAAAATTGAAAGGAGTCACCAATTAGAAGAAGAGAAACCAGGGTGTCGCAGATTTCTTGTGACTTCTTGTCTATTAAGGGTATATGATCAAACCATTGCAGCGTCCCGGACACGAAAGCACAATTTTATAATAAACAGGTAAACACGTTGCAGTCGGACGCAACCGACTGCAATATACTTTGATACCAGTTTACATAGCTGTGTTAAGGATTCTGTGTCCAAATAGTAATGTACAAATCTCAGACAGAAGGGGGAGGCGTGACACCCAAATTTGTGATGCATATCTGTGACGGATGGCACCTTCTATCCCCCTACCAAGTTTGGAGACTCTATCTCAAAAACTGAGAAATATATAGAGGTGGGCAGTATAAGTGGGCGTGGCATCCAAAATTTTGAAGTCGATCTGTTACGGATGTCACTAACAATGCTCCCTCCAAATTTGGTGAACTTAGCACAACAACTGAGAGAGATAAAGAGGTTTCAGATTTTGGAAGGTGGGTGGTATAAGTGGGCGTGGCATCCAACCCCATTCATTCAATGCAGATCTTTGGGGAATGGCGACTTCCGCCTCCCAACTAAATTTGGTGACTCTAGCTCAAAACTGGCGAAGTTACATGCATTCCGGTTTTCTTAGGGCGGTCGGCCATGTCCCGTTATTTGGGAGCGTGGCAACCAAAGTTTTGATGCATTTCTGTGTCAGATGACAGCATCTAATTTTATACCAAATTGGGTGGCTATACCTTTAAAACTGTAGAAGATACAGGCATTTTTGTATATAATTGGAGGGGGGCTGGAGGCGGAAGAGATGGGCGTGGCATCCAAACTTTTAATGCAGTTTTTTGGGGAATGCTATCGGCTACCTTGCCTTCAAATTTGGTGACTCTAGCTGCTCAAATGTGGGATATATAAGTGCTTTTTCGATTTGCACATCGAGGTGTATCGACTTGTTATCGATTTCCCAGGCACCCTGAGGTCGTAGAGCCCTAAATTTAACACTTTGTCTGACGACAAAGGCTCTAGTTTTAAGGGTGTTGAAAAAACCTTGCGTTCATACTGACAGACGGTCGGACGGAATACGAATACCCTTTGTACGCATGCGTGCATCGTTTTTATGTGATTTCGCATCTGACATGCATGATTCTGCGTAATTGTGCCATTAAAAAGCACTGTAAAGCCGGTCATCGCGACTTGATTTAATAGTCAAATCAGAATTAAAAAGAGAAATGAGGCTTATGACAAGTTGAAACGCTATAAAACTGATAGTTGTAATATTATTTTTGAAGGAGCCCGACGTAAAGTTAATACTTTGATATCAAATGCCAAGAGAACCTTTTACGGTAATAAATTCAGTACTGCTATTACCTTCGACCTTTCCAAATCAGTGGAAAAAAGCAAAAATAGTTCCAGTACCAAAGTTAAATAATGAGTATAGACAAATCTGTATATTACCATATTTTTCGAAAACATTCGAAAATATAATGGCGAAACAAGTAACAATATTTCTCGAAACACATATACTTTTGAATAATAAGTAGTCTGGATTCAGAAAAGGTAGAAGCTGCACGATAGCAATAATTAAAATAGTTGAGGACATTAGAACACCTCACCTTTTTAACGCTACTTGACTCCTAACTAAGTTAATCTATATATATAAAATAGTTTGTCCTGACTGACTGACTGACTGATTGTTGAGAGGCCCACAGCCGAAACGATAAGAGCTAGAAGGCTGAAATTTTCACAAAATATTCCATTCAGGTTGAAAGTGAGCACTAAGAAAGGATTTTTAATTTGGACCACTCCTTCGAGTACCTCCCAAACAAATCTTTTTATTGCAATAATCACTCGCCTCATTGTCGCACAAGCTGTAAGTTTCAACGCCGCCGAGTGTACAAAAACAAAACACATGACCCATTCCACTACTGCCGTCTGCGCACAAGCTATTGCGGCCGAATATACAAAAACAAAACACATGACCCATTCCACTTCTGCCGTCTGTACATGTGTCTCCGTTATTCTCTTTTCTTCTTTGTGTCTTTGACAATTGTTTTTCGAATCAAGTAGCATTTGTTGTTGTTGTTAGTAAGTGTTGTTGTTGGGCTCGCAATGCTTCTTTTTGTTGGTATCATTGATTTAAAACAAATCAATTAAAACATAATTTTTTGTACACCAGAATATGTTACGCGAGTGGTTTTACCTACATACTTGCTAATTATCAAACAAAACTTAACACACAAATACCTTTTGCCATTGATGTTTTGATATAATTTTCGAGCTGACATTTGTAACTTTAGTTGGTGTTGCAAATGCACTTATGTACATACATACACATGTATGTACGTACATTTAACATTCTTTTGTACATACATATATATATAAAAAAATATGCAAGTGCAAATATATGTATATACAGTGCAAAAACAAACGCAGTAACAAATAGAAACTTAAGAAAATGTAATCTGCATACATATGTATGTATATTTAATGCAAAAAAGTTGTATAGATATGTACATATGTACATACATTCAATTTGTATTTGTTTTTTATAGCGAGCCCTTTGCGCGATAACAATTAATCTTGAACATCTTTGTATAGTGGTAGATTTGCTTACTTCCTGCTTATCTAACTCACACAAAACGTAACACACAATCATTATTGATATACAATTTCGAACAAGCAAGCAAAGCACATATGTAAGTTTGTAAAGTATGGGGGTTTTGGGTATAAAAAGGCAGGCAGAAGAGGTAGGCGTGACATTCAAATTTGTGATGCACATCTGTGGCGGATGGCACCTTCTATCTCCCTATCAAGTTTGGAGATTCTAGCGCTAAAAATGAGAAAGATATTGAGGTGGGCGATATAAGTGGGTGTGGCATCCAATATTGCACATTTGTTACGGATGTCACTAAAAATGTTTCTACCAAATTTGGTGACTCTAGCGTAAAAGCTGGGAAAGATATAGAAATTTCAGATTTTACGAGGTGGGTGGAAAAGGTGGACGTGCCATATAAAACTTTTATGTAGATCGGTTACGGATGTCACTAACAAGGTTTCTACCAAATTTGGTGACTCTAGCCCAAAAACTGAATAAGATAGAGTTTTCGGATTTTAGAAGGTGGGCGGTATCAGTGGGGGCGTGGCATCCAAAGTTTTAATGCATATCTTTGTAAGACTTCAGCATCTACCTTCCCATCAAATTTCGTGAGTATAGCATTAAAACTGTGGGAAATACAGTCATTATCGATTATAACTGAAGGGGGGGCTGGGGGCGGAAGAGGTGGGCGTGGCATCCAAACTTTCGATGCAATTTTTGAGGAATGTCACCAGCTATCTTGCTATCAAATTTTGTGACTATATGCTGAGAAGTGGGATATATATGTGTTTTATCGATTTGCACATCGAGGTGTATCGATTTGTTATCGATTTCCCGGGCCCGTGAGGTCGTAGAGCCAAATTTCACACTTTGGCTGACGAGGTATGTACCAAGATATTTGCAAAGTTGCAAAGCTCTAGCTTTAAGGGTGTTGAAAAAAGTTGGGTGCAAACGGACGGGCGGACGGACGGACGGACAGACACCTTGACGGACATTGCATAAGCCTAATATAATATGATATCTTTGGTATCAAAGTAAAATGACGCGTCTGATTGTTAACCTCACACACACACACACACACACACACACACACACACACGCACCCGTGTGTCGCCGGGTTACAGAATAGCGCCACAGTACTCCACCGCTTGTCGTATGAGGCGACTACAGGGGATTGTAAACGGGGACGGTGTTGCCCGAGGAGGTGCCCTTGGGTGGAAAGGCTCTGATTGCCACTAACCTGGTAGTGGCCAGACCGACTCCTCTCTGGGCAGCACAAGCAACTCACAACCGCCGGCGCAACGCGCCAGGTATCCCCTGGATGGCCCCTGAACATCCGTTCAGGGACTAGCAAATGTGAGAAGGCGAAGTCTGGCGGTTAGACGTTAATAAACGCAACTGGTTACTAACCAAAATGGAAGGTCTACATAGATCAAACCTTACGGTGCAGGGAGTCGGATCCCCAGTACCGGCGGCTGAGAGGGGTGTGCAAGCGGGCCCCCAGTCGTCGACATCCAGCGACCGCAATGCATCGGTGGTGGCACACTTGGCCACCGTTGCAGATACAGCCACAAGCAGGAGTAGTAGCATCAATAGCTCACCTCCTTCGAATCCCTTTCTTAAAAGCAGAAAGTTGGTTAGGTCCCCGAAATCGACGCCAGGAGTAGCGCAGTCGGTTCAAGCTGAGGCACGGACCGAAGCCACCACGGAGTCCACTAGCGCTGACAGAACGGAGGGTGCCAATAAAAATGGAGTGACTAATCTCGATAGGTTAGGATCCAAAATCCGCGAGCTGAGCCGGATGCTCGTAGGCAGGAGATCCATCCACCAACCAATGAGAGACCTCGTCGACTGCATACTAGGGATGTATATCGCAGCTGACGAAGAGGCGAGTGAGAGGGAGAATCTGGCGTTAAAACCAGCTCCACCAAACGCCACTTGCACTGACTCCCCGAGAGACGGGAAGCGGCCAAGGGCAGCCCGAGGAGAGCCCGTGTCTCCACCGCCACGGTCAAAAAAGACGAAGGGCATACATCCAGTGAGGATCAACGTCACGCCACAGGTACCGAAGGGCGACCGTGATGCACACTCGGACGAGCCTCGGCCCACGAGAGATCAGTGGAGGAAGGTGGGGAAACCCAGAGGCAGAGTGAAACCCGCAAAACCAGACGCTATCGTGGTGAAGGGTAACGCGGAAAGGTCGTACGCAGATGTTCTGCGTTCGGTTAGGTCGGAGCCGAAACTGAGAGGCCTTGCTCAGCATGTGAAGGCGATCCGGAAGACAGCTAAAGGAGAGCTTCTCTTTGAGCTATCAAAGCCGGCACACCCCAACACGAAGGCCCTGCAGGACGCGATTCAGGACTTTTTAGGCGCTAAGGCCGAGGTGAGGACACTCACGGAGACGACCACAATAGAGGTCAGGGATCTGGACGAGATCACCACCCAGGAAGAGCTGCTCGAAGCTCTAATTACCCAGTCCGGCGAGCTCAGGATTACCCCAGCGTCAGTCCTGTCCATCCGCAAGTCGTATGGTGGCACCCAAACCGCTAGTCTGCGGCTTCCCGCTGAGTCGGCCGAGAAGCTCATCCAGCTTGGCAAAGTTAGGGTGGGTTGGGTTATCTGCCGGATAAGGAGGAAAATGCAGCTGACCAGGTGCTTCAAATGCCTGGACTATGGTCATTTGGCAAGCCGCTGCCCGGGAGACACAGACTGCGCAGGCTTGTGCTTTAGATGTGGGGAGGCAGGTCATCAAGCAAGGGCATGTAAGAGGGAGTCGAAATGCATCCTGTGCACCCGGAAAGGAGAGAAGGTTGTTGACCACACAGCAAGCAGCATCAGATGCCCTTATATGGCTAAGGCTGTTGCTCGGAACAAACCACAATGATGCGTGTACACCAGGTTAACCTGAATCACTGCGAGGCAGCGCAGGAGCTGTTAACGCAAGCAGTCAGGGAGAACAATGTGGACGTCGCCATCGTGAGCGAGCCATATTGCATCAAGTCTCTCGCTACGTGGGCCGGGGACTTGCAGCGCAAAGCCGCGGTTTGGAGCTGCGGGAGCCAAGCTAAAGCGATGCTCCATGTGATGAAGGAAAAGGGGTTTGTGAGGGTTGAAGTAGACTCGCTATCCATATACAGCTGCTACCTGGCGCCGTCACTATCACTAGAGGAGTACCTCCACGTCCTGGATAGGCTAGTTGCAGACGCATCCACCAGGTCCCCATGCCTGATTGCAGGAGATTTCAACGCCTGGGCAACTGACTGGGGCTGTCAGCACACGAACCGGAGAGGGCTTGCTGTCCTGGAAGCGGTATCCGCGTTGGATGTTGTCCTGCTGAACCGGGGAGACATACAAACGTTCAGGAGAGGAACGGCAGGTTCCATAATCGACCTGACGTTTATCAGCAGTAGCCTGGCACCGAGGACGACCTGGCGGGTCAGTGACGCCTATACTCACAGCGACCACCAGGCCATTGTCGTTGACATAAACATGCGGGAGGTTCAACTGACTACGCCTGTAATACCCAGGTTTAGGATAGACACCCTTGACAAGGAGGTCTTCAAAGGTAATCTTGATGGCCTTCAAACGTGGGGTGACGCGAACAGGAGAACGGAGCAGCTTATGTCGCACATACTGCGAGCCTGCAACGCGTCAATGCGTAAGTCGAAGGGAAGGAAAGGGCGGACACCGGTCTACTGGTGGAACGGGGAGATCGCTCAGGCACGCGCGGAATGCTTTCGAGCTAGGCGCGCATATCAGCGCGCGCTAAGGCGGGACGATAGCAGAGCTGATACCCTGAGGACGGACCTTAACGCAAAGCGGCAAGTGCTCAAAGGCCTGATCAAGCAGAGCAAAAGGAAGCACTTTCTGGAGCTCTGCGACCAAGCGGATACTGACCCATGGGGAATGGCCTACAAGCTAACCATGAAGAGGCTACACGTCTTTCGGACACCTAGCCCCTCATGCCCCGCCCTACTCCACAACATAGTAGCACAGTTGTTCCCGGGCGAGTCAACTGAATCTGCTATCCCGACCAATAGATCGAACAGCCGGACGGACGACACTGTGATGGATGTCACGGAAGAAGAGGTTCTGCGTGCGGCGCACAGGATCAAAGCTGGAAAGGCCCCAGGCCCGGATGGCCTACCGAGTGCAGTTGTTAGGCTCGCCATGGAGTCGAATCCGGGAAGCTTTGTCGGCGTGTTTAATACTTGCCTCAAAGAAGGAGTCTTTCCCAAGCGCTGGAAGCGCCAGAATCTGGTGCTGATCCCCAAGGCGAACAAACCCTTCGACAATCCTGCCGCTTACAGGCCAATCTGTCTGCTAGATACAGCGGGCAAGGCCCTGGAGCGTGTACTATGCGATCGGTTAGAAAGGGCTATCACCGAGCAAGGAGGTTTATCGCCATATCAATTTGGCTTCCAGAAGTCGCGTTCCACTACACAGGCCATACAAGTCGTCACGAGCCTGGCAGAGGACGCTATTGAGGGCAAAAGATGGCTGTGGGGCACCAAAGAGTACTGCTTGGTAGTTACCCTCGACGTCAAGAACGCGTTTAACTCCGCCAGTTGGATCAAAATATTAGACTGCTTAACCAGCAAGGGGATTAACCCATACCTGGTGAAGATAATCGAGAGCTACTTCGATGACAGAGTCCTGCGCTATACGACGCGTCTGGGCGTCCACGAGCACAAAGTACGCAGAGGGGTTCCCCAGGGTTCCGTGCTTGGCCCAATACTATGGAACCTTATGTATGACGGCATCCTCAGGCTGCAGCTACCGGCAGGGGTGAAAGTAGTGGGCTTCGCAGATGACGTGGCGGTCGTTACAGTCGGAAAAAACCTTTCAGACGTCGAAAACACCGCTAGTGACGCAATCAAGCTGGCACGGGACTGGCTCAGCGGAGCCGGACTTTCGCTGGCGGAGCAGAAGACGGAGGCGGTACTCATCAGCTCGAGGAAGACAGTGGAAACCGCGAGGATCACCGTAGGCAACACTTCAGTGCACTCTCGACCCTCACTGAAGTACCTGGGAGTAGTTCTGGACCACAGGCTTTCCTACAAGGACCACATAGAGTACGTCGCACAAAAGGCATCCGTGGCATGCACAGCTCTAGCGAGAATCATGCCAAACACAAGGGGCCCCAAGCAGCTTAGGAGGAGGCTGCTCACATCGGTGGTGCAGTCGATCACGATGTATGCGGCACCAGTTTGGTCCAAGGTGCTAAAATACAAAACGCACACTAGAGCCATACGATCCCTATATCGGGTGTGCTCACTTAGGGTATCGTGTGGATTCCGCACAATATCAGGAGAAGCTGCACACGTCATCGCAGGAATATCACCCTTTGATCTGCATATAGAGGCGAAGGTGATGGATCGAGGAGGAAATCTGCTGCAACGCTGGCAAAGGGAGTGGGACAGTTCCACCAGTGGAAGGTGGTCTCATAGACTTATCCCAAAGCTGGAAATGTGGTTGCTAAGGAAGCATGGACAGACCAACTTTTATCTGACCCAGCTCCTTAGCGGCCACGGCTGCTTCAAGGCGTACTTACACCGCTTTGGACATAGCGCGGATCCGTTCTGCACAACCTGTGGAGCTGGATGCACAGAAGACGCAGAACATGTGTTCTTTGCGTGCCCGAACTTTAGAGGGGCACGGGCACACACACACACACACACACACACACACACACACACACACACACACACACACACACACACACACACACACACACACACACACACACACACACACACACACACACACACACACACACACACACACACACACACACACACACAGAAAAACTTTGTTCACATTATTCTGCTCCGTGGAAGTCTGCGCAACCTACCTGCTGCTCCCATCACCGAGGCCAAACGCTTTCATTGCCATATGGTCGTTGACACAGTGTACAGCCTTTCGCGGTCAATTTGGGTTGTGCAGTTGGTGTGCGTGCTTATTTTACACGAAAAAACACACTTACTTCAGACTTTTTTCTCCGTGGTGTGCGAGTTGCTACCTGCGTATTGTAGGAGGACCATAGCACCAGCTGATCGCAAAACGTACCAGGGCTGCTCGCTCGGCCTAACAGTGCCAGCTGAGCGACCACCGGCTATCGGCCTTCGCTGCCAAACACAGGTGGCGCCTACACGCTGAGCGAAGTCCCAGCCGTGTAAGGTTCGGGAATTGGGTACAAGAGTTTTCAAAAAACTTTTCGTTGCATACGCGCAAGGGCCTTGCAAAAAGCGCTGCATATCATACAGGCGCATAACTTAGTGCCAACCAGAGGAAACTCCAAACTGAAATAGCAAAGCCACGGGACCGGCAATTACCAACCCCTCCCGTCGCGGCGGTGCTTTGTGGGGCTCTGGTGACCGATTCGGGGCGGTATAACCTCCAACGGTTCAACACCTAAGGGAAACCTTTGGTCAACGTGGGACTGTTTGGAGTTTGCCCTTTTGTGAAGAATAGAGGTAACAGTGGAGGGCATTGTACGCCGCTCGGCACTGCCGAGATCTCCCCCGAAGGTGACTGCGCCTCCCACGGTGGTAGGTCTGACACCTCTGTGTGTTCTGCCTGCACCTCCGGCAGCAGTCTCACCCCAGGGCAAGGAGCCACAAGAGTGCGATGTGTTCGAGCAACTGGGTCTTACTATTAACGACCTGAACGCTCGTCTAACCGGGCAGCGACACGTGACCAAGCTGGTAAGGGAGCTAGCAGCAAAGGCTGTCAAGCAGTACGAAGCTGCCGCTGGTAGGAACAACACGGCTGTCACTAGAGCGGATGCGGCCACGCAGACGCGGCCAGCTGCAGACCTGGCGTAGCCGACAAGGCTTTGCATAAAAGCAATGGTGCTGCGAGGGCGACAGCGACGCCTAAAAGAAGGCGTGATCAAGATCAAGGGCATCGCGCTACGCCCCCAAAGAGAAATAGAGCAGGAAACACCAATCCAGCAGCTCCTGAGGTGTTCCAGCAGAAAGAGAACGAGTGGCAAGCAGTTCATGGGAAGAAGGCATCCAGACCAGCTAGCAGGACGCCCGGAAAGCAGTCATCAAAAACCAAACCAGATGCGCTGGTGATAAGCACCGGCGAGCTCTCCTACAGCGAAGTACTGTCGCTATTTACGCGCAGGAGTGATGGGAAGCTCAATGGAGTACGCGACAAGGTATCCAAAGCTCGCCGCACAGCGAAAGGTGACCTTTTATTGGAGCTTAATGGAGTAGGTATGGAGTGCACCAAGCAGCTCAAGGACGAAGTGGAGTCAGTGCTGGGCAAGACCGCGGTAGTTCGTTCGCTCACCGAGCAAACCCATTTTTCCATTCGGGAATTGGACGAGCTAGCCTCCAAGGAAGAGATAGTGGCTGCAATATCTGAACAGGCCAAAATGCATGCGGAACACATCAATATCAAAAGTGTAAGACCTGGATACGGCAACACCCAGGTGGCACAATTCTCGGTGCCAACGCACTTGTCGAGCTGCATTACAGCCCTTCGCTCAGTGCGCATTGGCTGGACCAGCTGCGCCATCCGACTGCAGGAAGTGCGCACTCGGTGCTACCGCTGCCTGGAGTTGGGTCACACCGCAAGCAGCTGCCGTAACCCCGTGGATAGGTCAAACTGTTGCATCAGGTGCGGAGAAACTGGCCACAAGGCAGCGAGCTGTAAGAGCGACGTAGCGAAATGCTTTATCTGCTTCGCTAAGGGCAGCACTACGTACAGCCACCAGGCGGGCAGTAGCAGGTGCCCACTCAGCGGTTATGGGTCAAGCCGTGCAAAATGAAGTTCATTCAGCTGAACCTCAACCACTGTGCAGCGGCTCAGGATCTACTGTCGCAAACAGTGCGTGAAGGTGCTGCTGACCTAGCGGTACTTAGCGAGCCATACCGGCTGTGCGAGGGTCCGAGATGCGCCAAGGACACATCTGGGAGAGCGGCACTATGGTCCTGCAGGGACGACGGGTCTCCGCTGGTCAGAGTCCAACGGGCAGAAAACTACGTGCGTGCTCTGGTGGGCGACCTATGGTTTTACGCGGTCTACCTACCCCCCAGTCTGCAGCTTACAGATTTTGCTCAAGCTCTGGACTCGCTGGTGTCTGACGCCAGAGGACGGCACCCAATCATCATTGCTGGAGACTTTAACGCGTGGGCAGAGGAGTGGGGCAGCTCATCAACCAACGCCAAGGGACGAGCGGTACTCGAAGCGCTCTCTCTCCTTGATGTGGCGCTGCTTAATCACGGGACGCAGCACACATTCAACAGAGCAGGTGCAGGCTCTGTGATCGACATAACATTTGTCAGTAGCTCCCTGTTTGGCTCATCCAGTTGGAGCATAGACGATAGTTTCAATGCCAGCGATCACGTTGCCATATGGTGCACAGTTGGAGTTCGCCCTGAGCGCAGACTAGCCCCAGCTCAACATAGGACGAGGTATCGCGTCGAGACGCTGGATACGCAGATCTTCAGCGCCCAGTTAGAGTCTGCGGGAATTCCAGATTGTTCTGATAGCACCGAAGTGTTGGTGGATAAGACGATGTCGATGCTAAGCCGGGCTTGCGATGCCAGCATGAGGAAGAGCGGTAGTTACCAAAGGCACCACGTCCCAGTTTACTGGTGGAACGAGGAGATCGCCGAGGCGCGGAGCGATTGTAACTACGCTAGACGCCGATACCAGCGCTCTCGCGGACTGCAGGCTTCCCAGGAACGACATGCAGAGTTCCTAGAATGCAGGAAGCGGTTCCAAAAGCTCGTCAAAGACAGCAAGCGGAGATGCTTCCTGGAGCTATGCGACACTGTGGAGCACGACCCGTGGGGAAATGCATATAAGCTGGTTGTTAAACGCTTTAACGCCACTTATCGTTGCCACCCGGTGGACCCAGTATCCCTTAGAGCGATCGTCACGCAGCTGTTTCCCAGCATGGCAAACGACACCTTTGAACGCCCGCCCTTGCCCAACATGCCCCCAATATCGGAGCCCATCACCCTGGATGAGATTCGCCAGGCGGCAATGCGAGTGAAGCCGAGCAAGGCGCATGGCCCAGACGGAATTCCTAACCGAGCGCTCAGGCTAGCACTAACACTTCGCCCTGACCTTTTTAAGAGCATGTACAACAGCTGCCTACATAACGGAGTTTTTCCAAACCGCTGGAAAATCCAGCGTCTGGTCGTACTACCAAAGCCAGGCAAACAGCTGGAGGATCCATCAGCATATCGTCCGATCTGCCTCGTCGACACCGTCGGTAAAATTTTGGAGCATTTAATCTGCGCGCGCCTAGATAGTGCCATTGCCGCTGCTGGTGGAGTCGCACCGCAGCAGTACGGCTTTCGCAAGGCCAAATCAACGTTGGATGCGATCGGCAAGGTAGTCGGCATAGCCTCTGAGGCGATCGCCGGAAGTAGGTGGAAAGGTGGTGCCAAGAGGTACTGCCTAGTGGCAACAATCGACGTCAAAAATGCCTTTAACTCGGCTAGATGGGGCTGCATCCTAGGGGCACTTGAAGCTCTCAGGGTCCCTGCGTATCTCCAGAAGATAACTAGGAGCTACTTCGAAGACAGGATCCTAAGATACGACACCAGCGAGGCGACCGAGGAGCACCGAGTTTCTGGAGGCGTGCCACAAGGGTCGGTACTAGGACCATTACTGTGGAACGTCATGTATGACGGCGTGTTTCGTTTACACATGCCAGAAGAAGTCCACCTTGTGGGCTTTGCGGACGATGTAGCGTTTGTGGTCGTAGCCAAAGAACTAAAGACAGTGGAGGAAAAGTGCAATCTTGCGATCGCGAAAGCGATACAGTGGCTTTCGGCAGTTGGACTGCAGTTAGCCCCAGAGAAAACTGAGACAGTGCTCATTAGCAGCCGCAAGGTAGTGGAAACAGCTACCATCACCGTGGCAAATACTCCGGTCAGGTCGAAGAGGGCCATTAAATACCTGGGCGTGATGTTGGATACCAGGCTTTCCTTCAAGGAGCACTTGGAATACACCAGCACAAAGGCAGCGAAAACGAACCGGGCAATCTCGCGGATCATGCCTAATACCCGAGGCCCGAAACAAGGCAGGAGAGTCCTCCTATCCAGCGTCACAAGAGCGACGATGCTGTACGCGGCGCCGATATGGCAACCAGGCTGTCGCTTTGATAGCTACACGCGAGGCATGAGAGCCACTCACCGCCTTGGAGCCTTGAGAGTCTGCAGTGGCTTCCGAACCATCTCGGACGATGCTTGCCATGTTCTTGCTGGAGTAGCGCCAATAACTGAACTGGCCAGAGAGATCGCAGAAATTTACAAAGGAACGCACGGCAAGGACCTTTCTGCAGCCCAAAAGCAGGCCGTGCGCTCTGCGGCCAAAACGCGAACGGTTGAAAACTGGCAGAGGCAATGGGAGGCATCGAGCAAAGGGCGTTGGACTTATCGCCTCATCCCGAACATTTCAGCATGGATAAACAGGCGGCATGGTCAGCTTAATTACTATACCACGCAACTGCTAAGCGGGCATGGCTGTTTCCGCCAGTACTTGCATCGCTTCGGGCATGAGAGCGCTCCGTTCTGCACTTTGTGCGGAGAAAACACATCCGAGGACGCCGAACACGTTCTGCTCTATTGTGGACGGTTTACCAGTCTACGAGTCGAGCTGGAGAGGGTCTTCGGCTGCAGCATAGAGGGGACCAGCCTGGTAAAGAAAATGTTGGCCAGCAACACCAATTGGGACGCGTTTAGCACGTTCGCGGCAGCAGCCATGACCGAGTTGCGCAGAATTGAGCGCGAGCGTAGAGGATTACTGGAGTAGGTGGAGCGCAGGCATTAGCGACGCATTACCTCACGGCCGTTCCGCTGATGTTTCGTTCCGCCCACTTTCTCTTAGTAAATTGTATATATATAATAATATAGGATAGGCAATAAATGAATTTAAAAAAAAAAAACACACACACACACTTGTAACGACTTTTTTATCACCTGTGAATGATAGAAAAAGGTTTCTCATGCAGGCGCATGACGTTTTTTTAAAAAAAAAAAAAAAAAAATGTTTTTGTTTGTGTGATCTGCTCCGGAACATAGCCAACAGTGCCAATAGCAGTGCTTTTACGGCGTTTGAAAGTTTTTACGGCATTTAAAACTCACGCCACTGCTATTGGCACGATTGGCTATGTTCCGGAGCAGATCACACTATCGGGCACATTTTTTTCACCACCTTCCCTAGAGCAACATCAAAATATCGAAACTATTTATGAGAATTTCAAAACCCCATAACTCATGGAGTTTATGGGAAATTTCAGCCTCCCCCATGGAATATCATTAGCGGCAACCAATCGAAGGTGCCTATAAAAAAATAAAAAAATTCCCCCACTTTTCGGAAAAGTAACCAAACTGCACAATTACCTGCATTTACACTGAAAGCCTAGTACGCTTAAGCCTAGCTTGACAACCGTAACGTAAAAACTTCATATAAAAAAAACCTTTCTGTACTGTTGACAGACGAAACGTAAAAACTTAACATTGATTTGGTACGCTTGACAAATAAGTTTCCAACAGTGAGTTGAAATTTTAACAGCTGTTAACCTTTTACAACGAAGCCGTAACATAAGTGTCAACAACTTAGTTTACGGTTGCGACAAACAAAAATGACTGCGAAAAAGTCGGTTTGAGAATTTTGCAACTGCATTGCAAAAAATAGATTTAATTGCTGCTGTAAGGGGCAAACCCGTGCTGTGGGACCTTACTGACTCAAATCATTATAATGTTATCGTCGCCAAAGCAGCATGGGAGGCCATTAAAATGAAATGATCAGCCGATATATCAAAATTTTCATGAAATATGTTTGGATTTCGGATCAAATTCTCAAACTAAAAATGTTGTTTTAAAATATGAAATATGGCCATTAAATATGGATTCACCCACGGACGCTTCTGACAACGTTGTTTTTTCTTTACTTTTTCAATACATTCTATTGTAATGGCACTACTTATCAAATAAATGCAAAGTTTAGATTTTGCAACATCCATATTACAGTTTATTATATTTGCTTCTAATAAAAACACAAGTGTGACTGTTTCGTTAACGCTAATAATAGATAATAAAAACGCGAATAATCGATACAAACGATTAAGGCCCAATTTCTCAATGTCCGGTTAAATTTTCGTTTAGCTAAACGCAAATTTAATTTAGGCCCAATTTCTCAATGTCCGGTTAAATTTTCGTTTAGCTAAACGCAAATTTAATTTAATGGTAGAGTTAAACGATTTGGTTTTCTCAAAGCCTAATTTACCCTTCATCGATAAGTAACTATCGCCTTAACAGCGTTGCCACATATATACACATTGTGCCAAATATAGCGAGCAGTTCAGCCGACTTTTGGTGTTTTTTGGCAACATTGAATGATTTCCGTTTAAAATCCCACATATGATTCATTCGACCGCAAAAGAACTTAATTGTTTGCCTATTATTATGGCAAGCCAATTGATCTACAATCCTTGCAAGAATGATTTGTCACGTAGATTTTGTAAGCCTGAGCCGCTGTATAAATTTGGCATCTTTCAGTTCAGTAAAATGCATGGACAAAAAACACTCTTTTATGTGATGCCATTTTGATTTAATAACAAAATAAATAAACAATGCAAGGGACAGACGTTGCCTTACGATAATTCATAACGATATCTCGTGACAAAAAACCAGCTTAAATTTTAAACGGGACCCAGCCTTACGGTTACTTTGTATTTCATTTACTCCTAACCGGACATTGAGAAACTCAAAATTGACTAAACGTTAGTTAGTTTACCTAACCGGACATTGAGAAATTGGGCCTTAATGGTAGAGTTAAACGATTTGGTTTTCTCAAAGCCAAATTTACCCTTCATCGATAAGTAACTATCGCCGTAACAGCGTTTATAAAATGCTCCAATTGTAATGATTACAATAGATTAAGTTTTTATTAATTCTGATCTCATTGAGACGATGCTCTCGTGATCCCGGAAACAGCAAAAGTGCGCTGCTTAGCTATGGTACTTAATGCTATCGATATATATACATTGTTGGCAATTAATCTAACTTATATCGACCTGCGATATATTTAACATTATGACATTCGATATATTCAGCATTATTGCACGCTTTTTTTATATAACAAAATTTAACAAATTAATTTGTTTAGCTCCAACCAAACCTGTTAGGAGGTTTAATGGATCTTCCAGATCTTGAAACTTTTATTTGCTCGAATTCTTCTTCTGAGCTGAGGCTACTAGCGGTTTCATAGTCCGCCGATACGTCATGGTTTATATCATTTACAGAGGTCTCAGTTTCATTTTTAATTATTACATTATTAGCTTGTTCTACATTTATATCCTCGGTTTGATTTACATTTATATCTTCGGTTTGGTTTACATTTATATCTTCGGTTTGGTTTACATTTATATTTTCGGTATGATTTACGTGTATAAAACATTCATTTTGTTTAGGATCATCGCTAACAGTAGTATTATCATAGAAATAGTCTGTATTGTTGTTTTTACTTTCAGATTTATTCATAAGTCTTCTATTTCTCCTAAAGTAATGATTGAGATCATCCTTTATGATATAAGATCTTTCATTTACTCTTTTTTCAATAATGCCATATGCCCATTCATTGGCTTTTTTTTAAATTGGACTTTGTCACCGATGTTAAATGGACGCAGATTTCTTGAGTGCATATTATAGTAAAACTTTTGTTTGGACTTCTTATCATAAACCTGTTTGTAATTATTTCTTCATCAATCAAATTTCGATACAGTAAAGATTTTTTTATTGGCATTTTGGTCTTACACATCCTACCAAAGAACAACTCACATGGGGCAAGGCTTAAGCTTGCGACCGGTGTAGAATTGTATTCGAGTATTCTATACTGATAATTACTGAATTCATTACAACGTTTTAAAATGTTCTTTGCAATTGCCACTCCCTTTTCTGCTAATCCATTGCTTTGTGGGTATCTCGGACTTGAGAACTGTAGTACTACATTACATTCATCAGCAAAGGTTCTAAACATGAAGGAGTTAAATGGGTTATTGTCACATTTTAGTTTTGATGGATAACCGTATCTATCAAACAATTTTCTTAGTTCTTCTATGACATCTGATACTGATTTTCCCTTAAGCTGGCTAACATTCAAGAAATTAGAGTACGCGTCAAAAATTGAGAGAAAATTCCTTCCCCCATATTCAAAGATATCCATTCCTGCCATATGAAAAGGATATTCCGGAGTTTCGTCTTCTAATAACGGTTCTTTTTGGTTGTTTCTCCGAAACTTTTCACATGTTTCACAAGCGTACACCAATTCTTTAACCTGTGCATTCATGTTTAGCCAATAGTAAAGTTTACGTGCTCGGGCTAGTGTTTTTTCAATACCTAGGTGAGGTTCGTGAACTTGGTTAAGAATTTGGCTTTGTAGCTTAGTTGGAACTATAAGTCTGCATGAGCGAAACAGAAGCCCTTGTTCAAAATGTAACTCAGATTTAAATTTATAAAATTGCTGGCAAAATTTGTTTACTTTATGAAATGATGGCCATCCTTTTTCAACAAAATTGACAACCATTTGATAATCTTCATTACCTTCCAAAACCTCCCTATAGCATTTGTAGTTTTCTTCTGAGAGACACGCTGCACGAGTTACTATATGAATAACATTTGCTAATTCTAAAATTTCCATTTCTTCTGGTAGTTGGGCTCGCGACAGACAATCTGCTACCAGCATTTCCCTTCCCGGTACATATTTAACGGACATTTTGGGATACTTTAGTAAATAAAGTAGCATTCGCTGTAATCGCATGGTCACTGAATCAATGTCTCGTTGGACTAAAACTTCTAGGGGCTTGTGGTCACTTTCTACCAAAAATTCTCGCCCATACACATAATAATGGAACCTTTCACATGCGAACACGATTGCCAGAAGCTCTTTTTCGATCTGTGCCCATTTTTGTTCACTTTTTGTCAGTGTGCGTGAAGCAAAACAAACTGGATGCCCGTCCTGGGAGAGAACACAGCCAAGACCATCTTTAGAAGCATCTGTGTGAATAATAACAGGCTTGGTCTTGTCATACACTGCTAGAACTGGATTGCTCGTTATCGTTTTAAGCAAATCATTAAGTTCATTCTGATGTTCTACAGTCCAATCAAACGGGGTATCAAGTCTCGTAAGGTTCCTAAGATTTGTGGTTCTAGATGACAAATCTGGGATAAACCTAGCTAGGTACTTAAAAAGTCCAAGAACGCGCAACACCCCAGCTTTGTCCTTTGGAACTTCAATGTTCTGAATTGCTTCTAAGTGCTTTCTTTGTGGTTTTATACGGTCTTCTGATAAGATATGACCCATAAATTCAACTTGCGTTTTCCTGTATTGAAGTTTGTCAGGGTTAAAACGCACACCATTTAACTCCGCCCGCTGCAGTACTTTAAGTAAAGTTTCATCATGTTCCTCAAAACTATCTCCTAAAATTCCTATGTCATCAAAATATATGATTACATTTGGAATGTCTCCAAATATTTGTATCATGTTACGTTGAAACATTTCAGGAGCGCTATTGATTCCAAATGGAACACGATTAAATTTGTATCTTCCGAATGGGCTCATAAATGTCGTTAGGTCAGAGCTCACTTCATCAAGTTCCATTTGCCAGAACCCCTGAGACAAGTCTAGAACAGAAAAAACTTTTTTATGGGATAATTGTACCATAAAATCATCTATCGTTGGTATTAAATAATGCTCGCGTTTAATCGCCTCGTTTAACGGTTTGGGGTCCGAACAAAGTCGCAGTTTTCCATTGGCTTTTTCAACTACCTGTAAATTATTCACCCAACTGGTGGGATATGTCACCGGTGAAATAATTTTTTCCTTTACCATAGCGTTTAGCTCTTTTTCCAATGCCGGAAGCAAACTTTGTGGGAACCTTTTCTTATAATGCAGTACTGGACTGGCATCATCCTTTAAAATTATTGACTGCTTGTTTGGTAACTTGCCAAGTCCCTGAAATAATTGCTTGAATTTTTTTACAAGCCCCTCTTTGGTATTAGGGAAATTACATACTGTATCGATATTTAAATGTTTAATGAGATTTAATTCAACAGAAGATTTAAGACCTATTAACGGTTCACATTTCGTGTCAACAACTAAAAATTCAATACATTTCTCATTATGTGAATTTAAATCATAACAGTTAGCTATAGCTATTCCATAATTATTTACTTTAACATTATTGTAATCAAAAATAAGAAGGTTTTCTTTTTTAACTTTAAGTTTTAACTTTTTAGCTATATCTACCGGAATACAATTGACATCCGCGCCAGTATCCACTTTAAATGTAACAAATTGTTCATTGATTTTTAATGTTTTCGTCCATCTACTTTCACACTTTTTTTTTTTTTTTTTTTCCTGTTTTACCCAATAACTGTGGCTCCGGATGATGTCTTGCGCTCTCTTCTTTTCCGCTGTTGATTCCTGTGCGCTTTTTAAACTGCTTACAATATTTGGCAAAATGTCCTAATTTTCCACAAACATGGCATGTTATTTCCTTGGCTCGACACTCAGACAAATGTTTTGAATTGAATAAGGCTCCACAATTATAGCACTTCCTAACGACTGCGTTGATTGCCTTACTCTCCACTGCGTCACGGTTCAGGTTTTGTAAGAACTCGTTGTTTTAGGCAGCTGCTTCAAAGGCTTTGCACTCGTTGACGATATCCTCCAGGCTCTTATTTTTTGATTCCAGTAGTTTAAGTTGCAATTTTTTATCATTGATCCCAAGAATAAGGCGATCAGACAGCATTCGTTGTTCATAAGACTTGCCACAGTCACATTTGAAGTCACACAACTGTACCTGCTTGCGAAGTTGTGTCTCAAATTCCATAAACGGCTGGCCCTCATTCTGCAAGATGTTGTTGAATTTGTAGGACTCCATTGTAATGTTTTTCAATGGAGCGCTATAGTTGTCAAAAGCCTTGAGTACATCTTCCAGGGAACGGCTAACAATTGCCGCAGATGTCGTAGATGAGTCTGATGACGCTATGACGGTGCCCACCATGCCGCTTGCAGATCCATCGTTTGGAAACATAACGTTGTATATTTCCGTTGCTTTGGACCCGGCCAACCATAAAAACGTGGCTATCTTCTTTGCCTCCGGCTCCGCATCTTTGCCTGACGCCATCATGTACATGATGAATGATCTTTTCCACTTTGGCCACTCGTTTGCCAAAATTGAGCAGTCGTTTTCCTGCAATACACGTTCCATTATGTGCTTTATGCTACCGCGTTTAATATTTTTACTTCTGACACCATATAAAATGCTCCAATTGTAATGATTACAATAGATTAAGTTTTTATTAATTCTGATCTCATTGAGACGATGCTCTCGTGATCCCGGAAACAGCAAAAGTGCGCTGCTTAGCTATGGTACTTAATGCTATCGATATATATACATTGTTGGCAATTAATCTAACTTATATCGACCTGCGATATATTTAACATTATGACATTCGATATATTCAGCATTATTACAGCGTTGCCACATATACACACATTGTGCCAAATATAGCGAGCGGTTCAGCTGACTTTTCTCAAAGCCAAATTTACCCTTCATCGATAAGTAACTATCGCCGTAACAGCGTTGCCACATATACACACATTGTGCCAAATATAGCGAGCGGTTCAGCTGACTTTTGGTGTTTTTTTGAACAACATTGAATGATTTCTGTTTAAAATCCCACATATGGTTTATTCAAGCGCAAAAGAACTTAATTGTTTACCTATTATTATAGCAAGCCAATTGATCTACAATCCTTGCAAGAATGATTTTGCACGTAGATTTTGTAAGCCTGAGCCGCTGTATAAATTTGGCATCTTTCAGTTCAGTAAAATGCATGGACAAAAAACACTCTTTTATGTGATGCCATTTTGATTTAATAACAAAATAAATAAACAATGCAAGGGACAGACGTTGCCTTACGATAATTCATAACGATATATCGTGACAAAAAACCAGCTTAAATTTTAAACGGGACCCAGCCTTACGGTTACTTTGTATTTCATTTACTCCTAACCGGACATTGAGAAACTCAAAATTGACTAAACGTTAGTTAGTTTACCTAACCGGACATTGAGAAATTGGGCCTTAATGGTAGAGTTAAACGATTTGGTTTTCTCAAAGCCAAATTTACCCTTCATCGATAAGTAACTATCGCCGTAACAGCGTTGCCACATATACACACATTGTGCCAAATATAGCGAGCGGTTCAGCTGACTTTTGGTGTTTTTTGGCAACATTGAATGATTTCTGTTTAAAATCCCACATATGGTTTATTCAAGCGCAAAAGAACTTAATTGTTTACCTATTATTATAGCAAGCCAATTGATCTACAATCCTTGCAAGAATGATTTTGCACGTAGATTTTGTAAGCCTGAGCCGCTGTATAAATTTGGCATCTTTCAGTTCAGTAAAATGCATGGACAAAAAACACTCTTTAATGTGATGCCATTTTGATTTAATAACAAAATAAATAAACAATGCAAGGGACAGATGTTTGCCTTACGATAATTCATAACGATATATCGTGACAAAAAATCAGCTTAAATTTTAAACGGGACCCAGCCTTACGGTTAGTTTGTATTTCATTTACTCCTAACCGGACATTGAGAAACTCAAAATTGACTAAACGTTAGTTAGTTTACCTAACCGGACATTGAGAAATTGGGCCTTAATGGTAGAGTTAAACGATTTGGTTTTCTCAAAGCCAAATTTACCCTTCATCGATAAGTAACTATCGCCGTAACAGCGTTGCCACATATACACACATTGTGCCAAATATAGCGAGCGGTTCAGCTGACTTTTGGTGTTTTTTGGCAACATTGAATGATTTCTGTTTAAAATCCCACATATGGTTTATTCAAGCGCAAAAGAACTTAATTGTTTACCTATTATTATAGCAAGCCAATTGATCTACAATCCTTGCAAGAATGATTTTGCACGTAGATTTTGTAAGCCTGAGCCGCTGTATAAATTTGGCATCTTTCAGTTCAGTAAAATGCATGGACAAAAAACACTCTTTTATGTGATGCCATTTTGATTTAATAACAAAATAAATAAACAATGCAAGGGACAGACGTTGCCTTACGATAATTCATAACGATATATCGTGACAAAAAACCAGCTTAAATTTTAAACGGGACCCAGCCTTACGGTTACTTTGTATTTCATTTACTCCTAACCGGACATTGAGAAACTCAAAATTGACTAAACGTTAGTTAGTTTACCTAACCGGACATTGAGAAATTGGGCCTTAATGGTAGAGTTAAACGATTTGGTTTTCTCAAAGCCAAATTTACCCTTCATCGATAAGTAACTATCGCCGTAACAGCGTTGCCACATATACACACATTGTGCCAAATATAGCGAGCGGTTCAGCTGACTTTTGGTGTTTTTTGGCAACATTGAATGATTTCTGTTTAAAATCCCACATATGGTTTATTCAAGCGCAAAAGAACTTAATTGTTTACCTATTATTATAGCAAGCCAATTGATCTACAATCCTTGCAAGAATGATTTTGCACGTAGATTTTGTAAGCCTGAGCCGCTGTATAAATTTGGCATCTTTCAGTTCAGTAAAATGCATGGACAAAAAACACTCTTTAATGTGATGCCATTTTGATTTAATAACAAAATAAATAAACAATGCAAGGGACAGATGTTTGCCTTACGATAATTCATAACGATATATCGTGACAAAAAATCAGCTTAAATTTTAAACGGGACCCAGCCTTACGGTTAGTTTGTATTTCATTTACTCCTAACCGGACATTGAGAAACTCAAAATTGACTAAACGTTAGTTAGTTTACCTAACCGGACATTGAGAAATTGGGCCTTAATGGTAGAGTTAAACGATTTGGTTTTCTCAAAGCCAAATTTACCCTTCATCGATAAGTAACTATCGCCGTAACAGCGTTGCCACATATACACACATTGTGCCAAATATAGCGAGCGGTTCAGCTGACTTTTGGTGTTTTTTGGCAACATTGAATGATTTCTGTTTAAAATCCCACATATGGTTTATTCAAGCGCAAAAGAACTTAATTGTTTACCTATTATTATAGCAAGCCAATTGATCTACAATCCTTGCAAGCATGATTTTGCACGTAGATTTTGTAAGCCTGAGCCGCTGTATAAATTTGGCATCTTTCAGTTCAGTAAAATGCATGGACAAAAAACACTCTTTAATGTGATGCCATTTTGATTTAATAACAAAATAAATAAACAATGCAAGGGACAGATGAAAATTCGACAAAAATGCTTTGAAAAGTTCAAAAGTAAAGTTTTAGATTATTAGTCTTACTTTTAATCATCAAACTCAGATCAAAACAGCTGATTTATTTACTGAACTTTCAGTAACTGCATAATGGAAATAGGATTGGCAAATGTCCGATAAATTTTACCATAACTGGATAAAGGAAATACACTATTACAGTAAAATTTATCGCTCATTTACCAATCCTGTTTCCACTACTCAGTTGCTGAATATTCAGAAAATGATTGAATGAAGCTGTTTGGTTTGTTTTGATTTGAGAATGATAATAATAAGTGAGGAAAATGAAGCAAAACTTAGCTTTTGAACTTTTAAGTAAGCATAAATGACAGACCCTGCTATCATTACATTATTAACTAAATATCCAGAAGAAGTTGAAACTGAACCATCGAACGCAACACGAAGTTTCGTTGTTGTGCTGATCTCCTTTATTAAACAATGGTGCCGTAGAAAGTACTTGCAGCGCGAAAACAGTTGAGGATTAACACAAGACATTTGATTAAGCCTAGTACGCTTAACAAAAAGAGACAACCGTAACGTAAATGCACATTGTTAACAGACCGTAAAAGTGTGTGCCCAGAGTAACGAAATGTATGTTTTTTTAGTAATTAAAATCGTTTTTATCTATTATTAGCGTTAACGAAAACAGTCACACTTGTGTTTTTATTAGAAGCAAACGGTTTAAACTGTAAGATGGATGTTGAAAAATCTAAACTTTGCATTTATTTGCTAAGTAGTGCCATTACAATAGCATGTATTCAGAAAATAAAGAAAAGGAAACGTTGTCAAAGGCGTCCGTGGATGAATCCATATTTAATGGCCAGATCGCGCAATGGAAAATTTCATATTTTGAAAATACATTTTTAGTTTAAGATTTTAATACAAAATCCAAACATATTTTATGAAAATTTTCATATGTCGGCCGATAATTTTATTCACGGGTTTGCCATTAACAGCCACAATCAATTCTATTTTATTCAATGCAGTTGCAAAATTCTCAAACCGACATTTTCGCAGAGTCATTTTCATTTGTCACAACCGTATATTAAGTTGTTGACACTTATGTTACGGCTTCGTGGTGAAAAGTTAACAGCTGTTAAAATTTTAACTCACTGTTAGAAACTTATTTGTCAAGCGTACCAAATCAATGGTAAGTTTTTACGTTTCGTCTGTCAACAGTACAGAAACGTTTTTTTTATATGAAGTTTTTACGTTACGGTTGTCAAGCTTACTAGGCTTAAGCGTACTAGGCTGAAGCCTTAAAAAGGCCTTAGTGATACGGGCGAAAAGTCATTTACACTGACAAAAGGTCTTCAGAAATCAGCTGTTTTTTGTTTACTTTTGGTTGAGATTTTTGAACAAAAAGAATTTTAAAAAATTGAGCAAAATTTAAATTTAATAATGCTGGCAAAGGAAATGGGTGATTTCGTTGTTAATACGGCAAATGATTGCGTGAAATTTTTTGGCAATTTTGTTGATTGCGAGAACTCAGAAGTGACCGCAGCTGCACTTGCCCATAATGCAATGTCTGGATTAGACTGCATTAGCACGCGAAGCATCTGGAAGGCAGAGCGCAATGGCTGCTATTGGAAGATGTATGTCCTGAACTTGAGTGAGATAACCTTTAGACATCTCTTCCAAAAGCTTTGCGACACCTTGCCTGAAATGGAAACGATGGACACTAACTTAAGAGCGTCCATTCCTCTAGCAAAACGGGTAGCCATAGCTCTGTATAGCCTGGGCTCATCTGCAGAGTACAGAACAGTTGCCAGTCTGTTTGACATATCAAGTGCTAGCCTGTGCAACATTCAGATTACTTACTTGCACATTTGATTTAGTTTAAAGTCAGCTGTTAAAAGTTGCCACCTTTTATAATTCAAGCCGAAAATATCGATACATCGGCAAAAAAGGTCTTTATTTTAGCCCGTAGCATAGCGGCGCTCTTGAGGCGCGAGGAAAAAGTCGCTATTTTCAAATATAACGGCAACATTTTGTATGCTAAAGGCTAAATTTTTCGAAGGCCTTAAGGCTAAATGCTAAAGGCGCGTCTTAAGGCCTCAGTGAAAATGCGCTATAACGTCCTATCTATTAGTGTATTTCCTTTATCCAGTTATTCTCAGTTATTACCATTTTGAGTAACTGAGGTTCATTTTGCGTGTATTTTCCCATAAGGAATTTACTGCAGTAAACCTTCAGTCAATGATAACTGGGAATAACTGGTAATCGGCTATCGTTATTTTTCGATGAACATCGCTGAAATATCGCTGTTAATGAATAACATTACGTTAACATAGCTAAAACAGGTGATTGAAATGTGCAAAGGTTAGCGCAATATTTAAATTTGTATATTGTTCCTGAATTAAAAGCAACAAAGATTGCAGGCCATGCATGTTTGCCGATAAAATTCGACAAAAAGTCTTTTAAAAGCTCAAAAGTTAAGTTTTAGATTATTATTCTTACTTTTAATCATCAAACTCAAATGATTTTTTTTACTGAACTTTCAGTAACTGCATAATGGAAATAGGATTGGCAAATGTCCGATAAATTTTACCATAACTGGATAAAGGAAATACACTATATGTGTGATGTCCATATGCATGCTGATGATGTGCAAATGTATGTAAGTCGTCCTCTTAGACCCAATTTCTCAATGTCCGGGTAGGTAAACTATCTGACGTTTAGTCAAATTTGAGTTTCTCAATGTTCGGTTAGGAGTAAATGAAATAACAAACTTAACGGAAGGCTGGGTCGCGTTTAAAATTTAAGCTGATTTTTTGTCACGATATATCGTTAAGAAGTATCGATTGATTTAATAACAAAATAAATAAACAATGCAAGGGACAGATGTTTGCCTTACTATAATTCATAACGATATATCGTGACAAAAAATCAGCTTAAATTTTAAACGGGACCCAGCCTTACGGTTAGTTTGTATTTCATTTACTCCTAACCGGACATTGAGAAACTCAAAATTGACTAAACGTTAGTTAGTTTACCTAACCGGACATTGAGAAATTGGGCCTTAATGGTAGAGTTAAACGATTTGGTTTTCTCAAAGCCAAATTTACCCTTCATCGATAAGTAACTATCGCCGTAACAGCGTTGCCACATATACACACATTGTGCCAAATATAGCGAGCGGTTCAGCTGACTTTTGGTGTTTTTTGGCAACATTGAATGATTTCTGTTTAAAATCCCACATATGGTTTATTCAAGCGCAAAAGAACTTAATTGTTTACCTATTATTATAGCAAGCCAATTGATCTACAATCCTTGCAAGCATGATTTTGCACGTAGATTTTGTAAGCCTGAGCCGCTGTATAAATTTGGCATCTTTTAGTTCAGTAAAATGCATGGACAAAAAACACTCTTTAATGTGATGCCATTTTGATTTAATAACAAAATAAATAAACAATGCAAGGGACAGATGTTTGCCTCACGATAATTCATAACGATATATCGTGACAAAAAATCAGCTTAAATTTTAAACGGGACCCAGCCTTACGGTTAGTTTGTATTTCATTTACTCCTAACCGGACATTGAGAAACTCAAAATTGACTAAACGTTAGTTAGTTTACCTAACCGGACATTGAGAAATTGGGCCTTAATGGTAGAGTTAAACGATTTGGTTTTCTCAAAGCCAAATTTACCCTTCATCGATAAGTAACTATCGCCGTAACAGCGTTGCCACATATACACACATTGTGCCAAATATAGCGAGCGGTTCAGCTGACTTTTGGTGTTTTTTGGCAACATTGAATGATTTCTGTTTAAAATCCCACATATGGTTTATTCAAGCGCAAAAGAACTTAATTGTTTACCTATTATTATAGCAAGCCAATTGATCTACAATCCTTGCAAGCATGATTTTGCACGTAGATTTTGTAAGCCTGAGCCGCTGTATAAATTTGGCATCTTTCAGTTCAGTAAAATGCATGGACAAAAAACACTCTTTAATGTGATGCCATTTTGATTTAATAACAAAATAAATAAACAATGCAAGGGACAGATGTTTGCCTCACGATAATTCATAACGATATATCGTGACAAAAAATCAGCTTAAATTTTAAACGGGACCCAGCCTTACGGTTAGTTTGTATTTCATTTACTCCTAACCGGACATTGAGAAACTCAAAATTGACTAAACGTTAGTTAGTTTACCTAACCGGACATTGAGAAATTGGGCCTTAATGGTAGAGTTAAACGATTTGGTTTTCTCAAAGCCAAATTTACCCTTCATCGATAAGTAACTATCGCCGTAACAGCGTTGCCACATATACACACATTGTGCCAAATATAGCGAGCGGTTCAGCTGACTTTTGGTGTTTTTTGGCAACATTGAATGATTTCTGTTTAAAATCCCACATATGGTTTATTCAAGCGCAAAAGAACTTAATTGTTTACCTATTATTATAGCAAGCCAATTGATCTACAATCCTTGCAAGAATGATTTTGCACGTAGATTTTGTAAGCCTGAGCCGCTGTATAAATTTGGCATCTTTCAGTTCAGTAAAATGCATGGACAAAAAACACTCTTTTATGTGATGCCATTTTGATTTAATAACAAAATAAATAAACAATGCAAGGGACAGATGTTTGTCTTACGATAATTCATAACGATATATCGTGACAAAAAATCAGCTTAAATTTTAAACGTGACCCAGCCTTCCGGTTAGTTTGTTTTTCATTTACTCCTAACCGGACATTGAGAAACTCAAATTTGACTAAACGTCAGTTAGTTTACCTAACCGGACATTGAGAAATTGGGCCTAACATAACTAAAATAAAACATACATTTCGTTACTCTGGGCACACACTTTTACGGTCTGTTAACAATGTGCATTTACGTTACGGTTGTCTCTGGTTGTCAAGCGTACTAGGCTTTATATAAGAGTCACAGACGTACGTTTTGAGCTTTATGCTTTGGGTCGTTGTCCTGATGAAATTTAAAATGGCGATCAAACCCAAATTTGTGGACGCTATTTACCAAATTGTTTTTCAATATGTCTAAATATTGTATGGCATCCATTGTTTTTTCGACAAACACCAAATCGCCCACTCCTTGGCTCGAAATGCAGCCCCAGACCATAACAGATAGTTTACCGAACTTAACTTTTGGAATGATATTTTTTTGTGCAAGGCCGTCAGAGGTTTTCGCCACACTCTATTGGGTCCCTCATTATAGTACAACATGATTTTTAATTCATCAAACATTCATGCTACATTCTTCCTTGACCTCAACAGCTAATGCTCTGTTCAAGATCATTGGATTTTTGTCCACTTTCTTCATAATAAACCGAATAGTTCTAGCTGAAAGCTTAGGTGGCCTTCTATCTACTGGCTTATTTTCAAGTCGATTTTCCTTGTTAGCCCGACTTATTATATTTTGCACCGTTCTAATATGGAGATGCAACATTTCAGCAAGCTCTGCGGTTATTTTGCCAACTGAATGGTTGTAATATACCAACTGTACGGTAGCAAAAGGCACTCTTTTACCCGGCATTTTAAAGAATTTATTAATGCGTCTGTCACTGCTGCAATCTAACACAAAATACTTTCAGAAGCACAAAATTTGCTTTTAATTTACTCATAATATGTACAGCAATGCACAAGTAACTGTAACTATAACTGTACATTTACGAAATGTAAGAGAAACTGAGAAATAGCAAAAACGAAAACACTTGTGTGACAGTGAATTGTTTTTTGAGACTTATCTTATTTTGGTTATAACTTTTCTTAGTTTGTTTTAAATTTGATTTTGATTTTTTCTATAAACTTAAGAAATAAATATATAATGTAAATAAATTGAAAAATAAGTAAAAAAAAACACAATCTAATGACTAAAAAATGTGGGTTAAAGTGAAAATTTGTTAATTTTTCTGCATGCGAAAACACTTTGGTGAAAAATTGTACTTGCACATTTAATTTGGTTTAAAGTCAGCTGTTAAAAGTTGCCACCTTTTATAATTCAAGCCGAAAATATCGATTCATCGGCAAAAAAAGGTCTTTATTTTAGCCCGTAGCATAGCGGCGCTCTTGCGGCGTGAGGAAAAAGTCGCTATTTTTAAATATTACGGCCAAATTTTGTATGCTTAAAGCTAAATTTTCCGAAGGCCTTAAGGCTAAATGCTAAAGGCGCGCCTTAAGGCGTCAGTGTAAATGCGCTATAACGTAATGTTATCCATTAACAGCGATATTTCAGCGATGTTCATTGAAAAAGTACGATACTCGATTACCATTTATTCCTAGTGACCATTGACTGAAGGTTTACTGCAGTAAATTCCTTTTAGAAAAATAAACGCAAAATGAACTTCAGTTACTCAAAATGGTAATAACTGAGAATAACTGGGTAATGGAATTACACTATAAAGGGACTCTTCAACATTCAGTTATAGTCTTTAACCAGTTATTCTCAGTTATTACCATTTTGAGTAACTGAGGTTCATTTTGCGTGTATTTTCCCATAAGGAATTTACTGCAGTAAACCTTCAGTCAATGGTAACTGGGAATAACTGGTAATCGGCTATCGTTATTTTTCGATGAACATCGCTGAAATATCGTTGTTAATGAATAACATTACGTTAACATAGCTAAAACAGGTGATTGAAATGTGCAAAGGTTAGCGCAATATATAAATTTGTATATTGTTCCTGAATTACAAGCAACAAAGATTGCAGGCCATGCATGTTTGCCAATAAAATTCGACAAAAATGCTTTGAAAAGTTCAAAAGTAAAGTTTTAGATTATTAGTCTTACTTTTAATCATCAAACTCAGATCAAAACAGCTGATTTATTTACTGAACTTTCAGTAACTGCATAATGGAAATAGGATTGGCAAATGTCCGATAAATTTTACCATAACTGGATAAAGGAAATACACTATTACAGTAAAATTTATCGCTCATTTACCAATCCTGTTTCCACTACTCAGTTGCTGAATATTCAGAAAATGATTGAATGAAGCTGTTTGGTTTGTTTTGATTTGAGAATGATAATAATAAGTGAGGAAAATGAAGCAAAACTTAGCTTTTGAACTTTTAAGTAAGCATAAATGACAGACCCTGCTATCATTACATTATTAACTAAATATCCAGAAGAAGTTGAAACTGAACCATCGAACGCAACACGAAGTTTCGTTGTTGTGCTGATCTCCTTTATTAAGCAATGGTGCCGTAGAAAGTACTTGCAGCGCGAAAACAGTTGAGGATTAACACAAGACATTTGATTAAGCCTAGTACGCTTAACAAAAAGAGACAACCGTAACGTAAATGCACATTGTTAACAGACCGTAAAAGTGTGTGCCCAGAGTAACGAAATGTATGTTTTTTTAGTAATTAAAATCGTTTTTATCTATTATTAGCGTTAACGAAAACAGTCACACTTGTGTTTTTATTAGAAGCAAACGGTTTAAACTGTAAGATGGATGTTGAAAAATCTAAACTTTGCATTTATTTGCTAAGTAGTGCCATTACAATAGCATGTATTCAGAAAATAAAGAAAAGGAAACGTTGTCAAAGGCGTCCGTGGATGAATCCATATTTAATGGCCAGATCGCGCAATGGAAAATTTCATATTTTGAAAATACATTTTTAGTTTAAGATTTTAATACAAAATCCAAACATATTTTATGAAAATTTTCATATGTCGGCCGATAATTTTATTCACGGGTTTGCCATTAACAGCCACAATCAATTCTATTTTATTCAATGCAGTTGCAAAATTCTCAAACCGACATTTTCGCAGAGTCATTTTCATTTGTCACAACCGTATATTAAGTTGTTGACACTTATGTTACGGCTTCGTGGTGAAAAGTTAACAGCTGTTAAAATTTCAACTCACTGTTAGAAACTTATTTGTCAAGCGTACCAAATCAATGGTAAGTTTTTACGTTTCGTCTGTCAACAGTACAGAAACGTTTTTTTTATATGAAGTTTTTACGTTACGGTTGTCAAGCTTACTAGGCTTAAGCGTACTAGGCTGAAGCCTTAAAAAGGCCTTAGTGATACGGGCGAAAAGTCATTTACACTGACAAAAGGTCTTCAGAAATCAGCTGTTTTTTGTTTACTTTTGGTTGAGATTTTTGAACAAAAAGAATTTTAAAAAATTGAGCAAAATTTAAATTTAATAATGCTGGCAAAGGAAATGGGTGATTTCGTTGTTAATACGGCAAATGATTGCGTGAAATTTTTTGGCAATTTTGTTGATTGCGAGAACTCAGAAGTGACCGCAGCTGCACTTGCCCATAATGCAATGTCTGGATTAGACTGCATTAGCACGCGAAGCATCTGGAAGGCAGAGCGCAATGGCTGCTATTGGAAGATGTATGTCCTGAACTTGAGTGAGATAACCTTTAGACATCTCTTCCAAAAGCTTTGCGACACCTTGCCTGAAATGGAAACGATGGACACTAACTTAAGAGCGTCCATTCCTCTAGCAAAACGGGTAGCCATAGCTCTGTATAGCCTGGGCTCATCTGCAGAGTACAGAACAGTTGCCAGTCTGTTTGACATATCAAGTGCTAGCCTGTGCAACATTCAGATTACTTACTTGCACATTTGATTTAGTTTAAAGTCAGCTGTTAAAAGTTGCCACCTTTTATAATTCAAGCCGAAAATATCGATACATCGGCAAAAAAGGTCTTTATTTTAGCCCGTAGCATAGCGGCGCTCTTGAGGCGCGAGGAAAAAGTCGCTATTTTCAAATATAACGGCAACATTTTGTATGCTAAAGGCTAAATTTTTCGAAGGCCTTAAGGCTAAATGCTAAAGGCGCGTCTTAAGGCCTCAGTGAAAATGCGCTATAACGTCCTATCTATTAGTGTATTTCCTTTATCCAGTTATTCTCAGTTATTACCATTTTGAGTAACTGAGGTTCATTTTGCGTGTATTTTCCCATAAGGAATTTACTGCAGTAAACCTTCAGTCAATGATAACTGGGAATAACTGGTAATCGGCTATCGTTATTTTTCGATGAACATCGCTGAAATATCGCTGTTAATGAATAACATTACGTTAACATAGCTAAAACAGGTGATTGAAATGTGCAAAGGTTAGCGCAATATTTAAATTTGTATATTGTTCCTGAATTAAAAGCAACAAAGATTGCAGGCCATGCATGTTTGCCGATAAAATTCGACAAAAAGTCTTTTAAAAGCTCAAAAGTTAAGTTTTAGATTATTATTCTTACTTTTAATCATCAAACTCAAATGATTTTTTTTACTGAACTTTCAGTAACTGCATAATGGAAATAGGATTGGCAAATGTCCGATAAATTTTACCATAACTGGATAAAGGAAATACACTATATGTGTGATGTCCATATGCATGCTGATGATGTGCAAATGTATGTAAGTCGTCCTCTTAGACCCAATTTCTCAATGTCCGGGTAGGTAAACTATCTGACGTTTAGTCAAATTTGAGTTTCTCAATGTTCGGTTAGGAGTAAATGAAATAACAAACTTAACGGAAGGCTGGGTCGCGTTTAAAATTTAAGCTGATTTTTTGTCACGATATATCGTTAAGAAGTATCGATAAGGCAAACAGATGCCCTTGAATTGTTTATTTATTTTGTTGTTAAACAAAAATAGCATCACATTAAAGAGTGTTTTATGTCCATGCAACGGAGACTATTTTTGATGAAACAGAGCCACGCATAAATAACACTATTACACTGAACTGGATGATGCCAAATTGGTACAGCGGTACAGGCATGCAAAATCTACGTGCAAGGATTGTAGATCAATTGGCTTGCCATAGTAATAGGTAAACAATTAAGTTCTTTTGCGCTCGAGTTAATCATATGTGGGATTTTAAACAGGAATCATGAAATGTTGCCGGACAACAGCAAAAACAAAACGAAACAGCTCACTTTATATGGCATGATTTGTATATATGTGGCAACGCTGTTAAGGCGATAGTTTCTTTTCGATGAGGGGTTACTTTGGCTTTGAGAAAACCAAACCGTTTAAGGCCCAATTCCTCAATGTCCGGTTAGTTTAGCTAAACGAAAATTTAATTTAATGGTAGAGTTAAACGGTTTGGTTTTCTCAAAGCCAAATTTACCCTTCATCGATAAGTAACTATCGCCTTAACAGCGTTGCCACATATACACACATTGTGCCAAAGAAAGTGAGCGGTTCAGCTGACTTTTGCTATTTTTCGGCAACATTGAATGATTTCTGTTGAAAATCCCACATATGACTAACTCGAGCGCAAAAGAACTTAATTGTTTTCCTATTACTATGGCAAGCCAATTGATCTACAATCCTTGCAAGAATGATTTTGCACGTAGATTTTGTAAGCCTGGGCCGCTGTATAAATTTGGCATTATCCAGTTCAGTGAAATGCATGGACATAAAACACTTTTTTATGTGATGCCATTTTGATTTAATAACTAAATAAATAAACAATTCAAGGGACAGCTGTATGGATTTTTTTTAGTCAAGGAATGGAGGCATCAAAGGAAACAAGTGAAAACATCTTATTGTAGTCAGCGCACATTACACGAAACGGTTCATGCATTAGATAGTTGCTTGAGCAACGATCAAGGTCAAAGTTAAGAGAAGATCTAATAGGTACAGTTAAGTTAATTCGACTTAATAGAATGGGTGAGTCGATTTCACCATTGAGCTCATTAGTAACAAATAACACTCCGTACATAGTTCTTCGGTTTAAAAGAGAAGGGAGGTTAATTAATAAAAGTCTACTTGAATACGAAGGCAAATCAACTCCGGGCACCCAGTTAAAACGATATATGAGAATCAAACTTTAATTTTGGGTCAAGAATAATGCCCAAACCCTTCATTTCTAATACGCGATCGAGTGGTGAGCCATCAAGCAAGTACTGAGCAGTATGAGGGGTACTTCTACAGAACGACATAACTTTACATTTAGAACAATTTAAATTAAGTTGGTTAAAGCTGCACCAATCAGATAGTTCACTAAGATCTGACTGTAGTAAGTTAGTCGCAGAGGATCAATAATATTGCTTGCTTTAGAACCAAACTTTCTTGTTCTAATATACACTTTATTATTAGTCTTACTTTTAATCATCAAACTCAGATCAAAACAGCTGATTTATTTACTGAACTTTCAGTAACTGCATAATGGAAATAGGATTGGCAAATGTCCGATAAATTTTACCATAACTGGATAAAGGAAATACACTATTACAGTAAAATTTATCGCTCATTTACCAATCCTGTTTCCACTACTCAGTTGCTGAATATTCAGAAAATGATTGAATGAAGCTGTTTGGTTTGTTTTGATTTGAGAATGATAATAATAAGTGAGGAAAATGAAGCAAAACTTAGCTTTTGAACTTTTAAGTAAGCATAAATGACAGACCCTGCTATCATTACATTATTAACTAAATATCCAGAAGAAGTTGAAACTGAACCATCGAACGCAACACGAAGTTTCGTTGTTGTGCTGATCTCCTTTATTAAACAATGGTGCCGTAGAAAGTACTTGCAGCGCGAAAACAGTTGAGGATTAACACAAGACATTTGATTAAGCCTAGTACGCTTAACAAAAAGAGACAACCGTAACGTAAATGCACATTGTTAACAGACCGTAAAAGTGTGTGCCCAGAGTAACGAAATGTATGTTTTTTAGTAATTAAAATCGTTTTTATCTATTATTAGCGTTAACGAAAACAGTCACACTTGTGTTTTTATTAGAAGCAAACGGTTTAAACTGTAAGATGGATGTTGAAAAATCTAAACTTTGCATTTATTTGCTAAGTAGTGCCATTACAATAGCATGTATTCAGAAAATAAAGAAAAGGAAACGTTGTCAAAGGCGTCCGTGGATGAATCCATATTTAATGGCCAGATCGCGCAATGGAAAATTTCATATTTTGAAAATACATTTTTAGTTTAAGATTTTAATACAAAATCCAAACATATTTTATGAAAATTTTCATATGTCGGCCGATAATTTTATTCACGGGTTTGCCATTAACAGCCACAATCAATTCTATTTTATTCAATGCAGTTGCAAAATTCTCAAACCGACATTTTCGCAGAGTCATTTTCATTTGTCACAACCGTATATTAAGTTGTTGACACTTATGTTACGGCTTCGTGGTGAAAAGTTAACAGCTGTTAAAATTTTAACTCACTGTTAGAAACTTATTTGTCAAGCGTACCAAATCAATGGTAAGTTTTTACGTTTCGTCTGTCAACAGTACAGAAACGTTTTTTTTATATGAAGTTTTTACGTTACGGTTGTCAAGCTTACTAGGCTTAAGCGTACTAGGCTGAAGCCTTAAAAAGGCCTTAGTGATACGGGCGAAAAGTCATTTACACTGACAAAAGGTCTTCAGAAATCAGCTGTTTTTTGTTTACTTTTGGTTGAGATTTTTGAACAAAAAGAATTTTAAAAAATTGAGCAAAATTTAAATTTAATAATGCTGGCAAAGGAAATGGGTGATTTCGTTGTTAATACGGCAAATGATTGCGTGAAATTTTTTGGCAATTTTGTTGATTGCGAGAACTCAGAAGTGACCGCAGCTGCACTTGCCCATAATGCAATGTCTGGATTAGACTGCATTAGCACGCGAAGCATCTGGAAGGCAGAGCGCAATGGCTGCTATTGGAAGATGTATGTCCTGAACTTGAGTGAGATAACCTTTAGACATCTCTTCCAAAAGCTTTGCGACACCTTGCCTGAAATGGAAACGATGGACACTAACTTAAGAGCGTCCATTCCTCTAGCAAAACGGGTAGCCATAGCTCTGTATAGCCTGGGCTCATCTGCAGAGTACAGAACAGTTGCCAGTCTGTTTGACATATCAAGTGCTAGCCTGTGCAACATTCAGATTACTTACTTGCACATTTGATTTAGTTTAAAGTCAGCTGTTAAAAGTTGCCACCTTTTATAATTCAAGCCGAAAATATCGATACATCGGCAAAAAAAGGTCTTTATTTTAGCCCGTAGCATAGCGGCGCTCTTGAGGCGCGAGGAAAAAGTCGCTATTTTCAAATATAACGGCAACATTTTGTATGCTAAAGGCTAAATTTTTCGAAGGCCTTAAGGCTAAATGCTAAAGGCGCGTCTTAAGGCCTCAGTGAAAATGCGCTATAACGTCCTATCTATTAGTGTATTTCCTTTATCCAGTTATTCTCAGTTATTACCATTTTGAGTAACTGAGGTTCATTTTGCGTGTATTTTCCCATAAGGAATTTACTGCAGTAAACCTTCAGTCAATGATAACTGGGAATAACTGGTAATCGGCTATCGTTATTTTTCGATGAACATCGCTGAAATATCGCTGTTAATGAATAACATTACGTTAACATAGCTAAAACAGGTGATTGAAATGTGCAAAGGTTAGCGCAATATTTAAATTTGTATATTGTTCCTGAATTAAAAGCAACAAAGATTGCAGGCCATGCATGTTTGCCGATAAAATTCGACAAAAAGTCTTTTAAAAGCTCAAAAGTTAAGTTTTAGATTATTATTCTTACTTTTAATCATCAAACTCAAATGATTTTTTTACTGAACTTTCAGTAACTGCATAATGGAAATAGGATTGGCAAATGTCCGATAAATTTTACCATAACTGGATAAAGGAAATACACTATATGTGTGATGTCCATATGCATGCTGATGATGTGCAAATGTATGTAAGTCGTCCTCTTAGACCCAATTTCTCAATGTCCGGGTAGGTAAACTATCTGACGTTTAGTCAAATTTGAGTTTCTCAATGTTCGGTTAGGAGTAAATGAAATAACAAACTTAACGGAAGGCTGGGTCGCGTTTAAAATTTAAGCTGATTTTTTGTCACGATATATCGTTAAGAAGTATCGATAAGGCAAACAGATGCCCTTGAATTGTTTATTTATTTTGTTGTTAAACAAAAATAGCATCACATTAAAGAGTGTTTTATGTCCATGCAACGGAGACTATTTTTGATGAAACAGAGCCACGCATAAATAACACTATTACACTGAACTGGATGATGCCAAATTGGTACAGCGGTACAGGCATGCAAAATCTACGTGCAAGGATTGTAGATCAATTGGCTTGCCATAGTAATAGGTAAACAATTAAGTTCTTTTGCGCTCGAGTTAATCATATGTGGGATTTTAAACAGGAATCATGAAATGTTGCCGGACAACAGCAAAAACAAAACGAAACAGCTCACTTTATATGGCATGATTTGTATATATGTGGCAACGCTGTTAAGGCGATAGTTTCTTTTCGATGAGGGGTTACTTTGGCTTTGAGAAAACCAAACCGTTTAAGGCCCAATTCCTCAATGTCCGGTTAGTTTAGCTAAACGAAAATTTAATTTAATGGTAGAGTTAAACGGTTTGGTTTTCTCAAAGCCAAATTTACCCTTCATCGATAAGTAACTATCGCCTTAACAGCGTTGCCACATATACACACATTGTGCCAAAGAAAGTGAGCGGTTCAGCTGACTTTTGCTATTTTTCGGCAACATTGAATGATTTCTGTTGAAAATCCCACATATGACTAACTCGAGCGCAAAAGAACTTAATTGTTTTCCTATTACTATGGCAAGCCAATTGATCTACAATCCTTGCAAGAATGATTTTGCACGTAGATTTTGTAAGCCTGGGCCGCTGTATAAATTTGGCATTATCCAGTTCAGTGAAATGCATGGACATAAAACACTTTTTTATGTGATGCCATTTTGATTTAATAACTAAATAAATAAACAATTCAAGGGACAGCTGTATGGATTTTTTTTAGTCAAGGAATGGAGGCATCAAAGGAAACAAGTGAAAACATCTTATTGTAGTCAGCGCACATTACACGAAACGGTTCATGCATTAGATAGTTGCTTGAGCAACGATCAAGGTCAAAGTTAAGAGAAGATCTAATAGGTACAGTTAAGTTAATTCGACTTAATAGAATGGGTGAGTCGATTTCACCATTGAGCTCATTAGTAACAAATAACACTCCGTACATAGTTCTTCGGTTTAAAAGAGAAGGGAGGTTAATTAATAAAAGTCTACTTGAATACGAAGGCAAATCAACTCCGGGCACCCAGTTAAAACGATATATGAGAATCAAACTTTAATTTTGGGTCAAGAATAATGCCCAAACCCTTCATTTCTAATACGCGATCGAGTGGTGAGCCATCAAGCAAGTACTGAGCAGTATGAGGGGTACTTCTACAGAACGACATAACTTTACATTTAGAACAATTTAAATTAAGTTGGTTAAAGCTGCACCAATCAGATAGTTCACTAAGATCTGACTGTAGTAAGTTAGTCGCAGAGGACCAATAATATTGCTTGCTTTAGAACCAAACTTTCTTGTTCTAATATACACTACTTTATCTGAGCTGTTCGACTTTGAAATCAGTTACCACCTTACTTGAAAACTATTAGTAGCGCACCTCTATTTAACAATAAATTGAAGAATTATTTTAAAAATCACAATAAAACTTTATAAACTTTAATAGGCATGTATTACCAAAATTTAAAATTATAATTTTTAACAATTAATTTTTTAAATGTTTTAAGTTGTTTGTTTTTAAATAAGATTAATTTAGTCAAGTTTTAATTTTAAGTTTAGTTTAACTGTTTCATGTCAAATCCGATAGTGAGTAGTGCATTAATTTAAAAGTGCAAAACGCGAAGCACTAGGAATCTAGTAATTGTCCTAATTGTTGAGAGACCACAGGCTCAACAAAATAGCTAGAAGGCTGAAATTTTCATTTGAGAAATTTTCCATTAAGTGATAGCGGCGAAAAGTCATTTACACTTACAAAAGGCCTTTAGCAATCAGCTGTTTTTTGTTTACTTTTGGTTGTGATTGTTGAAAAAAAAGAAATTTGAAAAATGACGCAAAATTTAAATTTAATAATGCTGGCGAAAGAAATAGGTAATTGCATTGTAAATACGGCAAATGATTGTGTCAATTTTTTTTGGCAATTTTGTTAATTGCGAGAACGTAGAAGTGACCACAGCAGCACTTGCCCATATTGCAATATCTGGATTTGACTGCATTAGGACGCGAGGCATCTGGAAAGCAGAGCACAATGGCTGCTATTGGGAGATTGATGTCCCGAAATTGAGTGAGATGACCTTTAAGGAGAGTTTAAATAACCACACTTGATAATACAAATTATAGTTTATTTATACCCTGTCCACACTAAAACTGCATTTTGCAATTTCGTATTATATTTTGCTCGAAATGCTGCTTTACGGCCCATGTATTTCTTATGGGAGCAAGAGGTGGTTGCTTTAAAAAAAAATGCAACTAAACTTTTAAGCATACATATATATTCGATATTGCACTCGATATTCGGTATTTTGTGAAGCATCGCAAAGTATCCGCTCTAGATCGTGAACAAAAACAAATATTTACAGTTGATTTAAAAATAATAAATATTAAATAAACAATTTTGTGCAAAAAACATTGTTGTGATGTTAAATTATTATTGATTACAGCCCAGGAAGTTACCAGCCGTTGCGTTTGGAGCGAAGACACCCCAAGGATGCTTCTCGACCTGTGGTACGAGAATGTTGGCGGGCTTCGTATTTCCAAACGCTTTGCGTAGAAACTTTGCTTCTACTTTCCACCTCAAAAACCTTGCCACTAAGCTGAGTAAACTCAATAACGTTGAAAATAAATTGTTACGGCCAATAAGCTCAGAATTTTCCATTTTTTATTTAAATACAAAAATTGGCTGCAACCTGCAATAAACACCTGATCTGAAAATGCAAAATGCAAATGCAGTACAATGTAGACGGTAAACTGCATTAGTATCGATATTTCGATTAATTTTAAAAATGCGCGTTAGTGTAGATAGGGTATTACTTGCACTTATGATTTGGCTTAAGGTCAGCTGTAAAAAGTTGCCACCTTTTGTAATTCGAGCCGAAAATATCGTTACATCGGCATAAAAAGGTCTTTGTTTTAGCCGGTAGCATAGCGGCGCTCTTTCAGCGCGAGGAAAAGTCACTATTTTTAAATATAACGGCTACATTTTGTATGCTGAAGGCGAAACTTTTCGAAGGCCTTAAGGCTAAATGCTAGCGGCGCGCCCAATGGCATCAGTGTAAATGCACTATAAGAAAGGATATTTATTTTGGACAACTCTTTCGAGTACCTCCCATACTAATTTGTCCTGAATTTGTCACTTTACCTCATTCCAGTACTGGCGCCTTATTGTCGCACAAGCTGGGAGTTTGACCGCGAGCAAGTTTACAAAAACAAAACACGTGACCCATTCCACTACTGCCGTCTGAATGTCGCACAATCGATCGCGAGCGAGTTTACAAAAACAAAAAACATGCGCTGTGACGCACTGCTGATAATTGCAAAAACAAAATACAGTGTGCCCGGGTTTTTTCTTTTCTTTTTTGTGTATGCTTTGTACACATATATGTACGTACATACACAACAACATACATATTTATGTACGTTCATTTTACATTGTTGTACATATATGTATGTAACAAAAAGTGCGAGTGCAAATATATGTATATACCGTGCAAAATTAACCTTGAACATCTTTGTATAGTGGTAGATTTGCTTACTTGCTGCTTATCTAACTCAGACAAAACGTAACACACAAACATTGTTGATATACAATTTCAAACAAGCAAAGCACAGATTTTTGATTATGTTGTGTAATTAAAGGCTAATCCCTTGTAGTAGGATTAGGGTTATCCTTCATCTCGAGTGTAAGAAGGTGAAAACTACATTGGGAAAGCGAACTTCAATGGAACACCGAAAACTGGTCTTGGACCACTTTCAAAACGGATTTACACAGGTGAAAATAACTCGAATGGTCAATCTGAGGTAATCAACTGTGCAGCACATCATTGAGCGCTTCTTCCACGAAAACCGGGGAGAGAACAAGTGCAGCAATTCACCGAACAAGATTTTTACCGAACATGATAATCGAAGAATCGTCAGGAAAATTAAGGCGAACACCAAGCTATCGGCCCCACAATTGGTTCAGGTGGAGGACGAAATTAGGAAGGAGTGCTGTGCGGAATCTGTGCGCCGGGTTTTGCGCAGCCACGATTTTTATGCCCGAGTACCCCGAAAGAGTCCATTTATAAGCGCAACAAATAAAGGAACTCGGCTGACGTTCGCGAAAACCCACATGGACAAAGATTTGGACTTCTGGAACATAGGTATTTTTGCGGACGAGTTTAAATCCAATATTTTTGTGTGGCGACAGTCCAATTCTGAGCTAGATGCCAAAAATTTAAAGGTAACAGTAAAGCACGGTGGAGAAGGTGTAATGGTATAAGAATGTATGTCGGCAGTCGGCGTCGACAACTTTACGTTCATTGAGACGACAATGAGTAAGAATACATACCTTAATATAAAGCAACAGTTAAAGTTCCTTCCTTAAAGTTAATATAACATTACCTTAATTTGCGTTTCAACATGTTTAATTTTTTTTTCTAGCTTAGACTATATAGCACTTTAAACTTTCTTTTGGACACCACATCGAATAAAATGTGCGTCACTGTATGTATGTATGTATGTTCATTCGAAAATAAATAATGACCATTTTTACGCTTTTTTCATGAAAATTGTAATTTTTAGCATTTTCAAAAAGTCGTAAAAAATACATGCGAAGAGATTTTCTTACAGACACTATTAGAATTGTTTGAAGCAACTTTTTGCATCAAAACATTTTTTGTTTAAGCCCAGGAAAAAGTTTTGAAAATAGACCTTTGGAAGAATTGAAAACTTTCCAAACTTTTACTTTAAATGTTGTCAAAATACTTTTTTGACAAACTCTATTCTTTGTCAGCATCAAAAGCCAAGTCGATCTAGCCATATCTGTTTGTCCATCTGTATATACCAGAGGTGGGCAAGCACACATACTATGAAAATTGTTACACGCATAATATAACAATTTGCGCGAGAAGCAGCGAATGATTATAGTGTACGTGTATTTTGTGCTGCTTGCCGCGGCAGAGGGCCTATGCACGCGTGTATACAAAATTTCGACTTGTGCCCACCTCTGGTATATACCATGCGCAGAACAAGTTTGCTTCAAATTACCGAACATATGATCTATAACAAAAAAAAGATTCAATTTCAAAATTGTGAAAACGAGGTTTGAAACTATGGATAAAACAACATTTGAAAAAATTTGATTAAAACCGGTTAAGAAACACCGGATATCGCAGTTTGAAGTTCGGCCAATTGGTCACTGGTTAAATACACACAAGTAACTGTAATCGTTACGTATCGGTTTAAGGGTATGTCCTAGTCGGGATTTCTCGACTAAAGCCTTCTTGTTGAGTATTGTAGAATATATCACGAAATGGATTACATCAAAATTTTCGCATACTCGAATATGCTTAAGAAATACGTTTTCTTTTCAATAATACATATAACATAGTACCAATAAAGCAAAGTGCGTATGAAAATTTTGTAGGTACATATGTACAAACATATATTTAGAATCCAACTTTTCAATATGTGTTCAAGCAACAGACTGTTATACAAGGCATAATAATAAAACTTGTTTTCCTTTTAAAAAAAAAAAAACGTTTTAATTCAGACGCTTAAAAGTTTTCCAGATTACAGCAATTTTTTATTAAAGGTGATGCCGACGAATGAACGAAATGGATGTAATGCCCATAACTTTACTTTTTCTGTTTTTTCTTATCCTGTTCCTCTTCCTTCTCCTTTTCAATAATGGCTACATACTGTAAAATTACATTGCGATCTAGCATTTTTAGGGCTAAACCATTTTCCATCACGGCCACTTCTAAGTTATTTTGCCCAGATTGGGCAACTTCAAGAAGGGCCCGAATTGCCAACTTTACGGCGCCATGTTCAGAAGCAACTTCGTCCTCTCGATACGTTTTTTCAAAAAATTCGCGCACTGTTTTTGCAGAACGCCCGGTTGCATTTGCTTTGTATTCATAAAATATGCCAGACGGCTCAGTTTGAAACAAATGAGGGGAGCCGTCGGCATCGAACCCTCCAATAAGACATGATATACCAAACGGACGACGTCCATTACTTTGAGTGTACTTTTGTTTAAGCTGTGCAATATATCTGGAAAGGTAAAATTTGTTGACTACTACAGGAAACAATTTAATTAAAATAATTACCTTGTAATGTATTCAAGGGTAACTGGATCCTCAACATTCAGACGATGACTTTGGCACTCAACCTGTGCACGGTTGATAAGAATACGCGCATCCGCTGTTAAACCTGCAAAAGCCATTACAACGTGATGGTCTAGAACACAAATTTTCCGAACTGTCCTGTCTTCCTGAAGCTTAGCCATTGATTTTTTCTCAACACCCAGAACCACACAGTTACCGCCACGAACGCCCACCTTATGATAAAAGAGCATGGTTTAGCGAACGTTAATATGCATACATACATGTTTATCCAAATAGTTTAAAAACAAAATTAGAAACAAACAATAAAAACTATTGGAAATCTTACTGCTGTAGAACCTTTGCGAACTGCTTCTTGGGCATATTCAACTTGAAGTAAATGGCCATCCGGTGAAAAAATGGTAACAGCACGATCATATCGCGAGGACATCCTGACAAGTATTGTCTTGTAGACAAAAATTCAATTTTTTATTAAGCGTTAGGAAAATGCTGTCAGCCAATCTTCGAAAAGGCAATGATGATGCTTTTTTGAGCAATGCATCATGGAAGCATGGAGTTGCCATATACTTCATAGCATAAGGTATTTTTTAACTTTTGGGATTAATTTGTACTATAATGATATGAAAAAACTAAGTGGCAACATCACGTCAACCTATGCTATACATTGGCAGCCCTGGTTGGGAACATTAAGCGTTTGTTTTATCTACGTTGTTAAAACAAAAATATAAGTGCATTCTTAATAATGGAAATATATTTTTTGTGATATATGCTTTAATATTCCTCGCATTTCCAAAAACTTGTTTTCAAGACACAACAGTTTACATAGCGGACAGCTGACTTAATGAGGGCGAACATTTTCGCACCTGCAACTAACTAAATTAATTTTTACAATTTTGAAATCTAGTTATATACATATTTGCTAAAAAAAAAAAGCTTTCAGCGTTAACGTTAATTAAGTCGGAAATGTCGCTACCAAGAAATCTTATTGCGAAGATATGTAAGTAAAAAACATTTGTGCCTTTGTAAAAGTATACTCAAATGTACATATGAATTTATTGAACATATGTACTTGTATTCACACTTTTTATACGTACATATATATGTATGCACTTGCCAGAAAAAATAAGTGTAAAAGTGTAGTGAAAAACTTGTAAAAAAAAAAGTTTAATTAATTATGGTATTGACAAAAAACTTGAGATTTAATAATTACAAATGTGTGGGCTTAAATAAGTTTTTATACTTTGATACCAAAGGTATATATTCGGTTTGCGCACTGTCCGTCATGGTGTCTGTCCGTCAATCCGTCCATATGAATGCAACTTTTTCGTCCGTTTTGGCGCTAGAGTCTCCAAACTTGGTAGGGAGATAGAAGGTGCCATCCGCCACAGATATGCATCACAAATTTGGATGTCACGCCTACCCCTTCTGCCTGATATTCAAACCCCCATATATTACTACTAGTAGGAACCCCGCTTGCTTCGCTGCGCCAATAGTTTTTACAAAATTTTAGCAATATATATAAAATAAAAAAATTAGTTATATAAAATAAATAAATTAGTTAATGTTTAACAACATATTAGCAAAGTATTTAATATTCTCTTTTTCACGCCACCATTGAGGTTGAGAATCAGACGCGTCATTTTACTTTGATACCAAAGGTATCATATTATATTGGGTTTATGCAATGTCCGTCAAGGTGTCTGTCCGTCCGTTCGCCCGCCCGTCTGTTTGAACACAACTTTTTTCAACACGCTTAAAGCTAGAGCTTTGCAACTTTGTAAATATATGTACCAAGATGACTTGATCACTTGACCTTCGTCAAAGTGTTAAATTTGGCTCTACGACCTCAGGGGCCTGGGAAATCGATAACAAATCGATACACCTCTATGTGCAAATCGATAAAACACATATATATCCCACATCTTAGCATATAGTCACAAAATTTGATAGCAAGATAGCTGGTGACATTCCTCAAAAACTGCATCGAAAGTTTGGATGCCACGCCCACCTCTTCCGCCCCCAGCCCCCCTTCAGTTATAATCGATAATGACTGTATTTCCCACAGGTTTAAAGCTATACTCACAAAATTTGATGGGAAGGTAGATGCTGAAGTCTTACAAAGATATGCATTAAAACGCCACGGCCCCACTGATACCGCCCACCTTCTAAAATCCGAAAACTCTATATCTTTTTCAGTTTTTGGGCTAGAGTCACCAAATTTGGTAGAAACCTTGTTAGTGACATCCGTAACCGATCTACATAAAAGTTTTATATGGCACGTCCACCTTTTCCACCCACCTCGTAAAATCTGAAATTTCTATATCTTTCCCAGCTTTTACGCTAGAGTCACCAAATTTGGTAGAAACATTTTTAGTGACATCCGTAACAAATGTGCAATATTGGATGCCACACCCACTTATATCGCCCACCTCAATATCTTTCTCATTTTTAGCGCTAGAATCTCCAAACTTGATAGGGAGATAGAAGGTGCCATCCGCCACAGATAGGCATCACAAATTTCAATGTCACTCCTGCCCCTTCTGCCTGCCTATTTATTTATTATTTATTTGTTTATTGTCAACTAATATCAGTCGACATAAAATTAAAATTAAATCAAATTAAAAAATAAAGCTAAACAAAAAATGTTTCAGATTAATGAACAAAATTTAAAATTAAATCAGTAAGCAAACTGAAATGAAATGAAAAAGTTTAAAAATTAAATATTCTGGGGAGTTAACAAAAATTTAATGATCCAACATTTGTTGCAAGTATTGGAAAAAAACCCAGAAAAACCCAATCAGATCATAAGATTAGTGATTAGTGACTATGACTAGATAAGTAAAGCAGTATGGATCTTTTTAGTATGGGAATGGAGGCCTCAAAGGAAACAAGTGAAAACATCTTATTGTAGTCTGCGCACACTACTCGAAACGGTTCATGAAGAAGATCTAATAGGGACAGTTAAGTTTATTCGACTTAATAAAATGGGTGAGTCGATTTCACCATTGAGCAGATTAGTAACAAATAAAACTCCATGTATTGTTCTACGGTTTAAAAGAGAAGGAAGGTTAATTAACAGAAGTCTACTTGAATACGAAGGCAAATCAACACCGGGAACCCAGTTAAAACTTCTAAGTGAAAATAAAAGAAATTTCTTCTGAACAGATTCGATTCTATCCTGATGAATCCTGTATTGCGGATGGGACGCACTAGGGATGTATAAAGTGTTTTAGTAGTGTAGGGATCGTTAAACTCTTTCGACCACCGCTTGATGAAACCAACGACACTGATGGCTTTATTAACCATGCACGATATATGAGAATCAAGCTTTAATTTTGGGTCAAGAATAATACCCAAATCCTTCATTTCTAATACGCGATCGAGTGGTGAGCCATCAAGCAAGTACTGAGCAGTATGAGGAGTACTTCTACAGAAAGACATTACTTTACATTTAGAACAATTTAAATTAAGTTCGTTGAAGTGGCACCAATCAGATAGTGCACTTAGATCAGACTGTAGTAAGTTACTGAAAGAAGGTTCATTATAGGATAAATATAATTTAACGTCATCCGCAAACATGTACACGTGCGAGTTAGATATTACTGCAGGAAGATCATTAATAAAGAGATTAAATAATAAAGGCCCAAGGTGACTACCTTGGGGGACACCTGATGTTACATAAATTGGTTTAGAGACAGATGTTTTAAAGACAACTTTTTGTGTACGGCCACACAAGTACTCGGAAAGCCATGAAAGGAGGTTAGTTGGGAGCCCAATAATGTTTAATTTATGAAGCATAAGTGAATGACTAACAGAATCAAATGCCTTACTAAAATCGGTATAAATGACATCAGTTTGCATTTTGCTTTGAAATCCTTTAATAACAAGCGATGTAAATTCTAGAAGGTTGGTGGTAGTAGATCTACGTTTTGCGAAACCATGTTGATAAGGCGACATAATTGCACTACATGAGTGTTGCAATTGAGAGCAAATAAGTTTTTCGAAGACTTTCGGAATGGCAGACAATTTCGAAATCCCTCTATAATTTTTAACATAGGACTTTGAAGAATTTTTATGAAGTGGAATAATAAAAGATTGCTTCCACATATCAGGAAATACTGAAGATTCAACAGACAAATTGAATAATTTTAGTAAAGGTTTGCACAGTGTATCAGCGTAATATCTAAGTACACAACCGGGCACTCCATCAGGACCAGGCGAGAAGCCAGGTTTGATCAGGTTTAGGTCACTTAGCAGCGAACACTCAGTTAAGACCGGGGCAAATATGCAATTTGATGTTTGAATTTGGAAGGGATAAGTATTACTAGAACTATGAGAACTAAAAGAATATACTGATTGAAAATATTCAGCAAATGGATCGGCCACAGCCTGATCCGTACTTGCTTTCGTATTATCAAGAAAAACTGAGGATGGCAGGCAGGAGGATTTACGTTTAGAGTTAACAAAATTATAAAACTGTTTAGGATCTCGAGAGAAATTCATTCTACATTTATTAAGATAGTTATTATAGCAGGATGAGTTAACAGAAAGAAAATTAGACTTTGCTATAATATAAGTTGATAAGTCAATAGTATTTCCCGATTTTCTGAATTTTTTATAAGATCTTGGCTTCGCATTTTTCAGTTTTGATAATTCCCTTGTAAACCAAGGTGGTTTGTTATCACTTGAGGAGTGACAGAGGGGAACACATCTGTCCAAATGCGAATTCAAGGTCCCATAAAATATGGCAATGGCAGTTTCTAAATCACTACAGGAATTAAGCTGAGACCAATTAGTTGCATTCAAAAGTTGATTTAATTTAGTGAAGTTAGTCTTACGGAAACAACGTGATTTTGCAGAAATATAAGTATTAGAGTTTGGGTTTAGTATGTCAAGGGAAAGTTCTAAAGTTGGATGGTAAGAGTCTTCCGGCTGCACTAAGGGGGGTACTCTGTTTACGTTACAACAATCAACATCAGAAACAAATACTAAGTCTAACATTCTACCACTACAATTAAGTATATCGCTTACTTGCGATAGCCCCAACTCCAGGATACCATCTATAAAATTATCAGATGTGGTTGGTAATTGTGTGGAAGATGAGTCACATGCAGACCATCCCACATTTGGCAGATTGAAATCACCAACCACAATTAGATGATCCATGTCTAACAATAAGGACGAAACATGTTGCAAAGCGCTTAAGTGGGACGAATAAATGTTAGTATCACAATTAGGAGGAATGTAGGAACAGGTAATAAAAAGTGAACGACTACCATAAGATACTTTAACACATACAAACTCTGTATCCGGAAGATCATTGGATTGAATTTGTTCAGAAGAAATGCAGGAATCAACAGCGATAAGAACCCCACCACCCTTACGGGTTGTGCGATCACATCGGTATAAGTTATATTTATTTGGAAAAACAGAGTAATCAGAAATATCAGGATTTAACCAGGTTTCAGTAAGCGCAACTATTTGTGAATCAAAGGATAGGCTATAAACGTAAAGTTTTGAAAGTTTAGTATTTAGGCCTCTTACATTTTGATAGGATAGGATAAATTTAAACTTTTCAACAACAATCAACGGAGAGTCGATATTACTTTTAATATAGGCACTAACATCTTCAGAGGAGGTATCAGAAGCTAGCCTAGATACGAAAATATATTTTCTAGTAGGGACAACTACAAGCGGCTAATGTGCTGCAGCTACGCTACTAGGAATGGTTAATCGAACATTTGAACAAGACGGTTCAACAACAGGAACGTGTAACGGGGTAATATTACCACCGGGCAGTATCGGATTATTTGCCGGTGAGTTAAATACCATTAACGGGCCCGCAATTGGATTTGGGCTATTCATGCTGGAAGCCAGAAGTGGCTTAGGCAGGACAAGAGGGGCAATAGGAGGGCAAGAGCCCGAAGTCTTTTTGCGCTTTGGAGAGTCGTCAAGCATCTTTCCATTTTTAAATTTTAATTCGAATTCTTTAAAATTGGCATGAAGATTGTCAAAAGCAAGATGCAGCTTTAAAACAATTATAGGTCTGCCTCAAAATTTTTGACATCTACTTCTCAACCACATTTCAGGCATCACAAAACCATTTAAGGCCAGAGTCAGTTCCTAAACAGTCTCTGATTTTGGCAGTGAAACCTGCACATTTTAAGTGGATCGTGTTATCGCACATCCTACATAAGATAAAATCAGCGCTGGATGCACCAACAATTAATGTGCTTGATCAAAGCAAAGTAGGTGCAAAATTGTAAGCGTAGCAAAGAGCGCAATATAACGGACAATAGTGGGAGAGCGCTTGAGTATAATAGCACTTGAGTGAAAAGGCGTGAGCGCGTAGGAAGATAAAACCGCAAGTACGGTGAAATAGAGCGAGAGAGAACTGATACTGGAGAGCAAGAGTGCGTTAATAGGTAATTTTTGTTAGTAAACGAAAACAAACGAAAGCAAGCGAGAGCAAATATACGTATGTATGTATGTATGTATTTTCAAGACAAAGTTACAAATGTCAGTTTGAAAATTATATCAAAACAACAATGTTAATAGGTATTTGTGTGTAAAGTTTTGTTTGATAATTAGCAAGTATGTAGGTAAAACCACTCGCGTAACATATTCTGGTGTACAAAACCAAATTATGTTTTAAATGATTTGTTTTAAATTAATGACACAAACAAAAAGGAGCATTGCGATCCCAACAACAACACTTACCAACAACAACAACAAATGCTACTTGATTCGAAAATCAATTGTCAAAGGCACAAAGAAGAAAAGAAAAAAACTTTGTTTGTTTTTGTAAACTCTTTTGTAAACTCGCTCGCGAACAAACTCCCAGCTTGTGTATTTATGTACATGTAGATTACATTTCTTAAGATTCTATTTCTTAGTGTGTTTGTTTTTGCACTGTACATATTTGGTGAACATTATTTTGCTTTTTTTTTAGCTTGCTACAGATACAACAATGTATGCGTGCATTAACCAATATTTGCACTCGCATTTTTGTTAATATATATGTATGTACAAAAGAATGTTAAATGTACGTACATACATGTGTATGTATGTAAAATCCTTTCTTAGTGCTCACTTTCTGCCTGAATGGAATATTTGGTGAAAATTTCAGCCTTCTAGCTCTTATCGTTTAGGCTGTGGGCCTCTCAACAATCAGTCAGTCAGGACAAACTATTTTATATATATAGATTATTCCACGGGGAAGGTTTGTATGATATGCAAATTGATGCAACTTGACGGACTTCATAACAGTCGGTTAAACGGGGCAGGAGTTGCTACTCTGCAGTGCCACCTGGTGGTTATTTTTGTTCTAAAATTTGTGTTTTTGGGTTTTGCAACGCGCACGGGACAATACTAGTTTTTAATAAACATTTTAAATTTGAATCTTCGTATAATTATACGTATATATTTTTTAATTACTTAAATAACTAAAAGTATTTATTTGAGTGTCATTGTTATTTTCCTTATTACTGTTCGAAATTGTACAATTATTTTTTCTTAGCCAAACGGCCTTTGTGGGTTTTGAACGCCTGCTTTATTTGCTTAACAAACAAGCGATAATAAACACTATCAGCATGCGTGCATCGTTTTTATGTGATTTCACATCTGATCTGCATGAAGGGTATTCGTAGCTCATTAACACATGCAGACAAACGCGTGCCAACCCTTCCTCTACCTACATGAACGCACGCAAGCATTCTCTGATCTTGACACAAATGCACTTCGAAATACTCTTTTGGAATTTATGTGCATACTTTTGCATACATACGGTAGCTGCGTTGACAAAGTTTTTTACAAGTGTCATGGAATAACGAAGTTAGAAAGAGTAATAATATAATAATAATAATGGTTGTCTGAGGGTGGTGCACTGCGACCACTAGGGTCTATTGTGCCCTCGTCCTAGTATATGAGCTAAGCTCCTCAAACAGGCCAATCGAACGCAAAAATGCGATGATGTCACCCGGTCGAAGAGCTCTCATTTCCTGTGTGTTAAGTGTAAAACCCCCCAAATGGAGCAGCCTCAACTGGCTGATGGCTGGGCATTCCTCTAGTAGGTGTTCAGGAGTCTCGTCCTCCTCTAAGCAGAGTCTGCAAAGACTCTCCTCCCCTATCTTAAGATTGCGCAGATGCTTACGCAGTCTGCAATGCCCGGTCAGGAAACCCGTGACTATTCGGAGAGATTCTTTGCTCAACTCTAAACATTCCTTGGTTCTTTTACTGTTATAACTATTTAGCAGGCGTTTACTCTGCCTTGCCCCTTGCGACGAACGCCAGAAGTTCTCGCAAGCAGTCATGAGATCCGCATGACTGCTCTGACTGATGACCCCTGGGCCCAGCCCACAGAAAGGTTCCGGACCATGAAGAGGAGTACTAGCCCCCTTTCCGTCAGTGTACCATCTAATAGCGTGTGGTTTCACAGCATAGGTGGTAGACATGTTGGTCCACTCCGACTTGTTACTAAGTTCTGTTTTGAAGAGTTTATCAAAACTAAACTGGGCTATCTGAACATCCTGCGGATATTCCAGCAACAGGTCAGTTGCAGTCGCAGCAGAATCAGCTGGTCTTGCCCCTGTTATCCTCATAATAGATCTACGCGCACTGTGTTTGATATACAAATGCAGTGGTGGGAGTCCGAGCAGCACATCCAGAGCTGTGGATGGAGAAGTACGCATAGCGCCCGAGATGCACGTGCAGGCAAGTCTCTGGAGCTTGCCGAGTTGCCTTCTCGTGACATCAAGGTCAGCGCGCTTTGCCCAAACCACAGCCCCGTAGCTGACTATGGGCCTCACCATGGCAGTGTACATCCACAGCAGAATCTTTGGAGACACCCCCCAGTTCTTCCCTGCAAGAGACCTACAGCTCATTAGGGCCATAGTGGCCTTGCGAACAGCATGTTCCACATGCTGTCTCCACAGTAATCGCTTGTCTAGGATGACACCCAGATATTTGACTTCTGTGGAGATCGGTATTACTATACCCCCAATGGTTATGGGCCTAATGGATTTCAGCTTGTAACGATTGGTGAAGGCTACAATTGTGGTCTTCGCTGGGTTGATATTCAGCCCCACGTCACTGCACCAGTCTAAGCTGAGTTTTAGACCCATTGTTATCCTATCGCACACAGTGCTCTCAAAGTTACCCTTGCAGATCAGAGTGATGTCATCAGCATAGCCTTGACATTCGAACCCATTTTCTGTAAGTTTATCTAACAGCTCATCCACCACAAGGCTCCAGAGTAGTGGTGACAAGACACCACCCTGAGGGCATCCTCTGGTTGTTTGAGCTCTAACTGTCACACTGTTGACAGTGACTTCCGCTATTCTACTTTCAAGAAGCTTACCCAACCAGAACGTGAGTCCTGTCTCAATTCCCCTTCTACAGAGTGCTCTAACCACAACATCATGAGCTGTGTTGTCGAAAGCACCCTCTATGTCCATAAAGGCACAGAGAGCTACCTCTTTTGCCTTTACAGAGCGCTGGACACTGTCAACCAGGCTCAGGAGAGCCGATTCAGTTGACTTACCTACTCTGTAAGCATGCTGATGCGCATGCAGAGGACTAAGCATCAAGTGCGAGTTTCTGACGTGATTGTCCACAATCTTTTCGAGGGTTTTCAGCAGGAAGGAGGTTAGGCTGATCGGCCTAAAGGATTTGGGATGAAATGGGTCTTTCTTTCCCACCTTCGGGATAAAGAGAAAGAGTATGCATGATCAGAAATTGTAAAACTGAGATTTGGCTGGCTTGTAATTTTGGGCATATTATTTTATCATTTTTTTCTTTGGATGCAGATACTGATAAGCGAATAATTTAATTCTAAATATTTGCTTTTAACATCTTATATGTCCATATGTTTGTGAGATTGTGTAAGTTTTAATGTTCGTCATAACAAACTTATGTAACTATAAGTTACTTAAGTACCAGGTTAACTCCTAATTAATTTCCGGTTTTTTTTATATAAATAAAACACATTAATTGCAAGGGGAACCGTTATAGTTATTTTATTCAAAATATTTTCTATCGTTTTCCACACGTTTTTGCCATCTTTCTGGTAAATTGCTAATTGGTACCATGCCAGTAAAATTGACTGCCTATGGTGTTAAACCACTGGATGAGCCATTTTCGCAAATTTTCAAATCAAAGCGCTGCTCAGAAAGTTCGTGGCCCAACGAGGCAAAGAGGTGGTAGTCAGATGGGGCCCGGTCTGGTAGGTAAGCCGCATGGTCAAGCACCTCCCACTGGAGTCTATCCAGCGTGTCTCGAAATATCACGCCGACCCCTTCTGCCTGATATTTATACCCAAAAACACCATATATTACTATTTGCACACAGAATCCTTAACACAGCTATGTAAACTGGTATCAAAGTATATCGCAGTCGGTTGCGTCCGACTGCAACGTTTTTACTTGTTATATTTCGTGGTAAATGTTGGTCTTTTTTAAATATTCATCTATTTTATTAATGTTTTTTTTGTTGATGTTTACCAAACAGAAAGAAGGTTTAGCGTTACCAAAAACATTTTTTCTGGCTTGTATAAAGGTGGGACAAAGATTCAATATATGCTCTGTGTTAATTACTGTATTAACGTTACAAAACGGACAATTTGGTGAAATATTTTTATCTATATAATATTGATTTGTAATCTTCGTGTGGCCTAATCTTAATCTTATTATTTTAATTTGATCCAGTCTACTAATTTTATTTTGTGGTGAAGGTAGTCATTAATATTAAGATTGTTCTCGTTGATATTACGATACCAATTTGAACATAATGAAAAAGTTTGTTGTTGCTTTAAATACATTTCTTTTTTTTTTTAAGTATTTGTGTATATCAGTGGGGCTTATGTTTAAAGTAAACACCAGAGGCATTTGCGTTGCAGCCTTTGCTGCTTGATCCGCAAAGTCGTTGCCTTTGATGTCTAAATGACCTGGTATCCAAGCTAGTTTAATTTTGGGTGAGAATTGGATTAGTAAAGATCTTATTTGCGTAGGGTATAGGTTGCTGTTATTGAAATTGGATATCGCATCCAGAGATGACAGCGAGTCAGAGCAAATAATGAAGTTATTCTTTTTATATTTTACTATTTCTATTGCTTCTAAAATTTCCAAACAAGTTTGGCAATTGGGCTATAACGGGAGTTTAGTAGATTTTTGTAAAGTGTAGACGTAAAATAGACTTTTCTAGTTTCTATTTCGGGGATATTAGCTTTATAAAGTAAATTTTTTATGGGTGTAGTCCGATACGCACCCAAGACGGTGCGAATAGCTGCATTAAATGGAGTTTTTAGTTTGTTTAGAGTAGTAGTTGGTACATATCCATGTAAGAATAGTCCATAGTCAATTTTTGATATAAACATTGCTTTTGTTACTCCTATTAATGTACCCCTGTTACAGTTAAATTTAGAACTTGCTAAGCATTTTATTATATGATGTCCAATCTTTTAGAAAGTGATTGTCTTAAGTTGTCGATATGTGAATGCCAGTTGTATCTATTATTTATATTTAATCCTAGTATTTAATTTGAATCCCCCATAATTTGGGTTCCGTTGCAGGATGAATTGCACTTACAATTTTGTTTTTTTTTTTACATATATGTAACTGTTTGCATTTATTTAGGGATAAACTGGATAATCAATGATTAATTAAAAATTATCAGCGTAAGCACAGAATTGTGTATTTTTTTGAACTGCAATTATATTTTACAGCTTGTTATTGTTATAAGCAATGAAAAACAATATAACAGATAACGGCGATCCCTGAGGGATCCTGTTTTACAATGTATATGAGTTAGACATATCTGATCCCACTCTTACAATAATTTTACGCTTTGTCATAAAGTTTTTTATGTAATTTATTATTTTGCGACCTAGTCTCCATTCATATAGTTGATCTAAAATAGCATGGACACCTATTCTATTAAATGCCTTTTTAAAGTCAAGGGATATGATGAAAGGTGTCCTTTATTTTTGATTGATTTGGCTATAAGGTGATCTGCATAAATCAGAGCATCAGTAATCGACTTTCCTTTTTTGAAACCTATTTGGTTTTCATGAAGCAGTTTTCTTTGGGTAGTGAACCACCAAAGCCTTTTCGCTATGATTTTTTCCAAGGTTTTTGCTAGGCAACAATTTAGTGAAATCTGTCTATATGAGGAAACTTGTAGTTTATCTGCTTGCGGTTTTATTATTGGAATGGTTAATAAATAAATAAATATACTGGGGGAGATCTCCCGACAGAGATGGAGGCACTGCGACCGAACGATCTTTTGTGCCCATAAGACTCCCTATTCAGACAAGAGCTGCTCAACCTCCCTTATGAGGGCTAGCAGACCTCCCGTCGAGGCTTTCCTTATCTGCATAGCTGTCAGAAACTCACTATGCAGGTGCCTCCTTTTAGACCAAATGACGGCTGGACATTCACAGAGAATGTGTTTTGTCGTCTCGTCATCTCGTCATCCCCCTTACAGAGCCTACACTCCGTGTCAGAAGACAGACGCATTTTATGAAGATGGTATTTTAAGACATGGTGGCCCGTGAGGTAGGCTACCAATAATCTTAGGTCCATCCTGGAACACCCAGCAGTATTCCTTCCTACTAGCGGATGTATCAGCTCTTTAGCTTGACGACATCCTGGACTGGATATCCAATACCTGGATTTAACTCCCTCTGCCCATCCTTCTATTCTTTCTTTGGCAGCGGCCCACCCTAAGCCACAAAAAAGCTCTGGGCCAAGTAAAGGGGTCGCTGAGCCGGATCTTGCCAGCTCGTCCGCGTTTTCATTGCCGGTAATTCCGGCATGACCTGGAACCCAACACAAAGTTACCCTGATCCCGGTGGAGAGTTGCTGGAGGCTGGTCCAGCAGTCTGCGACAAGTTTGGAGCTAATCCTCCAAGAGGATAGAGCTTTGATCGCCGCTTGACTGTCTGAAAAGATATATATATATTTGCTCCTCTCATCCTCTTGTCTAGGATGAGTTTAGAGCAGGCCTCAATGGCATGAATCTCTGATTGAAAGACGCTGGGCCATTTACCCAGTGCAATCGAGACTCTGGTGTTAGGTCCAAAGATCCCCGCACCCACCCCTTGCTCAGTCTTAGACCCATCAGTGAACCACTGCAGGCCCCTGGGGTCACTGCAAGGGTTGCCATTCTCCCATGCCCTACGGTCTGGAATAAGAGTCCTTAATTTCGCCCCAAAATAGAGCTTCGTGGTCATAAGAAGACTTTTAGCGGCTCCTTCTTGTATGTGGATATGTAGAGGAGTCAATTCAATAATTTTCTCCATAGCCATAGTTGGGCATGTGCGTAAAGCTCCCGTCAGAGATACACACACAAGTCGCTGCAGCTTACTACACTTCTGAATGGCCGTGACCTGCTGCATTTTGGGCCACCACACAAGAGCAGCATAGGACACAATAGGCCTGACCATCATGCAGTAAAGCCACAGGATGGATTTGGAGTCAAGGCCCCACGATTTACCATAAAGTCTACGACACACAGTGGTCGAAAAGGCTCATCTAGCAGCGTTTAATTAATACCTCTTAGGGTAAAACTTTTTTTTTTTAAATATTTTTTTCAGTTGCAAATAGATTTAGCTACAATGTTAAACAAAAAAATATATTTTTTTTAAATTTATGTGAGTTTATTATTTTGTCAAAGATGCAACTTTTTACTGTCGAAAAGCTAGTACAGTTATCCGCTGTAGTAGAATTGCCTAATGTAGCTTAAGTAAAGAACGGCGAACAGACGATCTGTACACTATGAATATTTATTTACGACTGATCATGGCACTGTATACTTAACAGTGCGTGCATTTCATTATGCAGAATATGAACTTAACAATAGAGAGAACATGGTTGCATTGAATGTTAAACCGAGTTTCAATATTTATCATAATTTGAACATTGTTTATTTCAATGACCAAATTATGAAAAAACTTAACAATTTTGTATTAATTTTTTATTCCAATAAAAATACATTCAAATTTAATAATAAAAATAATTAAAATTTTTTTTTTTAATTATACCATATATATTATGTTGGTTTAAGTCACAGCTTTTATTTTCGTAATTTCTTATATTTATAATAATTTTGTTGTCTGAATAAAATTTATTTTTTCTGCATAAAGAAAATTTTTCTGATTTTTTCCAATTTTAACTCCTTGTCTAATTCATGTATTATTTATTCATCAAAGGCATTACAAAGTAGATCTTTTACCTCCTCTTCCAAAAAAATATCATTATTTGAATGGCGAGGCGGACTTTTGCTTAAACTCGTTATTAGGGGATCTGAAGATATAAGTAATGAGTTCATTAAATCCTCCATTGCACAGTGGTCCGGCTTGTATGGGGAGAGCGGCCAAAAATACTTCTAGTTGAGGTAGGGACTTGAAACTTTGCACAAATTTTTTTTATATTTATCTCAAAATAATATGTAAAAATCAGCCAGATCGGGCAACTATATCATATAGCTGTCATATGAATAATCGGTCAAATGTTCAGTTTTTATATGAAAAACTATTGTTTTTCATTTTATTGCAACAAAACTTTGGAAATTTTCCTATATAACCTGGGAAACTTCAGTAAAAATCTGGATACTATGAATATAGCTGCCATAGGAAAATCAGTGTAAAACGAGTTTTACACGAGGAAATAATAAGCTATTTTAAAGAAAAGAATATAAACACATAACATAACTCAAAAATAACAATAAACGACAATACAAACCAACAAACGGCAACAAAGAAACAAAATAAAGCAGAAACACGTGCTTTTTTAAAATTGAGGTTAGGTTACCTTTTTGTATTTTGCAAGCCGCACGGCACCTTACGGCACTTGAACTAAACTTTTTTATATTCTTAAAATGCTTAAGAATATTATACAAAAAAAATTGTGAATGCCAAAGAGTGCCATCACAACTAAAACTCTAACCAAACACAGAAAAGACAAACTAAGAACGTTCACAATTATGTACTAAATACAACAATGATTTACACAAAACACAACAAATACTACATAAACTTTTTATTGTAAAATGAAAGTTAATACCTTTCTTTAAAATATTAATAACTTCCATGGCACAAACACTTGTTTTAAATATGTTTAACAAATTTTTTCCGGAGAGCTTCCCTTGCACGTTGCTTACGCTGCAATACACAATGAATATCATGCTATCTCTTTTGATGCTATTCTTGAAGCGGACAGACAGAGTAAAAAAAAAAGATGAATAAATTCAAATAGCTAGACCAATTATAAATAAGAATCGGTACATTTATAGTCAAAATTTGGACTTTGGTATTTTTATTTTTGGCCTACGGGCTGGCCCACTGTGCATTGTATGTGTGCTTGAAGTTTTACGACAGTGCTTTAGCCGAAACTTCCGAAAATCTTTATTTCCTGCCTTCAAGGCTTCTTCCGACATCATTCCAATAGGAAGTGGTACACATTCAATAACATCAGCTCCGTTAAGTAAAATTCTATGTACCGAGCTTGGCATGTAGTACCAAGGATATTCACTTACAAACATTTTTGAGGTTTGTAAGGCGTATTCACGAAAGCTGTCAATATTTATGGCATATCCTAAAGCCATACTGCGTAAAATCACACCAAGTCTTCTTATTAAGTTTTCATTTACGCCAGTTATTTCAGCAGACAGTTCATATTGTTCGAAAAACCTTCGAGCTGTATTGCCACTGTTTGTGTTGCCAGAACCCTGCATTGGGATATCCACTAATAAAGCTATTTCGATCCTGAACCCTTCTTGGATCTCTTCTTTTCTTTTATTAACAATGTTCTTGTCCAAGCCGCGGACCTGCCACTTTTTGATTGGAAGTCGATATCCCACATGTAACATGCACTCAAAACATCGAATCCAGGCATGTAAAGTCGATATTCCAAATTCAAATTCTTCGCATTTCGGCAAACTCGCAACGAGATCTAAGTCATTCATCATTTTGGCCGTGGCCTTACATATGCCGCATGCTTGCGAAGAACACGCTGAATACTTTGCCATCGATCATTGTAAGCTGCAAATTGTGTTGAACTTGAAAACAGCTGAGACGGGTGGGCTCAATTTTCAGAATTTGAGATTTAATATTTTCAATTTCGGCGCGAACTAAAGCTTCAGACTCCTTTGCAAAGATTACTTTGAGTGGTCTACAATACCGTGTTGATGATGGCCGGGGATTTTTCCAGAGTATGCTGCTACCCCGTTGTAATTGTAGTGGCACAATACAAATAGCAAATAAATGTTGATCTACCATATTGTGATCAGAATTGGTAAAGCTCTGCCGGTAGGTTGAGTGTCCCGAACTCCCATCGCATCCCCATTTGTAAAAGACAGTCAAACTTTCATATTTGTTTTCATCAGATATTTGCCAGAATATATCCGGGTGGGCCTCAACTATGCGTATAACTGTGTGATCTAACATTTCTTGCAGACGAACTTCAGCACAACATTCTTTGATTTTGATTTTGTATGGATAACATTTTTTTTTGAAGATAGTAAAACATCGTATGCTGGGTAGATGTTACAGTTTCTCTCTTTTGCACTAGCTTGCAAAAGTTTATAGGAGTGCTTGGTCAAGTTTTCATCAATATAAAGGGCCAAATCTTCGTCTGGAGTGTACTTAATTGGGACCTGTCTATCTGATTCAAGACTCTTTTTGATTTTTGAAGACGCTGTGGAATCAGTGACTGCCATTGACACTATTTGTGATGCGCTCCGTTTTCTAGCTTTGTACAAACTGACGCGTGTCGCTGTCATGAGTTCATTGCATGTGTTGCCATTCACTAGCTCTGAAACTTTGGTTACCTGACGTTTTGCGCTGCAATCTGCAAAATTCTTTTGTTTTCGACCTGAACCTGTGTGAGTATTTTGCTTTAAAAGGACTAACTCTTCGTCTAACCAAACTTTATATTTCTGATTGAATCGTTTCACAATTCTATGGCATTCTTTCCACATTGCAGAAAGCCTTTTGCAAAAACTTTGAATGTTTTCAGCTATTAAGTTATGCTCCTCCTCAGTGCATTTCGATTTTTCAATAGCATTTGAATAAATATAGTTCTCCAGGGCTGAACATCTTTTTCGAGAATCATTTTCGCTGCGCCATACTGAAAAAAGACTACGCTTGCAGACTGACATGGTCTCTAAAAAAAAAACCATTTTGTGAGCTGCACATGGCTGCGGCAGATCTTGGACATTTCACAAAGAAGACGAACCACATTAACATATAAAATTAGCATATTCGACAGCAAATGCCGGCGTCACTATTTATACTCTACAGAAGTTAAAGAATAGTCACATTTGAGAAGATACCAAAGTTGTTTGTTTTACCATAAATTATTTATATAACATATATCCACAGGTCACAAAACATTTATTTTTATGTAAATATATACCTTTATTATTGAAAAAAGCAAAAAAGCAGTTGAAAATTATATTTTAAAAAATTTTGCAGCACAATTTGCAAACGTACGTAATTTGTATTTGTTTTGTATTGTATTGCATTGTATTTTCAACAGCTGTTTCAACAAATGTTGTGATGAAAACCGTACAGCTGAAAATTCTAATTTTGAAATTTGTTAAAAGTAAAAAATTCAATTTCGATCCGCAAGATTGCTTGAATCGACCACTGTGCGACATGCCCATAGAGCATGCGAAGCCTTGGTAATCGTTTTATTAAGGTGCGAGTTCCAGTTAAGTCGTTTGTCTAGAACAACTCCCAGATATTTGACCTCACTGGAGAGCTCTACGGGAGTCCCACCAATGACGAGGAGGCCGATGTCATTGATGTACCGTTTGGTGAACGGCACAGCAACCGCCTTGTGCGGATTGATGTTGAGACCCACGTTTATGCATAATTCTAGAACCAAATTGAGTGCCCTTTGCATCAGTTCGGTGACGGTGTTTCCGAACTTCCCTGTGACTACAATGGCCAAGTCATCTGCATTCCCGATGGCATCTATTCCCTGGCTGTGTAGTTTTTCTAGAAGTTCGTCAACTACAAGTGACCATAGCAGGGGCGACAACACTCCACCTTGTGGACACCCTGGCCGCGTTAATACGAACCGTCGTTGCGTCTAACGTGGAAGATATTTCTCGTTGTCGTAGCATAGCTTCTATCCATGCTACAGAGGCTGCGTCAATGTCCCTATGAGATAGAGCTCTGGAGATTGACTGATAGCCAGTGTTGTCGAAAGCACCTTCCACGTCCAGAAAAGAGCACAGAGAAATTTCCTTGGATTTAAAAGATTTCTCGATTTTGCTGACTAGGTGGTGAAGAGCGACCTCGGTCGGTCCGCCTTTGATGTAGGCAAATTGTGATTTGTGTAGCGGTTTGGTGGCCTGGAGAGTGCACCTCACGTGCAAATCCACCAGCCGCTCCGCAGTCTTGAGAATGAAAGACGAAAGGCTTATCGGTCTGTATGACTTGGGTTGGTCAAGAGCTCTGTTGCCTTGTTTAGGAATAAATACCACGTCGACTCTCCTCCAAGATTGTGGTATATATCCCCATGCAAAGCTGGCTCTAAGCAGACTGACAATTGGTGTGATAATTATTTCAATGCTATGTTGTAGCAAGGCAGGGAAAATCTGGTCGCCCCCCGGGGCAGTGGCGTAGATAGCTTTTTGATATGGGGGGGGATATGACTCAGAATAATATCCTGTTTTTTTGTAAGTTATATTTTACACTGCGATAATAATCCTCGTTGCACAGTCGTGTACAGAAATTGGTCACATTTTTCACATTGATAAGTTGCATTATAAAAAAATTCTCTTATTATCGAAGAAGAAATTTAAGCTTTCGAGATTTTTTTGCTAATTCATCAATGACTTCGTCTGCTGTGATTCCAATGTCACGATGCATTGCCAGAGCTGCCAAACCATTCAAGCGGTCCTATAATAGATAAATCAGACAATAATTCGAGTTATTATTGATGCATATTCGATAGTATCCAAACATTTAGATGGAACATGATGAATCGTGTTCCTTTGAATTGTTTTTATCCGTTTCAAACTTGAGAATGTTCGTTCCGCAGTAGACGTAGATACTGGCAATGTAGCTAATATTCTTAGCAACATATTGATATTTGGGAAATTCTCTTCTGGACAATCATCCAGCGCTTTCAACGAATTGTTAGGCTTGATGTCGCCTTTACGGATCAAATACTTCTTCCACATTTTCAACTCGATGAGAACAGCAGTTGGCCCAGAATCAAGAAATTTTTGATAAAACTCGACAGTTTCTATAAATTTCTCAGCTACTTTGTCGATTTCAGATAAATCATGCTTGAAGAGCGCCGAAAACCCTTCTAATATTTTTTCGTGATCGATAAATCTCTCGCCAAGATCCATGATGTAGAAGTCCAAAAATGGATTGAACACCGTGACACGGAAGTAATCTTCTGCACTCTGAACTTCAGGATTCGCTTGATTTTTTTGTCTGCTCACTTTTCGTTTGTGTTTGATTTCAATGTCCAAAGTTTCAGCAATTTTCTTTGCAGCTTCGAAAATTCCAGGAAACGTATCTGCTTCTGCTCGAATCCTTTTCAGTTCATCGCGTAAATCCTTGGCGAGATCCATAGCTTGGACCAAGTCTAAATCAACCTTTTGAAATTCTCGACTCAGAGGCAAAGAAAGTTGGTAAATCACGTTGATAACCTGTAGACTGATCAAAAATTCGAAATCCATTGCATTTTTTAAATTTTTCGCGTCAGTTTCCGAGGTTCTCATTTCGTCAAGAGTTTTGTAGACAAACGGAAATAATTCATGAAAATCGTCTACGGCTTCATATTTTGACACCCATCGAGTCAGATTCAATCTCTTCACAGTTTTCACACTTGGAGTTTCATCAGATTGTTCAATAGTGTTCTCTAGAACAGCTCTTCTTTTAGGTGTATGGAAGAAATTGTAAACAATTTCTATGGTGCTCAAGCAGTCTCTGATGGCAGGTACCTTGCTGGTGATAGATATAGCAAGATTCAAAGAATGTGCGGCACAGTGAACGTATAAAGCATGTGGCGCATAATTGTCACGTATAATTGCTTGAACGCCATTATATTGACCAGACATATTCCTCGCCCCGTCGAATCCTTGGCCGATCAAGAAAGTAATATCCAGTTCGAAATTTTGAAGATTTTCAACCATTAGCTTGGCAAGAACATTACCTGTAAATATGTACATTGTACGATTATATACAAATTACAAATCATTCTCTAGAAAGTGCGTCTGCAGCGAAAAAAAGCAAATTTCTGGAAGGATTTATATTATAATATGATTTTTACCTGTAGTGGAAGCTGTTGGGATAAACTTCACAAAATCTTCATGTACAATATGCTGGCCATCGTCTTTCTTACTCACGTATCGAATGCAATTGGTAACTTGCTCAATAGTAGCTACATCTTGAGTTTCATCCATCAGAACAGAGTAAACTTTCGCAGCTTTGATTGCAGCTATCAGTTTTCGAGTCAATATCTCATAACATGCATCGATAATTTCGTTTTGGACAGTAGGGCTTGTATATTTGTCACGTTTCCCTGGACCTTCTAAATGACTGAGAAGAAGTGAATCCCCCTTGGCTCTATATTTCAATAAGGCTCTGAAATTCCCTTCATTTGGTCCGGTGAAATCATTTTGGATGACTATTTTGCCACTATCACGGTGTCCACGCAAAGCCAACTCTTGCCGCCCGAGAACGATAATAGCTTCAATAACAGGAACTATGTTTTTTCTGTTTTTCGCTATTTGCTGCATCCGGGACTCGTCAATCAAATTTTCAACAGATTGGCTTTCATTTTTTGCAATACGCAGAAAATTATCGCTGTCAGCAACTGCATTGATGTGATAATATTTTTTCTGGTGTTCTTGAAAAGTCTGAAAAATTAGAAGTCATTAAATAAAATTCAAAAATGATGATTTTTCAGTGGGTGAAAATTCAATTTCAAGATAAATTGATTTTTTCAATATTTCCACTCAATTTATTGAACGTCAAAGGTTTTTTGACGGATAAAAAAATTCGTAATAATGTCGATCTCTAGTTAGACAAAAAGTAACTTCAAACATAAATTGGAGGTTTTCAGCGAGCAAATTAGGATTCCGAAGTAGCTCAGTTGGTTAGAGCACTCGACACGAAATTGAGAGGTCCCGGGTTCGATTTCTGGCTCGGATGATTTTTTTCGCGCCAAAAGCCTTTGACGTTCAATAAATCGAGTGGGAATATCGAAAAAATCAATTTATCTTGAAATTAAATAAAATGTCTATTCATTATATGATTCTGTAATGGTTGTCGTGACGGATTAGAACAGTTCAAAGTTTATATAAATATGAGTTTATCATAATAGACAATTCAATTTGTATAATTATGGTACTCACCTCTTTTGCTTTCTTCCAATTATCGAATTTCACTTTCACCAAATGACCTAAAGGTTGTGACCCTTTGCCACCGCTTAGAGCAAATGCTACACACGGAACACAAAATGCACCATGATGCAATTCTGAGTAAGCAAGCCAGGAAAATTCATCAAACCATTTGTAACAAAATTTTAATTTTCAATTTTCGAATTTTTGCAGCAATGAAAAAAAGTAATTTTTCGGCGAAACCCAGGCATTTGTTAATAAGTCCAGCCTCTGAGATTCACTAAGTCTGATGCCAATAAAATTTCCTACGTCGTGTTTATTTACGTTCCGATAAGGCGGATGAGGGTTATGTTGTTTAACGTTTTTGTTGCCTTCACTACATGAGCTTTGATCGCGCGTATTTTCACTACCCGATGCAGCATACCGAGGTTTTTTCACGGTTGTTTCGACAGACGATTGCGCTTCTTCATTGTCTTCAGTTTTTGGAGGATTGCAAAATGGTTTTACAGGTACTAAAAATCGCTTCATTTTAAGAGAATATAAACGAAATGCATACTCGAAACTGCTCGAAACTATCATATACAGCTGAAGCAGCGCCGCAGCACGCAGTAAACTGAGAGGCACTGTGACTGACTGAGGTATCACTTGGGAGTCACATGATTGGTCGGTCCGTTAGAAGCGCGGGCATTCGAAACTTTAATGTGCTGTACTGCACAGTCATCGCGTAAAAATGTGTGTTTCTTTTTCAATTTTGAGAGTTTTACCATTAATTGCAGTATTGCACATTGAGACAAAATAAATATTGGCGCTTCAAAAATGTTATGCTTACATTAAAACACATGCCTGGAAAAAATTCGATTTTATCATCTTATAATTCTCAGACCCAAGGGGGGGGATTGAACCCCCTGATCCCCCCCTATCTACGCCACTGCCCCGGGGCTTTAAAAGGGCTAAAAGATTTGACTGCCAACCTGACCTTGTCAGGATCGAAGATAATACCGGACAGACTGTGATCTCGCCTAATCGGTGTGGTAGTTAACCCATCTGGTTCACCATGTGTGTTAATTCGAGATCCTGGGAAATGCACCTGAAGCAAAAGTTCTAGCGTTTCCTTTCGATCTTGAGTAAAAGAGCCATCTGTTCTTTTAAGAAGCCCCACCCCATTTGTTGAGCCCTTTGCAAAGACCTTTTGCAGTCTAGCTGCTTCTGGTAGTGCCTGTACACTTTCGCAGCAGCTGCGCCAGCTCTCCCGCTTAGCTCTTCTAATGTTCTTATTATACTCTGTGAAAGCACTCCTATAAGTGTCCCATTAGTCCCGATTTGCTTTAGCTCTATTAAAGAGTCTACGAACTACCTGTCTTTGACCTAAAAGTCTGTCGCTCCACCAGGGAAACTCGCGGTTCACCCGGTGTCGCTTTAGAACTGTACAGTCTTGGAAGGAAGTAATAAGCACATCATGAAGCTGGTCAGCAGCCAACTCTATGTCACTCACAGACGTAAAGTTGGTTATAAGTTGGTCAGCTTTCATATCCAAGGAGGCTGTGAACATATCCCAGTCAGTTTTCTTCCGATTATATAGCGAAGTATTGAGTTCCGTTTGGCCAGGTAGATCAAACCGGATGTGCTGGTGGTCTGATAGTGTGGCTTCATCGGTAACCCTCCAGTTCGTTATATAACCGGATAGGAAGTTGCTACCCAGGGTGAGATCCGGGACCTCCTCCTGGATGGCGTTTATAAAGGTGGGTTTGCACCCTCTATTAACTACATCTAATTGACTACACAATAGATATTCAAGAAGGCACTAACCCCGTTTGTTGACATCACTGCTGCCCCATATGGTGTGATGCGCATAAGCGTCGCAGCCGATAACCATGTGTTTTCCGGCTGTGCGGCAGAAGTTGACGAGCCTCTGGACCTCCATAGGCGGAGCTACGTCAGTGTCTCCGGGAAAGTAGGCGGCCGCCACCACCACTTCTCGAACACCTTCCGCTGTAACCACCTCTACGGCTGTTGCAACTAGATCCCTGCAGATGAAGTTAGTTCGTGGGAAATGCCTTACGTTATTATCTAAAAGAATAGCTGCGCGAGGAGCACCTCCACTGCGGGCAGCTTAGTCCTCTAATTTGGCCACCGATCAACCATGGCTCCTGGACTAGGGCCAGGTCGATCTTTTGCTCGGTGAAGGTCCTGCACAGGGTGGCCGACGCCCCTTTGGCGTGGTGCAGGTTCGCCTGGAGAACCCTCATGGTTCTCATGACTCCTCCTTGGAGCGCTGGACGAGGTTGCCGCTCTTGCCCCGTCGAGAGTTGTTACCTCTCACTCCCTTCGGCAGCCTAGATGCCTTGACCGACATCGGAATCTTGGCTGCCGGTGCCGTGGCTTTGGGGGGCTGTGCCTTGGCGGGAACACTACCTTTTGTAGCACCGCCTGGGGCTCCCTTGGCCTGTGAAGTACTCCTTGGAGCTGGGAGGGGGTGGTCTTTGTTGCGAGCCCAGCAGCTGCACTAGTAGATGGACCATCTCCGTGGAAGGGTTTCGCACGTTGGACATCGCTGCTCTTGTCCTTAGGAGCGGGGCTCTTAAGGATAAGCCTGATCGTGCCAAAGCCGTACCAGATTTTACCGCCGCACTTGGTGAGCGACTGCAGCGACGCCTGATCCACCATAATGGCGAGGTGCAGCATCTCACCTTGTGTGGTCCGCTGCACTACTCTCCACTGGGTGGTGTCGAGAAAATTCTGCTTACCTACATAAGTCAGAACCTCCTCGCTCGACAACTCCAAGCTGTTGGCGAAGTAGCCTCGCACATGGCTGGTGCTGTGGGCTCTGAGTGAGCACTTTTCGGCTTCTTTGACAAGCCTGAGTCCGGGGTCGTATCAAAAGACCTTTGCCGCCTGGAGAGCGTCAGCTCTCAAGAGTCCTTTCGCGATAGCTGCCTTAAACAGCTTCTTTTCGCGACTTGTCATTTTAACAGAGGCGATCTCGGAGTCCAGCTTTAACCGCCGGATCCTGGATGCGTCGTCGGACGGTATCACGGTGACATCTTCGGAGTCTTAGGTCATCACCTCAGGTTCCTCTGATGTCACCAGATCTTCCGTCGACAAGAAGGAGGCAGTCTCCAACCGTCCTACGATGGTTGGTGGCTTTTCCGGGAGATTCTGCCAGAGTAACATCACACTCATTTTCTACTAAAGTTAAATCCCTATGATTCCCATGAGTGAACGGGAAGGGAGGTCACCCGCGGCATAGCCCGTGTACCGCGGGAAGTCCACAAATAAAACTGGAGAGGGGCAGGTATCCAGAGTCCGCATATTAGCAACCGAGCACCCCCTCGGCCACGAATCCCTCGGCATATGCTGTTCCACCTTGGATAGGGGAATTTAATGAAGTGTTATCTTCTCTTAGCCCGACTACCATTTGTCAGCACCCCTGGTGCCCCGAGACATGACCAACACAAGGGTCTGCTTCCAGCCGCCCTCGCGTGTAGAGTATAGTCGCACTTAGAATTGTCTGTACAATATCGAGCAAAAGGGTTTGCAATTATTGTTTTGGATGTAGTTTTTTTTATTGTTTGTTGGGATGCTAATACAATGAATGTCTTTCGAAGGATTTAATCCACAAAATCTTCTAATGTTGGACCAAATTTTTGTAGTTGGTGTAGATGGTTGGATCTCTGATGTAAATTCCACAGTTGATTTTCTTTTGTTATTTTTAATTCTCTTCTAAATTGGCTTTTTTAAATTTCAGGATATTTTCATTCGTTATGTTTTTTTTTTGTAAGGATCTCAAAGTTTTGTTTTTATTTTCTCTAAGATCTGTCAAAGTTTTGTTCCACCATGGCACTTTATATTTAAACGTTTTAGGTGAAGTTTGGGGAATGCTACAATGAGCACTTTGTTAAATAATTTTATTTATATTTGCGTTTTCTTTGTTAATGTTGTTGCTTATTGGTGTTTCTATGTTTATTTGTTCAACAATCGTTTTATATTCCGTCCAGTTAGCTACTTTTATTTTAAAATAAGCTCGAGTTGTATTTTTGCTTTTGTCTTGTGGAAACAATGTTGGATAACAGCGAAGTGGTCACTTCCGCAAAGGTAATTTATTGTGTTCCAGATTGCATAAGAAGTGAGTTCATAAGAACAGAAAGTCAAATCGATGTGGGTGAAAGTGTTGTGTGTGCTATAATGTGTAGGGGACTTATCGTTTAATAATGAGAGATTGGAGTTATCTGTGAACTTTTATTATTATTTTTCCTCTATTATCCATCTGGAGTATTTTATTGATCTCGGTGCGTCCGGCAATGAGAGGAAATCCTCCCACGTTGCAAAGAAGAAAATTGAAGAAGATGAAATTCTTACTCTCCCCCAAAGCAATGTGAGAAAAAATCTAACATCGCCGGCCGCACCGAGATCAATAATCGTTTCTTGCCTTTTTTACGAAGTGTCGCTCATTTCCTCTACGTCAGAGTCTGAGAATTTTTTATTCGTATTTTGCTTTAATCCTTTCTTTAAATTTTTTGCGTTGGCCTTGCCTTTATAGGTATCCAGTACAGCACAAAAAATTTCCCATACAAAATCGTCGCAGCGGGAATTGTTTTTTTTTTTTTTTTTTTGGCTGCGTGTGTTCTAGGTATCCAGCAACGTAGCAAAAAAATGCTAAACAGTTTATCGATAGTAGCTATTAAAGAAATATGAACACGCTGGCGCTGGGCTCAGGAAATACTTAATCATATATACTTTTGTGGCGAGAGCAGCAACAAACACTTCATAAAAAATAAAAATGGAAAAAAAAATCGAAAAAACGGGTCACACTGCCCACGCTTCCAAGGAATTTTTTACTGTGCTGGATACCCATCTTTAGTTGACCGATTTTTCTTTTTGAAATATATTTTGGTAAAATTGTAACCTTACTGCTAGTGGTTTTTAAAGATAAATTTTCAGTATCAGCTGTTGTTGATGGTCCAGTATCCTTGAGAGTATCTGTGTCGGAGTAGGATAGCAGAGTTCTTTTGTTGGGTGGCGTGTTTGTTGTAGCTGTGGTGCTGGTTGAAGCTTCAGTGTTTGGTGATGATTTTATTGGAGTTGTTTGTTGCGATGCTACTGCCGCATTCGTCTGCTGTTGGTAATGAGTAGAGTTGTATATGTTTCTTGCTCTTTCAAAAAGACTGGGCATTTTTTTTGTCAACGGATCGATGTTTGTTTTCTGCGAATTTTCTAACGGTGCAATTAATGCAGCACGGTTCATTTTTGCAGGGAATATTTTCGTCTGTTTCTTCATGATTTTGTCCGCAATTGAAGCATATTTTGTCTCCGTGACAAACTTTGAGAGTGTGTCCATACTTAAGGCATTTATTGCATATCATAGGCAATGGGATGTATGGTCTTGTTTTGATCAACTCATATTAAATTCGTATGTATTTTGGGATAGTGTGGATTGCAAGCGTTACAATGAGTAAGCCAGTCTCAATGAGTTCCTCTCCTCTCTTCTTTTCAATTTTTCTTATCTCACACACTGCTTGTGATTTTAGTTCTTTTAGAATCTCCTTCTCACTTATGGATCTAAGTTCGTTTGAGTAAATTACAGCTTTACATTGGTTGAGCGTGTTATGATCTGAGATGGTTACTGCAATTGTACTAGAGAGTTCAGTTAGCTTCAGGAGCTTATCAGTTGCTTCTGGTCTTTAGTCCTAATCAAAATTGAGCCGTTGCGCATTTTTTTGCATTGGTCGACTTCGCCATCACACGTATGGTCAATCATCTTTTAAATAAGGAATCGTGACACATTGGCTAGAGTCTCCTCATTATCAGTATTCCGTTTCATGATAAGATATTTAGGTCCTGGTTCGTGAATGTTCTTATTGGTATATGATTTGTATCGAGCAGGGGGGTCGTTCAAATATGATAAATTTGCCCCGCACGCTTTGGGGCGGTCAGGGGGTCTATTCCCATATCAAAGCTTGCGCTTGTTGGTTTTTTTTTTTTTTTTTCGTTTCTTCTTTAGTAACACGTTTGTTTACGCGATTAAACAGATAAGAGGCCACTTGAATGCGAGAGACAGATAAGAGCGCGTGCGCAGATTTTTACAAGATGTCCGATCCCAATGAGAGTCGGATTTGAACTGTATTAAGGGAAGTAAACCAACGCATTACATCCATCATAATTTTCGGGTGCAGGAAATAAGGCCCCAATGCAATAAGGCCCCAAAAGGTAAAATGAAATAAGGCAACAAATTTGTTTTTTTTTTTCAAATTATTGCCTTTTCAAAAATAAAATTACCATTTTAATGCATATAAATTTAAATATCGGAAACACCTAAAAACAAATTTGTTAAGTTTTTAAATTTAGATTTTTAATAAAATAAACTATTTATAACGTTAAGAAATAATTAAAATTTGTATAAAAAATCGCGGGATTATATATATATTTGTCCTCTTTTGACACGCTGGCGTTATTATGAGAACAGTTTGTGCGTGTCATTGTACAACTTTCCATTACCAAGCGGAACAACTGCACATCAAAACATAAAAATTAATTTGGCAAAATCTCAAACCGTTTTTGTTTTATTGCATTTTCAAATCGAAACTTTTAAATGGCCCACCCAAAGCGCAAACACGTACACACACTTGCAAATGCTGGCCAAAGGCAAAGAAGACAAGTTTGCTTTAACCCAGCCAGCAAAGTTAGGAGCGCTCTTAATTGTGTGTCTGAAAAGAGCCGCGTTTCAGAGTGTTTTCGGAGTAGGCACATAAATAAGAGCGTTTTCGGAGGGTTTTTTGTGCTCTCTAATCTTATGCTCATTAATAAGAGCGTTTTCGGAGCACATTTTGTGCTCTCTACACCTAGGGCCTAGGCTCAAAGAAAGTTCTTATGTATGAGCATATTCGGAACGATGGTAAGTACAAAGTAAAAACCTCGCTTAAAATAACAGTGTGCAGATCGCTTATCACAAAATGTTCTAAAATTGCCAATTTTATTTAGTTTGAACATTGTAGAAGTGTAAGTTGGACGTGCTTAAAAAAGTGTAACAAAGTGTTTAAAATTAAGTAATAGAAAGTGTTTCAACTGAAATTTATAATTTAAGGCCAAAATGAGTGTCCAGAGATCAAGCCGGTCTGAGTGTAAAAAAATAATTAATGGTTTATATATGCGCTAAAATTTAAGATTTAGCTTAAAAGATTTCCATATTTTTTATATAATATTAACACATATACATAGAATTTATTTATTTATTTATTGTCAACTAATATCAGTCGACATAAAAATTGAAATTAAATCAAATTAAAAAGTAGAGCTTAAGCTACAAAAATGTTTAAGATTAATGAACAAAATTTAAAATTAAATCAGTAAACAAACTGGAATGAAATGAAAAAGTTTAAAAATTAAAATAAAAATATTCTGGGGAGTTAACAAAAATTTAATTTAATGATCCAACATTTGTTGCAAGGATTGGGAAAAACCCAGAAAAACCCAATCAGATCATAAGATTAGTGATTAGTGACTATGACTAGATAAGTAAAGCAGTATGGATCTTTTTAGTATGGGAATGGAGGCCTCAAAGGAAACAAGTGAAAACATCTTATTGTAGTCTGCGCACACTACTCGAAACGGTTCATGCATTAGATAGTTAGTAGAGCAACGATCAAGGTTAATAGGTAATAGGTTAATAGGATCAAGGTTAATAGGTACGAGAAGATCTAATAGGGACAGATAAGTTTATTCGACTTAATAAAGTAGGTGAGTCGATTTCACCATAGAGCAGATTAGTAACAAATAAAACTCCATGCATAGTTCTACGGTTTAAAAGAGAAGGAAGGTTAATTAACAGAAGTCTACTTGAATACGAAGGCAAATCAACTCCGGGAACCAAGTTAAAACTTCTAAGTGCAAATAAAAGAAATTTCTTCTGAACAGATTCGATTCTATCCTGATGAATCTTGTATTGCGGAGACCACACACAAGATCCATATTCAAGGATGGGACGCACTAGGGATGTATAAAGTGTTTTAGTAGTGTAGGGATCGTTAAACTCTTTCGACCACCGCTTGATGAAACCAACGACACTGATGGCTTTATTAACCATGCACGATATATGAGAATCAAGCTTTAATTTTGGGTCAAGAATAATACCCAAATCCTTCATTTCTAATACGCGATCGAGTGGTGAGCCATCAAGCAAGTACTGAGCAGTGTGAGGAGTATTTCTACAGAAAGACATTACTTTACATTTAGAACAATTTAAATTAAGTTGGTTAAAGTTGCACCAATCAGATAGTGCACTTAGATCAGACTGTAGTAAGTTACTGAAAGAAGGTTCATTATAGGATAAATATAATTTAACGTCATCCGCAAACATGTACACGTGCGAGTTAGATATTACTGCAGGAAGATCATTAATAAAGAGATTAAATAATAAAGGCCCAAGGTGACTACCTTGGGGGACACCTGATGATACATAAATTGGTTTAGAGACAGATGATTTAAAGAGAACTTTTTGTGTACGGCCACACAAGTACTCGGAAAGCCAAGAAAGGAGGTTAGTTGGGAGCCCAATAATGTTTAATTTATGAAGCAAAAGTTGATGATTAACAGAATCAAATGCCTTACTAAAATCGGTATAAAGAATTAATTTTTACGATTTTTCCAATTTTCCGTATACTTTTTGAGAAAAAAAAAGCAAATATAAAATCTGAATTTGATTGATTGAGATTATTCCAAAAAATGTTTCAATTAAGTGTCTGAAATGAAATTTTTTTCGTGGCGATTTAAGTGCCTAAAAATGATACTTTTATGAACATTTTTTGTGCGTTTTCAATGCTTGATTAGGAGTGTGAAAGCACTTATTTCTGTGTCAAAAAAGAGTCATAATTAGACTCAGAAATTGACCTCTTAAAATACGACCGTTTTCACGGAAAAAAACACTTTTTCCGGACTCTCTTTTGCACACCTTATGACTGTAAAAGCTCAGAAAAAAAGGATCAGAAAACAGTCAGAAAACGCTCAGATTGCTTGCTGGGTGCTGCGTGTCGATTGGAAATAGACAAAAAGCAACAAGACAATAATATAGCACGCGCAAGCTGCGCAAAGTAGAAATACCATTTGTCCCAAATTCAATTTTGTTTCAGAAAAACTCTAATATATAATTTGATTATTAATATAGTTAGTATTAAGTATTTTAAAGCAAAATATGATTAATTTTTTCTAAGCTTATAAAGTCGTGTACGTGCCCCACCTAATTGCTAAAAGATATGAAGACTTATAATATAGAAATTATATTTAAGTATCTAACGATTACCCATTCGATTATGCAAAGTTCATATTAGATCTAAACTACCCTGCCATATAGGGAAGCAGACCGCAGATTGAATCAAAAGTCTAAAATTGCCAAAATCAAGTTCTGTCACAACAACAAAAAAAGTGAAGAACGGCAACAATTAGTCTTTGTCTTTCTCACCCCACATTTGGCAGTCATGACAAAAGCCAAAGACCAATTTGACCAACGGTTCTTAAAGCACTTCCCCATGCATCAGCTGATTGCCAAAAGGCGAAGAGAGAGCGAATCCGCCGCATGCGCTTCATTTGGTCGCCATATAAAAATGCCCGACCTCTCATTCGCTTTCATCCGCTCTAATATTTAATACTCGTTGCATCCCACAAGCATATCACGAAACATCGGCGCTCTGTATGAGTTTCATTTAAATAAAATACAAAAAAAAAAATAAAAGATCATAAGAAACTTGGATACGGCATAACGTCGGATATCTGGACGGACGACTTTTTTAAAGAATCGTAAATATCACTGACCATGCATTTTATCAAAGAAGGAACCCTTAAAAACCGTGTACTAGCAGTAAAATCAATGGGTGGAGTCTCCTGTACTAGTAAGAAACATAAACTTTTACTGGATTTATTAGAATCTAAATTTAATATCTACATTTTTTAGGTAATGCAATAAAAAACAAAATTGATCGAATTTTACGAGAATTTGGGTGTGATTTGCTGATGGATGACCCGATCATAGTAACTGACAGAGGATCTAACATAAGCCGCACTTAGCGGTTTAAGTACGTTGAACTGCGTAAATCACTAAGTTCACAATGTTCTTGGTAAAGTTGTGAATGAGGTGCCAGATTTGCTAGATTAAGTTAATCACTGCAGTAAGCTTGTAAAAAGCTTCAAAAAATATGGTCAAAATTCGTCTTTAACAACCGACCTTAAAAGCTACTGCCCAACTCGTTGGGATACAATATACCACTTATTCAAATCGCTTGAGTTGAACTGGATGGCAGTTTCAAAGATTTTAATTAAAAACAAGTAAAAACGTTGCAGTCGAACGCAACCGACTGCGATATACTTTTATACCAGTTTACATAGCTGTGTTAAGGATTCTGTGTGCAAATAGTAATATATTGTGTTTTTGGGTATAAATATCAGGCAGAAGGGGTCGACGTGATATCCAAATTTGTGATGCATATCTGTGGCGGATGGCACCCTGGATGCGCAAAAACTGACAAAGATATTGACGTGGGCGGTATAAGTGGGCCTGGCATCCAAAATGTTGATGCACATCTGTTACGGATGTCACTTAAAATATTCCCATCAAATTTGGTGACTCTAGCTTATAAACTGGGGAAGAAACATGCACTCCGGGTTTTTTTAAGGCGGTGGGGCATGTCCCGTTATTTGGGGGCGTGGCATCCACAGTTTTGATGCATATCTGTGTCAGTTGTTAGCATCTATCTTTATGTAAAATTTTGTGGCTATACCTTCAAAACTGTAAAAGTTACAGGCATTTACATATATTTATAATCGGAGGGGGGCTGGGGGCGGAATAAGTTATCTTGATATCAAGTTTGGTGACTCTAGCTGCTATAATTTGGGATATATTTGTGTTTTATCGATTTGCACATCGAGGTGTATCGACTTGTTATCGATTTCTCAGGCCCCCTGAGGTCGTAGAGCCCCAAATTTAACACTTTGTCTGACGAAGGCATGTACCAAGATATTTGCAAAGTTGCAAGGCTCTAGCTTTAAGGGTGTCGAAAAAAGTTGCGTTCATACGGACTGACGGACAGACGGACGGACAGACACCATGACGGACAGTGCACAAACCCAATATACTATGATACCTTTGGTATCAAAGTATACAAAGTATCAACTCCTAACAACATTGACATCGACATAGTTAAAAATTGCAAGCTTGCTCTTCAAAAATATTTAGATAAAATAGTTCAAGCCAATTTAAAAAAAAATTTCATAATATTGCCATTTATTTGTTTCCACCTACAAATAAACTTTCACAATTTACAAAATTTGAAAAAGAACAAACAGTCAAAGACCTCGAAAAAATTATGATTGAAAATAACCCAAACAATGAAATAGAAAATATAATTCCACCCACTACAGAGATTCATTCCTTCCATTTTTTCCGATTATTCCCAACCCAATCACAACAATAATATACATTCAATTATAAAGAATGAAATTAATACATATAAAGATATTGGTTTAAAATACAGTGAAGACTTCAATATACTGCAGTGGTGGGCAAATAACAAAGATCAATTTCCGTTGCTATATAAAATTAGTTGTAAGATATTGGCAGTTCCGGCAAGCAGTGCAGCATCCGAAAGGCCTTTTTCGGTTGCCAAAAACCTAATTACAGAAAAACGCTGCAAGATTGCCACAAGTAATGACATGGTTAATAAAATCATATTTCTGCACTCTAATATTAATGTTTTAAATGTAGAAGAATTTGTATAAAATACTTAATATATTTTATTGGATTTAAATATAATATTTGCTACCTTTTTTTTTATAACTAGCTAACCCAGCCACGCGTTGCAGCGGCTTATTTTTGTTTAAGGTCCTGAGGTTAGATTTTTTCGGTTGCATTTGACTGAAATTGATAATTTAAAGCCATAATTACCGCTGATTTCGAAAGTTTCGTTTTTTTGTATTTTTTTTTTTTTTTTTTTGCGTTACCTCAGAACTTGCGACTGGGTTAACCGATTTTGATGATTGAATGAAAAACTGGTGCTTCCAGTGTGGTCCCATTATTTTTTTTTTTTTGGTGTAGTTCTGACAATGACTTAATAGACATAGCTCTTAAATTTGCATATTAAGAAAATCTGGCGAACTCCGTTACACCACCTCGTTATTTTAAACATTTCGTAAATAGGGATCACTTCCATCGAATAATGCTTTCAGTGGCTGTTGTGGTGTAAGTTATGGATCCAGTTTGACTTTTCCACTTGCGCTGCACAATCCAGCCGGCATAAAGTCGTCATTGGTCCAATATCTTAATTGTCATCATCACTGTAGTTCGCAGTGGGATCATATTGGAATGCCAAGCGATTATATGATGCCAATGATCTTTGTGTACTTACGCGTTGCATCAATCGGGCCTTTTCTCTTATTGTATTTAGTCTTTTTTCGCTTACGTTCTGTGTATACACTTCTTGCTGGCTTGCATGTCGTGTGCGGCGGCCGATGTTCGCATGTCGTCCTCTAGGCATTTTAGACTTAGACAGACTGGTGAAAATTTACGATTTAGGCCCAATTTCTCAATGTCCGGTTAGGTAAACTAACTGACGTTTAGTCAAATTTGAGTTTCTCAATGTTCGGTTAGGAGTAAATAAAAAACAAAATAACCGGAAGGCTGGGTCGCGTTTAAAATTTAAGCTGATTTTTTGTCACGATATATCGTTAAGAGTTATCGAGAAGGCAAACAGCTGTCCTTTGAATTGTTTATTTTTGTTATTAAATCAAAATGGCATCACATAAAAGAGTGTTTTTATCCATGCATTTCACTGAACTGGATGATGCCAAATTTGTACAGCGGCTCAGGCTTACAAAATCTACGTGCAAAATCATTCTTGCAAGGATTGTAGATCAATTGGCTTGCCATAGTAATAGGTAAACAATTAAGTTCTTTTGCGCTCAAATTAATCATATGTGGGATTTTAAGCAGAAATCATGCAATGTTGCTAGAAAACAGCTAAACTGCTCACTTTATATGCCATGATTTGTATATATGTGGCAACGCTGTTAAGGCGATAGTTACTTATCAATGAAGGGTAAATTTGGCTTTGAGAAAACCAACCGTTTAACTCTACCATTAAATTAAATTTGCGTTTAGCTAAACGAAAATTTAACCGGACATAGAGAAATTGGGCCTTAAATAGTTTAAAAAAACTGTTTTGTTTTATAAGTTGAATTGAATATTTAGGTTTTTTTTAAAAAAATTTTTTTTTTTAATTCTTTTTAGTTGCTGGCGTAGCAACGCGCGCCGGATAACTAAATAATTTCATTTATACGTTGAATAGAATTATTTTTCCTACTGAATTTTAAATGAAGCCTACTAAGATTTTGCAAAACACAGCACTAGGGCTGGCTCAACTCTAACATGGCTGTTTTAAGGGTTTTTCCGGCAATTATTCGAATTTTTTCGCCGTAAAAACCATCCTTCAGCTCCAACAAACATTAAAAAAAAAAAAATTGGCCAAATTAATTCTGGCGTTGTTGAGTTCTGCGCTTAGCAACACATTTTTCGATTCATTTTTATTGTATAGATAAATATATTTTAATAAACCAATGTTTTCTATCTTTTTCTTGCACATGACATACCAGAGTCGTGAAGTTTCGCTCATGTCGTCTAATACATATTTTAAAACTAATCTCTGTACAGTAAGTAAACTGCACACCAAAACTTTGTACAGTGAGTCAACTGCACACTAATTTATTGTACTCATCATGTGCTGCTCAACATGAGAGTGAGTGGCACTATCTGTCAATACAGGCAATATGAGCAGTATTCACTTGCACTGTCTTTTATCTGTGCAGTAAAAATATGTATGTACTTTTAGAATGAATCATTCATTTGCCCTTCTGGATGCATTCATGCAGATGTCTAGTGTGTACCCATAAAATAGGTAAAAAAGAGTATATTGGTTTTGTGCAAATGTATGTGACAGGCAGAAGGAAGCATCTCTGACCCTATAAAGTATATATATTCTTGATCCGCATCAACGGCCGAGTCGATCTAGCCATTTATGTCTGTCCGTCTGTCTGTCTGTCTGTATAAACGCGTAGACCTCAGAGACTATAAGAGCTAAAAACTTCAAACATGAAACTTAAGCTCTCCTATACCATGCGCAAAACAAGTTTACTTCAAACTATCGATAATTTCAAAATTGTGAAAAAAATTTTTAAACTATAGATAAAATAATGAACGTTTAAAAAAATTAAATCAAAATTTGTTGAGGAACACCGAAGATGTCCTAGTCGGGATTTCTCGACTAGAGCCTTCTTATTTTATTTTTATACTTTGATACCAAAGGTATCATAGTATATTGGGTTTGTGCAATGTCCGTCTTGGTGTCTGTCCGTCTGTCCGTATGAACGCAACTTTTTTCGACACCCTTAAAGCTAGAGCCTTGTAACTTTGCAAATATCTTGGTACATGACTTCGTCAGACAAAGAGTTAAATTTAGGGCTCTACTACCCCGATTCCACTAGAGCCGAATGCACGGATGTAATTGGAACTCGGTAATGCAGCATTAATTTGAATTAGATTCCTATGTACTGAATCTGAATCATATTCAATTTCGCTCAGCTGGAATCGACATTCCCCATTGCATTAATTATATACGGACTTTGGCTGTTACGAAGATGCTCATCTTGCGTTAACAGAGGAGCATTACAGTGCTGAAACCAACAAAAATACCAAATTTCTTATCGATATTTGGTTATGAACAGTGCCAAATTGAGTAATAGTGTATTTTCTTTATCCAGTTATGGTAAAATTTATCGGACATTTGCCAATCCTATTTCCATTATGCAGTAACTGAAAGTTCAGTAAATAAATCAGCTGTTTTGATCTGAGTTTGATGATTAAAAGTAAGAATAATAAGCTAAAACTTAACTTTTGAAATTTTAAAAGCCTTTTTGTCGAATTTTATTGGCAAACATGCATGGTCTGCAATCTTTTTTGCTTGTAATTCAGAAACAATATACAAATTTAAATATTGCGCGTACCTTTGTACATTTCAATCACCTGTTTTAGCTATGTTAACGTAATGTTATCCATTAACAGCGATATTTTAGCGATGTTCATCGAAAAAGTACGATAGCCGATTACCAGTTATTCCCAGTTAGGGAGCGTTCAAATATTACGTAACGCAATTTTTGAAGATTTTTGACTCCCTCCCCCCCTTGTGACGCACCGTAACGTTTTTCTTAACCCCCCCCAATTAAGCGTTACGTAACACTCAAGTGACAATTTTTTTAGATTTTTCTTTTTTTTGTTTGGCTTCACATTTTTCTATTTTAGCTATTTTTTTAATAATGAACTCTTAAAATAAAATGAAATTATTATTTTACCCTTTGGCACTGCAGTTATAAACAGAAAGTTAACTGAAATGAAACATTGTACTCGCAATAAAATCGTATTCCTAACAAAATTAAATAAATAGTATTTACCAAGTATCCAAGTAGATCTATAAAAACAATTCTATATAAATTACTGCTCCTCTGTCCACGGGTTTGCTAGCCACTCAGACTCTTTCATCACGGGCATTTGGAGTGCAGACAAAGACGCCTCTGGAATTGTTAAGACACTTGCATAAACTTCGTCTTCGTCGATCCAGTCAGCATCACACCACTTTAATATTAATTCCGTTTAAATTATTTATCTCAGAAAATATTTGTAGTCCATTAGTTTAAATCATGTTTTAATAACTATTATTAATAAGTGCTTCATCGAATTTCGCACTCCTCAGTGTACAATGAGAACCAACTTACTCTTGTTGAATTCATATCGATGATTCTGAATTCGCAATTCGGTGTTGCTTGGCTCAATTTGGCAGCAATGCATTTTATATATGCTCAGAAAAAAATAATTAAAAATATAAATGAATAAAGATTTCCTTTCGTCCGTATAAATTATTTTTTGTTTAATATTTGTAATTTACGAATAATTTAGCTTTTTTCTATAACCGAAGTATGGCAGAATGTTACATAACGTGTTGAGAAGACCCCCCCTCCCTCCTTGTAACGCATCGTAACGTTTGACGAGACCCCCTCTCCCCCACCAAATTGCGTTACGTAATACTTGAAAGCTCCCTTACCATTGACTGAAGGTTTACTGCAGTAAATTCCTTATGGGAAAATACACGCAAAATTAACCTCAGTTACTCAAAATGGTAATAACTGAGAATAACTGGATAAATGAAATACACTATAAAACAGCTTGTCAACAAGTGCAATGCACACATACAAACAAAACAAAACTAGCAGTCAGCTGTCACTTAACATACTCCTGTTAAAATTTACAGAGTTCCAGTGGGATTGATAGTGGAACGACCTGCATTACCGACTTCGCTGTTATGAGAAATGCAGCCTAGTGGAATCGGGGTATACGACCTCAGGGGGCCTGAGAAATCGATAACAAGTCGATACACCTCGATGTGCGAATCGATAAAACACAAATATATAATATATAATAATAATATATATATATATAATATAATATAATACGGCAATCCCTAATCTGCATCACGGGAGCCCTTCGGACTACTCAACAAGGGCACTGGAGACGATAACAGGGTGCTACCAATCAACGTACAAGCCCGTCTAACTGCAGAAAGCCGCCCAACGCCTTTGTGCAACGGGAAATATGAGACTGCTAGGCTACGGTCATGGCGCGTGGGAAGGGAGCTCACAAGTGGCACGGACTACATGACTCCCCAAATCGACCTAAGGCAAGTGCCAACACTAATGGGACCTGAAGACTGGCGCGCAGGTGTTCAACAACAAAATGCGGTCAATATCTTCACGGACGGCTCCAAAATGGACGCAGGAGTCGGGGCGGCGGTATACTGCGCCTCGCCTGAATTAAGCTTAGAATACAAGCTGCCAGACCACTGCAGCATATTTCAGGCTGAAGTCTTCGCGATACGGATGGCCGTGGAAGCGGTAATCAGATCGGGGTCTTCAACGAACAGGGTCAATATCTTTGTGGACAGCCAAGCAGCCATAAAATCCTACAGTCTGCTCTCACAACCTCCAAAAATGTCCTGGCGAGCAGGGATGCGATAGATGAACTTATGGAGTCCAGAGTGGTCCACATCTATTGGGTTCCCAGCCATCAGGGCATTGAAGGCAATGAGCATGCAGACCAATTAGCAAAAAATGGCGTGCGAACGCGAAACATTGCTGAACACGTTCAAGTCTCCCTACGGGCTCTATACGCCGACATGGAGGCAAAGGCCAACTATGATGCAGACCGCATATGGAAGAACACCGGCGGATGTAGAGTAGCAAAAACGATGTGCAGTAAACGGAGCAGAAAACTCTCTGACTTCGTGCTGAGTCTACAAAGGAATGACTGCAGACTGCTCACAGGCATATTAACAGGTCACTGCCTAACAGCCTCACATGCAAAAAGATGGGCCTAACCATAGAAGATGGCTGCAGGAGTGCAAAGAGCCTGGAGTGGAGGAAACGCTGGAACACTTGCTATGCAAGTGCCCGGCCTGGCTCCATCCAGACTCATGCACCTCAACAGTCCGTTCATGGACTCAATCAACGAAGCAGCGAAGAAGCTCTGCCCCAGAGCAATGCTCAAATTCGCTAAAAGTGTGAACGTGATGAAAAACCTCTAAAGCTCCGTTTTACTCCCCCAACCTATCCGGCATCGCTAGGGACCAGCAGGTCTATGCGCGACCACTCTGGAGGTCGACCGGTTTAAACTAACTAACTAACTAACTAATATAATATAATAATATAATATATATATAATATAATATAATAATATAATATAATATAAATATATGCGCCAAAGTCTACATACTTGGTAGGGGGTACAGGGTGCCCCGCCACAGATATGCATCACAAATTTGGATGTCACGCCTACCCCTTCTGCCTGATATTTATACCCAAAACCCCCATATATTACTTTTTCCACACAGAATCCTTAACACAGCTATGTAAACTGGTATCAAAGTATATTGCAGTCGGTTGCGTCCGACTGCAACGTTTTTACTTGGATTTTATTTCTATAATGATAAAGATGCATTCAGTTGCTGTGTGCAAGATTTTAAGGATACTGCCTTCATTATGGTTCTTCTATGTCTTCTAGCCGTTAACCAGGCGACGAAACCAATTGTCATTAGTGTTGAGTGATTGGCAGTAAACCCTGCTGCCAACGTCTCAGCGACTGATAAAGTATCCTTCCTCGCAATGAATAGCTTAATGTTATCATAATATTTTTTATTTTATATCTATCTACTAATTCTAAAATTTATATAAACTACTAAAATTTATATAACCTATAGGCGCAGCGAAGCAAGCTAGATACTAGTGTTTTCATAAATCTGTGATCGACTTTTAAGCAACTCGAGAGTTTTCGACAACAGCATCTTGTTTGTGTACATTGTAGATAGTGTTTTTGGTGTTGATTTCTTCTTTGGCTTACCCGTTTGAGGTATTTTTGATTTGATCGCCTGGTTGATCGTGGTGCTCTTACTCACTGCTTTTATTAGAAAGCCAAAGATAAATAAATTACTTTTTTATAATTACACACTTGTTACAAAAACGTTTCGTAGCCTTGTAGTAGGATCGATGGACAAAAATATTTAGTATGTTGTTTGTTACTGATCGCGTTTATTTTTCAGAGCCAGGGTTTGTTAACCCTGACTCATTGCTAAATTTAACCCTTTAGTCTTGCTTTTCTATTGCTAAGTGTGTAAGGCTCAACATTGGTCAAAGATATTCGATGAGGTTGTAAAGCTCAGCGCGCAGTCAGGTTACTATGTACATATATTCTCCGTGGGACTACCTACTAGACTTGTGGGTACACAAGCGACGTTTTAGAATCTTATTTATAAACACATTTTAATGTTTGTCTTATTCTATGTTCATGCCCTAACATAAACTACAACGCAATAACAAAAAACAAAATACAAATAATATAACAATGAGAAAAAAACTATACAAAAACGTAGGTTGCATATTTCAGACGTACGATTTCGATCCATTAAGGAAATATATATAGACTTTTTTATATTTAACTGGTACGTGCTGTATATTCATCATTTCTTATTACAGATGACATCACGGCTCACAATGGCAAAGTCACAAGCCTTGATCTGGGCGAAACGGGAAGAGTGCTCGTTACTGGTGGAACTGATCGCAATGTTAATCTGTGGGCCATTGGACAGGATGAGTGCTTTATGGTATGGAAATAATTATTACACATAAAGAATATAGTCAAACGAATTTTCAATAGTCTCTTACGGGTCACACTCGATCGATTGAATGCGTGCGTTTTGCGTATAAGGATAATTTTGTATACTCTGCCGATGATATTGGTACAATACGAAGATGGGATTTAAATTCCCAAACAATTTGTTCAACCCTTAGCGGCCATATGAAAAGTGTTTGCACTTTAGATTTTAATCCATCAGGAGACTATGTGGTTTCTGGAAGTAATGACACAACTGTTAGGTGAGTGCCAACTTCAGTACATTTTCGCTAAACACCTTACATACAAAATTACATAGAGTGCCGTGAAAAGGAAAATAATTGTTTCCAATTCTGTCTTTTAGCTTCTATCAACGATTTTTTATACATAGATCCGCCATAGTGCTAAATTTCCATTCGGCAGTTTTTGTATCTCTGGCGCAACCTCTCTCTTAAGTAAAAACGTTGCTGTCAGACGCAACCGACTGCGATATACTTTGATACCAGTTTACATAGCTGTGTTAATGATTCTGTGTGCAAATCTATATATATATAAAACAAGTAAAAACGTTGCAGTCGGACGGAACCGACTGCGATATACTTTGATACCAGTTTACATAGCTGTGTTAAGGATTCTATGTGCAAATAGTAATATATGGGGGTTTTGGGTATAAATATCAGGCAAAAGGGGTAGGCGTGACATCCAAATTTATGATGCATATCTGTGATGGATGGCACCTTCTATCCATCTACCAAGTTTGGAGTTTCTTGCGCAAAAGCTGACTGGGCGGTATAACTGGGCGTGGCATCCAACATTTTGATGCATATTTGTGTCAGATTTCAGCATCTATCTTTATACAAAATTTGGTATCTATAGCTTCAAAACTGTAGAAGATACAGGCATTTCTGTTTATAATTGGAGGGGGGCTGGGAAATGTCATCGGCTATCTTGCCAAAAAACTTGGTGACTCAAGCGGTTAAAATGTAAGATTTATTTGTGTGGCAAGCAAGCAAGAGCCTTGCAACTTTGCAAATATATTGGTACATGCGTTTGTCAGACAAAATGTTAAATTTAGGGCTCTACGACCTCAGGGAGCCTGGGAAATCGATAACAAGTCGATACACCTCGATGTGCAAATTGATAAAACACTTATATATCCCACATTTGAGCAGCTAGAGTCACCAAATTTGGGGGCAAGATAGCCAATAGCATTCCCTAAAAAACTACATCAAAAGTTTGGATGCCACGCCTACCTGTTTCGCCTCCAGCCACCCTCAAATTATAAGCAAATATGGCTGTATTTTCTGCAGTTTTGAAGCTATAGCCACCAAATTTGGTAGAAAGGTAGACGCTGACATCTGACACAGATATGCATCAAAACTTTGGCTGCCTAGCCCCCAATGCTCCACAGCCCTAAAAAAAACCGAAATGCATGTAACTTCGCCAGTTTTTAAGCTAGAGTCACCAAATTTGGTGGGCATATTTTAAGTGACATCCGTAACATATCTGCTTCAAAGTTTTGGAAGCCACGCCCACTTATACCACCCACCTCTATATCTCTCAGTTTTTGCGCTAGAGTCTCCATAATTGGTTGGGGGTTACAGGGTGCCATCCGCCACAGATATGCATTTAAATGTCACTACCTACCTGCCTACCCCTTCTGCCTGATATTTTTACCCAGAACCCCCAAATATTACTACTTGCACACAGAATCCTTAACACTGTTATGTAATCTGGTATTAAAGTATATCGCAGTCGGTTGCGTCCGACTGCAACGTTTTTACTTGTTGGTGTGTTCGATAGCTGCACTAGGTTGCCTGCCCTAGTGTACACTAGTTCACAAAAAAGTGTTCGTTAGCTGCACTTTTTATACCCTTAACCCATAAAATGGGTAAATAAGGGTATAATGGTTTTGTGCAAATGTATGTAACAGACAGAAGGAAACATCTCCAACCCTATAAAGTATATATATTCTTGATCAGCATCAACAGCCGAGTCGATCTAGCCATGTCCGTCTGTCCGTCTGTCTGTCCGTCTGTCCGTCTGTATGAACGCGCCGATCTCAGAGACTATAAGAGCTAGAGACTTCAAACTTGAAACTTAAACTCTCCTATACTATAAGCAGATCAAGTTTGCTTTAAAATTTCGATAACACTTCTGGTTTCCGATATACACATGTGATCGATAACAAAAAATTCTTGAATTTCAAAATTGTGAAAATGAGGTTTGAAGCACTACAGATAAAATAATAATTTTAAAAATTTTTTTAAAAAAAAATTTATTAAATTTTTTTTTATTTTTTTTTTTTTTTTTTTTTAAAAAAATAAATTATTTATTTTTTTTTTTTTTTTTTTTTTTCATTTTTTTACAAACTATTATTTTCTATTAAAATTTATTATAAAAATTAAATTTAATAATTAAATTTACTTTAAAAATTAAAAATTGGAAATAAAAGTTTATCGTGTTTCCGAGTATGCCGTTCAAAAATAACATACTTGTGTGTTTCACACTCATCAGGGAGGCTTCTTATGGTCTTCAATTTTTTCAATGTTCATAATTATTATTTTTTTTTTTTTTTTTTTTTTTTTTTTTTTTTTTTTTTTTTTTTTTTTTTTTTTTTTTTTTTTTTTTTTTTTTTTTTTTTTTTTTTTTTTTTTTTTTTTTTTTTTTTTTTTTTTTTTTTTTTTTTTTTTTTTTTTTTTTTTTTTTTTTTTTTATTTTTTTTTTTAATTTTTTTAAATTTTGCGGCTCCTTCTGGCTAAAATGTTAGATATGTACACTGGTTGGCATATGTATTTTGACAAAATTTAAAGTTAAATCTACGCATAATTGATAATTACTTTATAAAAAGTTTGGTATCAATTCATAGGTCATTTAAATTCATTTTAAAAATACAATACTCATCTTAACCCACTAAGTACCCATTAAAAGTTATCAACTCTTGCAAAGGTCTATTTTCAAAGCTTTTTTCCCGGTCTTAGAAATAAAAATGTTCTGATGCAAATTTACTTCAAACAATTCTAAAAGTGACTTAAAAAAATTTGTTCAAAAATCTCTTCGCATGTATTTAGACTTTGATACCAAAGGTATCAGTAGCATATTGGCTTTGTCCGTCCGTCCGGACGAACCCAACTTTTTTCTACACCCTTACAGCTAGAGCCTTGCAATTTTGCAGTTTTTTTGATACATGCCTTTGTCAGTCAAAAGGTTACATTTAGGGATTTACGACCTCAGAGGGCTTAAAAAATCGATAACAAGTTGATACAACTCGATGTACAAATCGATAAAACACATATTGATCCCACATTTTAGCAGCTAGGGTCACCAAAATTAGGGGCAAGATAGCTGGTGACATTCTCCAGAAGTCTGCAATAAAAGTTTGGATCCAATTATAACAAAAATTCCTGTATCTTCCACAGTTTTTAAGCCATTCTCACCAAATTTGCTATGAAGGTAGATGGTAACACCCACCACAGATAAGCATAAAAACTTTGAATGCCACAACCAAAAATACGCTCCACGCCCGTCGCCTTTAAATATTAGGATGCCAGTTTTTAAGCTGTAGTCACAAAATTTAGTAGGGTGGCAGATGTCGCCATTCCCCAAAGATCTCTAGTACCGCCCACTTTTAATACTTTGATACTAAAGGTCACATAGTATATTGGGTTTGTGCTATGTCCGTCATGGTGTCTTTCCGTCCGTGCGTATAAACGCAACCTTTTTTCGACACCCTTAAAGCTAGAGCCTTGCAACTTTGCCAAAACTTTGTCAACAAACTTTGTCACCAAACTTTGGGACTAGATAGCCGATAGCATTCCCAAAAAAACTACATCAAAAGTTTGGATGCCACGCCTACCTGTTTCGCCTCCAGCCCCCCTCAAATTATAAGCAAATATGGCTGTATCTTCTGCAGTTTTAAAGCTCTAGCCACCAAATTTGGTAGAAAGGTAGATGCTGACATCTGACACAGATATGCATCAAAAATTTGGATGCCACGACCCCAAACAACGGGACATGTCCCACCGCCCTAAAAAAAACCGGAGGCATGTATCTTCGCCAGTTTTTAAGCTAGACTCACCAAATTTGGTATGAACATTGGTAACAGATGTGCATCAAAATTTTGCATGCTACGCCCACTTATACCGCCCACCCCTATATCTTTCTTAGTTTTTGCGTTAGTCTCCCAACTTAATAGGGGGATAGAAGGTGCCATCCGCCACAGATATGCATCACAAATTTGGATGACACGCCCACCCCTTCTGTCTGATATTTATACCCAAAACCCCCATATATTACTATTTGCACACAGAATCCTTAACACAGCTATGTAAACTGGTATCAAAGTATATCGCAGGCGGTTGTGTCCGACTGCAACGTTTTTACTTGTTTAAATCTGAAATCTCCATATCGCTCTTAGTTTTAACCATTTTTCATAAAAAGATGGTAAAAATTGTAATTTTTGTCATTTTCAAAAAATCATAAAAAAAATACATGCGAAGAGATTTTTGAATTTTTTTTTTTCAGTCACTATTAGCATTGTTTGAAGCAACTATTTGCATCATAACATTTTTTGTTTAAGTCCGGAAAAATTTTTTTTGTGAAAATAGAAAAAAAGTTTTGAAAATAGATATTTACAAGAATTGAAAACTTTCAATGGGTACTTAATGGATTATGAAGAGTATTGTATCAATTAAACGGATTTGAATTACCTATCCATTGATACCAAACTTTTTATAAAGTAAGTTTAAAGAATAGATTCAACTTTAAAATACTCTTGAACATCATAAATATTATTTATCGGTCAGTTACCAATGCTGTTTCCACCATTCACCTTCTGAAAGTTCAGCAAATGAACCAGATGTTTGATTTGACTTTGATGAATTAAAGTAAAAAAAATTAAGCAAAATCTAACTGCAATTTTTGTTGCTTGTAATGCAGAACCAAAATAAAAAATTAAATATTTTGCTTACTTTTGCTCGGACATCCTTCCTTCTCTCTGCTACATAATATGTATTATAGTAATCTATTATTCGCTTTGTTACCACTCTACTAAGTCAAAAAGCTGTTGTATGAAAAAGCAAGTAAAAACGTTGCAGTCGGACGCAACCGACTGCGATATACTCTGTGTTAAGGATTTTGCGTGCAAACAGTAATAAAATAGGATTTTGGGTATAAGAGGGCAGGCAAATCGATTGTGTTTCAGATCTTTGGCGGATGGCACCTTCTATTCCCTTAGTAAGTTTGGTGACTCTAGCTCAAAAACTGAGAAAGATATACAGATTTAAAGAGGTGGGCGGTATAGCTGGGCATGGCATCCAAAACTTTAATGCAGATCTGTGCCGGATTCCACTTACAATATACCCATCAAATTTTGTGACTAGCGCAAAAACTGAGAAAGAAACAAGTAAGATGGCTCTAGTCGAGAAATCCCGACTAGGACATACCCTTAACCCGATACGTAACGCGCACACTCATTTGTGTATATTTACCCAGTGACCAATATGACCAAACCTAAAACTGCGATATCTCCGGTGTTTCTAAACCGATTTTGATGAAATTTTTTTTAAATGTTCATTATTATATTCATTATTTCATACCTCATTTTCACAATTTGAAATTCTTAATTTTTTTTTTGTTATCGATCACATGTGTATATCGAGAACCAAAAATGTTGTCGAAAATTTGAAATTTGATCTTCTCATGATATAGGAGAGCTTAAGTTTCAAGTTTGAAGTCTCTAGCTCTGAGATCTACCCGTTCATACAGACAGACAGACGGACAGATGGACATGGCTAGATCGACTCGTGGGGCGTGGAGCGTAGTTTGGGAGCGTGGCATCCAAAGTTTGATGTATATCTGTGGCGGATGTCAGCATCTACCTTCCTACCAAATTTGGTGGCTAAAGCTTAAAAACTCTGGGAAATACAGGCATATGTTTATACTTAGAGGAGAACTGGGGGCTTAAGAGGTGGGGGCGTCATCCAAATTTTTTTTTTTAGTTTTTTTTGCGGAATTTCACCAGCTATCTTGTCATCAAGTTTGATGTTTGCAAGTTGCAAGGCTCTAGTTTTAAGCGTGTCGAAAAAAGTTTCGTTCATACAGATAGACGAACGGACATGAGACAGGACATTGCACAAAGCTATTACGTTGATACCTTGGGTATCAAAATATAAAAAACAAAAGACAAAGGACAAGTCGGAGCAAAGCAAATCATAAGAACCGAAAGTGCTTTCCAGAGATGAAAAAGCTTTCGGGTTTTGCAACCTCTTTGAAATTGAAGCTCTTTGGTTTTTGACAGAAAATAAATATTGTTGCTTGTCAATGCTTTTAAAAGCTTCGAAAAATAAAAATGTTTTAAATTTCTCCGTAAGGCTTTGGGACGTACACAACGAAAATAAATGCATTAAAGTATGCAAAGGACACATGTCACAGGTCAATTCAGTAAAATTTTCCCCTGATGGACACTGGATTGCATCCGCTGGACAAGAGGGGTCTATATTGATTTGGGATATACGTAAAAGCAAACAAATAATGGAGCTCGTAGCAGAACCAACAATGATGGCCATAACATGTATTCAATTTCATCCCCATGAATTTTTACTAGCTGCGGGTCGAGTTAATGGCTTCGTGTCTATCTACGACCTGGATAATCAGCAGCTTGTATCGCAGACATCGCATTTTTTTGGCCAAGCTATTCAATGCATTACATTTAGGTAAGTAAAACGATATAAATATAGTAAGATTTTCAGCTTTCTTTTTGCCCAGTGAGAATGGCGAATGCCTTTTTGTTGGTTGCGCTTCGGGAATATCTGTTATTGGCTGGGAGCCAGACCGTGAGTTTAACCACATTTTAAGTACTTGGATGTCGCTGGGTGACATGAAAGTTGTAAATAACAACCTCGTAAGTTAAGAACCCAAATTTAAAAAAAATATACAGTAACATGCTTAATAATTTTACAGATTTGTGGTTGCCATGAAATTAACACTGTTTCAATTAATACAGTAAGCCTTGATGACGTGATACCCTTCTTTGCTCGGGCCCATGCCAAAACCAATTTTAAACACAATTTAACCAGTAGGAAAAATTTTTCGCGGGGTAGCCAAATGCTTTGTTTATCTCTGAGTAAACCTAAACCAGTAAAAGTTGAGGAAGAATTGGAAGAGAAACTTCAATCTTACGATGAGCTATCTCCACGAAATCTTAGTCTCGAAGTTGCTGAAGAACCTGCATTATATCAAAAAGAAACTTCGCCAATGTCATCATTACACCATCTAGTGGAGCCGATAAGCCCCTTAAGTGAGTCCACGCACAATGAGTGCATTGAAGTCTCGTTGAAGCTGAATAACTTTGATCGACTGCCCGTTGATTTTCCAGTTGACATAAAAACCGATTTTCGTTCTGTCACAGACATGAGCACCAGCCGTTCATTGTTTATTAATGGTGTCAGCGCATTCTCTGATGAACAAAATGTACACTTAATTAAAAAAGGTGGAAGCTTCATTGAACAAAACGAGCAACATAATCCAAACGACAGCAATCCCCCGATTCTTTCAAACTATGATAACTGTGAGATGGTCAAAGATTTTCCAGTTAATAAAAATGTAAACCCCAGCAACAACAAAATGGTACCTATTTCAACAATAAATGCCTCATCTAAATCGATTAAAATAACGTCTGCAAGTATGCAAAAAAAGAAAAATGCAGGAACAAGCAACAGCAAACAAACTTCGTCAATATCTGGCAACAATAAGCTTGCCCAAACGACCTCAGTAAGTTCAATGGAATTGCATAAACTTGATGACAACATGATTTTTAAAAAATCATCTGCTTTAAATATGATAAACAAAAACAAACGTGGCATGGGATCACAAATTCAGTTCTATAAGGAGAGTCCGCTGCAGAAAAATATAAGCGTGGAAATCATAAAACCACCCATTAGGTCGCGGACGACCCTAGACATGCGTACACGGGCGCAGGAGAAGCATACACATGTAAGAAAATTGACATTCTTTACATTGGAGCGCTTAATTTTTGCGGGGAACCGAAAAACCTCATAAATTTAATTAACGGACATTTTCTCCCAAACATTCAAAACCGAATCAGCTTCAATTCGGCGTTTTTAAAGTGAATTTAGTATTTTGCTGTATCAAAATCCGATCTTATCTGTGTTCTAAATACGTTTAATGTATGCTTTGGTTGGTGAAGCAAAGTCCGGAATAGCAGATTTGGTTTTCGCTTAAACCAAAGCTACAAAACTACACTTTATATTTTGCTAGACGGAAATTGATTTCAAACTCGTAGTTTTTTCAACAAATATGTTAAGAAAGATCAAGCAAATAATTTCTGCATATGCACTTTCTACAAAAAGAATATCAAACCGCCCAATTCTACATAAATACAACTGCGATCAAAATATATTTAAATTTCTATTTTTTTATAAATAGCTAAATGAATGCTCGGAACAAAAAGTATTAATCTTCGCAGATATTTGCATTGACACATTTTCTTATACTTGGTTTTTTCAGACATTCAGTTGTTCATAAAAAATACAAATTTTAAAACATTCGCGCACGTGATTTTGGTTTTCGACCTCTTAAAAAAAGAGCACGATGGTGCAATCATTTTAAACGCAGATATATATTTTTATTATAAGCGGTCATGTGATGAATTAAAATCAGTCAATTAATTTAAGAGTAATTATTGTAAAATTAAATCGTAAGGTTTTTCTTTTTTATTTCTCATTATAAGCAACCTATAAACTATCGTCCAGATTTAATACCTACAACAGGGAGTAATGTGAATCGAAATTTTGTTGATGATCACGATGATTATGAGTTTGATATTCTCTTAAGATCACATGAGAGAGTTTTGCAGGAATTGAGCAACCGACAAGTAGGTCTCAATTTGCTTCTAGGCTCTACATGGTAAGAAAACATAAATAATCTTGCAATAATGTAAGAAAGTTTTAAATTGTGACTCTACTCCTAGTACTTACGACGTCCTTGGTGCACTCAAGCTTGCAAAATCTACTGGGCGCTCAATTTTTATAGACCTCTTAGGTGCGATTATCGAAAAACCGTAAGTGAATTGTAACAAAGTAAGTAACAAATATACCATATGCTTTATTTGCATGTCAGCTCTTCTTGGAATTTGGACTTTTGCACATTCGTATTGCCAGAACTTTATGATCTTTTGCAAAGTCAATACAAATTGTAAGTTAAAACTTAGTTGAAATGGTTATTTGTTGACGAATTTATAACAAGTTTTTCTATTTTCAGCCATTTTACAAGAGCCTGCGATACGTTGCGTATCATAATATCAAATTTTCTACCGACAATCCAAGAAAATCTTGATTCTTGGGCCGCCAATGGTTTAGGAGTGGACGTTACTCGCGAAGATCGCCAAAGGAAGTGCCTAGAGTGCCAAAGGTGGCTGCTGCAAATTAAAAACTTGCCTGTATCAGTTCACTTTGGATCAACACTATCCCAGTTACAAAGCAATATTATTTTTTAAATTAATTACTAGTACTTCTTTTTCGAGTTATTTAAATGATTTATATACTTTGATAGTACAGTAAAAATTACTGAGAATACCGACCGGCACATTAAATTTGTATACAAGTAAGAACGTAGTCGGACGCATGTAGCGGTATACTTTAATATCAGTGCACTATAAGAAAAACTACCAAAAATCGCGAATTATTTGATATTTATTTATTTATTTTACTTATGTATAACAAGGTTAGAGTTACAAACTAATAACCTAGCTTAGATGAAGCACTGGCTTCTATGGCCTTCGGCTATGTTGTAGTAAATCATATTATAATTAACATTATGGGAATACATATAGAATAAGTTGATATTAAGATGTAGGGACTTGTATGTGGATAAGAGTGTATACACTGCCGATCAGCTGAATAGGTTCATGATTACCGAGGTAGGAATTGGGCTGTAATTCATATACATACCTATACCAATATTCCTATGTACATGAAATTTTTTTTTTTTAGAATTCTCTGCTCTTATATATTTATTAAATGTACTGCTCGGGTGGTACAAGAATGAATTATGGCTTATAAGGTGGACTTGCTTGAATGACCTCCATATTCGCCTGACCTTAATATAATGTAATATGTGTAGTGGTTGTCATCGCGCAAGGTATATGAAGAAAGCAGACCATTTGACTGAAAAGAAACTCTAGTTGCGGCGATTAAAGCGGCCTGGACAACAATTTCATTGCAGATACTGGAAAAATTACACAGCTCCCTACCCAATCGGGTATTTGAAGTTATTTTAGCAAAAGGAGGATTCACACAATATACAACACTATTGAAATTTCTTTAAAAATGTACTAGCCTATATGTAAAAAACAAAAGAAGTGAAAGTGAGCTTAAATTTTTAATTTATTTTGATTTTAATATGTTGAACCTATTCAGATGAACGAAAATAAAGCATTGATTTTGTTACTCTTTTAGAAGAAAAAGAAAAATCTTAAGTTTATGAAATCCGTACTTTGGCATTTAATAAATATATAAGCAGAGAATTCTAAAAAAATAATTTCATGTAAATCGGAATATTGGTATAGGAATTATTGCCCAATTCCTACCTCGGTAATCATGAACCTATTCAGTTGATCGGCAGTGTATAATTGTGAGATATAACAAGATTTAATGAATAGTGTTTCTTAGTTTAAGTGGAATGGTATAAATTGATTTCTTTCAGAAATTTTATTATTTTGTCAACATCGTATTTTGATGGGTTAGACAATAGTAGGAGAGGATTATTGTTAGAGAAGATTTGCGTACGAGAGTTGGTTAAATGTGTGGCTGGACAGTCATTGAATATATGTTGTATTGTTGTTGGAGTATTATTTTGGCAGTTTGTACAGATGTTTGATATGTTTGGATCTAGGTAATGTTGGTGTGTCGAAATCGAATTATTTTCGATTGGTTAACCCTAGATGTTATATTTTGGTCTAAGCTTTTGGTAAATGACTCTTAAGTAAGGATTAATAAATTTATTCCAAGGGGACATTTGTTCAAATTGAGTTTCTTTATCTTTAAGCATATTTATTATGTTTGATGTCTTGCATATTATGATTATACATACGTATAGATAAGGGAGCGTTCAAATATTACGTAACGCAATTTTTGAAGATTTTTGACCCCCCCTCCCCCCCTTGTAACGCACCGTAACATTTTTCTTAACCCCTCCCCCCCCCAATTAAGCGTTACGTAACACTCAAGTGACAATTTTTTTTTAGATTTTTTATCCGCAGCACCTGCGTTTTTTGTTTATTTTTAATATATTTTTGGCTTCACATTTTTCTATTTTAGCTATTTTTTTAATACTGAACTCTTGAAATAAAATAAAATTATTATTTATTTTTTGTTTAGTATTTGTAATTTACGAATAATTTAGCTTTTTTCTATAACCGAAGTATGACAGAATGTTACGTAACGTGTTGAGAAAGACCCCCCCTCCCTTGTAACGCATCGTAACGTTTGACGAGACCCCCCCTCCCCCCAAATTGCGTTACGTAATACTTGAACGCTCCCTAAGGGGCTTTACTGAAGCCATTTTAGTTTGTTCGCTAGTTCATTTCCCTTTATGTTTTTATGCCCTGGAATCCAAAGCAATCTTATTTTCGGGTAAAGATTCGTTAGTTCAGCTCGAATGATAGACTCATAATAGTTGTGTTTGTCAATGTTGCCTATAGCTTGTAGTGAAGACAGGGAGTCAGAACATATAACATGCTTTCCAGGAGAACGTTTTATAATCAGTATTGCTTCGTAAATGGCTATGATTTCAGCTATGTAGATAGAGGAAAAATTTTGTAAAAAGCCAATTTTTAGAGTGCTGTTTTCAGTTGTAATTGCAAAAGATGTATTATGGGTAGTTTTTGAGCCGTCTGTATATACAAAAGTATGGGTTTTGTAGTTATTTTTTATTATTTATGTCTTGAAAATGTTGTTGGAATGTAGCCTCGTAAGTACTGTTTTTGTCTATCCTATTAAGTTCAGTATTAATAAAATCAGGCTTAAATTTCCAGAAGGGTTGTTTTGTTTTCAGTTCAGGCTTTAAAACGAAATTAAGATTTTGTTTTGCACAGTGTTTAATTGAAGAGGTTATTGCAAAGGGTATTTTTGTATTCAGGTTCTTTTTATTTTTAAGGGATTTTGCAATTTTGGAAAGGGGGGAATTGTTCGCCAAAGTTAAGTTTTTAATGAATTTCGCCTGAAGAAAGTTCCTTCGATCTGCAACTGTGTTAATATTAGCTTCCATAAACAGGTTTGTTATCGGGGTTGTTCTAAACGCTCCCAATGCATTTCTTGCGGGACAGTTAAGGATGGTTTGGACTTTAGTAAGATTGGTTTTTGAAGAGTGAAATATAAGTCCGTTGTCGATTTTCGAAACTATAATTTGGTACTACAGTTAAATCTGTTGCTGGAAAGGCATTTAATAATGTTGAGTTTTTTTTTTAAAGGGATTGTTAGGTCATGAAACCATGTTAGATATTTTGATTCGTTTTTTTTTTTTTTTTTTTTTTTGAATTGGGCGAAGATTTATGAAGATAATTAGTATATTTTTTGTTTGTCAACAAATCTGATCAAACTAAGAAAGTAAGCTTGGTTTTATAATACCTATCAAGTGTAAAAAATCAGTCAACTATATCGCTTTGCTCACATAGGAACATAATAAGGGTATTCTATGCTATGTGCGTTAAGTACTAAGTTGTTATTTAAAAACTTAACAACAAACATACAGAAGCATTTTTACCACAGCAAACATGCCTCTGGGTTTGTTTGCTACTATTGCACTATATGTGTTATTGAGTGGTTGCCAGGCGATGTATGAAAACAGCTGTTTTCGAGATTATTGATGTAATGAAATTAGGCCACACAAGGCGGGTTTTAGTTGTAAAAGTAAGTTAATTTTTTTATTCATTAATTTAAAAGACTTAACGGATGTTTTTAACAGTGGCAGAAGCGACAAAAGCAAAAAGAGTGTTGGAGAACGAAATAAAACGCTGCAGCGAGTATGATGTGTATAAAATGATTGTGTAGGTTCAATCGCATACGAATTTTGAATATCGCTTAATTCAATTTAACTATCGATTGTAATGTTATCGAACTGGCAAACAGCTGACTTGACACAAATACAACAGAAGAAACGTAAAAAGTGCACTCATTAGCTGCACTGCACATAGCATAGCCACTGAATACCCTAAATGTAAAAATGCAGTTCTTTGTATGCAAAGTTTTCTTGTTTTCTAAGATATCTCCACCGAACTACAAAAACAAGTAAGCAGGTTCTAGTCGAAGAATCCCCACTAGGATATACCCTTACCCCGTTACGTAACGTGAACTGTCATTTGTGTTTATTCACCCATCGACGAAACTTAAAACTGCGATATCCGGTGTTTCTACCCAATTGTGATAATTTAAAAATTTTTTGTTGATGTTTACCATCTATATATAAGTTAAGCCAATGCGCGACTACGCGTCGCAACATTGACAACATATTCTAAGTTAAGCCAATGTGCGACTACGCGTCGCAACATTAACTTTGTTAACACATGTTCTACATAGTTAAGTTTTAGTTGGTTACCTCAACATATAAAAAGCTTTGGATTAAAACGTTATAAATTTTATTGGTAATTCGTAAGTGTTTTGATAACTGTCGTTCATCAGCGAAGAATTAGTTCTGTCACAACCATCCGGCTTTGGGTCTCAGCAAGCCTCGGTTGCCGTCGCTGCCAGCGCCAGAATAGCTTGCGCTGCAAGTTTGTTGTCACACGCTCCCAAATTGCATGCGTTGCAATTTAGGCCCTCACGTTGGTGCGCACGTTGCTATCGTTGTGTAACGGCGGACACCCTGGGAACGCTGACTTGCAACCGGATACTGCGTCAGCGTGTGGGGCGTTCACCTCATTACCAGAATGTGGTGAACATTGGGGGGGGGTTAACTCTTCCCCCTTTTAAGATCTGCGTCCCGCAGATTAGTGGCCCTTCGGTGGCGTCGTACCGGTGGGTTGTGCCTCCGAGTTGTTGACGCTATGATGAATCGGGATCCCTTTGGTATAAGTTATCTTCCTCCATACTATCCATAGGATCGTGATTAGAATCGTAGCCAGAGCTATTTCTATAAAGATCGAAAATACAAAATTATTAGAAATGTTTGATAATGTTTCCAAGTTTTTAAGGCTAAAATCATGGACATATTCTAAGGACAGCTTATATCCCGCAGCAGTGACTTTCGTCAGTACAGCTGGCATAGCCATGAGATGGGTTGATGAGAAACTGCTGTAAGATCTATTCCTAACGTTGATGGTCTCGTTATCGTACTGCACCAGGAATGACCCAGATTGTTGGTAATTTCCTGAGTCGGTGGTAATTGTGCCATTGAAGTTTGTCAGGAATAGGGTACCGTCATCTATCAATTCGACTATTTCCTGATTGTTCCTCAAGTATTTGCAGGTTGCTCGACCTCCTTTCAGCAGCCGAGGAATGCACTCGTCTTCCTCCAGTTTCTTCAAATCTCGTTCTCGGCACACGGTCGTATTTCCAATCGATAGGCATTTCCCCAAAACTGCATAGGTTTCTTGGGGGTCCATCGCTAACTTGTTAAACTCCAGATCCACCTGCTTGCCGGCGAGAATCGTTGGGTAGAGGAGCATGAGTCTGTATCTCTTGTCTATCACTTTGGGCATTGACAAGATATACAAGGGAGAACTTCCGTTCGTCATTACGGATGGTTCCGAAAATTCGATAGCTTCTACCACGTTTTGATATGGCAAGCTCTCGGTCTCAGACAGGAGGGTCTCTATCTCTGCGTGGTCCAAAAGATTAGTGTTTACTACTCCAGACTTCGCCAGTTGGCAAGCCCTCGCGATTTCGTCAACCTGATTGACCAGAATCATCGCTTTGTGGAGTAGTATCGTTGCCATATGCGCATCCCCGTCGATGGTGTTAACTCTTTGCATCAGGTCGTTGAGTTTTTGAATCGACTCTCGTGTGCTGTCAAACAATCTGGTATTAATCCTTATTTGTTGGTTGCTATTTTTCGTCACGTGTTCCTGTGACTGAAGAATGGAATTCCAGTCCGAGGCGTCCGGTGATCCGGCCACCCATTTCCAAGCAGAGCCAATCCAATCGATGGAGCGCGGCCTACGCCGTGTTATCGTGGTCATTTTTGTGATTCCTTCAGCAGCTCTCTCCAGATAATGGCCTACCAATGCCCCGATTTTTCGATCCGTGATGAGCGAAGCCTCCTCGGTGGTGTTGTCTACGACCTGTTGTAACTGTTGTAGGTCGATTATGTGGGCTAGTTTAAATCCTCCGTTGACTCGCCATACCACGCCTTGTTGAAGAGGGACGACTGGCGTATCATATCTAAATATGTGGAGAAAGCTCGCTGTGTGGACTAACGCCAATCTTAGAGTGAAATTGTTGTTTAGTTAATTCTAATTGAATGTGCTTAAATTGTAGTTTCATTTCTTGTGTTAGATTTTTTGTTTTTGCGTGTTTTTTTGTGAGGTTTTTTTTGTAATGTTTTTTGTTAGTATTAATTAATGATAAGTATGGTTTCGTGAAACGTTTTCGGTTAAAAATAAAATTCTAATTTTTCTGATGAAGAGGAGAAAAACCCTTTTAACAATTTTTCAGTTTTTGAGGTGAGATTTGCGGATGAGTTTCCCTAACTTCGTTTTGATAGTCACTCTTCCTTCCCTCTCTACCTCTTCTGGTTTGAATCTTTGTTTATCCTTACTTTTAATTTGTTTATTAGAAACGTAAACTGTGTCCCCCTGATTGTAAGTTATGGGTTTGGTTTTTCGACAAGTTCGCCAACGGCAGCTTCTACAGAAGATGCGGTGGCGTTCAGGTGATACAACCCTTGTGATTTTTTAAAAAGATTAAGACTAGATGACGGGCTTCTCTTGAAACTCGCACTGCCTTGGCCTTGGCCGCTAAAACCAGAACGGTAAGATTGGCCTGATTGTGCTGGTTCTAACTTAATAGCTGGTCGAGGTGATGAAAACCTCTGCGAATATTGGGGGCTTCTGCCCATATTCCCTTGATAAGTATTTCCTTGATGATGGAATCCCACCGCAAGTTGGTTACCAGGTGCGGAATGGGTTCCTTGGGCCACCCACGGGTGTCTGGGGCCAAAAGCGGGGCGGTATACAGGTGCGGCAACCCTAGGTACCCCGTAAACGTTAGAAGTCACATTCTGTAGGTCCAGACAGATACTGTAAGCTTCTGGTAGATTCTTTGGTTTACGAATTATAAGCAACTGAGACATATCGCCATTTAAACCTCTGACAAAGACATCTAGTGCTCTATCCCTATAAGTTTCCACCAAAGCGGACGTAACCTCCTGAGTCATCCCTCCATTTTTGAGATTGTTTAAAATGAGAGCGAAGTGGTTGTTAATCGCCATATAAAATGAATCTATACTTCTGTTGGCCTGAGTCATTTGACTCATCTGATGTTCGAGGGTGCGTAAGTCACGCTTGTCGGCATAGTGTAGCATGAGTATGCGCTTAATTTCATACCAATCGTCGTCAGCTACGTTATAAGAAACGAGAGCTGTTTCGGCGGCACCTCTAATTTTCTGCCTAATGTTACTGCTGCACATTAGGCAGAAAATTAGAGAACGATAAAGAGGCCTATCCCAAATTATCTCATAGTCCCTAAGAATGGCTTCTCCCCTGCCTATCCAAGAAACAAAAGTGTCAGGTTCTCCTTAAAAAACCTGCAATTCCTTGACGCAGTCAGGCAACTTCGCTACTTCCTTCAACTCGTATTCGGTACGCGGCTGGGTCAACGGCTTGGGTTGAGTAACAACAGGGTTGTTCTTCTCTCGATCGCTTTCTAACACTGTCACCTTATCCCCGACCTTCTTCAAATCTTCCTTCAAACTAGTCATTTGACCAAGTAAAGCGGACACACTCGCATTGAGCTTAGTCAAAGTTTCTTTCATTTCTTCAATTGTAGCAAAAATTATTTTAATCGACAAAGAGTTTTAATTATTATTATTTTTTTTTATTTAAAAAATTGATAAAAATTTCCAAAAGATTTCTTTCCTCTTTTTTTCTTTATTTCTTTATATTTATTTTTTCTTTTTTTTTTATATATAAACTTAAACTAATTCGAATGCAAGTGACGTGTTCAATTTGTGTATGCGTGCTTTGATCTTAACTCTACTTATTTTCTTTCTTTTTCATTTTTGTTAAAATATTTTGATAAGAACCCTTTTGAACTGACTTCGGCTTTAGGTGCGGTGGATCGTATTATTCCTTTTTAGCATCTCGCCTACTAGGGTACGATTTTACACACAACTCACTAGGCGGCTCATTCAGTGTTGGTCACACCGAGCGTATCTAGCAAGCTACCCCGGCCACTTTTTTATGTAATATTCTGTTTTGATTATGTGTTGGGCCGCTCGCAAACAAGTTGCCGCAGCGGTTGTCGATTTTATTATTTTATTATTTTATTCACAACTTTCTATTTCGCTCGTGAATTCAATACCATTCGGTAAATCACCGCAGCGGATTTGTTGTTTCAACTTTTTAGGAAAACGTTTTTGACGCTCGTGGATTAATTTTTATCACTTTTTTTTATAAAAATTACCACCGCAGCGGACTCGTTTCATTTTTACGTTATAGCGAATCTTTTGCGCTCGTGGATTTTACTTTATCACACTACAGATAAACGTCACCACCGCAGCGTGTAATCGCTCATTTTTTGTTCGGAATTCTTTGGTTTCACATTTTTGTATTCTTGCATTTGCACTACACATTTTACACGAGTTCACTTATTTGCATTCTTGATTTCTTTATCACATTTAACTTATTAACTAAGAGACCCCACCTAATATTAGGTGGGTCCCTGCTCGGGCGCCAGTTAAGCCAATGCGCGACTACGCGTCGCAACATTGACAACATATTCTAAGTTAAGCCAATGTGCGACTACGCGTCGCAACATTAACTTTGTTAACACATGTTCTACATAGTTAAGTTTTAGTTGGTTACCTCAACATATAAAAAGCTTTGGATTAAAACGTTATAAATTTTATTGGTAATTCGTAAGTGTTTTGATAACTGTCGTTCATCAGCGAAGAATTAGTTCTGTCACAACCATCCGGCTTTGGGTCTCAGCAAGCCTCGGTTGCCGTCGCTGCCAGCGCCAGAATAGCTTGCGCTGCAAGTTTGTTGTCACACGCTCCCAAATTGCATGCGTTGCAATTTAGGCCCTCACGTTGGTGCGCACGTTGCTATCGTTGTGTAACGGCGGACACCCTGGGAACGCTGACTTGCAACCGGATACTGCGTCAGCGTGTGGGGCGTTCACCTCATTACCAGAATGTGGTGAACATTGGGGGAGGTTAACTTATACAAAATAGTTTGTCCTGACTGACTGACTGACTGATTGTTGAGAGACCCACAGCCTAAACGATAAGAGCTAGTAGGCTGAAATTTTCACCAAATATAAGAAAGAAAGGATTTTTAATTTGGACCACTCCTTCGAGTACCTCCTGAGCACTTAAGTCCTTTTTTTCCCCAACTTTTGTACTAGATCTATGCTTTAAAATTAATTAATTGTTACGAAACTTTGTCAGGACATAGGAGGGTGTAAAAAAAATATGGATTCAAAATTTGGACCCAATCCGACAACTCCTTGGGGCACCTCCCATACACTAATGTTATGGAGCGTGCTTATCTATATATATAAAATAGTTTGTCCTGACTGACTGACTGACTGATTGTTGAGAGACCCACAGCCTCAACGATAAGAGCTAGAAGGCTGAAATTTTCACATAATATTCCATTCAGGTTGAAAGTGAGCACTAAGAAAGGATTTTTAATTTGGACCACCACTTCGAGTACCTCCCATACAAATCAATTTATTGCATTAATCACTTTACCTCATTCCACCACTCTGGCGTCTCATTGTCGCACAAGCTGTAAGTTTCAACGCCGCCGAGTTTACAAAAACAAAGCACATGACCCATTCCACTACTGCCGTCTGCGCACAAGCTATTGCGGCCGAATTTACAAAAACAAAACACATGACCCATTCCACTTCTGCCGTCTGTACAAGCGATTGCCAGCGAGTTTACAAAAGCTGTGTATGCGTCTCCGTTATTCTCTTTTTTTCTTTGTGCCTTTGACAATTGATTTACGACCCCAGTAGCGTTTGTTGTTGTTGTAAGTGTTGTTGTTGGGCTCGCAATGCTTCTTTTTGTTGGTATCATTGATTTAAAACAAATCAATTAAAACATAATTTGGTTTTGTACACCAGAATATGTTACGCGAGTGGTTTTACCTACATACTTGCTTATTATCAAACAAAACTTAATACCCCGATTCCACTGCAAGCAAAATGCATGTATGCAATTGGAACTCGGATATGCTGCATATATTGAGTTTGAATCTAGTTTCCAGAATGGGAATCATGTTTAAATTTTCCCCGACCAACTGGGAAAAAAGGCAACCAACTGGAAACATGTTAATATTAACATTACAGAGCACTTTAACAGAAGCGATAGTAACAAATTTTTACTCAATACTGGTTTAGACAGTGCCATTTCGAGTATTACAGCTGACAGCAAGTGTAACAAAATAAATAAAAACAAACGTTTTTCCCACAAATTTGTAATTTTAAAAAGGTAAGCTCAATTTTTACGAATTTATTAGAAGAACACTTATTATATTATTTAAAAATGGCAGCAAATCTTGCAACTCAAAAAAAGTCCATTAAGTGGGAAGAGCAGCATGAAAACGTTCTCATAGAACTATGGGAAGAAAATATGGACGCACTGCGGTCACAACAGCACAACTCGCACATTTATGCGCGAATTGCAAAACAATTAAAATTGCATGGGCTTTCGGATGTCACAGGAAAGGATGTAAAAACAAAAGTAGACAACATGTCACGAAAGTTTCGGTAAGTAAACAGTATATTTTGCTTCAATGTATATAAAACTTTTGCAATTTTAAAAATAGTCTGAAGATGAAAATAACGGGACCGTCTGGTGGTGCTCCTTCAAAATGGAAGCATTTTGACAGGCTTAAAAGGTTCTTGGGGTGTGTGAAATCGCCTTTGAGAGCACAGAAGACGAAGACGAAGAAGACAAAGAAACCCACAGAATTTGTTATATTTGATGAAGATGCTTTGGACTCTGGCATCATCTCTGGTACATGAAGCGATCATTGTCGTACGGTTCCAGCCTATCCTTAGATGAACCGTCGTGTTCGCGTGCATCAAGCCGTCCGCCTAGCGGGGCCTCTGATGTTATTACACCCAACAAAAGACGCAAGGTGGCAAAGCAGGCCGAGAGTGCCTTACACGAAGAGCTCTTGGAGCAAAATATGGAGCGAAATGCGGTGCTGGTAAGCATTGCGGAATCGCAACTTAAAGCAGTGGAAGGGCTAAGAAAAGTTAGCACTTACAGTTTCAAGAGGAAGTTTTTAAAAAACTATAAAATATTTAAAAAAAAAAGTTAATTGTACGCCAATATTATAATGTTGTTTTGTTATGTATTTTGTATATTCAGTGAGGTAAGAAGAGCACGCCGAATTGTTTCAGCTGGGGGATTGTAATCATGGCAAATACTGCTGTGTTCTGGCTGTTCTTGTGTATTTTCACTCGTTTTCCTGCTTTCAGTAATTAAACTATTGTTTTCATTTAAGAAATTGTGCAGAATGCATCATGCCAATACAATATTTGGCACTTTATCGCATCGATTATCCAAACCTTTTCCGATTCTGCGAAAGCGTGCCTTAAGCTGTCCAAAAGCATTTTCGACAACTCTTCTGGCCTTGGACAAGGCATAATTAAATGTCTTTTGGCCATCGTCTGCTGACACACTGAATGGGTACGGCTTCATCAGTGTGGTCGAAAACTTAAAAGCAGAGTCCCCTAAAAGTACGACCGGCACGTTCACTCCACCAATGGGCTTTGCTTTCTTTTTAAACAATGTGGTTGTGTCCACCATTTGAGGAGCTATGGCTGCACCTCACAATTAATGTTGCAGAATATATTATATATTTATATTATAGATATATTATCATATATATATTAATATAGCAGAATGTATATATACATAGATATATAAATATAGACTTAACATATATATATAATTGAGAGAAGAAATGACTCTGCAGAACAAACCCGAGACCGGTCCTGACAACACGGCGAATTCAGATAAAGGATGTCAGCGTATAGAGACGTGTCTAACCTCAGGGCAAAGAACCGTTAGTGTGTGAGCGGTGCGATCGCTTGGTATAGTGATCACTGTCACACTAACGGCAGGCGTGAATAACAGCGAGTATTAACCGCTGTTGCTAAGGGCAATTTAGCATCACGCCACCTTTGCCCTTGAAATGACTTTGGCGACGACAGGCCCCGCTCCAGCGAGATGGCAGCGGGTATAAAAGGAGCCAGCAGCAGACCATTAGGGGTCGGAAAATAAAGAGTGAAACACGCGAGTCTACGTTACGGTCGGTCAATAAACACATCAGGACATTCGAGAAGGCGATAAATAACGATCCTGTGCATCATTAAGAATAAAATAAGACTAAAGCAACACATTGTGAAAATATTCTAAGTGCGGTTACAACCTGTTCGAAGTAAACGCTATCTATACTTGTTCCGCGGACAACCTGAGTGAGACAGATGCTTGCTACCATTGTGCCGAACTAGAGAACCTGGCGTAGGACAGGTGAAGCACACTTACACCAGCGAGTAGGAGTACTATTGGTAGCTTCTTGCGAAGTCAAGAAAGCCAATAGCGTGTCCTGGCGAACAACTGGTGTAGTGAGCAATAAACCTAGTCAAGTAGGCGAGTCTAGTTTCGACCGTGGTTGGCAGGCTGACATATCACCAGCAGTCCAAAGACAAGGATACATAGTGTGGACCCTAGAGCAGCGCGGGCTGAACTAGATATAAGACACCTCTGTACCACCAACTCAAAGAACAGTGCAAATTAAACATATTATAATTCGAAACACCCGGCGTTATTATTTGACGGATCGTCAAAACCTTTGGAGTTCCTGGAGCAAGTGGAATGGTCAGCGGACACATACGGGCTGAACCTCAACCTGATTCCACGAACCATGCCTGAGCTACTCAAAGGTATGGCGTTGAAGTGGTATATCGCAAATAACCAGCATTGGACAACATGGGGAGGATTTGTAGCGAGTTTCCAGGACTACTTCCTACCGAGAGACTACTATGACAATCTCGAAGACGAGGTGCGTAGAAGGCGTCAGAGGCCGGGAGAGCTCTTCAAGGTATATATGGTGGAGATGCAGACGCTGATGCGACCGCTACGACTATCAACAGAGAAGGAGTTACAGAAGATCTACGCAAACAGCCTCCCGGACCTACGTGCTTACGCAAGACCGGGCCAGTTCACAAATCTGGGGGAGCTAATGCTGTTAGCGGAGGCTTCAGAGGAGTTGGAGAATGACCGGGCGCGTTTGCGGCTGGAACGACAACCACCACAACAAGAGCGGTACCAACACCAACCTACCCACAACCAAGGCGAACGACAACACAACCACGCACCACAGCCAAACAGAAACAGACCCCGTTTTACGGCAATGGAGGAGCAACAACAACACACAAGAGAGAGGATCCAGGATATGGAGAGACCAAGGCCAGCTCCAAGAATGCAACAAAATACCAACCAAACACACGTTAACAACCCAGGACGAGCGTGTCGTGTGTGCGGACAAGGAGGACATTGGGCAGTAGAGTGCCAAAACCCGATGTTGGATTATTGTTGGATTTGTGGGCGGATAGGGACGAGAACAGCAGCGTGTTGTAAGTCGGGAAACGACCAGCGGCGTCCGCAACCGAGGGACGAACGGAGGCCGCCAAGGACGATCCCTCACTATTAATCGAAAACATGCAAGGGGAAGAGACGCAACTGACAGCCACCGTGAGGATCGGAGATTGTCAGTACAAGGCAACGATCGATACAGGGGCTACAAGCAGCTTTGTAAGTGAAGAACTAGCTTGCAGACTCAGTAAAGGATGCCGGAGAAGTACCACAAACAGGCGGATCCGATTAGCAGACGGTCGTAACAGCATGGTTGCAGAAGAAATCGAAGCCACAATTTGGTTTGGAAGCCGCAACCTAAAACTAAATCTAATGGTGTTGCCAGGCATTATCGATGACCTAGTGCTGGGCTGGGATTTTCTGACTGGTATGGGCATTGTGATAAAGTGCGCAGGGATGGTGGTCACCATTCCAGCACGGCGATATAAGGCGGACAACCTGGAGGAGAGACTGTCGGTGGCAGCCGTCCAGGCCGCTGCAGAGCCACAAGCCATGACAGTCACCGAGAGAGCAGAAAACCCAGACAAAAACCAGCACGAAGACGCGGAAATAGCCGAATTTCTGCAACGGGAAATCGAGGCGTTTACCAAACTAAAAGGGCCATCCCAAATCACTGAACACAAGATCGTGATGAGCGATGACAGGCCGATAAAACAGAGATACTTCCCCAAAAACCCGAAAATGCAAGCTGAAATCAACAAACAGGTAGATGAGCTATTGGCAAAGGGTTGTATCGAGCCTTCAAACAGCCCACACAGCGCACCGATCGTCATGGTGAAAAAGAAAACAGGCAAATGGCGTTTGTGCGTCGACTTTCGCCAGCTGAACGGCAGATCTGTGAAAGAAGCCTACCCGATACCAAGAGTGAACCACATCTTGGATCAGTTGAGAGAGGCACACTTCATCACTAGTTTGGATTTAAAAGATGGGTATTGGCAAATTCCAATGGCAAAAGAGAGCCGGCCTCTCACGGCATTCACAGTGCCCGGAAAGGACTTATACCAGTGAAAGGTAATGCCGTTCGGACTACATTCGGCTCCGGCAACATTTCAGAGGGCGCTGGATCGCGTCATAGGTCCGGATATGATGCCACACGCGTTTGCATATCTGGACGATATTATAGTCATCGGACGGACAAGGGAAGAACACATGCAGAATCTGCGTGAGGTGTTCAGGCGGCTACGAGCAGCAAACCTACGGATAAACGTGGACAAGTGCGACTTTTTCAAAAAGGAGCTAAAATACTTGGGTCACCGGGTGACAGACAGAGGTATATGCACCGATCCAGAAAAGGTGGCTGCGATCGCAGAACTAAAACCGCCTGAGAACGTGAAAGAGTTGAGGCAGTATCTAGGAGTGGCATCGTGGTATCGACGCTTCGTTCCAGACTTCGCAACAACAGTCCACCCACTCAACGATTTACTCAAAAAAGGAGCCAAGTGGGAATGGTCGGAAGAACGTCAGAAGGCGTTCGAAACAATCAAGGACAAGCTCACTCGATCACCCGTATCGTATGCGAGTCGAACACTCAATGGAGCCGAACGAAATTATTCAGCTACCGAAAAGGAGTGTTTGGCCATAGTTTGGGGAATAAGGAAGTTGAGGCCATACCTGGAAGGGTACCACTTCATAGTGATCACTGATCACATGGCACTACAGTGGCTCAACTCGATAGAGAATCCATCCGGAAGGATAGCTAGATGGGCACTAGAGCTCCAACAATACGATTTTGAGATTAAGTATCGTAAGGGTAGTTTGAATGTAGCGGCCGTTGCGCTCTCGCGGCAGCCACTCAAGGAAACGTGTGGACGGATCGTCACAACGCACGAAGATATGGGAGACGCTAACGCCAACGGTCAAAAGGTCCGAACGGCCCTGTTCGCGGCGAATTCACGTACGAACGAGAACGCTGCCACAAGCCAAAGCAAACAGAAAGAGATAGCAGCACCCAGAGAGCGAGTGCTGACAAACATGGCGGCTATAACGGTAAGGACACCGTTGATCGGACACTAACACAAACACAAATGATGTAAAACGAACACTCACCGGAGGGTATAAAAGAGGGCGTCAGCCATGCGACCAGCCTCTTTAAGAAAAATATCACGATGGAAGCACGCACAATTGCCGCAAAGGTTGCATTTGCAAATAGCCGAGACCCACGAATCCGCGCACGGATAGAACGCCGGAATGCGGTCCAGGCGCCCAGGAGGATACTTCGGCGACGACGAGTTCCGCTGCGAGCCGTCCGGCTCCCATTCCACCCGCGCAGACGCACGGTGCGTCGTCAGCGTGAGCCATCTCCGGATGTGATCGAGTTGATGGCATCGCCACTGCGTGGGGCCGGAGGGGAGTCAGGCACAGGGATGAGCGGCGGAGAGTCCACCGAAGCCTGGCCCAGGAGCAGCGGCGCGGACGGAGATGAGAGCGCAAGCTCCGGCGACATTTCCGACGAGGCCAGGCCACGGGAGGCAGACGACGAAAGGTTGGATGAGTATCTGCGATTAACCCTCTAGTGCCCAAGCCCGCCTCTAGACGGGCAAACTTTAAACACCGTTGTTCACTTTCCTCATTCCATTTTTTCTTCATTTTGCTTTTTCTTTAATTGGGGAATGTCCAAAAACTATGTTCGTTGTGTTTGCTATACATGCTAGAGTTAGCGTCAGCTACTACAGTTGTTTGAAGCTGAAAATTTGTACAATTCGGACTCAATAATTTTTTGGGAGAAAAAAAATTTGGGCACTAGAGGGTTAAGGAGGGAGGCGCAGGAGGAGATGGCGCACTACTCGGCAGAAGAGGAAGAGAGGTTCGGGCGACCGGTGTCGCCACATTACGCTCCACCGACACCACCGCCCGAATGGCAGCCAGCCCGGCCACCCTCGCCCTGGCCCAGGAGCGAGATCAACGACGACAGCGTGATCGTCATCTCGTCGGACGATGAGGAGGTGTACGACCCCACGGCGAGCCTGTATGAGCCGGACGACGAGGAGGCGGCATCAAGGCGAGATGAGCCGGACGACGAGGAGGCGGCATCAAGGCGAGATGAGCCGGACGACGAGGAGGCGACATCAAGGCGAGAAGAGGCGACGGACGAGAGGCAGGTACCCGAAGAGGCGGCCCCGGAGCCACGCATCACGACAACACGGAGCGAGCGGTTTGCGGACGGAAGGTGGGTCCACACCGTCACAATGGTGTGCGAGTGGACGGAGGAGGTGAAGCCGCCGAACGAGGGGTTCGTCCTACGAGAGGCAACGCCGCCTCCACGACCGCGACGGGAGACACCACCGCCACCACGAGAGGCAACTCCGCCTCCACAACCACGACACGAAACACCGCCGGCACCGCGAGAAGATGCGCCAACAAGCCCGGAGAGAGGCCCATGGGAGTGGCCCCAGCGGGAGGAGACGCGGGATTCGCCACCTCTGACACGGGCACCACCCGCGCCCCCACGCTGGACACCCATACGGGTGAGACCTGCATTCGGGCGTCAGGCGTCGTGCCCCGAGCCGAGGAAGGCACGCCCAACACTTTAACGCCAGCACTCGGCACCCACCGGCCAACCAACGTGGCGAGAGCTGGAGCCCGACCAGTGGCCCCCGGAGGTTGCGGCAGCAATCGGAGGAGGGATGGCGCGTCGCACAAGCAGGATGGTTTGGGTTTATGGGGTACGGTATCGCGTGCGCGCGACGGCGCAAGGTACCCGAGTATTTGTATACGAAAAATAACACGAACAGCGTAGAGCACACAGAAAAAAAAGGAAAAAAAAATATATAAATAACCAAAAAAAAAAGCAAACGCGTATGTATTTTTCTATCAGTAGGTGGGTATACATAACCTGCAAAGAAAAAAACAGCAGAATATGTAATAAATGCATGTGCAAAAAAAAAACTTAGAACCAAGCTCACCTGCAGTCACAGCAACAGGGGGGGGAAACACCATAACCTCCAAGTTGGGGCGGAAGCCTGCAACAGAGGAAGAGCATGAAAATGGCGAAAAGCCATAAAAATTGACAGACTTACGTTTGTTTATTATTTTTTCACAGCATGCGGCAAGTCATCTAACACCAGGGGTGGAGAGTGTCGATCGGGCAATGATCTGGTAACACCGAACGTATGGCGCTGCGTGACAAAAGCTGAATGTCACGCCACAGCTCCACAGCTCCACACAGCTGATCAGAAGGGCAAAGCTACCGATCTGGCAGCTCAGCGTCAGCACGTTGCGTGTCAAAAAGCTGACGGACACGCAACACCAGTTCACAGCGCCACACCGCAGCGCGAAATTCAAATTGGCGAAACGGCCACACCGGTGGCGCCAAATTTGAACGTATAATTCAAAGGAAAAAAACAAGTGGAAGCTTTCCACTTCCGAAGGAAGGAGGGAGTGTGAGGAGCTATGGCTGCACCTCACAATTCATGTTGCAGAATATATTATATATTTATATTATAGATATATTATCATATATATATTAATATAGCAGAATGTATATATAAGTTATCACGTAACGGCGTGAAAGAAACGCGCATGTGGCCGCTAAACCGTGGGAACGCTGTGTCAGCGAATTCCTGGTCAGCGGGCCGAATGCAGCCGCGCAGTCAAGTGCCGTTGCAACGGATGCAACATAACACCGCACACGCGCAGCTGAGGAGTTGGCGCTGGCAGCGCTGCTGACGACGAAGGCTAGCTTTAAGTTCTTTTCATTGTTTAGAGTTTAGTTTTTAATTTGTAACGAATGGAAGCGCAGCGTATCGCTCCTTCTAAGTTCTATAAACTCAAACATCTATTAACTTCAAGTTATGTTAATAAACTTTGTGGTCTTTGACCAGTGAATAATAATTCATTTAATCGCGTTTTTACTAATTGGCACCCAACAAGGAAAAACCCGCGACTTTAAAACTCGCTAGTAAACGCAACAAAAAAAAAAAAGAGAACAGTAAAATAGAAACGCGCTAGTTAGTGGAATAATCGCAACAAAAAAAAAAAAAAAAAAAAAAAAAAAAATACAAGTAAAACGCGCTGGCTAGTGAGATAAACACAGCTTAAATAAAAGAATAATACAAAAAACAACAAAAAACAAAAAATATAAAACTGCACCAAACGCAAAAAATAAAACTCAATAAGTGCTGAAAAATTAACAGAATTTTTTTCCTGTTCACTGTGGCGTCACTCAATCAAAAAAAAAAAAAACCTGGCAACTAAATACTCCAAGAAAAACAAGCGGCATCTTCAAGACGTTAACACGACTGCGGCGAAGGGAACCTATCGATACAATATTTTTTGAGAAACATGTAAGTGACTTGTGAACGTGAGAATTAAAATAAAAAAAAAAAAATTTTTAAAAAGAAAGGAAAAGATTTTTCCAAATTTGTAAAATTCTGATTACTAAGAGCAAAGATATCCTATTTCAAAAAAAAAAAAAAAAATTTTTTTGCGAAATCTTTAGTACTACAATTGTTGACTTTTGTTCGCTCTGTGAGACTTTAAGTAGAATATTATTTTCGGTCGAATGAGTGATAGTGACTCCGGTAGCGAAGAACACGAACAAGAGCACTGTGACAGTGACGACAGCGTTTATTTGGGTTTGGTAGAAAATTTTGATACGCTCCAAGTAGCGGAGGTCGATAGTGCGCGTACGCGTGACAAAACAGACATGGACCCGAAGCAGCTTAACGCAATGGTCGAGTCCATTGTGCAGAACGCACTCGTGGCGCAATCGCGAGAAGCTGTAAACAGGGAAACCATCCTTAGACAAGACTTTGAGAAACAAGTACAGCAGATAACAGCCAGATTCAGGGACTCTAATATATCAGTGCCCCAAGTCAAAGTTTACAAGGACACAGAAATTGTAGACGGAGTCAAGTGTGATGAACCACTTGACGCAGTTAAATGCCTGCCTGAGTTCAATGGGACTCAAGAGGCATACGTGTCGTGGAGACAGGCCGCTCACGCCGCGTATAAAATCTTCGCGAAATTCAATGGTAGCTCTCGCCATTATCAGGCGATCATAATAATTAGAAGCAAGATACGGGGCCCAGCAGACGCAGTACTCGCGTCATTTAACACGCCTTTAAACTTTGAAGCTTTCATTGCAAGGCTTGACTTCACTTACAGTGACAAGCGGCCCATACATGTAATCGAGCAAGAAATGGGTACGCTAAGGCAGGGTGGCATGTCCATCCTACAATACTATGACGAGGTTGAGAAGAAACTCACCTTGTTGACAAACAAAGCCCACATGGCTTATGACAAGGGTTTGGCCATGGGCATGTGCGAAAAGTTCAGAGGTGATGCGCTTCGCATATTTATCTCTGGGCTGAAGCGTAACCTGACCGACGTTTTGTTCGCGGCTCAGCCGCCGGATCTGCCCACAGCGCTTGCTTTGGCCCAAGAGATTGAGGCAAACCACGATAGGTACGCATTCGCAGCAAATTTTGCTAGAGGGCAGGAAGATAAGGGTCGGTCAGAACAACGCCCACAAGGGCGGCAGCAGCCACAGTCGCAAGACAAGAGACAGTTTTCACAGACTAATCAGGGTAAAAACCCCCATTTCAAAAAACAATATGGCCAACAGGCAGAGAAGACGCACGTTAAAGAGGGGACTGAGAATGCTCCAGTTCCCATGGACATAGATCCTTCCTCCTCAAAGTTTAGGCAGAACACTAGCTTTCAGCGCGGCCAAGGCTCAGCAAGGTTTAACGATAACCGAGGCCAGGCGAACAAGCGCCCCGCCGGGTCTGACCGTGCGACAGGCCAGAGGCGACAGAGGGTAGATCACATACAAGCCGGGGCTGAAGACGGTGTTGGTTATGCCGACGCTGCACAAGAGGCAGCGGCGGAAATAGAGGAAGAAAATAGCCCAGACTATGAAAGTGATAACGCCAATTTTTAGGGGAAAGTCCCTGCTGCCGTTCATTCGGCGCAGAATAGCGGGGAGAGATATGACGTTTCTAATCGACACGGGTGCGTCCAAAAACTACATCAAGCCACACAGGTGCCTCAGAGGCGTCATCCCGGTCGATACCCCTTTCGTTGTTCACTCCATTCATGGATCCAACAACATTGCAAAAGAAATGCAAGTTGCCCATCCTCGGTTGCAACGCATTTTTTTCTTGCTCGATTCTTTGTCCACATTTGACGGAATCGTGGGCCTGGACCTGCTTAAACAAGTGGGTGCAGTCCTTTGCCTCAAGGAAGGCACGTTACAAGTCAATTCGACTTTAGAAAAATTACAATACCATGAGTGCACGAATGTCAATCACACTAAAAACAAAGAGATTGACGCACCACCTGCGGTGAAGGCAGATTTTCTGCGAGTTCTTCATCGAAACAACAAGGCATTTGCGGACTCTAACGAGGCGCTGCCTTATAACACGGCTGTGGTGGCCACAATCCGCACAGTTGATGATAACGTTGTCTATTCAAAACTTTACCCCTATCCTAGGGGTGTTGAGGACTTCGTTGCCGCAGAGGTCAGCGACCTTCTGAAAAACGGCATCATCAGAAAATCAAAATCACCCTATAACAATCCAGTTTGGGTGGTTGACAAGAAGGGCACAGACAGTTTGGGCAACAGAAATAAACGTCTAGTAATAGACTTTAGGAAGCTCAACTTAAAAACGGTTGCCGACAAGTACCCGATGCCGAGCATCGCAATGATACTGGCAAATCTGGGTAAAGCAAAATTTTTCACTACGCTCGACCTGAAGTCAGGTTACCACCAGATTACTCTGGCTGAGCAGGATCGTGAAAAAACAGCTTTTTCCATTAGCGGCGGGAAGTTTGAGTTCTGCCGACTCCCTTTGGTCTAAAAAATGCAGCAAGCATTTTTCAGAGGGCCATTGACGACGTTCTGCGAGAGCAGATCGGAAAATCCTGTTACGTCTACGTCGACGACGTGATTATCTTCTCGGAAAATGAGTCGGATCACGTTAGGCACGTAGACTGGGTTTTAAAGAGCTTGTTAGACGCAAATATGCGCGTGGCGCATGAGAAGTCACAGTTTTTTAAGGAAAGCGTTGAGTATCTGGGTTTTATAGTAACCAAAGATGGTGCAAAATCAGACCCAGAGAAGGTAAGGGCAATACAGGAGTACGCCGAGCCAACTACGGTGTTTGGCGTTAGGTCATTCTTGGGCTTAGCGAGTTATTACCGCTGTTTTATTAAGGATTTCGCGGCAATCGCGAAACCAGTTACCGACATTCTGAAAGGGGAAAACGGGCTAATCAGCAAATATAAGTCTAAAAAAGTGCCAGTCCAGTTTGATGAGGTTCAGCGCAACGCTTTCCAGAAATTAAGAAACATTTTGGCATCCGAGGACGTCATATTAATGTACCCGGACTATAAAAAGCCATTTGACCTAACTACGGACGCATCGGCTTTCGGGATAGGCGCCGTCTTATCGCAAAACGGCCGTCCCATAACAATGATTTCCAGGGCTTTAAAGGATCGAGAGGCTAACTACGCTACTAACGAGCGGGAGTTGCTCGCGATCGTGTGGGCGTTAGGGAAATTGAGACATTTTCTGTACGGGGTCAGGGAGATAAACATTTACACCGACCACCAGCCGCTTACGTTTTCGGTATCCGAAAACAACCCGAACGCAAAAATTAAGCGTTGGAAGGCGCGCATTGACGAGACGGGAGCAAAACTCTTTTACAAGCCTGGTAAAGAAAACCACGTAGCTGACGCACTCTCGCGTCAGAACGTGAATGCCCTTCAGGGCGACCGCGTTGATTCTGCGTCTGACGCGGCTACAGTCCACAGCGAGGCCTCCCTAACTTACACAATCGAATCGACCGATAAGCCATTAAACTGCTTTCGGAATCAGATTGTATTAGAGGAGGCGCGCTTCCCTTTAAAAAGAAGGTTTATAATTTTCGGCGAAAAGACGCGCCATTTAGTAAGCTTCACCGATAAAGACACCCTTATCGAGACACTTAAGCCACTCGTTAACCAAAATGTGGTTAATGCCATTCACTGTAGCCTTCCGGTCTTAGCCAGCTTCCAGCACGAGCTAGTGAAAGCTTTCCCCTCCACAAAGTTTTGGCACTGTAAAAATTTTGTGGCTGACGTGTTTAACATCAGTGACAGAATAGAGATCGTCACTAAAAAGAGCACAATCAGGCCCACAGGGCAGCGCAGGAGAATATTAAACAAGTTTTAAAAAGAGTATTTCTTCCCAAATATGACCAAACTAGTGAACGAGGTGGTTCTTAATTGTAGGATCTGTACTAAGGCAAAGTATGATAGGAATCCAAGGAGACAGGAACTTGGCCAGACGCCAATTCCCTCTCAGGTTGGAGAAATGTTACACATTGACATTTTCTCCACGGATAAAAAGTACTTCCTCACTTGCGTCGACAAGTTTTCAAAGTTCGCCGTGGTCCAACACATAGCGTCTCGATCGATAGAAGACACGAGACCGCCTCTGCTTGTATTAATGAACGTCTTCCCGTCGGCAAAACAGTTGTATTGTGACAATGAACTTGCGTTCAAGTCAGAGGCTATCAGGTCATTACTTTTGAATAACTACGGCGTAAGCGTCGTAAATTCCCCACCCTCCATAGCACGTCTAATGGGCAGGTGGAGCGGTTTCATAGCACCCTTTTGGAGATAGCCAGGTGCCTGAAGCTTCAAAGGGGAATAGTAGACACGGTTAACCTTATGTTACAGGCAACGATCGAGTATAATAGTTCTATTCACTCGGTCATCGGAAAAAAGCCGAAGGACGTCTTAACTAATCCTTCACCAGAATGCATCAGCGATGTTGAGCAAAAAAATATGCAGGGCCCAATCCAAACAAAATGCCAGGGAAAATGAAAAACGGCAGAATAGGGTATTTGAAGTAGGTGAGGAGGTATTAGTAAAGTCGAATCGCAGATTGGGCAATAAGCTGTCGCCACTATGTGTAGCGAAAAAGGTCGCAGCGGACTTGGGGACAACGGTCCTCATTGAGGGGAGGGTGGTCCATAAGGACAACCTCCGTTAGAATAAAAAAAATATATGAAAAACCTTTGATGGTACGAATTCCACTTATTACTTCGCATTTTAGGATTACGATTTACATACTTTTAACGGTGACAGTGACAACCGCACGAATTACGGACTACACGCACTCGGACTACGTACCGATAATGGACGGAGACATACTACTTTGGAACAGTTTTGGATACCTACGGCACACAACCAACCTTACGAATTACAAGACAATGACGGAAGAGACGCAGAAATTAACAGACATGTTTCCACATTCCCATATGAGGAAACTGTTAGACATTGACACCGGACATGTACTAGACATGTTGTCCGCTCTTGACGTGCACCATCGCAGGGTAAGAAGCCTTGACTTTTTAGGCACGGCCCTTAAGGTCGTGGCGGGCACTCCGGACGCAAACGACTTTAGGAATTTAGAGACGACGCAGACGCAACTGGTCACTGCAAACAATAGGCAAATTTCACTCAACTCAAAAATGCAGGAAAAAAATAAACCAATTAACCGAGACCGTAAATAAAATTCTCAAGTTCTCAAAAAATAAGCAGGCTGACACAGGTCACCTTTTCGAAACCCTTGCAACTCGCAATAGAATGCTAATAACGGAAATAGGAAATCTCATGCTTACATTGACATTAGAAAAAATTAACGTAATCAATCCAGCAATTATAGATCACTCGGATCTGATAAATATTCTCACTGACCAAGTCACAGGGACCCCAATCACTGACATTTTAAAAGTATCTAGCATTAAGGTAGAGCGTAAGGATAATATAATCAGTTTTGTAATCCAATTTCCTATCATAAGCAAGCAATGCAGAAAGGTGACGATTTTCCCAGTTGCCCACAACGGTAATGTTCTTCAGCTTCAGACAACCTGGTAGCCGATTGCGATGGCCAAATGCTGGCCGTAGCAAATTGCTCATTCACCGCCACGGCAACGTTCTGCAGGCAGTCCGAAACCAGCAGCTGCGCCAAGGTCTCCACTCAGGAGGCACGGCGCATTGCCAAACGCAGCCGAGCCATCTCGACCCCGTCACAGTAGTGGATGACGGCATCGTGATCATAAACGACCGCAGCGCCACACTTTCATACGACGACCATGCTGTCGTCAAGGTGAGCGGGACCAACCTCGTCGTTTTCAAGACGCGCGCCATCATTAATGGCACGCGGTATTTTAACCGCAACAGCGTGCAAAGCAGTTGCAGCCGCACCGCTACTTAACATCAGCGGCCATGACACGCTGCTTAGCCTACCTTGCATCCATCGGCTAAGTGAGGATAATCTCAACTACATCAGAGAGGTTAGAGAGAGCGTCACGAGCGGAAACAGATCAATGTTTTCTGCCATCATCTTGCTGTTAGTTTGTGCTACCGGCGCGGGACTTTATTGCTGTTATCGATCGGCGGTCAATCGCCGGAACGCTCGCCAAGTCTTGGAGGGTTTGAGTAACTTCAACGCGACCGAGGACGGTCGGTCTTTGAGAGGGGGAGTAGTTATCACGTAACGGCGTGAAAGAAACGCGCATGTGGCCGCTAAACCGTGGGAACGCTGTGTCAGCGAATTCCTGGTCAGCGGGCCGAATGCAGCCGCGCAGTCAAGTGCCGTTGCAACGGATGCAACATAACACCGCACACGCGCAGCTGAGGAGTTGGCGCTGGCAGCGCTGCTGACGACGAAGGCTAGCTTTAAGTTCTTTTCATTGTTTAGAGTTTAGTTTTTAATTTGTAACGAATGGAAGCGCAGCGTATCGCTCCTTCTAAGTTCTATAAACTCAAACATCTATTAACTTCAAGTTATGTTAATAAACTTTGTGGTCTTTGACCAGTGAATAATAATTCATTTAATCGCGTTTTTACTAATTTATACATAGATATATAAATATAGACTAAACATATATATATAATCGAGAGAAGAAATGACTCTGCAGAACAAACCCGAGACCGGTCCTGACAACACGGCGAATTCAGATGCCGTCTCACTCTGACAAAGGATGTCAGCGTATAGAGACGTGTCTAACCTCAGGGCAAAGAACCGTTAGTGTGTGAGCGGTGCGATCGCTTGGTATAGTGATCACTGTCATACTAACAGCAGGCGTGAATAACAGCGAGTATTAACCGCTGTTGCTAAGGGCAATTTAGCATCACGCCACCTTTGCCCTTGAAATGACTTTGGCGACGACAGGCCCCGCACCAGCGAGATGGCAGCGGGTATAAAAGGAGCCAGCAGCAGACCATTAGGGGTCGGAAAATAAAGAGTGAAACACGCGAGTCTACGTTACGGTCGGTCAATAAACACATCAGGACATTCGAGAAGGCGATAAATAACGATCCTGTGCATCATTAAGAATAAAATAAGACTAAAGCAACACATTGTGAAAATATTCTAAGTGCGGTTACAACCTGTTCGAAGTAAACGCTATCTATACTTGTTCCGCGGACAACCTGAGTGAGACAGATGCTTGCTACCATTGTGCCGAACTAGAGAACCTGGCGTAGGACAGGTGAAGCACACTTACACCAGAGAGTAGGAGTACTATTGGTAGCTTCTTGCGGAGTCAAGAAAGCCAATAGCGTGTCCTGGCGAACAACTGGTGTAGTGAGCAATAAACCTAGTCAAGTAGGCGAGTCTAGTTTCGACCGTGGTTGGCAGGCTGACATATCACCAGCAGTCCAAAGACAAGGATACATAGTGTGGACCCTAGAGCAGCGCGGGCTGAACTAGATATAAGACACCTCTGTACCACCAACTCAAAGAACAGTGCAAATTAAACATATTATAATTCGAAACACCCGGCGTTATTATTTGTCGCAGCGCCACAAATACAAATTTGTTGGCACGTACCCTCAAAACCGCGAGAGCTAGTCCAGCTTTTATTCGGGACAACCGAAGGTTCGTTACAACCATTCTTTTTAGTGCACTAGATTCATACACTTGCGAATCATGGCAACGACCTGGGCAGCCCACACTGACATACATAAATCTATATCGGTGGTCAACCAAAGCAAATAAAATTGTCGAGTACCATCCCTTGTAATTATGGTAGTCGACAGCCTCATTCGCAGTGGGATGAATTTCTGGCTTCCATCTACAAATAAAATTATGATATTGTTGTGCTTGGTTACAAATAAACAAAACTCACCAATAGCCCCAAAACATTGCGGAAATCCATGCTTTTCAAACCCTTTCACGCATTCTTCCACCTTTGCCTGAGTTATGAACTCACGCGGGAGGAACTCCGCTTTAAGCTCATTGTATAGCTCGTGGCAGAACTCATGGAGTATCTTTCTTACCATTGATGGGGATACTCCAAAGAGCCTGCTCACGACGCGGTACTCCGCTGAAGAGCCAAGTGCGTAAAGGGCTATGGCTATGCGCTTCTCAAGTTTTGGGTATAAAAAGGCAGGCAGAAGGGGTAGGCGTGACATTCAAATTTGCGATGCATATCTGTGGCGGATGGCACCTTCGATCTCCCTATCAAGTTTGGAGACTCTAGCGCAAAAACTGAGAAAGATATTGAGGAGGGCGGTATAAGTGGGCGTGGCACACAATATTGCATATTTGTAACGGATGTCACTAACAATGTTTCCAAGTTTGGTGACTCTAGCGCAAAATCAGGGAAAGATATACAAATTTCAGATTTTACGAGGTGGGTAGAAAAGGTGGGCGTGGCATATAAAACTTTGATGTAGATCGGTTACGGATGTCATTAATAATGTTTCTTCCAAATTTAATGACTCTAGCCCAAAAACTGAAAAAGATATAGAGCAGTGGTGCCCAAACGATGCTTACGACGGAGCAAGTTTCAATACATTTAAAAGAAAACACCAATACTAGTGAAGAAATTTTTTTTTATTTCAATGGATACACTGAACAAAATAGGGTGATACATTTTTATAATAAAGACAATAAAGATAATACAATTTCTTCAAGTGGATGCGCGTCACCAAAGCAACAACAAAATGTTCATGAAATTTTATGACCCAACAACAACCACATGCAAGTCCCGTTACCTTGCTCAAATGCAGATGACGAATAGAGATAAGAAAACGAAAGTGAAAAATTGTTTTTGGAATTAGCATTGGCGCATGCCGACAGCCGTGTACATATACGCATTTGCTCGCCTATGCTTCGGAGCCAATTACAAAAACAAAGGAGCCACGAGAGCAATGGGCCTGGGCACCTCTGGCATCCAAAGTTTTAATGCATATCTTTGTAAGACTTCAGCATCTACCTTCCTATCAAATTTCGTGAGTATAGCTTTAAAACTGTGGGAAATACAGTCATTATCGATTATAACTGAAGGGGGGCTGGGGCGGAAGAGGTGGGCGTGGCATCCAAACTTTCGATGCAGTTTTTGAGGAATGTCATCGGCTATCTTGCCCACAAATTTGGTGACTCTAGCTGCTAAAATGTGATATATATATATCTTAATATATATAAATCTCGTGTCACGATGTTTGTCTAAAAACTCCTCCTAAACCACTTAACCGATTTTAATAAAATTCGCACACCATGTGCAGTTCGATCCAACTTGAAAGATAAGGTGGTTTAAGTCTCAAATTATTGTCGCAATTTTAATTTATTGCTAATTATTTGTCTGACAGTCCTAGAGCTGTGTTTTGCAAAATCTTAGTAGGCTACATTTAAAATTCAGTAGGAAAATAATTCTATTCAACGTATAAATGAAATTATTTAGTTATCCGGCGCGCGTTGCTTCGCCAACAACTAAAATAAATAAAAAAAATGTTTAAAAAACAAAAAAGTTTAGCTTCTGAATCAAAACAGTTTTTTTTACTGTTTAAAATCGTACATTTTTAAAATGCCTGCAATACGCAGAGGAGCTAACCTCAACAACGCGATCAGCAATGGGACACGACGCAAACGTGTTGAAAGAGCTCAGCAATTACCATACCAAATCGAAACAAGAAATGCAGCTCAAAGAATCAGGACTGCACAAAGTCGTGCACAAGAATCTCAAGAACAGCGTGACGCACGTCTGCAACAGAATATTACGAGACAAAGAGCGGCACGAGAACGAAACATAGATACAGTACGAGTACTAGATCGACAAAGGCAACGGATCAGCCGCTCATTAACACGTGCATCATTCGTTCGGCTTGCCTTTGAATATGCACCAGATATTAACTACTCAGCGCATTCAAAAATTGCTATCGGTGGAATGGATAAAGTATGTCAATATTGTCAGGCATTGAAATTTCGGAATGAAGCAGCCGGCATGTGCTGCGCATCAGGAAAAGTTGTGCTGTCACCTCTACCTGCTCCGCCGGAGCCTTTTTTATCCCTTCTTACTGGCAATTCAGATGACTCCAAATTATTTTTGCGTAAGATACGCAAATTTAATTCTTGCTTCCAAATGACGTCATTTGGAGCAACGAAAATTTGTGATCGTGCATCCGATGGACGTAATTTTGAAACTACATTCAAAATTCAACATTTTCGTCTTTGTTCGTAAATAATTTCATTGTACTAAAGGGATATAGTAGTAAAATTTTTTGCCCCGGCTATAAAATACGTAGAATCAAAACTATTCAACGTTACAAATCTTTTTGACAGGAAGAAGTCGGGTCCGCCGCTGCAACGCGTGGCTGAGTTAGCTAGTATATATATATGTTTCATCGTTATTAACACCGAGGTATCGATTTGTTATCGATTTCCCAGGCCCCTGAGGTCGTAGAGCCAAATTTAACACTTTTTCTGACAAAGGTATGTACCAAGATGTTCGCAAAGTTGCAAAGCTCTAGCTTTAAGGGTGTTGAAAAAAGTTGCGTTCAAACGGACGGGCGGGCGGACGGACGGACAGACACCTTGACGGACATTGCATAAGCCCAATATAATACCTTTGGTATCAAAATATAATGACGCGTCTGATTCTCAACCTCAATGGTGGCGTGAAAAAGAGAATATTAAATACTTTGCTAAACTGTTGTTAAACATTAACTAGTTTTTTTATTTTATATATATTGCTAAAATTTTGTACAAACTATTGGCGCAGCGAAGCAAGCGGGGCCCTTACTAGTATTTTATATTTTAGAATTTTCAGAGACCAAAATGACCAAACTTCAAACTAAAAAATTTACGGTTTTTCTTAGCCGATTTTGATCAATTTTTTTTAAATGCTCATTATTTTGCCCGAAGCCTAAGAAATCGTTTTCACAATTTTGAAATTCAAGATTTTTTGTTATCGATCACATGTGTATTTTGGAAACCAGCTGCGTTATCGATAATTTGAAGCAAACTTGTACTGCGCAAGGCTTAGGAGAGTTTAAGTTTTAAGTTTGAATTCTCTAGCTCATATAGTCTCTAAGATCGGCGCGTTCATACAGACAGACGGAAGGACGGACAGACAGACATGGCTAGATGGACTCGGCTGTTGATGCTGATCAAGAGTATATATACTTTATGGGGTCGGAGATGCTTCCTTCTGTCTGTTACATACATTTGCACAAAACCATTATATCCTTATTTACCCATTTTATGGGTTAAGAGTATAAAAAGGGCAACTTTGGGGAATGCGCCAAATATTATGCCATGATATTTGACAGAACACAGGACATTTCTCACAAGAACCAAACAAGCCAAGTATTGATGTATGTAGTAGAAAATCAAGAAGTTCAAGTGGTTATATCATTAATAGACTTTATTGAAAGCTATGATAAAACCGCAGAAGGGATTTCAAAAATGATTTTGGACAAGTTTGAAGCTGATGGCTTAGATATTTTAAACTGTTGAGTCCAGGCGTATGACAATGCTGCTCTTATGGCTGGAAAACATTCAGGTGTTCAGCAAAGAATCAAAGAAATAAATCCTTAAACCGTTTTTGTTCCATGCTCAAACCATTTCTTAAACCTGGCCTGTTTTCACGCCGCGTCAGTTAAGCCTGGTGCAGTAACCTTTTTTGGTACCTTGAAACGTTGCTATGCATTTTTTGCCGTGTCTACGCATCGCTGGATTATTTTGATATATAATATATGATACCCAGTAAAGGCGTAAACTTGACGTACGAAAACGCAATACGGCGAAAACTTTTCGAATCGTTAGACAAAATCATCGCCGTTTTGGCAATTGCAAGACTTGCGAGCAAATGTGCTTACCTTTCTCCTTCTATCTTGCTGGATTCTTAAGAAACCAAGTGGCTAAGTTTAGTGCATTCAGCATGCAACATTCTTGACGAAGTTAGTGTTGAGGAACTTCAGACAGAGTGCTTACGTCTTCGAGCCTTCGTAGCTGCCGCAGGAAACAGCGATCAAATAAAAAACGAGGACCCGCTTGCCTTACTTAACTTCATATTAAGCTCGAAATTAGAAGATTCAGTTTCTAATTTAATTGTGATGCTCAAAATTTTTCTCATGATTGCTATAAGCAATGCAGCTGTGAGAGGAGCTTTTCAAAATTAAAATTAATAAACAACTACCTAAGATCGACCCTGACTACATTTAAGCTAACAAATCTTAGTATATTATCAAATGAGGAAGAAATATGTGATTCCTTAAATATAGATTTCATTATTAAGGAGTTTTCAATGCTCAAAATAAGAAAAATTAGATTTTAATATTAAACAGAGTTGAAAATTAATAATGATGGACAATTGTTTTGGGCCTTAACAAGCGCCTTAATATCATTAAGTTTCTTGGTGTTTTGTCGGGGGGCGCTGCACTTTTAGTTATATTTGAAGTTGTTGAATTAAATACACGTTTCGCGCTTAGGTTATATATTTAAAACTGTAACTTTATTAGACGGAATAAAATTATGATCAGGCGTGGTACACTTGTAAGTTTGAACTAATTTAAATGCGCTTATGTTAATAGCCGCTAGGCTGTAAAGGGCTGCCATCGGCTAGCGAGCTTGGCTTGTGGTGAGTTTCAAGCGATGGCAGTGCTGATCATCTGGAGTTATTTTATACCCGCTGTTTGGCATAAACATACTCCCCCCCTTTGCCAGGAGTGCAAGAATATGGAGGAAGGGGGATCGGAGACGATGCTGGGCTGAAAATTATGCCGGGCATGATCCCGACAACATCCAGCCGAACACATCAAGAACACTCGTTTTGGTCGGACCCATGCCTTGTCCGAAGGAATTATGTTGGAAAAAATGGCCTGGACACTAGTTGGGATCGCCTTTACGGGGGTCATCACCGACACATCCTCTTCCACTTTGAGCACCAACTCTCGCGTAAAGGACGAAGTCTTATTGTGGAGGAAAACCGTGCAGGCCTCATCCGCACCAACGCTGATGACGGATAGGCCGAGACCCTTTGCCAAGGATGCGTTGATGCGGCTTATTGGACCAGCTCGAACGATTTCACACCGTTGTTAAGGTGCACGGAGACGGTCGGTAACACAGCTATGCGCTGCAGTTCCAACAGGGACGGCAGCGATGTTAACATCGCCGGCTGCGCCTCTGGGGAGGGAGACGCTGACCGCTTCCGGGCCACCTTCAGACATTGTTGCACCGATGGAGAGCTGCCTGGCTTGGGATCGGGGGTAGGCGACGCTGACCGCCTTCGTGCAGGATTACTAGTATTTTATATTTTAGAATTTTCAGAGACCAAAATGACCAAACTTCAAACTAAAAAATTTACGGTTTTTCTTAGCCGATTCTGATCAATTTTTTTTAAATGCTCATTATTTTGCCCGAAGCCTAAGAAATCGTTTTCATAATTTTGAAATTCAAGATTTTTTGTTATCGATCACATGTGTATTTTGGAAACCAGCTGCGTTATCGATAATTTGAAGCAAACTTGTACTGCGCAAGGCTTAGGAGAGTTTAAGTTTTAAGTTTGAATTCTCTAGCTCATATAGTCTCTGAGATCGGCGCGTTCATACAGACAGACGGAAGGACGGACAGACAGACATGGCTAGATGGACTCGGCTGTTGATGCTGATCAAGAGTATATATACTTTATGGGGTCGGAGATGCTTCCTTCTGTCTGTTACATACATTTGCACAAAACCATTATATCCTTATTTACCCATTTTATGGGTTAAGAGTATAAAAAGGGCAACTTTGGGAAATGCGCCAAATATTATGCCATGATATTTGACAGAACACCGGACATTTCTCACAAGAACCAAACAAGCCAAGTATTGATGTATGTAGTAGAAAATCAAGAAGTTCAAGTGGTTATATCATTAATAGACTTTATTGAAAGCTATGATAAAACCGCAGAAGGGATTTCAAAAATGATTTTGGACAAGTTTGAAGCTGATGGCTTAGATATTTTAAACTGTTGAGTCCAGGCGTATGACAATGCTGCTCTTATGGCTGGAAAACATTCAGGTGTTCAGCAAAGAATCAAAGAAATAAATCCTAAAACCGTTTTTGTTCCATGCTCAAACCATTTCTTAAACCTGGCCTGTTTTCACGCCGCGTCAGTTAAGCCTGGTGCAGTAACCTTTTTTGGTACCTTGAAACGTTGCTATGCATTTTTTGCCGTGTCTACGCATCGCTGGATTATTTTGATATATAATATATGATACCCAGTAAAGGCGTAAACTTGACGTACGAAAACGCAATACGGCGAAAACTTTTCGAATCGTTAGACAAAATCATCGCAGAAATAAGAAAAAAGTTTTGGCAATTGCAAGACTTGCGAGCAAATGTGCTTACCTTTCTCCTTCTATCTTGCTGGATTCTTAAGAAACCAAGTGGCTAAGTTTAGTGCATTCAGCATGCAACATTCTTGACGAAGTTAGTGTTGAGGAACTTCAGACAGAGTGCTTACGTCTTCGAGCCTTCGTAGCTGCCGCAGGAAACAGCGATCAAATAAAAAACGAGGACCCGCTTGCCTTACTTAACTTCATATTAAGCTCGAAATTAGAAGATTCAGTTTCTAATTTAATTGTGATGCTCAAAATTTTTCTCATGATTGCTATAAGCAATGCAGCTGTGAGAGGAGCTTTTCAAAATTAAAATTAATAAACAACTACCTAAGATCGACCCTGACTACATTTAAGCTGACAAATCTTAGTATATTTTCAAATGAGGAAGAAATATGTGATTCCTTAAATATAGATTTCATTATTAAGGAGTTTTCAATGCTCAAAATAAGAAAAATTGGATTTTAATATTAAACAGAGTTGAAAATTAATAATGATGGACAATTGTTTTGGGCCTTAACAAGCGCCTTAATATCATTAAGTTTCTTGGTGTTTTGTCGGGGGGCGCTGCACTTTTAGTTATATTTGAAGTTGTTGAATTAAATACACGTTTCGCGCTTAGGTTATATATTTAAAACTGTAACTTTATTAGACGGAATAAAATTATGATCAGGCGTGGTACACTTGTAAGTTTGAACTAATTTAAATGCGCTTATGTTAATAGCCGCTAGGCTGTTAAGGGCTGCCATCGGCTAGCGAGCTTGGCTTGTGGTGAGTTTCAAGCGATGGCAGTGCTGATCATCTGGAGTTATTTTATACCCGCTGTTTGGCATAAACATACTCCCCCCCCTTTGCCAGGAGTGCAAGAATATGGAGGAAGGGGGATCGGAGACGATGCTGGGCTGAAAATTATGCCGGGCATGATCCCGACAACATCCAGCCGAATACATCAAGAACACTCGTTTGGGTCGGACCCATGCCTTGTCCGAAGGAATTATGTTGGAAAAAAAGGCCTGGACACTAGTTGGGATCGCCTTTACGGGGGTCATCACCGACACATCCTCTTCCACTTTGAGCACCAACTCTCGCGTAAAGGACGAAGTCTTATTGTGGAGGAAAGCCGTGCAGGCCTCATCCGCACCAACGCTGATGACGGATAGGCCGAGACCCTTTGCCAAGGATGCGTTGATGCGGCTTATTGGACCAGCTCGAACGATTTCACACCGTTGTTAAGGTGCACGGAGACGGTCGGTAACACAGCTATGCGCTGCAGTTCCAACAGGGACGGCAGCGATGTTAACATCGCCGGCTGCGCCTCTGGGGAGGGAGACGCTGACCGCTTCCGGGCCACCTTCAGACATTGTTGCACCGATGGAGAGCTGCCTGGCTTGGGATCGGGGGTAGGCGACGCTGACCGCCTTCGTGCCACCACCAGACGCTGTTGCACGGACGCCAACTTGACTGGCTTTGACGTAGATGGCCGGAAGGTCTCGCTCAAATGGAGCAGGGTGTGGTGATCCTCACCACATTTACGGCACTTGTCCTTGTTCAGACAGGTGTCCCCCGAATGCTGGTGTGCCAGACAATTGGGGCAGTACTTATTAATAAGCACTGCCCGGAGTCGCTTATCGACCGATAAGCGCAGAAAACGCGAACACTTTCGCAACCGATGGATGCCGCTGCAGACGCGGCAGCGAAATGATTGTGTTCCGCGTGCCCGACGCTCCTCCAACGCTTGTGCCTTCCGTGGTGCCATGCTGTGGAAAGAGAGAAGGAAAAAAAACGAAATATATTTGGAGTTTACATTCTGCACATGGCATCCAATTCGGGAGTACGTGGATGCTCACGTTGGGAGTTTGGAACGGAGGTGTCCACAGGAAGTAGGAGTAGTTTAGCTACAAGGCGTTTTAACACCCCTTGGCTGGTGCGTACATCGACCACTCTGACTTTACTATCCTGGCCGGGATAGGCCTTTAGGATGCGTCCTAGACGCCATGCCTTTCTTGGAAGATTGTCTTCTTTTACAATGACCATATCGTTAAGTTGAAGATCGCGTGGAAATTGCCACTTGTTGCGTTTGAGGAGTTCTTTCAAGTACCTACTCTTCTCTCAGCACTTGCAAAACTGTTGGCTTAGGGCCTTCAAGCGTTGCCATCGATTAATAATGGAAGATGCCGTTTCATTAATTTCTGGCTCGGATATAGAGAGAAGAGGCCCGCCTGTCAGGAAGTGGCCCGGCGTGAGGGCGAGAAGATCGCTTGTATCTTCTGACATGGGCGAAATAGGTCTTGAGTTAAGACACGCTTCAACCTTAGACAGCAGAGTGGAAAACTCCTCGAATGTATACTTTGTTGAAGAAGTGGATTTGTAAAATAGGGTCTTGGAGCTTTTAACACCCGCCACCCAGAGACCACCCATGTGCGGCGCACTTGGTGGATTAAAATGCCACGATAGGCCAGTATGGCTGTACTTAGCCAAGATTGCATCTTTGGCAACTTCTGCGCATTTCTTTGAGAGCGTTCTCAAAGCTCCGACAAAGGTTTTCCCATTGTCGGAATACAGATGCAGAGGACAGCCCCGGCGGGACGCGAATCTCGAGAAGGCAGCTAGAAACTTCTCTGAAGTGAGATCACTAGTGGCTTCGAGATGGATCGCTCTCGTGCAGAAACACACAAAGATGCACACATACCCCTTAGTGATCAGACAGGCTCTGCCAGTATAATTCTTGATCACAAAGGGGCCCACGAAACCTATGCCTGTGTGGGTGAATAGCCTGGAAAATGTGGCTCTTTCGACGGGCAAGTCTCCCATAAGCTGCGTTTGGAGGTTTATGGATTATACAGACCTTACCGGAGCTGATCATGGATTTGACCAGTGTCCTGAGCTTGGGTATCCAGTATTTGCAGCGGATAAGGCGCATCGTGGATTGGTTCCCACCATGAAGGGAAATGAGGCGAAAGGCGTGAAAATCTACACTCATATGGAAGGAGGATGGGATGACGCTCGTCATAGGTCAGTGCTTCGGATTGGCTTAGTCGGCCACATGCTCTCATGATGGATTCAGATTGTTTGTGCTGCTTGATCGTGGTATCTGCTTCTTTCGAAGAAGAGCGCAATACTCTTGGGACTTCACAGTTTGCTGTGTGTGGATAATGAGCTTTTCTTGGGATTCGGTAAGCTCTTTGCTGCTGAACTCAATTGGGTAGTGAACCCCTCTTCCCTTACTGCGCTGAAGGAACCTCAGTACGTAGGCAGTAACTCGGATAGCTTTGGGAAAGGTAGAAAAACGGCAGTGACAAGGAAAACGGAAACGCCTTGGTGGCTTTCAACACGAGCGTATATAGCAGCACCATAAGCGCGTTGAGACGCGTCGCAAAAACCGTGAAACTCTATAGTGGATTGCGGATCCATGGATCCATCTAGGAATACGAATTTTACGCAAAGCAGGATAGGTCAATAGGAAATCCTACCATTTTAGGAGTAGATCCTTTGGCAGTGCTTCATCCCAACTGAGGTTGTGAAGCCAAATCTCTTGTATAAAGATCGAACAGTTTCGCTGTTTGAGAAAGGACTTTCCGCTTGGTATAGGTCTCGTTTGACGGCAGTGGAGCTGGAGTGGAAAAGAAGTCGTCAGTGGTGGCTTGCCAGCGGATACCTAGAGTCTTGGCCGTACTCGCATCATCGATCTCCAAGAAATCTTTGCGCAGTAGGTGATCTTTTGGGATGTCCCTAAGCACTTCTTTCGAGTTGGATGTCCATTTTCGAAGAGGAAAACCGGCACTTTCAAGAGCGGAACGTTGATCTGAAATGGCTGCCACGGCTTGTCGCTTGGAATGTGCCCCAGCCAGGACGTCATCGACATACATGAACTTGCTGATGATGTTGCTGGCGAGTGGATAGTCATTCTTGACATCTTTAGCGAGTTGCTTTAGGACCCGAATGGCTAAGAAGGGGGCACAATTCACACCAAACGTGACTGTTTTAAGTTCGTAGTCACAAAGATCCTCATACACATCGCGAAAGAGAATCCGTTGGAAAGGTGAATGCTTTGGATGGACCAGGATTTTCCGATACATTTTGGTTATGTCGGCATTGAAAACGAATTGAAAGAAGTGCCATTTAAGGATTTGAACGGTCAAGTCGGATTGCAGGATGGGCCCCGGATGAACGATATCATTCAGGCTGCGACCGTTCGACAAAGGATTGGAGGCGTTAAACACGACACAGACCTTGGTCGTGGTGCTGTAGGGTTTTAAAACAGCATGGTGTGGCAAATAGAAGTTATAGCCATGGTCATTTGGAGGGACTTGCTCCATGTGACCTAAGTCCAGATACTCTTGGATTACTGAGTCATACTGGGCTTTGAGGGAAGTGTCTCTCTTGAGACGGCTCTCATTTCTCAGGAATTGAGCGAGCGCCATGGATCTTAAGTGGCCTAACGCACTGTGGTTCTCATCGCGACATGGAAACATGACTACATATCTGCCGTTCTCATTCCTTGTGGTTGTTTCGGCGAAATTCTTCTCACAAAAGGAATCGGACTCTTTAACCGGCTTAGCTGGCAAATCCTCCACCTCCCAAAACTTTGTGAGAAGCTGCTCTAAACGCGCTTCTGCCTGAGCAGGAATGCGTGTGGAAAAAAAAAGAGATGGAGTTGGATGGGGGCTTAGAGATCGGGCCGGTGAGGATATAGCCAAAGACCGTCTCTTGTCCCAGTAGACTACCACAAACATTAGGCCTGGAGCCACCCAAAAGAATGGCCTTCCGTCCTATCCGCCCCTAGGAGCAAATCTATTTGCGAACTTTGGAAAAAAGTCAGATCTGCCAATTGGAAGTTTGGTAGATCCTTAAATACACTTTGAGGAATGGTGTATGAGGGTAAGTTCCCGGACAATGATGGAAGAACATATGCCGAAGTTTCAATATGAAGCATCGGCCTAACTGGAGAGCCAATGAGGAAATGACACAACTTTCGTGGTTAGGCTGCAACCGCTTGATGCAGCCCTGAAACGTTGACCTGGACTTGCTGGAATAGCAATTTGATTTTATCAAACAGCCGCTTGGAAATGAAGGAGGCTTCAGAACCTGAGTCGATAAGTGCTGTGAATTTCGTGCCTTGGTGAAGCACGTTAACGAGGGCGGTACTTAAGAGCACACCTCTTGTATCAATTGCAAAATAATTCTGAACGCTAGGTTGGTGTGAAGTGGACTGTATTTGATCTGGAGAGTCCAAAATACTTTGCGCTTTAGGAACTGATGCAGTGGTAACTGCGGAGGGGCCACCTTTGTGAAGGAGTGTATTATGGCGGCCCTTGCACGTGAAACAGTTGTGAGCACTGGTGCAATCTTTTAGTTGGTGGTTTTTGGAGAAGCAATTCCAACATTGACGCTGCTTAACGAGATAAGCCCTGTCAGAAACTGACATCTGAAGGAATTTAGGACATAACCGGATAGGATGGTTTTCCTTTGAGCACACATTGCACGCTTTCGGTTTGGAAGTAACCTTGGCTTCAAAGGTCTGAACGTTCCGGAAAGCTGATTGGGGCTTGGACGGCCTCGGATAGGTTTGAATGCTGGAGCTTGGCCTTATATCCTCAATCGCTTCAAGCGTCCGGTAACGCTCGCTCAGAAAACTGTTTAAGTCCTCCCATTTGGGAATGGCAGACAATGTCCCCCTCGGCAATTTGGAAGAGCACAAAAAAACTAGGAGGCAATCCCAATTACGATAGATTGAGACATTGAGATCGCATAGGTTTATTTGTGATTTGTCAGGCGGAGTCAAAACCCTCATGGGTGAGCGGGGACTTGGCGACAATTGCCTTAGCCTCACCTCCAGTTTTGGAGTTGAGGTGGAATAATTTCTCGACTGGAGTTAGTCGAGGGTTGCAATATAGATAGCTGTGAAAAGATCTCGGAAAGTTGGCCATTTTAGGTAATCTCCAAAGAACACCTCAGTATCTACAGGTGGGAGACTACAGCCACGGGATACAGGGACCACTGGAACTGCGGGTTGCCTATTAATCGAATTAAGCCCTTCGATTTGTTCGCTTAACTGTGCCGAACAACGTTCATAAATGGAGTAGCAATGGTCGTATTTGGATTCTAACGACGCGATATCGCTACTCCCACTCCCTTGGCTGAGCGTCCTTGCACAGATCTCGTACTAATTTTCTATTTTTTCCTATAGACCCTTTATGTGTTCGCGGCGGACTTGGAGCATGTAAAGAGAAGGTTTAGTCGCTGACGGACTAGTTATCCTAGCTTCGAATTGACTGAGCTTGTCAGAGACTGCAATGAATTCAGCCAGTGCCATATTGGACTCGGAATGGAGTTTGGTTACGGCTCGCGTGACTACTCGCTATGTGCTTGAAGTGGAAACTTTTTTGACTGGAAAGCGTGGTGACGAAAGCGAACTTCTTCACTCTTTATGGACGGAACAGTTACTTTCGGCGTAAGAGAACTTTAGGATTTCTTAACTGGAAAACTTGACGAAGGAAGCGACTCTCTCTTAGCGGACGGCGTAAGAAACCTGGAGGTTTTCTTAACTGGAAAACTTGACGAAGGAAGCTACTCTCTCTTAGCGGACGGAACAGTTAATTTTTTTTGGAACCTTATCCCCTTTGTTTGACCCTGTTGACATAATCCGTTCTCACGGATTCGGAAATATCACTATTTTGTAGTGGGGGTCAAATTGGAAGAATAGAACGCACTGGAATATGGGCCAGAGAAACAGATTACTGACTTTTTTTTAAAAGGCTATTTAAAAAGTCGGAACAAATGGAATTCGGTCGAGAAGAATTTGTAAAAGAATAGTTACAAATTCAAAACCCGATGCTGAACGACGAATGATTTATAAAAGGATATTTATAAATTGCGCAAAATCGAAACGAATGGAATTGGGTCAAGAACATTTGTTAAAGACTATTTACAAACTCGAAACCCGATCCTGAATGGACAAATCTATATGTATAGAAGAGTTTGTCCTGATTGTTGAGAGACCCACAGCCTACACGAAAAGAGCTAGAAGGCTAAAGCTTTCACAAAATAATTCATTCAGGCAGAAAGTGAGCACAAAGAAAGGGTTTTTAATTTGGACCACTCCTTCGAGTACCTACCATACAAATTACCTGAATATGTCGTGACGCACTTGCTGATAATTGAAAAAAAAAAATACAGTGTTTATGTCTCCGTTTTTCTCTTTTCTTTTTTGTGCCTTTGACAATTGATTTACGACCCATGTAGCGTTTGTTGTTGTTGTGAGTGTTATTGTTGGGATCGCAATGCAACCTTTTGTTTGTATCATTGATTTAAAACAAATCAATCAAAACATAGCTTGGTGCGTCTAGAAAAGTATTGCTCACCAGAATATGTTACGGGGGTGGTTTTATCTACATACTTGCTAATTATCAAACAATACTTAACACACAAACACAAAAACCTATTGCCATTGTTGTTTTGATATAATTTTCGAGCTGACATTTTTAACTTTGGTTGGTGTTGCAAATGCACGTATGTACATATGTACATACATGTATATACGTACATTTTTCATTCTTTTGTACATCTATATATATAAAATAGTTTGTCCTGACTGACTGACTGATTGTTGAGAGGCCCACAGCCTAAACGATAAGAGATAGAAGGCTGAAAATTTCACAAAATATTCCATTCAGGTAGAAAGTGAGCACTAAAAAAGAATTTTAATTTTTACCATTTCTTCGAGTACCTCCCACACAAATCAATTTTTTGCATTAATCACTTTACCTCATTCCACCACTCTGGCGCCTCATTGTCGCACAAGCTGTGAGTTTTAACGCCACCGAGCTTACAAAAACAAAACACATGACCCACTCCACTACTGCCGTCTGCGCACAAGCTATTGCGGCCGAGTTTACAAAAACAAAACACATGTGCTGTGTATGTGTCTTCGTTATTCTCTTTTCTTCTTTGTGCCTTTGACAATTGATTTACGACCCAAGTAGCGTTTGTTGTTGTTGTAAGTGTTGTTGTTGGGATCGCAATGCTTCTTTTTGTTGGTATCATTGATTTAAAACAAATCAATTCAAACATAACTTTGTGCGCCTAGAAGAGTTTTGCACACCAGAATATGTTACGGGGGTGGTTTTATCTACATACTTGCTAATTATCAATTCAAACAAAACTTAACACACAAACACAAATACCTATTGCCATTGTTGTTTTGATCTAACTTTCATTATTTAGTACATACATATATATTAACAACAAGTAAAAACGTTGCAGTCGGACACAACCGTCTGCGATATACTTTGATACCAGTTTACAAAGCTGTGTTAAGGATTCTGTGTGCAAATAGTAATATATGGGGGTTTTAGGTGTAAATATTAGACAGAAGGGGTGGGCGTGTTCTCCAAATTTGTGATGCATATCTGTTGCGGATGGCACCTTCTATCCCCCTATTAAGTTGGGAGACTAACGAAAAAACTGAGAAAGATATAGAGGTTGGCGGTATTAGTGGGCGTTGCATCCAAAACTTTGATGCAAATCTGTTACGGATGTCACTAACAATGTTCCCACCAAATTTGGTGACTTTAGCGCAAAAACTGAGAGAAGTATAGAGTTTTCAGATTTAAGAAGGTGGGCGGCAGAGGTGGGCGTGGCATCCAAAACTTTGATGCAGATCTGGTATGGATGTATGCCCATAAAATTTGGTGGCTTTAGCTTAAAAACTGGCGAAGATACATGCATTTCGGTTTTTTTTTTAGGGCGTTGGGCCATGGCCCGTTGTTTGGGGGCGTGGCATCCAAAATTTTGAAGCACATCTGTGTCAGATGTCAGCATCTAACTTCCTACAAAAATTGGTGGCTATAGCTTCAAAACTGTACAAGACACAAGCATTTTTGTTTATAATTGAAGGGGGGCTGGTGACGGAAGAGGTGGCTGTGGCATCCAATCTTTTGATGCATTTTTTTGGGGAATGTCACCAGCTATCTTGCCCCCAAATTTGGTAATTCTAGCTGCTCAAATGTGGGATATATAAGTGTTTTATGGATTTGCACATCGAGGTGTATCGATTTGTTATCGATTTCCCAGGCCCCCTGAGGTCGTAGAGCCCTAAATTTAACACTTTGTCGGACGGAGAAATGTACCACGATATTTGCAAAGTTGCAAGGCTCTACAGATAGACGGACGGACAGACACCATGACGGACATTGCACAAACCCGATATAATATGAAACCTTTGGTATCAAAGTATAAAAATGCAAGTGCAAATATTGGTTAATGCACGCATACATTGTTGTATCTGTAGCAAGCTAAAAGAAAGCAATTAACATGTTCTCCAAATATAAACAGTGCAAAAACAAGCACACTTACAAATAGGACCTTAAGAAATGTAATCTACATCTACATAAATACACATGCTGGGAGTTTGACCGCGAGCGAGTTTACAAAAACAAAACACATGAGTTTTTTTCTTTTCTTTGCGCTTTTGACAATTGATTAACGACCAAACGCTACTTTGTTGTTGTTGTGGGTGTTGTTGTTGGGCTCGCAATTATTCTTTTTGTTGGTTTCATTGATTTAAACTAAACCAATTAAAACATAACTTGGTGCGTCTAGAAGAGTTTTCCACACCAGAATATGTTACTGGGGTGGTTTTACCAACATACTTTCTAATTATCAAATTCAAACAAAACGTAACACACAAACTCAAATACCTATTGCCATTGTTTTTGTTGTTGTTTGATATAATTTTCCAGCTGACATTGGAAACTTTGGATGCTGTTGCAAATGAACGTATGTACATATGTACATACATACACATGTATGTACGTACATGTTTCATTGTTTTGTTCATACAAATATATTAACAATAAATGCAAGTGCAAATATAGGTTAATGAATGTACATTGTTGTATCTGTAGCAAGCTAAAAGAAAGCAAAAAAAATGGTCATCAATCATTTGTATACCCTTAACCCATAAAATGGGTAAATAAGGGTATAATGGTTTTGTGCAAATGTATGTAACAGACAGAAGGAAGCATCTCCGACCCTATAAAGTATATATATTCTTGATCAGCATCAACAGCCGAGTCGATCTAGCCATGTCCGTCTGTCCGTCTGTCCGTCTGTCTGTATGAACGAGCCGATCTCAGAGACTATAAGAGCTAGAGACTTCAAACTTGAAACTTAAACTCTCCTAAACCTTGCGCAGTACAAGTTTGCTTCGAATTTTCGATAACATTTCGGGTTTCCGATATACACATGTGATCGATAACAAAAAATCTTGAATTTCAAAATTGTGAAAATGAGGTTTGGAACAATGGGTAAAATAATGAACATTTGAAAAAATTTAATCAAAATCGGTTATGAAATACCGGAGATATCGCAGTTTGAAGTTTGGTCATATACGCGTTACGTATAGGGTTAAGGGTATGTCCTAGTCGGGATTTCTCGACTAGAGCCTTCTAACTTGTTTCTCTTTTCTTCTTTGTGCCTTTGACAATTGATTGACGACCCAAGTTGTGTAAGTGTTGTTGTTGGGCTCGCAATGCTTCTTTTGGTTGGTGTCATTAATTTAAAACTAATCAATTTTAACATAACTTGGTGCGTCTAGAAAAGAAAGCACACCAGAATATGTTACGGGAATTGTTTTACTGCTGAGGCTGAAGCGGCGGCAAAACATATTGCTGCGGTGGCAAAGGAACCCAGTTATTATAACCATTTATAGTCAGTCACTTTTGGAAATGAAATAAGCCAATATGAAAATGACACACTGAATAAAATATAGAATACTTTGCTTTTATATGTTGTTAAAAATTTTTTAACTTATTTATTTTATACCTATTGCTAAAATGTTGTAAAAAATATCGGCGCAGCGAAGCAAGCGGGACACTTACTAGTAATTGATAAAAGGATATTTATAAATTGCACAAAATCGGAACGAATGGAATTGGATTAAGAAAGTTTGTAAAAGAATATTTACAAAACTCGAAACCCGATACTGGAGTGGACAAATAATTTATAGAAGGATATTTATAAATTGCTTGTATTCTCCACCCACATGGAACAAAATGGAACTGGGCCACGAATGGAATTGTGTTACGAAAATTTGTAAAAGGCTATTTACAATGAATGCCCAATAGTGGAGCCAACAGGCTTGGAAAATAAATATTCGAGCCTTCGAACGGTCACGAGCCTTTGAACGGTCACGAGCCTTTGACTGGTCACGAACTATTTCACGCTGCACACGTTCGCACCTCTATTAAATCGATCAACTTTATGTTAAGATTTAATAGTTCAACTATGCGGAACTAGTAATAGTGTATTTCCATTATCCAGTTACAGTAAAATTTATCGGACATGGCAATCCTATTTCCATTATGCAGTTACTGAAAGTTCAGTAAATAAATCAGCTGTTTTGATCTGAGTTTGATGATTAAAAGTAAGAATAATAATCTAAAAGTTAACTTTTAAATTTTAAAAGCCTTTTTGTCGAATTTTATTGGCAAACATGCATGGCCTGCAATCTTTGTTGCTTGTGATTCAGGAACAATATACAAATTTAAAAATTGCGCTAACCTTTGCACATTTCAATCACTTGTTTTAGCTATGTTAACGTTATGTTATCCATTAACAGCGATAATTCAGCGATGTTCATCGAAAAATAACGATAGCCAATTACCAGTTATGCCCAGTTACTTTTAATGAGTGGAACGCGGACGACTAGTGGATCTCGTAATTATATACACATACATAGATATATGAAAATTTAAAAAATAATGTACACGGAATTCTGCATATATTTTTTCTTAAGCTGATCGGAATCTTGTCGGAAGGAAGTGGTTTTAGCTGCGAAGCTAACCATGGATTGCGAAAGAAGGAAAAAAAAACTTTTCTTTTCGCTTGGAAAAATATGGCGGACGGAGAATTAAATGGCTTTAAGTGTACCAGTATTCTTAAACTTTTTACTTATCTTCTTCTCCTTCAAGTGCTGCCGAAAACTGATGCTGGATGTCGATGGTTTCTATTTCCACAAATCCGGCTCGAAGGACTAGTGTTTTGTCGGGGGGCGCTGCACTTTTAGTTATATTTGAAGTTGTTGAATTAAATACACGTTTCGCGCTTAGGTTATATATTTAAAACTGTAACTTTATTAGACGGAATAAAATTATGATCAGGCGTGGTACACTTGTAAGTTTGAACTAATTTACATGCGCTTATGTTAATAGCCGCTAGGCTGTTAAGGGCTGCCATCGGCTAGCGAGCTTGGCTTGTGGTGAGATTCAAGCGATGGCAGTGCTGATCATCTGGAGTTATTTTATACCCGCTGTTTGGTATAAACACTTGGGTCTAAGCGTTCTCTTGGCTGCCGAAAATCCTCCAACCGAACACTCCCCGAGGGTGCTGGCTGGGCAATGGGCACTGTACTGCCACTGAGCAGACGGGCATTGTCCTACGACACCGCGCGACTGCACCCATAGTGGTACAGTGCCTAGCTAAGGCTTTGTTACAGTACACTTCGATGGCCTCGGCACATCGGAGGTACTGAGACTAAGAGCCATGGTTGGAGGTGCTTGGCGGTAGGCTAAAAACGCTAAGGGGTGATTCCCGAATAATAACCAATAAAATGGAGGACGACAAAAACGGAGCAACTCGGGCAAGGATATTAGCCCAAACGTCGGTGGAAGGTGCGACCGCTACCACCGGCTGGCATGGGGGGGGGCAACCCATCAACGTGTCGCCAGCGGTCACACCTCTGCGGTGGTTGGAGCAGGCCACAGCAGTTGCATCGCTACTGCCAAAAAACCAACGCTTTGGCGAAGCAATGCGGAATTCGGTTCAGAATCCGATTGCGAGCCAAACAAACATTCGGACAGCGAAGCCGATGACAAGCTTCTATCCAGCCTGAACCAGGAGGATGCCAAGGCCACTAGTATGGCAGGGTCCAAGAGGTCAAAGGAGGGTATGAGAGCGAAGGCACTATATAAGGCGGCTCTAAAAATCAGAAAATCGGCTACATAGCAGCAGCAACCCCACCCCTGAGGAGAGGAGCAAACTCCAATGGGCCGAACAGAAGATTGAGGAGAGCAGGTGGCATTTTGCGCAGAATCCGCAGATGCAGGCCACCACCAGCGCCTACGCTAACAGGGTCGAGGAGCAGCTGGCTGTTAAACGACAGCGTTCCACGGAAACGGCCAAATCGGAGGTTCCGGCCAGCAAGCGGTCGAAGCCCCCAAAAGCCTGGAAGGAAACCGCCAGTGATGTGGAGAAGCGACACTTAGTCGTTGTGCTCATCGACAGGAGCGATCCTAATGGAAAAATGTCAGCTGTTCAGTGGCAGAAGGTGCAGTCCGCTCTACTGAATGCCCTGATGGAGAGAGTGCTAGAGCCCGATGCCACACCCACTTCATTTGATAGCGCGGGGTGGTATAATAGAGTGAAGATTCTTAGCTGCAAGGATGAAAGCACGCTTAAATGGGTTACGCAGGCAGTGGCAGCCATGGCGGCTCTGTGGGAGGCCGCCCAGCTGGAGGTAGTGGAGAGAACGAAGATTCCCTCCGTACCGAAGGCGAAGGTGCTCCTACTACGAGTCATGCCTAAGGAGCAGGCGCTGCGCCTTCTACAGTGGCAAAATCCGGACGTGCCAACCGCTGACTGGCAGGTGCTTCATGTAGCCAAGCCCGATAACAAGGGCCAGCACATGATCCTACAAAACAGCAAGGTGGCCGAGGATTTGCTTTATCCGAGATTCGGGAAGATGGCGTGGGGCATGGGCAGTGTTTACCTGCGCCTCAAAAAACGCCACCCCTCCGACAACAACGGGTTTACACTCAAACAAGGCGAAATGGAGCAGGACCTTGGCCAGATCGAGGCGACACACGGCCTGGAAATCGCTAGCACGGCTTCAGAAGCCAGCTGCGATGGAGACGAAGATGAGACGGAGGATGTAGACACGACGCTAACAGTCGCCACATCCGAGCTGGGTGCACCCAACAACCAAGATGCTGAGGGCACTCCAGCTCAACCTACATTAAAGCAAGCTGGCGTCGGCGGAGCTTTTCTAACCCTGGAGGAAGGGTTTCGATGTGGCCTTAGTACAAGAGCCTTGGATAGCGTCGGGCAACCAAGTCTCAGGGCTAAGGTCGAACAACTTCAACGTCTTCTACCCGACCACAGTAAGTAGAACAAGAACTGCCATCCTAGTAAGGAAGGGGATTTAATGTCTAATTACAGCACCGATGACCTAACAGTCGTCGCAATTGAGGGCAATTGAAGTCAGCCGCTGCTGCTGGCACCCTGCTACATGGCACATGATAACACGACACCACCAGAAGAACTACATCGCCTTTAGAGGGATGTATCGATGAAAGGGCAGCCACTGATCGTCGGAGCAGACGCCAATGCCCACCACACGGTATGGGGAAGTCCTGACATCAACGATAGAGGTGAGTCACTACTCCATTTTATCCTAGAATACGATGCAAACATAAGAAACATGGGAGAGTCCAGTACATATGTAGGACCGACTACATCCAACGTGCTAGACATAACATTCACACAAAACGATGTCGATGTGGGAGAATGGAGAGCTCTTGAGAGACCCTCCTTCTCAGACCACAAGTACATCTCTTTCACTACTAGATCAAACCTGAAACCCATAACTAACACAGTATTCCGAAACCCCCGGAACACAAACTGGGGGGAGTACAGATGCAGGCGTAGAGAACGCGCTACCAACAGCACCATATATAAACACGGAGGCAGGCATAGAGGAATCTCTGAAGTTCCTGACAAACCACCTCGTGGAGGCCTACCATAAAACATGCAAACCGACGAGGTCCAAGCGCAACCAAAAATCACCATGGTGGACTCCTGAGCTTAGAACGATGAGGAAAGAAGTCTATGAGATCTTCGGTCTGGCTAAAAAGCAGACGACGAAATCGTCTGGGAGGAATACAAGATAAGGCTCAGAGCATTCAAACGAGAAACTCGGAAAGCCAAACGTTACTCTTGGAGAACCTTCTGCACCGGCCTAAAGAAAGTCACGGAGACAGCCAGGCTGCGAAAGCTACTCTCTAAACAGCCAGCCGTTCAATACCAGCTGAAAACGAATGAAGGACGCTTGACTAAGAACAGCACGGAAGCACTTTAGGCGCTCTTGGAAGCGCACTTTCCGGGCTGCTCGGCTTGCGACGAGAATGCGTCACCACGGCGCACCGAGCAGGCACCAGATCTTTCAAACACCGAAAACATCGTAACACACGGCAAGATCCGGTGGGCTATCAACTCCTTTGCGAGCTACAAATCCCCGGGGCTTGATGGTATAATCTCAGCCATGCTCAAAGAAGCAAGCGAACCCGTCATACCATGGCTCCACGCACTCTACTCAGCGTGCCTGGAACGAGGATACGTGTCTGTAGCATGGAGGAATACGTGGGTGATCTTTCTGCCGAAAGCAGGCAAATGCAGCCATGTCCAACCCAAGGACTACAGGCTGATCAGCCTTTCATCAATCCTCCTGAAGACGATGGAGAAATTACTTGAGCTACACATAAGAACTAGCACCATATATAAGGTAGAACCGAATCAGCACGCATACACCAAGGGCAAGTCTGTGGAAACGGCGCTGCACTCGGTAGTATCTACCGTAGAGAACGCGCTACACCACAAGGACTATGCACTAGGTGTATTTATAGACATCTCGGGTGCATTTAATAATGTATCAGCCGCCGCCATCATGCAAGGACTCATGACCAACTGCTCGAACCAAGCAATAAACCGATGGGTACGGAACCTTCTGAGCTGCAGGAAGTTCGCGCCGAATGGGGACCAACAATGCTGACCAGGGAGGCTTACGGGGGCACGCCGCAAGGCGGAGTCCTATCCCCTCTACTGTGGAACCTGGTGGTTGAAGATCTCCTTAAGAAATTTAAAAGAAGAGCGCCAAGGATAACTGCTTATGCGGACGACATTGGCATAATCATCACTGGCAAATGTCCATCGACAATTAGCTCAGTCATGGACGAAACGCTAAAAGAAGTGCTGAGCTGGGCCACAAGAGCAGGTCTTAGCATCAACGCTGACAAATCGGACCTCATTCTCTTCACAAAGAGATAAAAGGTGACGAGATGGAGCCCACCTAGAATCAACAACACACAACTACTTCCCAGGACTCACGTGAAATACCTCGGAGTGATATTGGACTCAAAACTGACGTGGAGACTCAATGCTGAAGAAAGGGTGAAAAGGCTGCCAACGCGCTCTTCACCTCGCGGAGGATGTTAGGCAGCAAATTTGGTCTCTCACCCAGACTGATGCACTGGATCTTCATTTCGGTAGTGAGGCCAATACTACTCTACGGCGTACTGGTATGGTGGCAGGCCACGGAGAAAGTCACATACCTAAAACTGTTAGAAAAGGTACAACGGCAATCCCTAATCTGCATCACGCGAGCCCTCCGGACTACTCCAACAAGGGCACTGGAGACGATAACAGGGGTGCTACCAATCTACGTACAAGCCCGTCTAACTGCACAGAAAGCCGTCCAACGCCTTTGTGCTACGGGAAACATGAGACTGCTAGGCTATGGTCATGGCGCAGTGGGAAGGGAGCTCATAAATGTCACGGACTACATGACTCCCCAAGTTGACCAAGGTGCCAACACTAATGGGACCTGAAGACTGGCGCGCAGGAGTTCAACAACAAAATGCGGTCAACATCTTCACGGATTGCTCCAAAATGGACGCAGGAGTCGGGGCGGCGGTATACTGCGCCTCGCCAGAATTAAGCTTAGAATACAAGCTGCCAGACCACTGCAGCATATTTCAGGCTGAAGTCTTCGCGAAACGGATGGCCGTGGAAGCGGCAATCAGATCGGGGTCTTCAACGGAAAGGGTCAATATCTTTGTGGACAGCCAAGCAGCCATAAAATCGCTACAGTCTGCACTCACAACCTCAAAAAAATGTCCTAGCAAGCAGGGATGCGATAGATGAACTAATAGAGTCCAAAGAGGTCCACATCTATTGGGTTCCCAGAAATCAGGGCATTGAAGGCAACGAGTACGCAGACCAACTAGCTAAAAGTGGCGTACGAACGCGAAACATCGCTGAACACGTACAAGTCTCCCTACGGGCTCTATACGCCGACATGGAGGCAAAGGCCACATATGAAGCAGACCGCATATGGAGGAACGCCAGCGAATGCAAGGTAGCAAAGACGATGTGCAGAAAACGGAGCAGGAAACTCTCTGACTTCGTGCTGAGTCTACAAAGAAAAGACTGCAGACTGCTCACAGGCATATTAACAGGTCACTGCCTAACAGCCTCGCATGCAAAGAAGATGGGCCTAACCATAAAAGATGGCTGAAGGAGATGCAAAGAGCCTGGAGTGGTGGAAACGCTGGAGCACTTGTTATGCGAGTGCCCGGCGCTGGCTCCATCCAGACTTATGCACCTCAACAGCCCGTTCATGGACTCGATTTATGAAGCAGCGAAAAAGCTCTGCCCCAGAGCAATGCTCAAATTTGCTAAAAGTGTGAACGTGATGCAGGACCTCTAAGGCTCCGTTTACCTCCTCCCCCCACCTTTCCGGCAACGGTAGGGACCAGCAGGTCTATGCGCGACCACTTTGGAGGTCGACCGGCCCAAACTAACTAACTAACTAAGCGTTCTCTTGTCCATCCAACATCACTAATTCTTGCCACAAGAGCCTTAATACTGGCCAAACTCGACTATGGATGGTGCGCGCCATCTAACATCAAACTGTTCTCCCCCGCATACCATGCAGCGGAGTAGTATTGGCGCCTTCCCCACAACTCCTACGAAATGCCTTATAGCTGAAGCCGGTCTTCCTGAAGTACAGACGAAAACGGCGCAACTGACTTTTAAGCTAATCCTTAAAATTCTCTGCTCGACTAACCAAACTCTGCTTAAACAGTTCAACACAACGCTTAAGCAGCGACGGAGATTTAAAGTCATGTCTACAATCCGCAGATGCTCTAGTTTTTTCAAAAAACTTCAATTGGATATGCCATATCGTTGGGACAAAATCAGCCCATCCCCTCCTCGGCAACTACAGGAACACACAGGAACACGTCTCTTAACACATTCAAAAAATCCGAAACACCCAAATCTGTATTTCAGTAAATGCTAGCTTCCGAATCGAAAAAAAAACCCTAATTGGAGTTGGCTTTACAGTGGCGGATCGAAAACAATTGACTCTACGAGCTTCGCAGTGGTCAGCAAATCAGGAGCCATCGTCTTATCAGGAATGCTCCCTGCATCCTTTTAATATTTTCCGCTGAAGCTGTTGCGGATTTCTTTCTACCCTTAATGCCGTTAATAACATCTACACCCAAAACAGCCCGATATGCGAAATTCGACATATTTGCATCAAACACGCTTCCAAAATAAAACTCCTCTGGGCCCCTGGTCACATGGGCATAAAAGGTAACGAGCTTGCAGATGAAGAGGCCAAACTGACAGGGCAATATCCTTGCCTAACAGTCATCCCTGGTGTCAGAGAAGACTGATGGCACAACATTAAGGAAATCTAAGAAGAAAGGAAATGACACAATGGGACAGCTACGTCCATAGGTATAAACAATTTAACCTAAGGAAGGAACGCGACCGGTATCCACCTTCAGAACTGGTCATACCGCCTTAACCCACAACCATCTGCTAAATGGAAATTCCAAGCCTAGATGCCCGAAATGCGGGTGAGAGTTATCAACGCAACACATATTGGATACCTGCCCGCAACTTAACAACAAAAGGATTTGTCTATTTGGTCAAGTCCAACCCACATCTCCTCTTACCTCACCTACTCACAATAATATCAAATTGTTAATCACATTCCCAGACACGAATAAGATACTTAATAACATATAATTTACCTGTCGAGTCAATGGCCTTAGTAGCTAGCACTCCTTTCCCTTTAGTTATTATATTATTTTTTGTATAATAATTAAGAATTCAAAAAATAAATAACTAAAATTAAATTAAATCTGGAGTAAACAGCCCTTTACTAGTTCGTTTATAATTTTAATACCAGGTGCTTAAAAATTTTACTTATTATAGAGCCTTATTAAGCTAGAGCCTTGCAACTTTGCAAATATCTTGGTACATGCCTTCGTCATACAAAGTATTATATTTAGGTCTCTTCAACCTTAGGGGGCCTGGAATATCGATAACAAGTCGATACACCTCGATGTGCAAATCAAGAAAGCACGTTGCAGTCGGACGCAACCGACTGCGACATACTTTGCAAATATTGAAAATAAGCGCCGGTAACTTTAACAGAAAAAGTTATACGCATGAAACGAGCGCGTATCTACTCTGGCGGTTTGTTTACCATCAGCTGGTGTATGGATATATGGATAGGGCTAGATAAAAAAGGGTGCGATGCGAGAGACATAATTAAACTTTGCCACTATTCATTTCTCTTGTTGTTGTTACAAAACTCGAGATTGGCAATTTAAGACTTTTGCTTCAATCTGCGGTCTGCTACCCTATATGGCAGAGTAGTATAGACTAAAAATGAACTTTGCGTAATTAAATGCCAAATCGTAAGATACTTAAATATAATTTCCATATTATTAGTCATAATATATTTTACCAATTAGGTAGGGCATTTATGATTATTAATGCAAGAATAACATGACTTATTAAACTAACACAAAAATAAACATGTTATGTTTAAAAGTACCAAATATTAACTATATAAGTAATCAAATTATATATTTGTGTTTTTCTGAAACGAAATTAAATTTGGGACAAATGTTATTTTTTAGTTAGCGCAGCATGCGCGAGCTATATGATTGCCTTGTTGCTTTTTGTCTATTTCCAATCGACACGTACCGACTTGAATTTGTGCGTCTTTGTGAGACAGTAGACACTGTAGTGTGAGCACACATTGAATGGATCTTATAGCGATTTATATATATGTAAAGGGGTATCGATATATTTGCTGTTTCGATAGGTATCGATGCTCAGCTGTTTGCGTGAACACACACGATCGAGGCAGTAGAAAAGTTGCAAGTCGTAAAGTGTACAAGAGCTGTATACCAGTCGGAAAGTAGAAGTGGACGAGTTAAGTTGAACATTCTAAGTTGCTTAAGTTAAAAGTTGTTTATTTTTAATCGTTGTGGATTCGAAATCGATCTTTTATATGCATTAAAACACTGTTACTCATATTTAGTTAATAAACATTACAAACTTTATTATAATAAACATTACATTTGGGGGCTCAACCGTGTCTAAATATTGAAGTTAACAGCCTAAATAATAAAAGTGAAAAATTATAAATTTGCTGATCAAAGTTGAAACTACGCAGTAGCAAACGCAAAGCCGCACATAACATTAGCAAATATGTACATATGTAAAGTTGTCTTCTTGTGAATATATGTACATGAAAAATGAGACCTACACAAACACCGGTAGAGAGGAAAAAGAACAAAAAAGATCAGCAAGTGTGTAGAAGCAAGAAAAAGAACGCAAATAGCAAAAGTGAAAAAGAACTGTTTCAAGAAAAAGACTTGTTGGAATTTGCGAAACAGATGAAGCAGTTGAAAAAATTACATCAGCATTGACAAGTAAAAAAGACAACGTAAAAGGTCCAAGTGAAATAGAATTATTGCAAGAAATAAATATGTTAAAAATGGAAGAAGCAGTTGAAGAAAACAGTAAAGGTTTACACGAAATTATTAAGTTGTTATCGCTAAAAATACAGGTGGACGAAATCGAACACGCGGAAAGTAAAATAACGCCGGACAGCTTAGCGAAAATTATACCAGACTTTGACGGTCACAGTGTTCCAGTCAAATATTGGTTTAATAATTTCGAACAGAATGCAGAAGCATACGAGTTAAGTGAGAAACAAAAATATGTACAAGCACGAGGCAAAATGTCAAAGTCTGTTAAGTTGTTTCTAGAATCTGTATTTGTGAGTACATATCGGCAATTGAAAGGCACCGTAGTGAAAGAATTCAAGCGTAGATATTCTAGCGCAGATGTGCACAAAAAATTAAGAGATCGCGCCAAGTTGCCTGATGAATCCTTTCACGATAATGTTTTAAATATGCGAAAGCTAGCCGCTCTTAGTACCGACATAGACGTTGTTTCAGTGATCCGCTACATAGTCGATGGCCTACGTATCAAAAACGAATACAAATACAATATGTACATGTGTAAGGCATTCTACGAATTGCACGAGAAGTATGCGGTGTATGAACAAGTAAAGGAAAACGAAAATAAAAGAACACAATTAGACAGTCGTTGTTTTAATTTTGGTTCATCAGAACATTTGCGAAAAGATTGTAAATTGGAAACTAAGTGTTTCAAGTGTAACGGTAATGGGCACATTTCAAAAAATTGCCAACAATTAACCAGGAACGTTAACGTTGTAAAAGAGAGCAAGCGTTGCAAAAAAGTTGTTTTGAATAACGTCATAGTCGAATGCTTGGTTGATACCGGTTCTGACGTATCAATAATAAAAAACAGTGTATACAAAAATATGAAAAACTTCGAATTGCAAAGTCATTCAGTTTTGCGCGGCCGTGGCGCAGTACAAACGCTGCCGATAGGTGAATTTTCGGGAGCGCTACAAGTCGATGGTATCACAGGTGTACAGAAGTTCGTCGTCGTGCCAGACGCTAAGATGGAGTATGACGCCTTACTCGGATACGATTTTGTATACAAGTTTACTATGGTGCTGGATGAGAAAGGGTACACATTCATGTTGACAGCGGCGTGGGAGCACGATGAGCTTCTCAAAGAGTTAAGTATATATAATGTAGTCGAAACTGATATTGATATACACACCCCTCCGCAGTTTATGCCAATGGTCTCGTCGTTGATTGAAGCATATAAGCTATCAGAATTGCCTATACAGTCTACAGTCGAACTGAAAATCATACCAGATGGGCAAATAACTCCGTTTCGACAGCAGGCAAGTCGTCATTCGCCAATCGAATGTGAGGCCATTCGGAAACAAGTTGACGAGTGGCTAAATACAAACATTGTTCGAAAGTCTACATCAAACTTCGCAAGCAGAGTGGTGATCGTAAAGAAAAAGGACGGCTCAAACAGAATTTGCATTGACTTCAGGCAGTTGAACAAAATGGTGCTTAAGGATTGTTTTCCGGTTCCGCTTATGGATAATGTACTAGAAAAGTTGCAGGCTGCCAAGATTTTTGTCGTTATGGATCTGGAGAATAGTTTTTTCCACGTACCCATTGAAGAGGAGAGTCGCAAATACACTGCATTTGTGACAAAGTAGGGTCTGTACGAACTCAACAAAGCCCCGTTTGGATTTACCAATTCACCGGCAGCATTTATACGGTTCGTTAATAGTATTTTCGACGGTCTTATCAGACAAGACGTGATGCAATTATATATGGACGATATTATAATTTATGGACTATCGGAGGATGAATGCGTGACGAAGTTGAAGATGGTAATAAAAGTCGCGTCGGAGGCCCAGTTGAAAATTGAGTGGAAGAAATGTCAGGTCAGGAAAAGACGAACGCAGTCAAGCAGTTTGCAATGGCCAAAAATATAAAAGCAGTACAGTCTTTCTAAGGCTTAACGGGTTTCTTCAAAAAATTTATTAAAGGATACGCACAGATAGCTCGCCCGTTGACAATGCTGTTGAAAAAAGACGTGAAGTTTAAGGTGGGGACTGCTGAGATGAACGCCGTTAACCAGTTGAAGGATGCGCTATGCACAGAGCCGGTTTTGCAAATTTACAGTAAATATGCACAAACGGAATTACACACAGATGCTTCAGCTGATGGATTTGATGCAACCTTACTTCAGCGATTTGATCAAGAACTACACCCTGTATTTTTCTGGAGCAAGAATCAGATGCTAAGCGTCACAGTTATATACTGGAAGTCAAAGCTGCCCATCTTGCTATGGATGCAAGTCTAGGTCAGCGATAAACTGCTACAGTTACTTGAACATGAAATGTTAGAAGATTTTAATGCAGAACGTCAGCAGTTACGCGAAGAGGCCAAGGTGCAGATATTTAAAGCACAAGAATCGTATAAAAGAAACTATGATAAAAAGCGTAAAGGGGATCATGTGTACACAGAAGGCGATTTGGTAGCAGTAAAGCGAACACAATTTGTTGCGGGCAGAAAATTGGCGAGCAGTTTTCTTGGACGATACGAGGTTATTAAAGTCAACCGTGGCGGACGTTATATCGTCTGGAAAGCTGCAAATGTAGAGGGTCCGAAAACAACGTCTACAAGCGCGGATAATATGAAACTATGGAAATATTTGGAACAGAATGAAGAGTTAATGTCGTCTGGGACAGACGACGAGATTCAGGATGGCCGAGTGTAAAGGGGTATCGATATATTTGCTGTTTTGATAGGTATCGATGCTCAGCTGCTTGCGTGAACACACACGATCGAGGCAGTAGAAAAAGTTGCAAGTCGTAAAGTGTACAAGAGCTGTATACCAGTCGGAAAGTAGAAGTGGACGAGTTAAGTTAAACATTCTAAGTTGCTTAAGTTGAAAGTTGTTTATTCTTAATCGTTGTGGATTCGAAATCGATCTTTTAAATGCATTAAAACACTATTACTCTTATTTAGTTAATAAACATTACAAACTTTATCATAATAAGCATTGTATATATATGTGAGGTCTGTGTGAGCTCAGTTTATATGAATGTGTGCATCGTCGGCCGCACTTCTTGAAAAAACAAGTAAAAACGTTGCAGTTGGACGCAACCGACTGCGATATACTTTGATACCAGTTTACATAGCTGTGTTAAGAATTCTGTGTGCAAATATTAATATATGGGGGTTTTGGGTATAAATATCAGGCAGAAAGGGGTAGGCGTGACATCCAAATTTGTGATGGATATTTGTGGCGGATGGCCCCTTCTATCCCCCTACCAAGTTTGGAGACTCTAGCGCAAAAACTTATACCGCCCACCTCTAGTATAAGTGGGCGTGGCATCCTAAGTTTTAATGCATATCTGTGTCGGGTGTCAGCATCTACCTTTATACCAAATTTTTTGGGTATGGCACATTTTGTCTGACGAAGACATGTACCAAGATATTTGCAAAGTTGCAAGGCTGTAGCTTTAAGGGTGTCGAACAAAGTTGCGTTCATACAGATAGACGGACGGACAGACACCATGACGGACATTGCACAAACCCGATGTACTATGATACTTTTGGTATCAAAGTATAATTAGGGCGGAGCAAACCACTTTCATCCTTCAATTCTTAACTTAATTTGAGGTCATAATTAAAAGACTAGACTTCAAATACGCGCACCTTATTGAGCAAGAATTAGTAACCATTAGAAAGGGAAATATGAGCCTTCTAGAGTTTTATGATGAGATTTTGAAAAAACTCACTCTCCTCACAAATAAAACTGTGATGTCATATGACACACAGGTAGCCCACCACACCAATGAGAAATATCGCGCAGACGCAATGCGTGTCTTTATATCGGGACTAAGAAATTGCCTATTATTATTGTTATTATTACAAGGCCATAGTTGGTGCACCTCGACCAGATTGATCTTTTGTGCTGGCCAGTAGGATTATGGACTCTCCTGTAGCCCTAGGCTGCGAATAAAGTTTAGAACTTTATTCGGATAGAGACTCCATATCCTGTGGGGTGGCACGGTTACCTCCCCAAGTTGTTGTGCTCTGCGCCTGCAGAGTGCTGGGCATTCGCACAGTATGTGAGATGACGTCTCCTGGTCTGAGTTACAAAACCGACAGACGTCAGTGTCCGATAAGTTCAGTTTCTTGAGGTGATATCTCAGGCAGCAATGGCCAGTGAGAAAACCGGTAAGCGTACGAATGTCATCCTTGTTTAGGTTGATAAGACGTTTGGATATATTCTTATCTGGGGTTAGGAAATTTTTGGCTTGGCGTAGCCCCAAGCTGTCGGACCAACTTTTCTTTATTTCCCTTTCTTCCCATGTTCTGAGTACAGCTTTCCTGTGTCCCTTGGTGAGTCCACAGAATGGCTCAGGTCCTATTAGTGGCCTACCTGCTCCTTGCTTAGCTAGGGCATCGGCCAGTTCGTTACCATCATGTCCTTCATGTCCAGGAACCCATCCCACCGTAAGAGTGTTATTTTTTTGCCAGAGAGTTCAATAGATGGAAACATTCTTCGACTAGCCTTGACGAGAATTGGAATGATCTCAGGGCATTTAGAGATAGCTGGCTGTCGGAGAAAATATAGATCGTAACACCATTTGTCTTCCTACGAAGGCATTCTCGGGCGCAGATCTCTATCGCGTGTATTTCTGCTTGAAAGATGGTAGGTGTTTTACCCATGGCTATGGCTTTTCTGAACCGTGGTCCAGTAATGCCAGCCCCGGTGTCACCATTCTCTAGTTTAGAGCCATCCGTATACCAGATTTGAGCTCCATTGGGTATGCGAGATAGATCAGCATTCCAAGTGCTTCTGTTTTGTATTGATACAAGGAAGTTTCTTTCAAAGAAGGGGCCCGATAAACTATTGTCCGAAAGACGAATGATAGGGTCATTGAATAGGGGCGTGAGAGCCTTTAAGTGACCCGTTAGGTCCCCGAGCTTTAGTTCACCGATGTTAGTAAGTCTTAGGGCACCCAGACGAGCCTCCTTCTTAATAAGAATCGGGATCGTTGGGATGCCAGTTATGACTCCTAGTGCTTCAGTTGGGCAAGTGCGCATCGCTCCCGTGATGCCCATGCAGACTAAGCGTTATATTTTCGATAGTGTTTTCATTGCAGTTCTTTGCTCGACCTTGGTCCACCATGCTAGGGCAGCATAGGTAAGAATGGGTCGTATAACAGTATCGAAGGACCAGTAAATTATTTTTGAACTGAGTCCCCATGTTCTGCCAAAGAGTCTGTTACAGGCAAAGAATGCCCTAGTGGCTTTGGTGACAGTGCTGTTTAGGTGAGGCGTCCAACTGAGCTTGGAATCAAGGATCACCCCAAGGTATTTCGCTTCACTAGAAAATTCAATTTTCGTACCATTAAGGATTGGGTTTTGTAGTGTCTGAGTCCCTTGTCGAGTGAAAGGGACTAGGACTGTCTTAGATGGGTTTATCGATAAACCCTTATCTTGATACCACTTGTTGGCTATATTGAGTGCTTGTTGCATGCGATCTGAGATTGTTGGAGCATGCCAGCCCTCGATGTAGATAACAAGGTCATCTGCGTAACACTGGGTGGTGAAGCCAGCGTTATTGAGTGTGTATAAAAATTCATCTATAACCAGAGTCCACAATAGAGGAGAGAGTACACCCCCTTGAAGGCAGCCCCTTGTGGCTGCTATAGAGGTGAGTTTGCCATTAAGGTCAATTGAGATTATTCTGGATTTTAACATTTCCAGAATCCATTTAATAATTATGGGAGAGACTCCTTTCTGATTGAGAGCAGTCTTTATGGCTACATATGAGGTATTATCAAACGCCCCTGAGATGTCTATAAAGGCACCTAGGCCAATCCGCTGGGAGCTTAGTACCACTAAGCAAAGAATATTATAGAGACTTCAAACAGTACAACGCACTCTCATCAGAAAAAAACTTGTAAAGCTTCAAAATTCATTTGCTGTCTCAAAGCTTGCTGACCAAGTGTGCTTTGTAGAAAATGCAAGTCATTCTATTTCTATTATTGCTCGCGAGATGGTAAGCAACAGCACAGACTTGAGTCTTTGGATCAGATCGTGCTGTATATGTATGTGAGTAAGCACACAGTCTGTGTGAGCTCAGTTTATATGTATGTGTGCATCGCCGGCCTCACTTCTTGAAAAAAAAAAACAACAAAGTACACATGCTCAGCGCTGGGCTCTTGCTTTCCTAGCTTTGTCCAAATTTCAGTTTTGCATTTTCTTTATACTCTTTCTTACTTCGGTCGATACCACTAGCAATGAATGTTGTCATCGCAATCACCATGCAGATGTTCACGCATGCATATAAATTCTGAAAGAGTATTCAGAAAATTAATGTGAAGATCTTAAAGTGCTTTGCTATTCTTGTTGATATTTTTTGTATTTTATTTTTTCTTTGGCCAGCGTTTACATGTGTGTGTACGTGTATGCATACACATCATATTTAATTGTATGAGTGGCAATTGTTTCACCATTTATTGGTCTGCTTCAACTTTGACATTTGATGAGGAAGTTAAGAAAATTTAAAAAAAAAGAAAATAATAAAAATTCTAATGTGGTTTAATAGCTTCATAACACATGTAGTAAACGTAATATTTGTTAGTTAACATTGTTAACTTAACAACAATAAAAATCATTTTAAGCATATTTTAATATATTCTTTAATATTTTATATATTTTATTTTAATTTTGTCTTATTAATTTAAATTTTCTTAACTTCCTCATCAAATGTCAAAGTTGAAGCAGGCCAATATATGGTGAAACAATTGCCACTCATACAATTAAATATGATGTGTATGCATACACGTACACACACATGTTAACGCTGGCCAAAGAAAAAATAAAATACAAAAAATATCAACAAGAATAGCAAAGCACTTTAAGATCTTCACATTAATTTTCTGAATACTCTTTCAGAATTTATATGCATGCGTGAACATCTGCATGGTGATTGCGATGACAACATTCATTGCTAGTGGCATCGACCGAAGTAAGAAAGAGTATAAAGAAAATGCAAAACTGAAATTTGGACAAAGCTAGGAAAGCAAGAGCCCAGCGCTGAGCATGTGTACTTTGTTGTTTTTTTTTTTTTTCAAGAAGTGAGGCCGGCGATGCACACATACATATAAACTGAGCTCACACAGACTGTGTGAGCTTCCTACATATATATGATTCGCTATGAGATAAAGTATGAAAGTGTGCTTGCTCACATACGCTCCCATACTTGCAAGCTGCGATTAAATCCAGAGCTTTGCAAAGCTCGCGCTCTGGATCTAATGTCAATGATGAACTTTCGAGGCCTTTTGAAGTCTCTATAATATTCTTTGCTTAGTGTTAGCACCTTTTCAATTTTGGTTGTACGGCAATGTAAAGCAGTCTCAGTAGACTTTCCTGTTTGATATGCATATTGAAAACGATGTAGGGGCTTTTCCTTGAGGTTAATAGCCCGAATGTGGTGGTCAAAGAGTTTTTCCATTGTCTTTAAGAAAAATGAGCTAAGGCTGATCGGTCTGTATGCTTTTGGCATTTGGGAATCTTTCTTTCCTGCCTTGGGCAAGAACACGACCCGAACCGTAGCCCATTTGTTTGGAATATGTCCAAGAGCTAGACTAGCTCTGAAAAGCCGGACTAAAGATGGCACCACCATGTCCGCCCCATGTTGCAGATGACATGGTTGGATACCATCCGGTCCAGGGGATTTGTATGGGCTGAAGTTGTTTATAGCCCATTGTACACTTTTGTGATGGAATATTCCATGTGGGAGCTTATTGCGCAGTGTAAATGGTGGGGTTGGAGATACCTCATCTACCTGGTCATCGTCCGCCACTGGAATAATGCCTGTACCAGAAGTGTTGGTGGGATTCATGGTTGTGGCCATTGGTCCCTTCTCCACTTCTGGTAGGAACACACAGCCCGGGAAATGGGTTTCCAGCAGAAGTTTGCTGGTTTCCTCAGGGCTATTGGTGTAGGTACCATCAGGGTTCTTAAGTGTGCACAACCCATTTGAGTGGTTTTTACTGATTGCTTTTTGAAGGCGAATCGCTTCGGGAAGTTTTGTGATCTTCCCACAGTGATCTCTCTATGTAGCTCTCTTAGACCTACTCAGCTCTTTATTATAGAGCGTTAGGCTACTTTTGTAGGAGAGCCATATGGCTTTCCCATCTTTGGCCTTATTTAAGAGTTTCCTGGCAGTCCTTCTGAGCTATTCAAGAGTGTCGTTACACTATGGAAAGTCACGTTTAGCACTGTGGACTTTTTCAGGGCATCCTCTATGGAATGTATCTTTAATATGTTGGTGAAGCTCATTTGCTTCTGCTTCCAACTCGAAAGGTGTTAAAATTGGACGAGTGGAGCGGTTTACACGATGCTCAAGTTCAAGGTGGAAGATATCCCAGTTGGTTTTTCTAGGATTTCTGGTAACTGAGTTTTGTATATCGGTGCTGGTTAGTTCGAATCTTATGTGTTGATGATCCGACATTGAGACCGCCCCTGATACATGCCAGTTGGAGATAGCGGACAATGGCATTTATAAATGTAGGTTGTAAAGTTGGTAGGGCCGCGTCATCGGCCTGGGCACGGGATTGTTTACCCTTGGCTTTGAGGCAGACCTTTCCAAATGCGAAGTTTAGTTGCCCCTGCTGGCGTCGAAGTTGGTTTGCGGAGTGGGGGTTTAGTGCAATGGTCAGATCGACCATAGGACCCTTTTGCTCCTAATGGAGCACTCTCCAATCCCCTACTCGCATACCCACGTTCTGTCCCTCTATCAGACCTAGGATATTTTCGGCTTTGCTGTCCTTCCCGAAGGTTGGAAAGTAGCCAACAAATACCTCAGGCCGAGGAACGTCGGTTTCAGGTAGGACCTGCAGCTTCGCATCCTTCCACAGATTCAGCTTAGGCACTGTTACCTTTAGCCATTCTGCGGCTGGGGCGTCACCACAAGTCATTACCATCCATCCAGGGCGGAAGGTGCAGCCGCTGAATAGGGGCTTAAAAGTCCCTTTTCTTTGTGCTACTATCGTGCTCAGCACCTCCATCTGCACTCTGCTAAGCTGGTCGGTGGTTAACAGCACCTCCGGATAGCCATGTGGTAGTATGGCCATCTTGTGAGATGCTGCTACTTCTCTGTAGGAAGTTTTGGCACTGCTAGCGGGCGTTATGGTTGCGGCATATGTTGGAGCATTCACATCAGCTGCAACTGCAGCATGATGCTTTACCACCGATACCGAACCCGCACCTTTGGCAGTGGCCAAGATCTTCCTCGGCGTGGCTTCCTCGGGGGTCGCTTGCGTCGACTGCATCCGTTTGGTCGACGGAGTGGGTGCAGCCTTCAACTTCAGTGTTTGCCTAAGTGAGGCCTCCAGGGGCTTTAGGGCTAGCCGCCTTGCTTCCTCAAATGGCATACCCTTGTCGAGAAGTACGCGGAGTCTTCTCCTGGCTGCGCCGCCAAGTTTATGTTTGGCGGGATTCGTGTTTGCCGCTGGTGGTGGTGAGGCTAACAGAGCCTCTTCCTGCTCCTCGGAGATGGAGTTGGAGGCTAGGCCATCTGGATTGACATCCGTAGCCTGGGCATCCGTCTCCATCTGCTCAGCTGCAACGTTAGTTTCCTGTAACGAAACTGGTCCGACCGTAGTCGGTGAGGGGGCAGGGATGTCCCCGAGAATTGAAATATTTGTTAGAATTGGTTCCATAAAGATCCCACGAGTAACGCGGAATGACGTATCCCCCAAGGCAGAGCCCCATACCTTGGTTTGGGCACTTATACAACCGGAGGTGCCAGGTATCCGGAGGTCACCGTTATAAGACACACAAACGTAGTGCCATTCATCCCATGGGCACGGTACGATTGACACCCGAGATTACGAGTTTTTTCGAGTTGTCCTCTCTAGATCCGCCATATTTTGTCTAGAGCAGGGGCACATCGAGCAGGGTGTGGCTCTTCCCCACGTATGGTCGGTCATTCACTGATGGACATGGATGTCACAAGCAGTGCTGATCGGTTAACACTAGGCCGTAGGCGAAAGACACCTTTAGCCTTGTGCTAAACAAGCTTAGCCCCCAGGAAAGTGCCTAACTGACGTACTATTCACAGCCCAACCAAAAGCTTGCCGGCTGCTCTTACAATGGCACAGGAGGTTGAGGCCAACCATGAAAGGTTCAACTTTGCAGCAAATTACGCTTGAAGTCTTGAGGAAAAGGAAACAAGTAAAAACGTTGCAGTCGGACGCAACCGACTGCGATATACTTTGAAACCAGTTTACATAGCTGTGTTAAGGATTCTGAATGCAAATAGTAATATATGAGGGTTTTGGGTATAAAAATCAGGCAAAAAGGGTAGGAATGACATTTATCTGTGGCGGATGGCACTTTCTATCTCCCTATCAAGTTTTGAGACTCTACCGCAAAAACCGACAAAGATATAGAGGTGGGCGGTATAAGTGGGCGTGGCATAAAAAATTTTTATGCACACCTGTTACGGATGTCACAACAAATGTTCATACCAAATTTGGTGACTCGAGCCCAAAAACTGAGAGAGATATAGAGGTGGGCGGTATAAGTGGGCGTGGCATTCAAAACAATGATGCACACCTGTTACGGATATCACTACCAATGTTCATACCAAATTTGGTGACTCTAGCTTAAAAACTGGCGAAGATACATACCTCCCGGTTTTTTTGAGGGCGGTGGGCCATGTCCCGTTGTTTGGGGGCGTGGCATCCAATGTTTCGATGCAAAACTTTGTCAGATATCAGCATCTACCTTCATGTCAATTTTGGTGGCCATAGCTTCAAAACTATAGAAGATACAGGCATTTTTGTTTATAATTTAAGGGTGGGTGGGGGCGGAATAGGTGGGCGTGGCATCCAAACTTTTGATGCAGTTTTTTGGGGAATGTCACTAGCTATCTTGCCATAAAATTTGGTAACTTTACCTCAAAACGAAGAAACATACATTCCTGTTTCTATTAGGGCGGTGGGGCATTTCCCGTTGTTTGGGGGCGTGGCATCCATCGTCTTATCAGGAATGCTCCCTGCATCCTTTTAATATTTTCCGCTGAACCTGTTGCGGTTTGCGGTTCTGAAAAGAATTAAGCATGCTCTCCAAATCAAGGGCAAATTTCTTTCTACCCTTAATGCCGTTAATAACATCTACACCCAAAACAGCCCGATATGCAAAATTCGACATATTTGCATCAAACACGCTGTTTTTTTCTTTTGATTTTGCTTTGTTAATTTTAATTAATAATTTTGTTTTAGTGACTAGTGCCTTAAATTTAAGTTTCTTAGAACTTGTCGCACTAGGATGTTAATCAATTAATAAATAAATAAAGAAAATTGCACCCGATTTTATAGGCGCAATGCATAATTGGAAATAAAACTCCTTTGGGCCCCTGGTCACATGGGCATAAAAGGTAACGAGCTTGCAGATGCAGCGGCCAAACTGGCAGGGCAATCTCCTTGCCTAACAGTCATCCCTGGTGTCAGAGAAGACTTATGGCACAACATTAAGGAAATACTAAGAAGAAAGGAAATGACACAATGGGACAGCTACGTCCATAGGTATAAACAATTTAACCTATGGAAGGAACGCGACCGGTATCCACCTTCATGGTACAGAAGACTTTGCAATGTCATCACCCGGCTCAGAACTGGTCATACCGCCTTAACCCACAACCATCTGCTAAATGGAAATTCCAAGCCTAGATGCCCGAAATGCGGGTGAGAGTTATCAACGCAACACATATTGGATACCTGCCCGCAACTTAACAACAAAAGGATTTGTCTATTTGGTCAAGTCCAACCCACATCTCCTCTTACCTCACCTACTCACAATAATATAAAATTGTTAATCACATTCCCAGACACGAATAAGATACTTAATAACATATAATTTACCTGTCGAGTCAATGGCCTTAGTAGCTAGCACTCCTTTCCCTTTAGTTATTATATTATTTTTTGTATAATAATTAAGAATTCAAAAAATAAATAACTAAAATTAAATTAAATCTGGAGTAAACAGCCCTTTACTAGTTCGTTTATAATTTTAATACCAGGTGGCTGATAAAAATTTTACTTATTTTTATTTATTAAAAAAAGAAGGCAAATAATAAATTCTTAACCTACTATTTACATTTTAAAGAGCGCTAGCTGCAAGGCTTTCGACTCGCTTTTCATGACATGTGTCAGCTATATTTTGTTGGTTAGTCCCAAGTTTTTTATTAGATTTATTATTATTAGAATATTGGCTGAGGTGGGGGTTCGGAGTATTTCCACTGGATGGAGGGGTGAGATGGTTCTCCATCGGCTAGTTGCTGGGCAGTCCATTATGAAGTGCTTGACTGTAAAGGCCCATTCCCAGCAAATAAAAATTTCATTTATGAAAAGGGCTTATTATTTCGTTAGGGTGACCAGATGTTCTAAATATTTTTATGGAAAATGTAAATATTTGTTGGTCACCTTACTTGATTACTTACAAAATAAATCGGTCATTGTGAAAACAAATTGTGAAAAGTTAAATAAAAACAAATGGAAAACGGTGAATTCATGATGGCATTAGCTGCTTTCATAGTTCTAAGGAGAAGGAGAAAGGCCAATGAGCTGAAAAGCATCATGCCGCTCCGTAGATGTTGGGTCAACTGATATTTAAAAAAACGGGGTGAAAAAGGACGCTTCATAAGCGATTTTCGCAACATGATTTACACCCCAACGGTGTTTTATCAAAATTTTCCAAAGTCCATTTTCAATCTTGTTCACTTGCTGCCCGAAATAATAGTAAACTTCTAATTCCATTTTTAAGAACAGCTGATTATGGAATCCACACTGGTTCCACTATCGGAACTATCGATTAACTTTGCTGATGCTTGCTGGGAATTGAATAAAAATTAACAGGCAGGAAAATTTCTGACAACTGTTTTTTTTATATAGAGTTGAACATAAAAATTCCATTCCGGGCGTGCTGGGAATGGGCCTTAAGAGGGTAAAAATTACAAAGGTTGCAAGCCGGTGGAGGCTGACCTAGGAGCAGGTGGCTGTGTGTAAGACTCGTGTGGCCGATTCGAAGACGGGTAAAGGTTTGTGTATCTCTTCCGCTAATGTCTGACGGGTATGAAGGGGATTCTCCGGTGTTGTTGAATAACTTATAGTGGTGAGAGACTTGAAGCCAGTTGATAAGAAGCTTATTTTTGATGAAGTTTGTGATCAAACGATATAAGTCGGTTTTTTCAGCAGTTTTGTTTATTGGAGAATCTGCTCTAGCAGCTAACTTTGCAATTTTGTCCGCTTCTTCATTTCCATGTATTCCAGCATGTCCGGGTATCCACATGACTGTTATATTTTTGTGTTGAATAAGGAGGTCACGGATTTGGGAGATTATGTTTTGAGAGTTATTGGGGTTTCTTAAAGCTGATATGGTGGATCTGCTGTCCGTGCAGATAATATATTGGTGATGTTGAGCCGAAGCATATTTTGCCGCCAGATATATGGCGTAGGCTTCCGCTGTGAAGATTGAGCAGTATTGGTTGATTCGACCGGAGTCCAGAATTATGGTATCATTTTTGATTACTGCAAATGAAGTATTTGCGGTAGTTTTTGAACCATCGGTGTAAAGAAAAGTAGAGTTTTTGTAGGGCTCACTGTTCTTTAGTGAAGGAGGAGAAGTATTTGCTTTGGTGAAGATTTCAAAATCGGAGATGAATGAAGAGGGTTCCATGTGCCAGGGCGGAACTGGTGGAAAGTCGATCGTCACATCAGATGACATTTTGAGGCTGTGGAATATAGCAGAAAGTTTCTTTGGAAAAGTTTTTCGTTTAACTGCCGCCTTGATGATATGGTTATTTTTTTGTTGTTATGTATTAACAGTCTTGGGATGAGCCTAAGCGTAGATTGAAGAACCCTGTTTTCCAGTGACGGTAGTCCTGCTTCTGTTAAAACGATTTTCGTAGGGGATGTTGGGAAAGCTCGAATGCTTCTTTTTGCTGCTGTGTGGTACGGTGAAGCAATAAATTTTAAGTTGGTTTTGGATGCGTGTCCATAAATAGGTAAACCGTAATCAATTTTTGAAAGCATAAAGGCCTGGGTAACATTGATCATTGTGTTTCTGTGTGATACTGTGCGTTGTGAGGTGAGATATTTTATGATATTAAGTCTTGCAACTAGGCTCGTTTTGAGATATTTACAGTGTTCCTTAAAAGTAAGTCTCCTATCAAAAATAAGAACTAAGATTTTAAGATTATTGCAATAAGGTATGGAAGAGTCTGAGAGTTTTATATCTAATGGGTAACAGTTCCGTTTTTTACATATATGTAACAACTTACATTTATCTAAGGCTAGGTTAGCACCTGAGCTGAGAGACCATATATCTATTACTTTTAATATTTTTTTGAATAAAGAGTTTACAATGGTAGTGCATTTGTGTTTCGTGAAAATTAAAACATCATCCGCGTATAGAATATGTTCCATGTGATTATACTTATTTATAATTATGCTTATTTCATTAAAGGCTAGTGTGAAAAGGGTAACAGACAAGGGGGAACCCTGAGGTATACCGTTGTGTAAAGGGTATACATTGGAATATGCATTTTGTATGCGTACTGAGAATTTTCGGTTGGTAAGAAATGATTTTATAATATTGTATATTTTTTCTCCAACTTTTATTTAAGCTAGTTGTTTAAGAACAATATGAATTCCTATGCGATCAAACGCCTTTTCAAAATCTAAGCTGAGAGCTGAGACATGATTTCGGGTTTTATACGCTATTAGATTATCATTGGTTTGCAAGCGTTTATATGCATACCAGGCTTTTTGTTTAATCTCTCTCAGTAGAGCGAGTTCTTTGTTCCACCAGGAAGTTGTTGTCTTAGAGCGTGAAGGCTTGGATTGAGGGATATGAAAGTGAGCTGATGTACGTATTATTTTGTGTATGTAAGCTACATCTCTGTTAATATTGTTTGAGGTAATGTGATTCTTTGCTTGTGCAGCTAAGAATGAATAGAATTCTGTCCAGTTTGCTCTATCTGTGCGAAATTTACTAATAAATGGATACCTAACAGAATTTCGGCGGACTATAGTTGTAATTATTGGAAAATGGTCACTTCCGCATAGGTTGTTCAGAGTGTATGAAGACAAAAAGGGGAGTAAATCTGGAGAGCATATTGATAAGTCCACATGTGTAAAGGTTTTGTGTGTGGAGAAGTGAGTTGGTTGGCCGTCGTTTAGGCAGCATAAGTTATTGATTGTTAGGACTTTTTCTAATATTTTTCCTCTACTGTTAGATTTCGGGGATCCCCAGATAGGGCTCCAGGCGTTGAAGTCACCCATTACGACTAGAGGTGGTGAAATATTATTAAATATAGAGGAGAGTTGGTGAAAATTGAATGGCTGATTGGGAGGTATGTAGACATTACACATTTTTATTTTAAAGCCACAGTTGATTTCTATTGCTTGGGACAAAATATTTGAAGCTATTGGTAGTATGGTATGGCAGAGATTTTTTTTTTGACCAAGAATGCAATTCCCTGTTTGGCGCTTGAAATTTTGGAAGGTTATGGAAGTAGTGTGTGTATGAGTTGGAGATATTGATTGTTGAATTGTGTTGAGTATGCGTTTCTTGCAAAAGGACTAGATCTGGTTTATGCTCTTTTAGTAGCACCTGCAAGTCAATTAAATTATTTTGAATGCCGTTTATATTCCATTGAAGTATTTTGAAGTGCATTAATAAGATAATAAATTTATATATATATTTTTATATAGTTTTTTTTTTGCAGGTGAGGTTTGATCCCAAGACTCGGGGCGCGAGGGGGCTGGGAGGCTCGGTGACCGAAGTCACTGCGAGGCCCAGTTCCCACTCACCCCGAGTCAAGAGAAGAGATAAAATATTTTAAAAGAGATCGTCGTCTTCACTGATACACATATCAGAAGAAGAGAGATCACTGTTGAGAGGAGGTTGAGTGGAGTTTAATAATTGAGATGTGTTGTTGTTTGGTATGTTTGTTAATTCTGAGTGAGAGTTTTTATTTGAGTGGATTGCGCTAAGAGCGCTTTGGATTTTAAGAATTTCCTTTTGTTGGATATATTTCGGGCATTTGTTGTAGGCGGTATGTTCTTCGGCACAATTGGCACATTGGGTACGGGTACATTGATTTTCGTGTGGTGGAAGATTACATGAGCCACAGATGGGCTCATTAGTGCAGCGGGTAGTTGTGTGCCCAAATAACTGGCATTTTTTGCAACGAATCGGGTTTGGAGTGTACGGTCTGACTTTGATCTTGTACCAGGAGACTTCCATGGAGTCGGGTAGATGAAACAGGTTGAAGGTGAGGAGCATTACACCGGAAGGTTTGGTTTTACCGTCAACGGTTTTGTTAAATTTGTAGACTGCTGTGACACCTTGTGATGCAAGTTCTTTAACAATTTCATCCTCAGGAATGTTGATTAGACTGGGGGCGTAAATAGTTCCTTTGGTGGAGTTCAGCGTATCGTGTAGGCTAGCTTTGATTTTGCATAAGCCTACCAGTTCCGTTGCCGATAGAAATTTGCTGGCGGAGATTGCGTCCCTAGTTAGCAACAGGAGATTGCCATCTCTGAGTTCGCTTATGGAGACTATGTCATTGCTAATTAGCTTGAGAGCTCGGTGTGTTGCAAAGCAGGAGTATTCATTTAGTGGTTTATTTTTATCTTCACTCGCGATAGTGATGAATTTGGGGTTAGGCAGCTGGATCACTGGTAAACCAGGAAAGGAGACAATTGATTTGTGAAATGTTTTATGTCTTTTGGTTTCGGGGGGATCGGCCAACACGGCGAACCGATTGTCCCCCAGGTTGGCTTGCCCGTTGGGCATATTAGGCGCTTTATTGGACACGTGCAAGAGCTTGCTTTTTTTTTCACAAAAGAAAAGAAAAACAATAGGTGCGCGAAAAGCAAGAGAGATAACAAAGTGTTCGTTTCACAAGATAAGAAAGGCAAAGAGAACGTCTGCACTGTTCAAGTGATAGCCGAAGACTGAATTTTACTTATTATAGAGCCTTATTAAGCTAGAGCCTTGCAACTTTGCAAATATCTTGGTACATGCCTTCGTCATACAAAGTGTTATATTTAGGGCTCTTCAACCTCAGGGGACCTGGAATATCGATAACAAGTCGATACACCTCGATGTGCAAATCAAGAAAGCACTTATATATCCTACATTTGAGCAACTAGAGTCACCAAATTTGGGGGCAAGATAGCCAATAGCATTTCCCTAAAAACTGTATCAAAAGCTTGGATGAAAACGTTGCAGTCGGACGCAACCGACTGCGACATACTTTGCAAATATTGAAAATAAGCGCCGGTAACTTTAACAGAAAAAGTTATACGCATGAAACGAGCGCGTATCTACTCTGGCGGTTTGTTTACCATCAGCTGGTGTATGGATATATGGATAGGGCTAGATAAAAAAGGGTGCGATGCGAGAGACATAATTAAATGTTGCCACTTTTAATTTCTCTTGTTGTTGTTACAAAACTCGAGATTGGCAATTTAAGACTTTTGCTTGAATCTGCGGTCTGCTACCCTTTATGGCAGAGTAGTATAGACTAAAAATGAACTTTGCGTAATTAAATGCCAAATCGTAAGATACTTAAATATAATTTCCATATTATTAGTCATAATATATTTTACCAATTCGGTAGGGCGTTTATGATTAATAATGCAAGAAAACCATGACTTATTAAACTAACACAAAAATAAACATGTTATGTTTAAAACTACTTAATATCTATATATAAAATTGTTTGTCCTGACTGACTGACTGACTGACTGACTGACTGATTGTTGAGAGGCCCACAGCCTAAACGATAAGAGCTAGAAGGCTGAAATTTTCACCAAATATTCCATTCTCGGTGAAAGTGAGCACTAAGAAAGGATTTTTAATTTGGACCACTCCTTCGAGTACCTCCCAAACAAATCTTTTTATTGCATTTATCACCTTACCTCATTCCACCACTCTGGCGCCTCATTGTCGCACAAGCTGTGAGTTTTAACGCCGCCGAGTGTACAAAAACAAAACACATGACCCATTCCACTACTGCCGTCTGCGCACAAGCTATTGCGGCCGAAAATACAAAACAAATATACAAAACAGATGACCCATTCCACTTCTGCCGTCTGTACATGTGTCTCCGTTATTCTCTTTTCTTCTTTGTGCCTTTGACAATTGTTTTTCGAATCAAGTAGCATTTGTTGTTGTTGTTAGTAAGTGTTCTTGTTGGGCTCGCAATGCTTCTTTTTGTTGGTATTTATGATTTAAAACAAATCAATTAAAACATAACTTGGTTTTGTACACCAGAATATGTTACGGGGGTGGTTTTATCTACATACTTGCTAATTATCAAACAAAACTTAACACACAAATACCTATTGCCTTTGTTGTTTCGATATCATTTTCAAACTGACATTTTTTACTTTAGTTGGTGTCGCAAATGCACATATGTACATACATACACATGTATTTACGTGCATTTGTTATTTTTTAGTACATACATATATATTAACAAAAATGCAAGTGCAAATATTGGTTAATGCACGCATACATTGTTGCATCTGTAGCAAGCTAAATGAAAGCAATAAACATGTTCACCAAATATAGACAATGCAAAAACAAACACACTAACAAATAGGATCTTAAGAAATGTAATATACATATATACGAGTTGACAAAACTTAACACACAAATACCTATTGCTTTTGTTGTTTTTATATAATTTTCAAACTGACATTTGTAACTTTAGTTGGTGTTGCAAATGCACAAATGTACATACATACACATGTATTTACGTGCATTTGTTATTATTTAGTACATACATATATATTAACAAAAATGCAAGTGCAAATATTGGTTAATGCACGCATACATTGTTGCATTCGTAGCAAGCTAAATGAAAGCAATAAACATGTTCACCAAATGTAGACAATGCAAAAACAAACACACTGACAAATGGGATCTTAAGAAATGTAATATACATATATACGAGTTGACAAAACTTAACACACAAATACCTATTGCCTTTGTTGTTTTTATATAATTTTCAAACTGACATTTGTAACTTTAGTTGGTGTTGCAAATGCTCATATGTACATACATACACATGTATTTACGTGCAAGTTGATGTTACATTTAACATTGTTTTGTACATCTATATAACTAAAATAGTTTGTCCTGACTGACTGACTAACTGATTGTTGGGAGACCAACAGCCTTAACGATAAGAGCTAGAATGCTAAAATTTTCACAAAATATTCCATTCAGGTTGAAGGTGATCACTAAGAAAGGATTTATAATTTGGACCACTCCTTCGAGTACCTCCCATACAAAACATGTCCTGAATTTATCACTATACCTCATTCCACCACTCTGGCGCCTCATTGTCGCACAAGCTGTGAGTTTGACCTCGACCGAGTTTATAAAAACAAAACACATGACCCATTCCACTACTGCTGTCGGTACAAGCGAGTCGCGACCGAGTTTACAAAAACAAAACACATGACCCATTCCACTACTGCTGTCGGTACAAGCGAGTCGCGACCGAGTTTACAAAAACAAAACACATGACCCATTCCACTACAGCCGTCTGTACAAGCGATCGCCAGCGAGTTTACAAAAACAAAACACATGTGCTGTGTATGTGTCTTCGTTATTCTCTTTTCTTCTTTGTGCCTTTGACAATTGATTTACGACCTAAGTAGCGTTTGTTGTTGTTGTAAGTGTTGTTGTTGGGATCGCAATGCTTCTTTTTGTTGGTATCATTGATTTAAAACAAATCAATTAAAACATAACTTGGTGCGCGTAGAAGAGTTTTGCACACTAGAATATGTTACGGGTGTGGCTTTCACCAACATACGTGCTAATTATCAAACAAAACTTAACACACAAATACCTATTACCATTGTTGTTTTGATATAATTTTCGAGCTGACATTTGTAAATTTGGTTGCTGTTGTAAATGCACATATATACATACATACACATGTATGTACGTACATTTAACATTCTTTTGTACATAAATATATACATATAACAAAAAATGCAAGTGCAAATACATATATGCAAAAACAAACGCACTAACAAATATAAACATTCAATTTGTATTTGTTTTTTATATCGAGCCATTTGCGCGAAAATAATAATTCTTGAACATCTTTGTATAGTGGTAGATTTGCTTACTTGCTGCTTATCTAACTTAGACGTAACGTCGTACCACTCAAACATTGTTGATATACAATTTCGAACAATCAAGCAAAGCACATATGTAAGTTTGTATGTAACGTATGGGGGTTTTGGGTATAAAAAGGCAGGCAGAAGGGGTAGGCGTAACATTCAAATTTGTGATGCATATCTGTGGCGGATGGCACCTTCTATCTCCCTATCAAGTTTGGAGACTCTTGCGCAAAAACTGAGAAAGATATAGAGGTGGGCGGTATAAGTGGGTGTGGCATCCAATATTGCACATTTGTTACGGATGTCACTAACAATGTTTCTAAGTTTAGTGACTCTAGCGCAAAAACTGGAAAAGATATAGAAATTTCAGATTTTACGAGGTGGGTGGAAAGGGTGGGCGTGGCATATAAAACTTTGATGTAGATCGGTTACGGATGTCACTAACAATGTTTCTACCAAATTTGGTGACTCTAGCCCAAAAACTGAAAAAGATATAGAGTTTTCAGATTTTAGAAGGTGGGCGGTATCAGTGGGGGCGTGGCATCCAAAGTTTTAATGTGTAAGATACTGATTTATTCATTTAATATATATTCATGCTCATTTATATCGATTGCATATGTTAAATGCCAATATATATCGTAAGTTAGTATTAAGTACCGATGTTAGTATTAAGTATGTTCTATCGAAAAAAGGTGCATCTGGCCACACCAGATCGATCTGCCTCTTTCTCTTTCCGGTGACGCTTGTGAGATACGCACGTATATGAGAGACCGATATATTAATCTTGAAAAATAAAAGCAATCGCCGCTCTTAGGCTGAATATAAAGGCAATTTACAACTCAGAAGTGGGATACCCAACAACATCGGACTATATTTCTGCAGTTAGTCGACATGGGTCTAACAAAAGAAGAAATGTCGAATACGCTGAGGACGCGCGGTGTTGAGGTGCCACCGTCGGCAACTGTGGCGCAGCTGCGCAAATTAATATAATATAATATAATATGCACCCGCTGCCGCTCCGCTGTCTGCCAGCACCCCAACAGAGGAAATGTCAGGTACACTGGTGCTTCACAAGACCCTGCCGTCTGCCGTCGGCATATCCATGCCACCATCGAAGGCGCCCGAAACTGCCGTCGCCCCGCCGTCCGCTGTCGCTAAGCTTACTGCCGTCACCCTGCCGTCTACTGGCGCTACGCTTCCTGCTGTCGCCCCGCCGTCTGCTGCCGCCACGGTTGCTGCTGTTGCCCCTCCGTCTGCTGTCGCCCCGCCGTCTGCCATCGCCCTGCCGTCTGCATTCGCCCTGCCGTCTGCTGCTACTCAGCCGTCTGCCATCGCCCTGCCGTCTGCTGCTACCCAGCCTGTGCTTGACACCGCTGTGCCCAACGCTGCCGCCGCCCTGCCGTCCACAGTAACACCTGCCGCCCTACTGTCAGCTGCTGGCCCCTCGTCGACAGATTTGGATGAGCAACTGGCGGTACTGAGAAAACAGAAGGAAATTCTCGAACTGCAACAGCAAATTGCGAATTTGCTGGGCAATCTGGGCACCGCCTCGGGTGCATCGAGTTCGCGGGTGATAGATAGCAGTGTCATCGAGTCAATGGTCCCCAGGTTTTCGGCAGACGATGCATACGACGTGCAGAAGTGGGTGGAGGATTTTGAAGATGCAAGCGACATATTACAGTTGGACAGTAGACTGAGGCTAATCGCATGTCGGCGGCTCTTGGAGGGCACAGCAGCAGTGCTTGTCCGGACGATTACGGTGAGGAGCTACGAGCAGCTCAGGGACACGCTACTGCAGGAGTTCGGGCGAGTAAAGAGCGCCGAGGAAGTGTATCAGGCGCTACGGAACAGGCGTCGCAGGCAAGGTGAAAGCCATATACGATACACCATCGAAATGCAGGAGATCGCGTTAGGCGCACCAATACCTGAATCCGAATTGGTCGACTTGATCATCGAGGGGCTGCGTGACAGTTCAGCTGCGGTGGGCATGCTGTATGGAGCGAAAAATGTCGCCGACTTGAAGACCTTACTGGGAAGATACGAGCGACGAAAAGCCCAATCCAACGCAAACCGACAAGTAGCTGCCGTCAACCAATCTTTCCCAAGGCAAGCTGCCGCCCCCACACTGCCGTCAAGAGCTGCCGTCCCCGAAACAAGAGAGGTGCGGTGCTTTAATTGCTCTGAATTCGGGCACTACAAATCTCACTGCCCGAAGCCATACAGGCCCGCAGATTCCTGCTTTAAGTGCGGGCAAATGGGGCACGTTTACCGGAGTTGCCCTCGGAGACAAGGAAGCACCGTCACCACCAACGCTGCCGCTGCCGTCACCACTGCCGTCACCACTGCCGACAACACGTTCGAGTCTGCCGTAGGAGTAGAACTGGCCGAGAAGATTAATCATATACAGATGGTGAGTGTTGCTTTTGTGTCAGATCAAGTGAAAAGCAGTGAGTTTACAAATATTTTCTCTCTCCTCGATTCTGGTAGTCCTAGAAGCTTTATTCGGCAGTCAGAAGTGCCACCCCATTACAAACTAAAGAGCTGTCCGATAAACTGCCGTGGGTTAGGCAATAGCCGCCTTATGTCCTTGGGGAAAGTTCGTTGTGAAATCAAATTACTAGGTCAGCGTGTACCACACACGCTCGACATCCTGCCGAACAATGCCACTAGCCTTCAAATAATCCTGGGAAGGGATTTCTTACAAAAAAAACAGTATTACTCTCTGTAAAATTAGTAATAAGAATATGAAAGAAAAAATTATACCAATTAAAGAAAATTATGAAGTTAATAAGAAGAAACTCACTGCTGTTCTTAATTCATTTGATTTGTGTAAACCAGACGTCAGCCGCACAATGACTACAAACGAGTCAGCCCGGTCGCTTAATGAGAATTAGCTTATGCCCTCCGTCTTTAAGTCGTGTATTACTAAAAAAGAGTGTTCTGTTGAGTCTGACGTTCTGCTGGGTGAGGCTCTGGCAGCCATTAATGCAATCGAACTACCCGCTGTCAGTGAAAACGAATTCGATATAGAATCGACCCTGCCACCAGAACAGTCTGCAGAGCTGCAGTCGGTTATTTCTGCCTCGTATACGAATGTCCCTCCGGAACTAATCAAACCAACCGACTACGAAATGAAGATTGAGCTGACGAATCAAACAACAATCTTCTGCCGTCCCCGCCGTTTGTCCCATCACGAGCGCAATGAGGTGCGCCAGATATGTGATGATTTATTGAAGTCCGGAATTATCCGGCATAGTAGTTCACCTTACGCTTCTGCTATAGTGCCTGTCCGCAAGAAAAATAACACCTTAAGAAAATGTGTTGATTATCGTCCACTGAACAAAATTACTGTTCGTGACCATTTCCCGATTCCGTTGTTAGAGGATTGTGTCGACCACTTGGGGGGTAAATCGTTCTTTACTGTCTTGGATTTGGAGAATGGGTTCCACCATGTGAAAATGCACCCCGATTCAATTAAATACACCGCCTTTGTAACACCTGATGGGCAATTCGAGTACGTACGCATGCCGTTTGGTCTATGTAATGGGCCCCCAGTTTTTGCTAGATTTGTATACTTTGTGTTGAAGGATTTGATTAATAGAGGTCAACTGGAGATCTATATGGACGACATCTTAATCGCGTCGAGTGATTTTGAAACCCATCTGCAAGTGCTGAAAGAGACACTGTACACCTTACGAGTGAACGGATTATGCCTAAAACTGTCTAAGTGTCGCTTCGCGTATAAAGAGCTGGAGTATTTAGGGTATTTAGCGAACTCTTCCGGTATTACCCCGAAACCAGCTCATCTTCAAGCTATTGAAAGTCTGCCGGAACCCCGAGATAGAAAAGAATTGGAACGCTGTCTGGGTCTGTTCTCGTACTTCCGCCGTTTTGTACCCAATTTCGCCAAAATTGCTTATCCGTTGTCGCGTCTACTGAAGAAAGATGCCCCTTACGTTTTCTCTGACGAGTGTCGGGAATCTTTCCGAACCCTGCAGTCTAAACTGATTGAGTCCCCCGTGCTGTCTATTTACAATCCGAAGTCAGAAACCGAGCTACATTGCGATGCTAGCTCAGCCGGTTTCGGAGCGATGCTCCTACAAAAACAAACCGACGATAAATTTCATCCAGTGTGTTATTTCTCAAAGACCGCGTCCGCCCCCGAATCCAAATTACATAGTTATAAATTAGAAACCCTGGCCATTGTTCATGCCCTAAGGCGTTTTGAGACATACCTGAAGTTTATTCCGTTTAAGATAATCACGGATTGTAATTCGTTAGCACTGACTCTAAAGAATGGTGGATCGTCCGCCAAAATTGCCCGCTGGGCACTACTCTTGGAAAACTATAACTATACCATTGTGCATCGGTCCGGTGTTTCTATGAATCATGTGGATGCACTTAGTAGACTAGACACCGCCGCATATATGGATGACTTGAATCTTGATTTTCAACTACAACTGATGCAGAATCGTGATCAAGAAATTGTTAAGCTTCGGGGTGTCTTGGAAAACCAAGAGATTGCCGGTTTCGAGTTGCAAGATGGTGTCGTGTATCGTCGATCACCGACAGACGTGCTCCAGCTTTATGTCCCTGCCGGAATGATTAACAATATCATACGAACGGTTCATGAAAAGTTAGGTCACTTGTCCACTGAGAAGTGTTGTACACAGATAAAAAAACATTATTGGTTTCCTTATATGAAATCGTACGTTAACAATTTTATTAAAAATTGCCTCAAATGTATATACTATGCCCCTTCCGCTCATAATAATAACGCTACCCTGCATAGTATTCCGAAAATCCCTCTGCCGTTTGATACTCTTCATATTGACCACTTAGGACCCCTTCCGTCCATCCAATCTAGGAAAAAGTATCTGTTAGTCGTTATTGATGCCTTTACCAAGTTCGTCAAGTTGTACCCGGCCGCTACCACTAATTCCCGGGAAGCGTGTCACACTCTGGAGACAGAGTATTTTCCGAACTATAGCCGACCCCGCAGAATTATTAGCGATCGAGGTACTTGCTTCACTTCCGCTGAATTTGCCACATTCCTGCGGTCCCACAATATAATCCATGTCCAAAATGCTACTGCCTCCCCTCGGGCCAATGGTCAGGTGGAACGCGTCAATCGGGTCTTGGGACCCATGCTTGGCAAGTTGACGGAACCATTGGATCATGCCGATTGGGTGAAACAACTTCCGAACATCGAGTTCGCCCTGAACAATTCAGTTCATTCCACAACTAAATTTGCACCTTCTGTCCTCCTCTTCGGCGTCGAACAGCGTGGCGCTGTTATAGACGAGCTGACCGAGAGTTTAGAAGATAAATCTATTGAAAACGTGTCAACAGCTGATATTCGTAAGATTGCCCTACAGAACATAGTCAAGTCTCAAGAATATAACACAAAGTACTTTGAGAAATGTCATCGTCCCGCCGTTAATTTTGAGGAAGGCGATTTTGTTGTCATCAAAAACGTTGATACGACGGCTGGCCTGAACAAGAAACTCATTAGGCGATACCGCGGTCCATATGTCATTCATAAGAAACTCCCAAATGATCGGTATGTCATACGGGACGTTGAAGGGTCTCAGCTCACACAACTTCCGTACGACGGGGTATTAGAATCATCCAAACTCAAATTGTGGCTCACCCCTGATCAAAATTGTGCTTCTGACGTCTGACCGAAAGCAACACTCCACCATTGGTGGGGGTCTTATGTATACAACTATTTAGAGTAAATGGAATCGTGGTCGATTCCGCTGTCAGGGCGGCCGAGTTGTAAGATACTGATTTATTCATTTAATATATATTCATGCTCATTTATATCGATTGCATATGTTAAATGCCAATATATATCGTAAGTTAGTATTAAGTACCGATGTTAGTATTAAGTATGTTCTATCGAAAAAAGGTGCATCTGGCCACACCAGATCGCTCTGCCTCTTTCTCTTTCCGGTGACGCTTGTGAGATACGCACGTATATGAGAGACCGATATATTAATCTTGAAAAATAAAAGCAATCGCCGCTCTTAGGCTGAATATAAAGGCAATTTACAAATGCATATCTTTGTAAGACTTCAGCATCTACCTTCCCATCAAATTTCGTGAGTATAGCTTTAAAACTGTGGGAAATATAGTCATTTTCGATTATAACTGAAGGGGGGCTGGGGCGGAAGAGGTGGGCGTGGCATCCAAACTTTCGATGCAGTTTTTGAGGAATGTCATCGGCTATCTTGCCCACAAATTTGGTGACTCTAGCTGCTAAAATGTGATATATATATATGTGTTTCATCGATTTGCACATCGAAGTATCGATTTGTTTTCGATTTCCCAGGCCCTGAGGTCTTAGTTGCAAAGCTCTAGCTTTAAGGGTGTTGAAAAAAGTTGCGTTCAAACGTACGGGCGGACGGACGGACGGACAGACACCTTGACGGACATTGCATAAACCCATTTGATACCTTTGGTATCAAAGTATAATTACGCGTCTGATTCTCAACCTCAATGGTGGCGTGAAGAAGAGAATATTAAATACTTTGCTAATATGTTGTTAAACATTAACTAATTTATTTATTTTATATATATTGCTAAAATTTTGTAAAAACTATTGGCGCAGCGAAGCAAGCGGGGCTCTTACTAGTTTACTATATAAGTAATCAAATTATATATTTGTGTTTTTCTGAAACAAAATTAAATTTGGGACAAATGTTATTTTTTAGTTAGCGCAGCATTCGCGAGCTACATATATAATTGCCTTGTTGCTTTTAGTCTATTTCCAATCGACACGTACCGACTTGAATGTGTGCGTCTTTGTGAGACAGTAGACACTGTAGTGTGAGCACACATTGAATGGATCTTATAGCGATTTATATACATATATGTGAGATCTGTGTGAGCTCAGTTTATATGAATGTGTGCATCGTCGGCCGCACTTCTAGAAAAAACAAGTAAAAACGTTGCAGTTGGACGCAACCGACTGCGATATACTAGATACCAGTTTACATAGCTGTTTTAAGGATTCTGCTGCTAAGTCGGTTGTTAGCGCGCTGCGTCGGTGGTTTCGTTTGTCGCGTGCCGTCTGCTGCTGCGTTCTCTGTCGGTTTTCTCGGCTGCTAAGTCAGCGCGCTGCGTCGGTGGCTCTGCCGCTACCGCTGTTTTTCTTTGCCTGTCCAGTCGTGGCCTCTGCTTCTCTCCTCTGATAGTGATGCCCGTATCTAATAGTGGTAATAATATACCCTGTCCCTTAAATATAAATACTTTTCTTACGTTTTTCTCCTCCTCGGCGTGTAATAGTTTATAAACATAATTCTTACTTCTATTGCACATCGCCTTTTTTTTGTCATAAGCCTAAAAATCTTTTTTTAATATTTTTATGGTTATAATATTATTTCCAGTAAATAATTGTCCCTCCTTCTCAAAAATATTTAAATTATATTTTATAATGCAACCCTCGACTTACACCAGCCCTTCAAAGTCAGCTGTTTGCTACGCGGTGTTTGCTCACAGTCTGGTTGCAAAATTTGTTAATATTTAGGAGTCTCGCATTTTTAAACGGTTTGATAAATTGAAATACTTTAAAATGGAAAATATTCATACAGGTATGTAGAAAAGATTTATGTATGTGTTTAATTATATGTGCTTTTGTTTCGTCATGTTTTCAATGTTATTAACAAACCATAATTTTGTCGAATCTAACCTCAATATAGTTGTGTTTCGAGGAGCATATCTATCAAGATACAGTTGGGTTCAAAAAAGTGCTTATGTGGTTGTATGTGTAATTATGTATACGTTTTTGTAAAGTTTAAAACATAAGCGGATTTTTGCGGTTTATCGATATATTTCAATAGATGTGGGCAAGAATACTATTCGTCGTATCGATTTGCTGGAAGTTTGGTTGGGAAAACGTCGCAACATGAACGCTACTTTCGACTGGGTTTGCGCAGAAAGACTTCAAAATTCTCTTCCAGAAAATGATTTGATGGGCGTAAAAATAAAAATAAAGAATTTTATCTTACAAGTCAAGAGACTGCTGAATAAAGCCCAAAGAAATATTCGACGGTTTAAAGAACAAAATGTTATCTGGCTTGCATCAGAAATAACATTTTATTCAAAAAAGGATAATAGTGATCATAAAGGTGGACGGCCTCCTCTATCTTATGACGAAGGAAGTTTACGTCAAAAAAGAAAATTGGCTTCCGAACTTGCAAAAGAAAATTCAACTAATCTTCTAGTTCATGCAGCTGCTATGTCTGCTAAGAAGACAAATGATAGAAATATTTTACATTTTCTGAAAACAACAATGAATTCTCCTGACAGTTCAAAATTAACGGAGCAGCTTTCATTGAAAAAATCAATACCATTATCACCTGATGAGGCCTTAGCATTTATTATAGAAAATTCGTTTTCCAAGCAGCAATATATTAATATACACTTAAAGAATATCGAAAAGAATTCCAATATATGTATATCCGAGTTACGAAAAGGTGAAGGAGGCTAATGAAAAGTGCCGGCCTATAGATATTAGCGTCACAGAAACTGTTGCCGCTACAGAACTTACTTGACCATACTGCATTTCGGATAATTTTATTTCAAAAGCCAGTATTTAATCAATTTATTGATATAAGCAAATTAAAGCAAACAGTTAGCTATGGTTTTGACGGTTCAACCGGCCAGAGCGTTTATAAAAAAAAATTTAATGAACCCGCATCAAATAGCCTGGACCAATCTTTGTTTGTTACAACAATAATTCCACTCCAAATGGTGAATCAGGATGGACGGATTGTTTGGAGAAACCGGTACCCACAATCCGTAGTATTGCAGGCCGCTAAAAATAGAATTCACTAAAGAAAGTCGCGATCACATTTTGAATTCAAAAGCACTTTTAGATGCTTAAATAAAACACCTGAAGCCATTTCTTTATGAGTCGGATCAAATGAATGTAGAAGTTGTCTTCGACTTACACATGACGCTCATCGATGGAAAGGTGTTAAATACTTTAACAGGCACTAAATCAACACAATCATGTCCAATTTGTGGTGCTAACCCAAAAGACTTTTTAAAAGAAACCGACTTTAATAGTCAACTGTTCAAGCCAAAACCGAATACTTTGCAGTACGGAATAAGTCCTCTCCATGCATGGATTAGGTTTTTGGAGTTCGTTTTGAATATTTCATATCGCGTTGGTCTTCAGAAATGGCGAATCACAATGCTGATACGCAAAAAGGACATTGAAAGAAAACTTTGGTCAGAAATGGGGTCACATATAAACAAACCAAGCCAGAATGGTTCTGGAAATTCCAACGATGGCAATACGGCACGAAGGGCATTTTCAAATGTTCCATTATTTGAATCAATATTGAAAATCGATGAAGAGCTTTTAAACAAACTGTATATAGTTTTAATAGCTATATCATGCGAATATGAAAAATGTTCGATTAAATTTCAAAAATTTTGTGAAGAGACGCATCGTCTGCATTTGACGAAATATCCGTGGTACCCAATGACCGCTACGGTCCACAAAATTTTAGTTCACGGTGCTCAGATTAATAAGTCATCTGTACTTCCTGTTGGTTCCTTAGGCGAAAACGCATCTGAGGCTCGCAACAAATATTATAAGCGTGATAGGATATTACATGCCAGGAAAAATAGCCGTGTCAACAACTTAACAGACGTATTCCACCGGGCTTTGGATTCTTCTGATCCATATTTATCAAGCATCGCTTCAAGAAAGTCTTCAAAAGCACAATAACTGCCAAAAGAAGTTATTGCACTTTTTAAGTTGCCAACATTAGAAGTTGCAGACCAATCATATGGAGATGAGGACGAGTTTGAAAACATAGATTGTTTTAATTTTGATCTAGAAGAAGAACATATGTTTTAAAACATATAATTTAATATTTTAATTATGAAAATATAATCATGTTTAGATTTAATATGCATTTTTCCATGTAATGCAGTTCTTTTATGTGGGCGGCGGCGAAGGCGTGGTGGCAGCGCCAAAAAAATTAATTCGAAACTCACGAATAATATGAGTCGCAAATTCACAAAGTTTCAAGTTTCTAGCTTTAAAGTTAGAGTTTTTGCCAAAAAAAAGGCGATTCTGCCCAATGTGTATTGCTACCTTCGTGGTGCATTTCGTTATACTTAATACTACTATAAATGTTGCGAAGGAGTTCACTTTCACGCGTCGTTCACTGCACATTCAACAAGCTTCATTCGCCGCTTTTGAAAGCTTTTCCTGTACGTGTGTTTGCAATAGTGCAAAATCGAATTAACAGTTAAATTCTTTATGCTTTTAAGAATAAGCGACGACACTTTGGCGGCAAAATTCAAAACTTTTTTTTTTATTTTTGGCCTATGAAATCGACCACTGTACGTCGGGTTGAATAATGCGACTGCAAACTACAGATGCATATGCTTTGGTTGATGCATCCGAAAAAGCCGGCAGCTCTTTGGTACCTCCAGTGCACTATGAGAAAAAATCGGATTTTTTTGCCATAAACTCCAGTTTTCAATATATTAATCTGAAATTTTACACCTATTCTTTTGAAATTAAAGTAAAATTTTGGATTTTGTTACTTGATTATTTTATTAATTTGACCTCCCCCAACCCCTTGTACAGCGGGTACTAAATTCAATAGTCAAATATTAAAAAAAAACTTATTTGAATACACTAAAAAATAAAAACAAAAAACTTAACTTAAGTATTATATTGATTAGGCCTTGATAAATTAATAGACGTCCTAAAAATGTGTATCATTGAATTTTTGCAAAAATAGCCAAGTTTTAAGTCACCTTTTGCATAAACAGTATTATGAATGCAGTATGGTCCAATTGGTCTTGTAATGCATTATTTTCGGTACAAATTAATCCTGCAGGTCTGCATTTTAATTTTTCCTCCACTATTTTTAAGTATTGGGGGTAAATATCACTGCTATGCTGCTTATTCAGTTGTTTTGTATTGAGGAATTGCTGCTTTGCTAGGCCATTTTTCATAAAGAAAGCTAGTGCCCTTTCAGAAGATATTTTATGTTTTAACTGACGAAAAGAATCAATGCTAGCAGCTTTCTATACTTTGATACCATACCTGTTAAGTAGTGATTACTAATTGTAGTCATTAGTAGTTAAATTATTTTAGTTGAAAAGTTGAATTAGTCATTACATTACGACTATTTTTGGTTTTACACAACTATATAATGACTAGTAAGTGACCCGCTTGCTTCGCTGCGCCAATAGTTTTTCAAAATTTTAATATATATAAAATAAATTAGTTAATGTTTAACAACATATTAGCAAAATATTTAATATTCTCTTTTTCACGCTACCATTGGGGTTGAGAATCAGACGCGTCATTTTACTTTGATACCAAAGGTAACATATTATATTGGGCTTATGCAATGTCCGTCAAGGTGTCTGTCCGTCCGTCCGTCCGTCCGTCCGTCCGTCCGCCCGTCCGTTTGAACGCAACTTTTTTCAACACCCTTAAAGCTAGAGCTTTGCAACTTTGCGAACATCTTGGTCAATACCTTCGTCAGAAAAAGTGTTAAATTTGGCTCTACGACCTCAGGGGGCCTGAGAAATCGATAAAAATCGATACCCCTCGATGTGCAAATCGAAGAAACATATATATGTCCCACATTTTAGAAGCTATAGTCACCAAATTAAGGGGCAAGATAGCCGATGGTATTCCTCAAAAAGCTACATAAAAAGTTTGGATGCCACGCCCACCTCTTCCGCCCCCAGCCCCCCTTCAGTTATAATCGAAAATGACTGTATTTCCCACAGTTTTAAAGCTATACTCACAAAATTTGATGGGAAGTTAGATGCTGAAGTCTTACAAAGATATGCATCAAAACGCCATGCCCCCACTGATACCGCCCACCTTCTAAAATCCGAAAACTCTATATCTTTTTCAGTTTTTGGGCTAGAGTCACCAAATTTGGTAGAAACATTGTTAGTGACATCCGTAACCCCGATCTACATCAAAGTTTTATACGCCACGCCCACCTTTTCCACCCAACTCGTAAAATCTGAAATTTCTATATCTTTCTCAGTTTTTGCGCTCGAGCCTTCAGAATTGATAGGGAGATAGAAGGTGCCATCCGCTACTGATATGCATCACAAATTTGAATGTCACGCCTACCCCTTCTGCCTGCCTTTTACTCACAAACCTCCATACGTTACAAATACATACAAACTTACATATGTGCTTTGCTTGCTTGTTCGAAATTGTATATCAACAATGTTTGTGTGGTACTACGTTACGTCTGAGTTAGATAAGCAGCAAGTAAGCAAATCTACCACTATACAAAGATGTTCAAGATTAAATATTTTCGCACAAAGGGCTCGCTATAAAAAAAAAATACAAATTGAATGTATGTACATATGTACATATCTATACAACTTTTTGCATTAAATAAACATACATATGTATGCAGATTACATTTACTTAAGTTTATATTTGTTAGTGCGTTTTTTGTTGAACTGTTTATACATATATATTAGCACTTGCATTTTTTGTTATGTATATGTATGTACAAAAGAATGTTAAATGTACGTACATACATGTGTATGTAACACCAAGCAAAGTTACAAATGTCAGCTCGAAAATCATATCAAAACATCAATGGCAAAAGGTATTTGTGTGTTAAGTTTTGTTTGATAATTAGCAAGTATTTAAGTAAAACCAATCGCGTAACATATTCTGGTGTACAAAAACAAATTATGTTTTAATTGATTTGTTTTAAATCAATGATACCAACAAAAAGAAGCAACAACAACACTTACTAACAACAACAACAACAAATGCTACTTAATTCGAAAAACAATTGTCAAAGGCACAAAGAAGAAAAGAGAATAACGGAGAGAGACACATCTACAGACGGCAAAAGTGGAATGGGTCATTTGTTTTGTTTTTGTAAATTCGGCCGCAATAGCTTGTGCGCAGTAGTGGAATGGGTCATTTTTTTATTTTTTTTGTTTGAAACCTAGGCGGCGTTGAAACTCACAGCTTGTGCGACAATGAGGCGCCAGAGTGGTGGAATGAGGTAAAGTGATTAATGCAATTAATTGAGTTGTTCAAAATTTAATGCAAATTAAAAATCCTTTCTTAGTGCTCACTTTCAAGCTGCATGAAATATTATGTGAAAATTTCAGCCTTCTAGCTCTTATCGTTTAGGCTGTGGGCCTCTCAACAATCAGTCAGTCAGTTAGGACAAACTATTTTATATATATAGATTACGATTAGAAAAAATCAAAAATAATCTAAAACTATCACAAATTATCAAAATAATCAAAAATAATCAAAAATAATCAGAAATAATCAAATTGATTATTTTTGATTATTTTCGATTATTTTGATTGATTTGATTTTTTTGACTATTTGCGACTATTTTTGACCAATTGTGACTATGCATCACTAAAAAAATGTACAATTATTCCAACAACATAGTTTAATACTTAAAGAACAACACCTAATAGTCTAAATCTATCACAAATTATTATATAGTCACTACGACTACTTTTCAAAAGTAATTTAATTGATTAGTAATTGTAATCGCAATTTAACAGGTATATTTGATACCATAGGTATCATAGTTAGGGTATTCACTTGCTGTGATATGTGCGTATAGTAATAAAGTGATATTTGAGAGCTTTACAACAAACACACTAGAGCTTTTATAACATAGCATAACACATCATTACATGCCCCTGGGTATGTTTGCTATTATTGTGCCATTTGTGTTATTTAGGGGTTGCCAGACTACAAATAAAAACAAACGATTTCGAGATTACTGATGTAATGAAATTTGGTCACACTGGGCGAATTTTGGTTGTAAAAGTAAGTAAATTTGATTGTTTATTAACTTTTAAGATTAATCTGATGTTTATAACAGTGGCAGAAGCGAATAAAACAAAAAGAACGAGGGAAACTGAGATTAAACGCTGGAGCGAGGGTGATGTGTTTAAAATGATTGTTAAGGTTCAATCGCATAAGAAATTTGAATTTGATTTTGAACCGATTGTATTGTCATTGAACTGTCAAACAGCTGACATAGCACAAATACGACAAAAGAAACGTAAAAAGTGCACTCACTAGCTACACTGTATTATATATATTACTATACGATAATAGTACAGCAAGTGAATACCCTAAGTATATTGGGTTTGTGCAATGTCCGTCATGGTGTCTGTCCGTCTGTCCGTATGAACGCAACTTTTTTTGACACCCTTAAAGCTAGGCTCTAGCTACAACTTTGCAAATATCCTGGTACATGTCTTCGTCAGACAAAGTGTTAAACTAAGGGCTCTACGACCTCAGGGGGCCTGGGAAATCGATAACAAGTCGATACACCTCGATGTGCGAATCGATAAAACACAAATATATCCCACATTTTAGCAGCTAGAGTCACCAAATTTGGGGGCAAGATAGCCGATGACATTCCCCAAAAAACTGCATCAAAAGTTTGGATGCCACGCCCACCTATTCCGCCCCCAGCCCCCCTCCAAATTATAAACAAAAATGCGTGTATATTCTACAGTTTTGAAGCTATAGCCACAAAATTGACATGAAGGTAGATACTGACATCTGACAAAGTTATGCATCAAAACATTGGATGCCACTCCCCCAAACAACGGGACATGCCCCACCGCCCTAAAAAAAACCGGAAGGCATGTTTCTTCGCCAGTTTTTAAGCTAGAGTCACCAAATTTGGTATAAATATTGGTAGTGACATCCGTAACTGGTATGCATACAAATTTTGGATGCCACGCCCACATATACCGCCCACCGCTATATCTCTCTCAGTTTTTGAGCTAGGCTCTTCAAATTTGGTATGAACATTGTTAGTGACATCCGTAACAGATCTGCATCAATGTTATGGATGCCACGCCCACTTATACCGCCCACCTCTATATCTTTCTTAACTTTTGGACTTGAGTCAACAAATTTGGTATGATTGGTTGTGACATCCCACCTTCATATCTTTGTCGGTTTTTGCGCTAGAGTCTCAAAACTTGATAGGGGAATAGAAAGTGCCATCCGCCACAGATAAATGTCATGCCTACCCTTTCTGCCTGATTTTTATACCCAAAACCCTCATATATTACTATTTGCACTCAGAATTCTTAACACAGCTATGTAAACTGGTATCAAAGTATATCGCAGTCGGTTGCGTCCGACTGCAACGTTTTTACTTGTTTTAATCAGCGTTTGCAAAAACTACTCTGTAGCAGCAATAGTAATAAAAATTGTGCTATGCTCTTGCTACCGCTCTCATTTTTGACTAGAGCCGTAGCAGAGCCGTAGCCTAACAATCAAAAGTTGTGCTCTGCTATGCTCCGAGTTTTGTGACGTCGAAAACTATTGCTATAGCGGATAGCACATAAGCAAACGATGCGCTTTGCTCTCTCGCAGCTGTAGCTTGAAGCAGATAGCGAAAGCAATAGTTAAAAACAAAGAGCGAGATCAGAACAGAGTGAGATGAGAGCAAAGCGAATGTGTGACTGCAAAATGTGCAACAGCAGATCTTTTTGTGTAAATAGTAACGGTGCATTACGAAACAGACCAAAGAATTGCAGGAAAAAACTGTTCTTTTTTACCGTTACTTTTTTCGTATTGCTTTGTAGTAGACTTAAAATTTGTCACTTTAAAGTATTGATTCAAATGGTAAACATGCCTCCGCAGAGAAAAAATTTTAATATTTACAATTATTTTGAACCGGGTGATGACGATCATGTTAAATGCAAAAAATGCGAAAGAATTTTAAAAAAAGATCGTGTCTTTAATTTAAAAAAGCATTTATTGTTGCACGAAATTCCAATTGAAGAAGAAGGAACAAAAATTAGTGATTCGGTCAGCCATGCCACTTCCAAAAATTTAAAACATCAACTCATTAAAGTAAAAATCAATAGAAAAACATTAATCCGGTCGTACATTGGTTTGGTCACTGAAGAAAGCGTTCCATTTCATGTTCTTAACTCAAGTAATATGCGCAACATAATTGACCCTATTTGTGAAGGGCTTGAGGAAAAAAATGGCATAAATTTTAAGTTGAATGGAACCAAATGCAAATCTGTTCTTAAACACGTGGCAGCAAATATTAGGAATGAAATAAAACAAGAAAGTAAAAATCTCTATTATCTTTCAAAATTGATAGTGCAACGCGGCTTGGGCGCAATATTTTTGTAATCAGTGCACAATTCATGACCAAAAATAAAATAAAATCGCGCATTCTTGGAATGGTAGAGCTTAAAGGAGCTGACTCCAGTAAATCTAAAAATCTTGCAAAGGAAATTATTTGTGTTCTAGAAAATTGCGATATATCTCTAGGCCAAATTGTATCAATAACATCTGACAATGGGACAAATATGTTGAAAACTTCAAAAATTTTGTCACAAATGCACACAAGCGATGAAGATTTGGATGAAGCTTGTATTGAGCAGAAAAATATTGAGTACACAAGACAAATTGATGATTTTGAAAAAATGGAAAATATGTTTGTGGCTGATATACAAATATGCCGATGTGCAGCCCACACTGCACAGCTTTGTGCACTCGATGTTACCAAACATACACCTATAAAGAAGTGTTTATTTCAATGCCGCAATCTTACCAAATACATTCGAAAATCTTCAAACGGCTATCGTGATTTATTTGAACTTAAAAATTGTAAATTACCTCAATTGAATTGTCCTACGAGATGGGGATCAACCTTCAAAATGATTGAAAATCTTAACAATGCAAAAAGTATATTGGATCTAATCGAAACTGTGGAAAATCAGACAGAAGAAGAAAATTTTGAAGCAAATGACGTTTTATGGGATTTTATGGAGTCATATATCACAATTATGGCTCCACTACAAAGGGCTATAGTACAATTTCAAGAAGAGCAACTACATTACGGGAATTTTTATGCTGTGTGGCTAACTTGCAAACTCACCACTAATCAGATTTTATCGACAAACTCTTTTAGTAAGGATTCGGTAATTTTTATAATTGGAGACTAACTTCTTCAAAGTATGGAAACACGCACCAAAACATTAGTGTCAAACGTTGGCTTCGACGCTTGCTTATATTTGGACCCCAGATTTCATCATATTATAGACAGTTCACAAAAAGAAAAAGCAATCGAGTTTTTAAAGACATTGTGGGAACAAATTAAAATTTTCGGTCAAAACTGCAGTTTAGCAAATTCTAATAGTTCATTGGATACGGACTCTGAACAAACAAAAGGGAATAATTTCGAGCTGTTGGACGATTTTTTAAATGCTAGCTTGATTGTTCCAAATGAGTCAACTAATGTCTATACAAAGATCGACTCATTAAAATTACCGTTGATGAAAGCTAATACAGATGTTTTATGCTTCTGGAAAAACAGAAAATCAACCGATCCCGAGCTTTATGCCCTAAGTAAAGTATGTTTCGCTATACCGCCAACTCAGGTAATTATTGTTGTTTGAATAAATACAAAATATAGGTAAAACTAATAATTATATTTCTTTACACCTGTAGGTTACAATAGAGAGAGCGTTTTCCTCGTTAAAACTGGTGTTGTCCGACAACCGAAATAGACTGAGTCATGAGACGTTAGAAAATATACTTCTAGTTAGGCTTAATTCCAATCATTTAGATAGTGCTATCGCTAATTTAAGTTTATTTGAAAATGATGAATAATATCGAAGTTTATGCTGTATAAGTTAAAATGAAGTTCTAATTTCTAATTTTGTTATTGAATAAGATATGTTTCTTATTTTTGGATTTCTTTAACTACACAATTTACACCTAAATAAGTATAAGATTGACCAAAGAATTGTAGAAAACAAAACACAAAAAGATCTGCTGTTGCACATTTTGCAGTCACACATTTGCTTTGCTCTCATCTCACTCTGTTCTCATCTCGCTCTTTGTTTTCAACTATTGCTTTCGCTATCTGCTTCAAGCTACAGCTGCGAGAGAGCAAAGCGCATCGTTTGCCTATGTGCTATCCGCTATAGCAATAGTTTTCGACGTCACAAAACTCGGAGCATAGCAGAGCACAAACTTTTGATTGTTAGGCTACGGCTCTGCTACGGCTCTAGTCAAAAATGAGAGCGGTAGCGAGAGCACAACGAAATACTACGAAATAGCAGAGCATTTTCAAACGCTGGTTTTAATACAAGTTGCATGTCATGGTTGTCTGTTTTTTTTTTTTTTTTTTTTAAAATAGTAGCAGCATGTAGCAATAAAGATGTTGAATGTTTATTTTCCTCTGCTACTTTAAGTGCTAATTTTCTTTTGAGAAGTAGGCCAGCATTCTCATACATTAATTTTGGGCGACCAGTTTTCAGAGGCGATTCATTTTGGTCAGAAAGTTTTATAGACATTGTGCCGCTAGCCATTTTTTTTTTTTTTTTTTTTTTTTTAAGCGATCTATATTATGGTTGCATCTTGGCAAATGTTTTTTGATAAAGTATATACATTTCAGGTTCTCTGTATTCTTGGCCCCCCCCCCATGCAAAGCATCATTCAATGAATGGCCATCAGTGTCCGTATGTGATCTGTCAAAAACAGCACGCAACTTGTTTCCAACAACTAGGTGATGTAGCATATAAAAGAGTCGTCCTCTTTGTACAAGAACCTCATTTGGAGTGGGTTCTCGCACGTGGCCAAGTGCGACGTAGTCGTCCATGAACTTTACATATCGGGATAGCAAGTCGGTATCTCGTTGTAGACAACGCTGTACAGTTTCAAATCGTGATTCTGCTCCCTATCGTGTTAAAAGTGTTGCGTCTATGTCCAACGTTGACATAAGTACTGTAGCTGGAGATCACGGTTGATGTGGTCACCCATCCTAAGATTGTTGAAATGGCAATGATGTTGCCCTTACTGTCCAGCTCCATGTTGCTGGTGAATGCCGCATACATAGTCTGCGCCCAATAAAATGTCTATCGGCGAAGACGAGCAGTATTGAGTAACTGCCAGACAAATACCGTCGAAGATCGCCAGTGAGGACTCTTCGACCCTTTCCCTGGCCAATAGTGATGTTATCTTGCCCAAAACTTGCGCCTTTACTTTCAGCCAGTGTTCCGAAAGTCTTGATTTCAGTAGTTTCAGCCTTTACTGCTGATATGCCCGAAATAACTACGGACGGTGAACGTGCAATTCCATGCCATTGATGCATCGTTCCGATATGTAGGGTAGCTCCGATCCTGTATCCAGTAGCACACGATAACATGTATATGTACTCTAAGAGTTAAGTACATATACAATGGCTGTGGGAAGTGTGCCTACTCTTTGCCATCTGGCAAAGTCACAATATGTAGCGCACGGCGCATGCGATATGTTACTGGTTGTAGCCGTGTTTTTTTTTTGTCGTCGTGACCTTGTGTGTTAGCAGTGCCACTTGGTCTGCAACGATGAGACAGTGCTTGCAAACATGCTTTGACCCACACTTCGCTGACATATGACCAGGCTTTAGACAATTGAAACATAAATGTTCGGCGCTGCTCAACAGACAAATTTAGAACTGTTCAAGTGCATTACAATTGATGCAGCAGGTTCGCTCTGCTGATTCAAATGTGTAAACTTTTTCCGCAGCCTTAGCAATTTGTCCCAGTACAAACAGTTCAAACGCAACGGGCGTCAAGAAATTTGAGCACTAAATCTATTGTTGATAAGTTGGCAGCACGCTTGATGTCCAAACACTTGCGTCGTGACTCCTGATTCATTTTTGAAAGAAGCAGATGTATTACCCAGCAATCGCGCCCTGTTTCGCCGATCGCGTCCAGGCAACGTACAATTTCGTTTGCGCCATCCGCAATTTGGCGCAAAACTGAAACATCAGTGCTTGTTGTTGTTGGTAGATGCATAACTGATTTCAACAATAAATAGCGACATGACGCGGTCAGTCATATCGTTCAAATAAGCGTGCCCAAGCACTTTCATATGCTGCCTTTGTTATCGGCAAATGACGTGTTAATATTGTTGATTTTAAATAATGAAATTTCTGTACACTTTCCAACTGTCGCTCATTGTGTACTGCGCTTTCAAACAGATTTTTAAAAGTTGGCAATTCCATGTGATCGCCGTCAAACGGTTTTATGCACAGTTTTGGAAGCCCTGCGTCTTTAGCTGGAGCAATATTCGTGGCCCTTGTTGTTGCTGTTTCTGCAGGTACATAAAATCGTACAAAGAACTCTTGTTGTTGTTGTGCCAAACGGTTAATCGAATCGTCTGCAGTCGCGCCTGGTTCCGTTATTTTCGTGGTTGTTATTTCGCATGTCTGCTTCAATCAAAGCAGCAGCGTCAACGTCTTTAAATATTTGTTCTCATAAATCATAAATCATCGCAAGAGTATCGATACCGACGCTAACAGACGTTAATTTTTCGTGTGCTCCACTATATTTGCAAATTTATCTCGTTTTATTGGATAAAATTGTCACTAAAACACAAAAAATTATTAACTAAGGACCGGCAACAAAACCGTATTTAAAGTTTATTCAATAACACAAAATATCCGTCTATAAAAAACGTTTTTAATAATTACACAAAGCGCAGCGCGGTTAAGTAAACAAAAGCAACAATCAGCTGAGTGAAACTTGTACAACAGCTGACGCGGACCATACACTACCATCTACCGCAACGTGCTGGTGACCAAGGGAGTTGATGCTGCTTTGATCCCACAGATCATCAGCCGTAAATTTGATGAGCAAGTTGAGAAAATTGCTGCAACTTTGATTGAATCGGAGTCGCGCATGCTGGCCGGGATGAACGACCGTCTAGACGGCATGAGCGAAGAAATAAAACTCCTGATGATGCGGGTAGAGAAGCTGGAGCAGACCGTTATTGACGGGCTCAAATCCCAGGTATGCGCGTTAGAGGCCAAGCTCTCGACACAAGCACGTGCAAGTGTAGCTAACGACCTTCGGCTAAATGGCGTGCCGGCCACGGAAGGTGAATCTCTCAAAACTTTGTTTAATTCGATGTGCTTTGCTTTGGGGATAGCACTAGCTCCGAAATTAAATAATATCTTAAGAGTCAATCAAGCCGAATCTGTTCGCACCATTGCTGACCCTACAATAATAATCAAATTTACCAATGCAGCCGATAAACTCACTCTCGTTCGAGCTGCAGGCGAGTTTAGGCGGGCGACAAAACAACAACTAAGCCTGCATTTGCTAGGCTTTGATTCAACTGCTCAAATTTACCTAAATGAGCAGCTTACGAGAGAGGAATATGCCATATTTAGAGAGGCAATCAAATTAAAGTAGAAAAAGCTTCTAACAGCAGACTTCTGCCGTCGCGCAGAGGTATTCGTGAAACAGAACGAGGGAGGTGAGGTGATCTGCGTTGATAGCTTTCAAAAGATCTCACAACTGCAGAGCGCATTAACCGTCGAGAGCGCTTCGGAGTCAACAGCTGTATAGTTTCTCTATTAAATATGAAGTATTAATATATTTCACTAGTAAGAGCCCCGCTTGCTTCGCTGCGCCAATAGTTTTTACAACATTTTAGCAATATATATAAAATAAATAAATTAGTTAATGTTTAACAACATATTAGCAAAGTATTTAATATTCTCTTTTTCACGCCACCATTGAGGTTGAGAATCAGACGCGTAATTATACTTTGATACCAAAGGTATCAAATGGGTTTATGCAATGTCCGTCAAGGTGTCTGTCCGTCCGTCCGTCCGCCCGTCCGTTTGAACGCAACTTTTTTCAACACCCTTAAAGCTAGAGCTTTGCAACTTTGCAAATGTCTTGGTACATACCTTCGTCAGACAAAGTGTTAAATTTGGCTCTACGACCTCAGGGCCTGGGAAATCGAAAACAAATCGATACCTCGATGTGCAAATCGATGAAACACATATATATATCACATTTTAGCAGCTAGAGTCACCAAATTAAGGGGCAAGATAGCCGATGACATTCCTCAAAAACTGCATCGAAAGTTTGGATGCCACGCCCACCTCTTCCGCCCCAGCCCCCAATTCAGTTATAATCGAAAATGACTGTATTTCCCACAGTTTTAAAGCTATACTCACGAAATTTGATGGAAAGGTAGATGCTGAAGTCTTATAAAGATATGCATCAAAACTTTGGATGCCACGCCCCCACTGATAATGCCCACCTTCTAAAATCTGAAAACTCTATATCTTTTTCAGTTTTTGGGCTAGAGTCACCAAATTTGGTAGAAACATTGTTAGTGACATCCGTAACCGATCTACATCAAAGTTTTATATGCCACGCCCACCCTTTCCACCCACCTCGTAAAATCTGAAATTTCTATATCTTTTCCAGTTTTTGCGCTAGAGTCACTAAACTTAGAAACATTGTTAGTGACATCCGTAACAAATGTAGAATATTGGATGCCACACCCACTTATACCGCCCACCTCTATATCTTTCTCAGTTTTTGCGCTAGAGTCTCCAAACTTGATAGGGAGATAGAAGGTGCCATCCGCCACAGATATGCATCACAAATTTGAATGTTACGCCTACCCCTTCTGCCTGCCTTTTTATACCCAAAACCCCCATACGTTACAAATACATACAAACTTACATATGTGCTTTGCTTGATTGTTCGAAATTGTATATCAACAATGTTTGTGTGGTACGACGTTACGTCTAAGTTAGATAAGCAGCAAGTAAGCAAATCTACCACTATACAAAGATGTTCAAGATTTATTATTTTCGCGCAAATGGCTCGATATAAAAAACAAATACAAATTGAATGTATATACATATGTACACATGTATTACATTTTCTAAAGTTTATATTTGTTAGTGCGTTTGCATTTTTTTTGTTATATGTATATATTTATGTACAAAAGAATGTTAAATGTACGTACATACATGTGTATGTATGTATATATGTGCATTTACAACAGCAACCAAATTTACAAATGTCAGCTCGAAAATTATATCAAAACAACAATGGCAATAGGTATTTGTTTTTGTTTGTTAAGTTTTGTTTAAATTCGATAATTAGCAAGTATGTAGATAACCCCCGTAACATATTCTGGTGTGCAAAACTGTTTTAATTGATTTGTTTTAAATCAATGATACCAACAAAAAGAAGCATTGCGATCCCAACAACAACACTTACAACAACAACAAACGCTACTTGGGTCGTAAATCAATTGTCAAAGGCACAAGGAAGAAAAGAGAATAACGAAGACATGTGTTTTATTTTTGTAAACTCGGTCGCGACTCGCGATAGCTAGTGCGCAGACGGCAGTAGTGGAATGGGTCATGTGTTTTGTTTTTATAAACTTGGTCGAGGTCAAACTCACAGCTTGTGCGACAATGAGGCGCCAGAGTGGTGGAATGAGGTAAAGTGATAAATTCAGGACATGTTTTGTATGGGAGGTACTCGAAGGAGTGGTCCAAATTATAAATCCTTTCTTAGTGCTCACTTTCGCTGAGAATGGAATATTTTGTGAAAATTTCAGCCTTCTAGCTCTTATCGTTTAGGCTGTGGGCCTCTCAACAATCAGTCAGTCAGTCAGTCAGTCAGTCAGTCAGAACAAACTATTTGATATATATAGATGTGTAATACATGTCTCTTAAGTGTAATTGTTTTCTTAGTAATAACCTTTGTTAAATTAAGTGCGCAACTAATTAGATTTCTCTTATAAAAGACTTGCCAAAGTGCCCAAAATCGAGAGGTCAGCCGAACGCAATGCGCCGCTCAATTTGCAGGCGTAGCGTGGCGCTGGGAAATTACAAGGCATTGTGTCGCTGGCTGCGAGCACAACAAGAAACCCACCCCCCCTTTACGTATGCGCTGGTATGCCAGCGATCGTATGTATACACACATACATAACATATGTATGTATCAGAGACCGGCAGCGGTGTATCGCAACTACTAGTACACCGCACAAACACATGGTATTTTGCATACCAAGTAAAAAAAACTAAGCATCATTTTTTGATGCGGTGGTATTTTTACTCTTCATTTTTTAACGCGTTGGTATTTTTACTCATCATTTTTATACCCGGTGGTTTTTTTACTCATCATTTTTTGAGCGTCACATATTGCACTGGTATATTTTTGAGTATTTGTTCGGCCACTGCGTAAATGCAAAACAACCCCTGTTCATAAATGAACACGTTGTTATAGAGCCGATTTTCGCCTTCCGCGGCTATCGGCCTAAATAAATACATACAGTCCACTAGAAGATATAACTAGACAAACACAAATAATGATAATAACAAGACGTGACCACAGCGCTTGTCCTTCATGCGATTATCCTAGAGTAAATACATGTGGAAGATAATAAAACAAATAATATCGCGGATCCGTTGCCTGCATTGTAAACGATCCCAAGAACTGCCTGCGTGCATGTCAATAAAAAGCAGTTATTGAAAGTACCCTAACGATAAAAGAGTTTATTATCGTGCAGGAGATAATGAACGCATAGAAATTAAGACACTTTGTAACGTATATAAGGCCTAGGATTTTAAGAATAAAATCAGTATTAAAATAGTACTCAAAGAAGCAACTTGGCTTGTTTCAACCCCTAAATCTGTATGTCGTGTGCGCAGCCGACTTATCTTTTCGTGTACCTGTTTTTGTTTTCTTCTTACAACAACAAAGCGTGGGCTCGCTCATTGCTAAACGCTGTAAGAATAACGGAGTAAAAATTTGATGTGTGCGAGGCTGACGCATCAAAAAAGTACCTGGTGTGTCTACCATCGCCAACGCACTTTGTGCAGTGGTAATCATACCGCCACCGCACTTTGAACGAGTACACTAGTAGTGCTGAAATCAGGCACCGCTGCAGGTCACTGGTATGTATATACCAGTGTTGCCATTTTAGCTTATTTCAGGCTAGATCTGGCATATATGAAAATGAAATAGCTTTTAAAATTCGCAAAAAGCTTATAGCCTGAAAGCTAGCTTATTTTAAAGTTTGTTTGGTTACGCAGCTACTTACACCAAACAACAACAAAGCAGCTTCATCTCTTAATGTTTAATCTCTTTTATAAGTTGTGCTCTACGCAGCATAAGAGCAACTTAACCTTACTCACATAACTGTTGTTACGCTCATCGTAGTTCTTTACCTTGCATTGTTCTATTGCTTGCCCTTGGAATTAACTAAGGGCAAGGCAGCTGCTTCAATTCGGCAGCTAATTTAGTTATGTTCGATCACTCGAGAATTCAAGTCGCGGCACGGTTTTCGACACCTGCCAATTCGTTTTTGTAACTTTCATTGCACAGCTCAATTCGGAGCCTGCAATTAACAATTAACATTTCTAATACATTTAAGTTTGGCCACGAAGGCAAATAAATCAAATTTATATTAATGCAAGTTTCGTCGCATTTATATTTATTAAATTTTGTGGAAATTCGATAGCTATTGAAAAAGCTCAATCGCTTAACATTTGGTGACCCCGACGTGATTACTCTGTGTTTTGTTTTAATAAATAATATTTATTAAAATTAAAGAGTTAATAAAGCGCGCGCCCGCGCTCGTTTCGCTTTTCTCGAGTCGTTTTTGTGTTCGCTTTCGCTTCAGGTGTTTGACCTGCATTCGCGCCTGCGCTGTCGATTCTCTCGTCGCTTTTGCTAGAACCGTTGCAGCAGCCGTCTCAGCATTGTTATTGCCTCTCCCGTTTCGTTTTTTTCATTCGCTTGTGACAAAAGCGTTTGCCCTCAAATTGACATTGTGGCTTCGGTGCAATTTAAATTACGTTTTGAACTGCTGCATTGCTATTGACATTACGTCGTTGTATTGAAGCGTTAGTGGAGGCGCTAAAGTGACAGTGTTTGACATTTACTGAACATTAACATACACCGTGCAAGTGCTTCACAGCCAGTGCAACCAAAACTGTATACCAAAAGGGTATTGCAGTCAGTGACTTATAAACTGTAATTAAAGTGCAGATTAGTGTTGGGTTGCTCATGAGTGAGTGAACAAAAAAGAGTTGATCATTAAAGTGAGCGAGTGAACATGTTCAGTTACTCACTACTCACTTGCTGAGTGAACAGTGAGCAACTGAACAGTGAGCAGTGAGCAAGTGAGTAGTGAGGAACTGAACAGTGAGTAGTGAGCAAGTGAGTAGTGAGCAACTGAACAGCAGTGCTGCCAACTATCGATTACCAAAACAGGATAAATCGACCAAAAAAAATGGACAAAAAAGGGATAAAAATAATTTGAAAAGGACAGAAAAAAAGGACACAATATTACATTATTTTAAGTAGTATATTTCGTATTATATACATGAATACTATAATAATTTTATGGCTGCGTCAATTATGCTATCATTTTCTCTGTTATTGGCCTCTTCTGTATAGGCAGAGTTTGTTCCAATCATTTTCAAAAATTTTTCGGGTATCTTATAGTTGTGGCAACATTGATTATGTCGGCGCAATCCGAATCTCAAATGTAAAAATGGATTATTATTGTTTATATTATAATTTAATATATAACAAGCCTTACCTTATGGAAAAAATTGCGTTTAACGTTTCTGTTTGGAGATAGTTCCGCAATTTCGTTTTTATAATGCTGACCTGGCTGAACACACGCTCCACCTCTGCGTTCGATCATGGCAGCGTTAATAAATTTAGAGCAAATGTTGCTAGCTGGGAAAACGTCTTGTTTCCTGCAGAGTCCTTATATTTTGCCACTTCGGTCCATAACAGAAGTGTGTTATCTATACATTCCCGTTTAACCAAATGTATGTTTCCATATTGTGCCAGAATTTTTTCAATGTCGTCAGACTTAACATTAAAAAGTTCTAGCAGTTCGGAAATGGAAGATTTGTGTGCTTTTAAGCAGTTCTCGACGGAAAACATATCAATGTGTCTTAAAATATTAAAATTTTCAGGCAATCTAAAATTAAAACGAATAAAAATAATGGAAATGATGATAGTTTTATATTTAATAGCAAAAAGTGGAAATTGCCTTACCTGCGCTTTAATTTATTTATGAGTTTAACAACAAACTGAGTGCAGCTTAAACGAATCACACTTTCATCGCTATCCTTGAGCTTATGATCCACTTCCATTAATTTGCGCTCAAACTCATAACCAAAATACAAATCTCGTTCTTTGTGAGCTGTGAAATCATCACATAGAATGTCGATTGTATTGTCTGGCGGAATCACTTTAGATATATCGATATGCTTCTTATAATCAAGTGTGTCATCAGCGATCTCCGCAATTAACACGCATTACAATATACACACAAAATATAACAATTACAAACTCTGCAAACTCTGGTGTTCAACCCCCCCCCCGAAATGAGCAAAAAGAATAAAGCAACCATCAAATGTTTAAAATTATCACTGCGCAAAACAGAAATAATTAATTCGATAAAATTGACCCAAAAATTCTGAGAAATTAGTAGCAAACTCATACTTTCTTAACTAAAGAGGTTGCAATTGCAAAGAGCTTTTAAAAGAGCTTTTTCGTCTCAGGCACCCCGTCTCAGAAAGTGTATATATGTGAGGCAGCTCACACAGTCCGCGTGAGCTAAGTTTTTATGAATGTGTCAGTGCTGCCAATTTTTTTTTTTTTTTTTGAAAAAAAGGGCAAAATGTCCGTAAAATACAAAAAACAGGCTGAAAATCTAATGAAAAAAGAATAGAAAACATTACAAAAATTTTTTTCCTTAATTTATATTTATTTATTCTTTGTTCTAATAATTTTAATGAATTGTCAATGATGTCATCATCGGCCTTTTTCCTGCCGTCGTATGTCGCCATTGAGCCTATGCGACCCAAAAACTTTTCTGGCAATTTATAATTATTGCAACATAGCTTGTGCCGACGCAATCCGAATCTGAAGATTAAGAAATTCATGTATTTAATTGCAATAATGTATATTGTAAATATTCACCTGACGGTCAAAATGGCATTTAAAGTCTAAATGTCAAGGCGGTTCCTCAATTTAGTCTTAACCTAATTTACCTGCCTAAACACCCTTTCGACCTCCGCGTTTGACCAAGGCAACGAAAGCACTGTCAGCGCGAACGTTACAAGCTCCGAAAACGGGTTGTTGCCTGCCGAGTACCAATAATTTTTAGCTTCTGTCCAAAACTGTGAGATAGAGTCCACAGATCACTTAAAAAAAAACTTGAAATAAATCAATCAAAAAAAATTTAAACAAGTAAAAACGTTGCAGTCGGACGCAACCGACTGCGATATACTTTGATACCAGTTTACATAGCTGTGTTAAGGATTCTGAGTGCAAATAGTAATATATGAGGGTTTTGGGTATAAAAATCAGGCAGAAAGGGTAGGCATGACATTTATCTGTGGCGTATAGCACTTTCTATCCCCCTATCAAGTTTGGAGACTCTAGCGCAAAAACCGACAAAGATATAGAGGTGGGCGGTATAAGTGGGCGTGGAATAAAAAAATTTTATGCTTACCTGTTACGGATGTCACAACCAATGTTCATACCAAATTTGGTGACTCTAGCTTAAAAACTGGCGAAGATACATACCTTCCGGTTTTTTTTTAGGGCGGTGGGGCATGTCCCGTTGCTTGGGGGCGTGGCATCCAATGTTTTGATGCATAACTTTGTCAGGTGTCAGTATCTACCTGCAAGGCTCTAGCTTTAAGGGTGTCGAAAAAAGTTGCGTTCATACAGACGGACGGACAGACACCATGACGGACATTGCACAAACCCAATATACTATGATACCTTTGATATCAAAGTATAAAAAACAAAGTGCAATTCGTCTATGTAGAACAAAAAGTCACTATCTTCATTTTCATGGTTTTGAGTTATGTGGCATTTCCTATATAATTTATCATTAAAAATCCAATATTTCAATAACAAATCTTTTGAATACTACAAGTTGTTTATTAATAATACCAACATTATATCCATCTTAAACTTTCAATAAGTAATGAGAATTTTGAGTTAATTTTTACTAAATTGTAGATAATGATTTTTTCTTCGATTTTTTTTTTTATTTTTATTACAGTTAGTGATTTTTTATAGCATAAATACAGGGTAGATATTTTAATTGTTTTTTTTTTTTTTTTAATAAGATAATGGGAATTCAAGTACACTTTATTAATATTATCGACTTTAAAATTAATTTTTAATCGCAAATTTTTCGGATTGCTATTTTGTTATTCATTTTCGGAATTTTCCTCATCAAAATCTTTTACAGATTTGGTAAATGTCTAGTTTCCATTGCATTGTCAAATATTAACAAAAAAAAAAAAAATACGAAAATCACCATTATTAGGGCTTTTTTTAAAAAAATTATTGTCGATGTCGCAAAAATACTATTTTTAAAAAATAATTGTTTAATCAATAAAAAAAGTTTCTAGAAGTCACACAGAAAGGATCATAAGACACTGTATATGTCTAGTTTTCATTGCATTGTCAAATATTGACAAAAAATAAAAATAAAAATCACCATAATTAGGGGTTTTTTTAAAAAAAAATTATTGCCGATGTCGCAAAAATACTATTTTTACATGATTCGTTGCAAGTTGGGCAATATTTCTCCGTCAATATTGCGCCATGTAGTTGTAGGAAATTGTAAACTTCGTCATCTGACATTTTTAGCAGACTGCGAACTGTGAAGTCACATCCATCGAAGAAAGAATCATAAGACATTGTATACGGCGGATGTTTAAAATGCCGTAAAAACTTTCAAACGCCGAAAAGCAGTGGCTCACGCCACTGCTATTGGCATTATTGGCTATGTTCCGGAGCAGATCACACTATCGGTCACTATCGATCACACACACGCCGTATACAATGTCTTATGATTCTTTCTGCGATGTATGTGACTTCACAGGTTAGAAACTTTTTTTATTGTTTAAACAATTATTTTTTAACAATAGCATTTTTGCGACATCGGCAATAATTTTTTTAAAAAAAACCATGAATTATAGTGATTTTCGTTTTTTTTTTTGGTCAATATTTGACAATGCAATGGAAACTAGACATTTACCACAGATTTTAACGTCGGCAAGTCCTTGTACCACTGATGAAACTCGTCTGGTATAACGCCACTTGCGCATAATTTTAGCAAATCTTTTTTTTTGCTTCGCTGATAGATAATTCATTTTCATAAAGCTGTGTAGGCGCTAAAAGCTTCCGTGGTCTTCCGCGTTTATAAACACACATTATTTTGTATGGTCCTGTGTGATCATATCGATAAAATATTGTATTCGGATCGGTTTTTTGGTATCGGAAACATTTTACTTTTAAGGTGCGTATCCAGTACAGCAAAAAATTCCTGGCCGGAATTTGTGATATATTTTGGAAGCGTGGACAGTGTGACCATGGTCGTCCCCCAATGTGTGGTAAAAATATGCCATTTTGCATAATATCTTAGGAGATACATGGTCACACTGAGGCATTAAATTTAAAAAAGTAAACAATGCGAGTATGCTTATTCCATTGTTGGCAGCATATAATGTTGCAAAAACGAGCGAGAAAGAAGAGCATCGGAACCGTCAACGCCGACAGCACAAATCGTGGGTCAACCCATACTTGCAGCGAAGGCATCAGAAAGGAAGACTTGTGAACGACGCAAGCATTTAAATTAAAATACACATATTTTATAAAAAATATTAAAAAAATTGTATGCACTTATAGTTTAATAATATGGTGCAGAATCCAATGGAATCCATCCAAAATTTCCGTCGTGGTTACAATTTTCCACCCGTTTTTTAGATTTCTTTTCCATTTTTATTTTTCATGAAGTGTTTGTTGTTGCTCTCGGCACAAAAATATATATGATTTGGTATTTCCTGAGCCGTGCGCCAGTGTGTACCTATTTATTTAATCGCTACTATCGATAAGAAGTTTAGTATTTTTGCTACGTTACTGGATACCCAAAACACACGGAGCCAAAAAAAAAACAATTCCTGCTACGACGATTTTGTATGGGAAATTTTTTTTTTGCTGTACTGGATACCCACCTTTAACCAAGACACTTTGTTACCATCCTCATCAATATTTCTATTTTTGATAAGATTTTCCGACAGTCTTTGGAGATTAAGAAAATCGTAGTATTTCATTTCATTGACTACGTAAGGATCCTTGTCCTTATTTTTACCACTTGTGTTTATCTTGCTGCTTTAAAAATTTCAAGCCAATCATTCATTATGAAAACCGATCTGTTTTTCTTCGATTGTTCTATTGATGAATGCATAGAGTCGCACTCCATATACGTATGACCGGATTCTAAAAATGTTTGTTCGATAACTTTAAGGTGGGTGGCACTAACAGCACAGAGCAGAATGGCAGCAACGTTTACGTTCCTATTTTGACCACCACATGTGTCAGAAAAAAGTGACAGCTCTGTAATTTTTTTTGTATGGAATTAATGTATCTAAACCAAGGACCTCAAATAATAATTATGAATTGAAAAAAATTGAAGACCATTAAAGCCTCCATGATGAGTGTGAAACATACAAGTATGTTATTTTTGTATGCCATACTCGGAAACACGATAAGCTTGTATTTCCAATTTTTAATTTTTAAAGTAAACTTAATTATTAAATTTAATTTTTATAATAAAAATAGAAAATAATTATTATTTTATGATTTTTATATTCAAATTAAATCATAATTTTTATTTGTGATTTTTATTTTAAAAATAATAAAATAATAAAAATTATTTGTTGAGTTTTATAATAAAAATCAAAAATAAAACTCAAGGTTAGGTTAGGTTAGAGCGGTTACCAAGGAGGGATACCCCCCTTAGCGCACTTAGGCCGCATTCGGCCCATTGTGATACCCCGAAAGGCACTGAGACCCCTCTATTACTCCTGGTATGAATCCGCCTCGAGAGTCCATCCTGCGACTTGGATGAAACTTGCTACATCTTTGGGTCTTTTACTCGCGAGCTCTGATAGGTTTTCGAAGAAAAAGTCACCAAGGATTCTTCGCCTAGTTTTACATAGGGCTGGGCATGTGCCAAGAAGGTGAAGAACTGTTTCTTCTTCCTCCTCATCCCGACAACTTCTGCAGAAGTCATTATGTGGGACCAGTAGTCTGGCCGCGTGTGCCCCCACAAGCCAATGTCCAGTCATCACTCTGGTGACAATTGAGCACTTTTTTCGGCTTAGAAGGCAGAGCTCACTTGATCTTTTCCGGCATCTAGTAGGCCAGGTTTGGTGAGCAATACGTGAGTTGTGGTTGGAGACCTGCCATACTCTATTGGCTTCTGTCTCGAAGAAATCTCTTAATTTGAGTTTACAGGATGCCATAGATATACCAATGCTCTCTTTATCTGGAAGGAGTTCCATGGTAGTTCCTAATCTGGCCAGTTGATCCGCGATGCAGTTGCCTTCTATATCCCTATGTCCTGGGACCCATATTAGGCTTATATTAAACTGCTCTGCCATCTCGCATAGAGATTTGCGGCAGTTATGAACAGCCTTAGAGTTCGATGTGTTCGACTCCAGCGATCTAATTGCTGCCTGGCTGTCTGTGAAGATGTAGATTTCACTGGCATTGCACATATGTGGAATGCAATTTAGCGACTCCTGAATTGCTATCACTTCAGCCTGGAAGACGCTGCAGTGATCAGGGAGTCTGAAAGCCTTGCGTAGGTCAAATCTGGCGCAGAAGATGCCGCCTCCTACTTTGCTGTCCAACTTAGAGCCGTCTGTGAAGATTTCTACGGCTTCCGCGGGTCTTGCGGGCAAGCCTTCTTCCCAGTTCTCTCTCGTTGGGATTAAGGTATTAAAGGAAGTGTCTAAATACACCCGTGAGATCTGATAGTCTGTATTGTCTGGTATGAGTGGATTATCTTCCAAGATTCTTGCATGTCCAAAACCCTGACCTGTCCACTGTTTGGCTTCCCTCATCCGAAGCGCTGACATATTTGCTATTTTCCGGCCCATCATTTCGACAGGTAGGAGATGCAGTATGGCGTCGAGAGCGTTACCCGGGGTTGTACGTAAGGCTCCTGTAATGCAAAGTGCAGCAGTTCGCTGCACCCTTTCTAGTTTTTTGGTGACTGTTACTTTGTCAAGTGCCGGCCACCAGACAGACACTCCATACAACAGTATCGGTCTGACTACCGCAGTGTAAAGCCAATGGACGATTTGTGGATTCATGCCCCACTTAAGTCCGATTGACTTTCTACAGGCGTATAGGGCAACATTTGCCTTTTTTATACGCTCCTCAGTATTGAGGTTCCAGTCCAATTTCTTGTCTAGAATTAGACCTAGGTATTTAGCTGAGTCACTAAAGGACAATTCAACCCCAAAAAAATAAAATAAAACTCAAAGTCAAATAACATTTGAACGGAGAGAGCTAGACAATATTTGGGCATATACTGGGGTGTGCTGAAAAACTCCAGAGGTTTTGGCTCGAGCAAATTTTAAAATCTCTAAGAAATCTCTCTCCCTGTTCCGCATGTTTGGGAGATTTCATTTTTCGGTAATTTTTTCGGAGCAAATACGTTAAACGGTAACGGCAACGGAGAGTTGCCACCACAAAATAAAAAAAATTGCCTAAAATTTATTTGATATTTTTTTATTGTTTTCAAGAGTAGCCGTATGGCATTTGAGTGCAATTTCATAAATAACAAAATAAAAATATGCTAAGTCTTGTCTTCTGTTGTTTTTATACAAAATAAATATTTAATATTTTGTCGCCAAGATACTCAAGCAGCTTGACAACTTGCTTGAACAGCTGTTGTACGTATTTCGCGAATAGCAAATCTGCTTTGTTTACATTTGAAAAACGAAAATTTGTCTACAAAATTTACAAAAATGCCTCTTGGAAGTGTTCTTATTCTTGACATGCTCAGAAAAGAGCAGGTTGCTAAAGAAAAAATTGAACGCCGGCTATTAAGAAGTGCATCGAATCCACTGTCGACTTGTGACGATACGTACGTTACTTTTGTGTTAACAATTCAATTATTGCAAGTGCAACATTGATTTTAACATTGCAGATTTCGATATAACTACCGCGTTGACAAGGACACATTTATCATGATATTTAACCTAATTAAGGATGACATGCCATTGTCATCCATTTCGCCAATACTGCGACTGGGAATAGTGCTTCGCTACTTGGGTGTTTGCAGTTTTCAAGGAGTGATTGGGAAGGACAAGGATTTAGCTGTGTCTCGATCGATGGTTTGCAAAACGTTATGGACAGTTCTTCCACTTCTTGAAAGAAGGCTTTGTTCTCGTTTTACTGCCATCAAATGAAACCTGTACCAAGCGGGAAGTACTGTCCCAAACAGCGAAACTGTTCGATCCCGCCGGGTGGCTTGCACCCTTTATCGTGCGTGCCAAAATCTTTATTCAAGAGATTTGGCTTCGCGACCTCAGTTGGGATGAAGCACTGCCAAAGGATCTACTCCTAAAATGGCAGAATTTCCTACTGACTTATCCTGATTTGCGTGAAATTCGTATTCCTAGATGGATCCATTTTCATGCGCAATCCACCATAGAGTTTCACGGTTTTTGCGACGCTTCTCAACGCGCTTACGGTGCTGCTATATACGCTCGTGTTAAAAGCCACCAAGGCGTTTCCGTTTTCCTTGTCACTGCCAAAACTAGGGTGGCTCCTGTAAAGACCATATCCGTGCCACGATTGGAGCTGTGCGGAGCAGTACTGTTGTCAGAGTTGGGTCAGTGCTGCTTCCACAACTACCTGCCAAGCAATATGTTACATATTATTGGACAGATTCCACGATCGTGTTGGCATGGTTGAGCAAACCTCCTTGCAACTGGACCACCTTTGTGGCAAACAGAGTTTCAAAAATCACGCAATCTGTTGACGTCAAACAATGGTCCCATGTATGCTCCGAGCAGAACCCAGCCGACTTGGCCAGAAGATCTGGTCAACTGCACCTTGTGGTGGAATGGCCCAGAGTGGTTAGCTCAGCCCAGGGATCAATGGCCAACCCCAGTCGAGTGCACGCATGACACGGTTGTAGAACAACGTGTTATCAAATGCAATTTAGGGAAAATTGGGCAGTCGCTTACCTTCCTCGATCGTTTTTCTACCTTCCCCAAAGCTATCCGAGTTACTGCCTACGTACTGAGGTTCCTTCAGCGCAGTAAGAGAAGAGGTTTGCGCTACCCAATTGAGCTCAGCAGCAAAGAGCTTACCGAATCCCAAGAAAAGCTCATTATCCTCACACAGCAAACTGTGTATTCCCAAGAGTATTGCGCTCTGCTTCAAAGGAAGCAGATACCACGATCAAGCAGCACAAACAATCTGAATCCATATCTTGATCAAAAGGGAATAATGAGAGCATGTGGCCGACTAAGCCAATCCGAAGCACTGACCTATGACGAGCGTCATCCCATCCTCCTACCGTATGAGTGTAGATTTTCACGCCTTTTGGTGCAATTTACCCACCTCATTTCCCTTCATGGTGGGAACCAATCCACGATGCGCCTTATCCGCTGCAAATACTGGATACCCAAACTCAGGACACTAGTTAAATCCATTATCACCTCCTGTAAGGTCTGTATAATCCATAGGAAAAACCTCCAAACGCAGCTTATGGGAGACTAGCCCGTCGAAAGAGCCACATTTTCCAGGCCATTCACCCACACAGGCATAGATTTCGCAGGCCCCTTTGAGATCAAGAATTATACTGGCAGAGCCAGAGAAGTTTCTAGCTGCCTTCTCGAGATTCGCGTCCCGCCGGGGCTGTCCTTTGCATCTATATTCCGACAATGGGAAAACCTTTGTCGGAGCTTCGAGAACGCTCTCAAAGGAATGCGCAGAAGTTGCCAAAGATGCAATCTTGGCTAAGTACAGCCATACCGGCCTATCCTGGCATTTCATTTCATTTCATTTTCGGGCCACTTTCTGACAGGCGGGCCTCTTCTCTCAATATCCGAGCCAGAAATTAATGAAACGGCATCTTCCATTATTAATCGATGGCAACGCTTGAAGGCCCTAAACCAACAGTTTTGCAAGCGCTGGAGAGAAGAGTACTTGAAAGAACTCCACAAACGCAACAAGTGGCAATTTCCAACACGCGATCTTCAACTTAACGATATGGTCATCATAAAAGAAGACAATCTTCCAACCAAGGAATGGCGTCTAGGACGCGTCCTAAAGGCTTATCCCGGCCAGGATAATAAAGTCAGAGTGGTCGATGTACGCACCAGCCAAGGGGTGTTAAAACGCCCGGTAGCTAAACTACTCCTACTTCCTGTGGACACATCCGTTCCAAGCTCCCAACGTTAGCATCCACGTACTCCCGAATTGGGTGCCATGTGTAGAGTGTAAACTCCAAATACATTTAGTTTTCTCTCCTTCTCTCTTTCCACAGGATGGCACCACGGAAGGCACAAGCGTTGGAGGAACGTCGAGCACGTGGAACCCAATCATTTCGCTGCCGCGTTTGCAGCGGCATCCATCCGTTGCGCAAGTGCGCACGTTTTCTACGCTTGTCGGGCGATAAGCGACTCCGGGCAGTGCTCATTAATAAGTACTGCCCCAATTGTCTGGCACACCAGCATTCCGGGGACACCTGTCTGAGCAAGGACAAGTGCCGCAAATGTGGTGAGGATCACCACACCCTGCTCCATTTGAGAGAGACCTCCCGGCCATCCACGTCAAAGCCAGGCAAAGTGTCGTCCGTGCAACAACGTCTGGTGGTGGCACAGAAGCGGTCAACGTCGCCTACCCCCGATCCCAAGCCAGGCAGCTCTTCATCGGTGCAACAAGGTCTGGACGTGGCACGGTATCGGTCAACGTCCCCCTCCCCAGAGGCGCAGCCGGCGATGTTAACATCGCTGACGTCCCTGTTGGAACTGCAGCGCATAGCTGTGTTACCGACCGTCTCCGTGCACCTTAACAACGGTGTGAAATCTTTCGAGCTGGTTGGACTTGTGGACGCGTGCGCTCCAATAAGCCGCATCAACGCATCCTTGGCAAAGGCTCTAAGCCTGTCCGTCATCAGCGTTGGTGCGGATGAGGCCTGCACGGTTTTCCTGCACAATAAGACTTCGTCTTTTACGCGAGAGTTGGTGCTCAAGGTAGAAGAGGATGTGTGATGACCCCCGTAAAGGCGATCCCAACAAGTGTCCAGGCCGTCTTTTCCAACATAATTTCTTCGGACAAGGCATGGGTCCGACCCAAACGAGTGTTCTTGATACTTGGTGCCGATGTGTTTCAGGAACTCCTGGTGCCTGGCCTCATTCCCGGTCAAAATGGCATCCCGGTGGCCCAAAACACCGTTTTCGTCTGGATGTGGTCGGGATCATGCCCGGCATAATTCTCAGCCCTGCCTCGTCTCCGATCCTCCCTTCCTCCATATTCTTGCACTCCTTGCAAAGGGGGGGGAGTATGTTTATGCCAAACAGCGGGTATAAAATAACTCCAACTGATCAGCACTGCCATCGCTAGAAACTCACCACAAGCCAAGCTCGCTAGCCGATGGCAGCCCTTAACAGCCTAGCGGCTATTAACATAATAGCATGTAAATCAGTTCAAACTTACAAGTGTACCACGCATGATCGATTTTATTCCAGTATAATAAAGTTACAGTTTTTAAATATAACCTAAACGCGAAACGTGTGTTTAATTCTACAATTTCAATTAAAACTACAAGTGCAGCGCCCCCCGACAAAACACTTGATCAAACAGCGTTAAAGATTTCAGCATCCAAATCATTTTTCTTTGAAAAATTTGGCATACCGGGCGTGATTGGATGCATTGATGGCACCCATATACGCATTATGAAGCCCAAAGATTTTACACATCAGTTTATGAACCGAAAGGGTTATTTCAGTATTAATGCAATGGTTGTAAGTGTTGATATAAGTAGCGCGTCCAGTGTTTTAGTCGTTTTTTTTTTAATAATGTGAGAGTAACTGTCCTGTTTAATTGTTAATGTACGCTTATTTCTATCGGCTTTTAAATGAGGTGCTTGCTTCAACAGATATGTGATTACGATCTTCGTGTTCTCTATGTGAATGCCTCAATGCCTGGATCAACACATGACTCCTTTGCATGGAACTTGAGTACTGCCAGAGCCTACTTCCAAAGAAAGTATCAAAGTGGTTGTCAAAACAGTTGGCTACTGGCAGACTCAGGATATCCTTTAGAGCCTTTCATGCTTACTCCGTATAGGAGTCCAGTTGCGGGCACAGGGCAACACACGTTTAACTTGCGGCATGCGTCTGCTCGAAATGTGGTTGAGCGAACAATTGGTGTATTGAAAGTCGCTTCAGATGCCTTCAAGACAGCTTACAATATCACCCAGCAAAGGTTGCGAAAATTATAAATGTTTGCTGTGCCTTGCATAACATGTGCCTCGAAAGAAATGAGGCTGATTTTGATTATGTTTTCCTAACTAATGACAACAACATCATTATTGAAGATAATCTAGATGAAAGTGTTCACGAATTAAGTGACATGACAAGAGTTCGAAACTCAATTGCAAACAGCCTGCAAAGGCGCTAATAATTAATTTACATTGATAATAATTTTATATATTTTATATTTTATTTTAATTTTATTTTATATTTTATGTACATACTAATAAATTTAAGAAAATAAATTAATTTTGAAATTTTTATTTATTTGTTTACAGCATTTTTTTTCAATATTTCGTTAATCTCCTTCATCAAATTGCAGATCTGTTGACCCACATCCTTAAAAGCATCCAGACCTGCCTTTACGGTGGCATTAAGGACCTGGATATCAGCCGATATCTGTTTTAGCGTAGCGCTCTCCTCAGCTACTAACGCTAACGTCTGCGATACATTGCTACCGCTTGCCGCAACATTGGCGCCTGGTTTGGCTGGCGTCCTAACTGGAACACTTGCTGCACTTGCCGCATCCAGCTTGGTTTTCTTCATGGGGCTTTCTATAATATAAATTTTCAATTATTAAACAGAGTTATACAAGTTAATTGTGTATATTACCCTCTTCCTCGGCATCGATTAACTCAAAAAATTCCTTCTCTAGAGTGAGCCCACATGCAGCAATGCCAGCCACTCCTTCCACCGCATGCTCCAGATTAATTACTCCAGATTAATTAACTCTATCCAGGCCGCCATTACGGCCACTTTATTGCCACGGCTATACCCCTGAGCGATGTCTTCATGACTTGTCATGAATTAAACAAAAATTTCATCCTGCTGACCTGAACGATGCTTTCCCCTATAAAACAGCTATAAAATTAATAAAAATTTATTGCATTTTTATTTTACTTACATTTTGGCGGCTCAATGACTTTCATAAATTGATTTCTTCTTCTTACTGGTGACATTCACGCACTTTACAAACACTGCAAAAGTTGCCACGTCATAAAAAAAAGGTTTGCTGCAATAACTTTGTTAAATGTACAATAAACTGTCTACTGCCCAACCATGCAATATCGTAACCTTAAAGTGCGATTTTTTTATGTTTGTTTGCCACAAAAAAGCATCTTTAAAATTGACTCATTAAAGACTCCGAAAAATATTTTATGTTAACCAAAATAGGTGGCACCACTTGTTTTAGGGTTTTGTATAATATGTATGTACAAACGCATGTACAGACATACATGTATACACAATACACAATAGTCTGCTAAGACACTTGCTTAGACCGCCTTATCAGCGGCTGATGTGTAACTCCAAATCTGTTAATGAGGAAGAGCGAACAATTTGAAGATAAGCATGAGACAATTACAGAAGTATCCAAAATTATATTTACAAAAAATACAATTTTTTTTTGGCTTTTGTTTAACGTTGCTGCAATAATATTAGTTTTCGTTATAAAAACGGCAGGAAAAAATTAATTTCAAAAATATTTGTAGAATATAATGTGTGTGTATACTTTTATGAACCTCTGTACACTGGATAATGTGCAAAATAAATACAATGAATTGCGATAAGAAGTGGTTAACGCAGCATCGTCAAACTTTTTCTATGCATAGGTTCTTGTACTGTTTGGTTATTGATTGCGATGGGTCGTAAACGCGATGCTATAGTGCGAGAATTTTTCGATTTTGAATCGAAAGATGAAGTTTCGGTGTGCAAAATGTGTAAGCGTTCATTTAAGGGCAGTTATTTGTCAAATTTTAAGAGGCATCTTCAGGAGTCCCTTGCTGATGCCTACCGATCTGAGATTGACAAAGGAGAAGATGAGCCGGAGGTGAAGAAAATGAAATTTTAAGTGACAATGTCAGCGATGGAAGTTAAAAAAGCTTGCGTACAATTGGTGACGGAAGAAAAAGTGCCGTTTAAATTTTTTGATTCTGCTTCATTCAAGTTGCTTACAACGCAGATTTTTCATGGGCTAGACCTGAGTCCGATAACATCACGGAATGTTATGGAACATTTGTCGGAAAAATATGAGTTTAAAAAAAGCTTATTAAAGAATCGAATCAAGGATAAAATGCTTTCACTAAAAATCGACATAGCATCCCGACATTCAAAAGGCTTACTGGGAGTGAACGTACAGTACTACCGCAATCATGCCATTGAGGTGAAGACATTGGGTGTTATTGAGCTGTATCGGAAATACACCGGGCTCAATTTGAGCATGGAGATTGAAAGTATTTTGGCAGAGTTTTCAGTTTCCAAGCAGCAGATTTACACAATAACCTTAGACAATGGCAGAAATGTCTTAAAAGTGATCGAGTGCCTGAAGACCCGGAAAGCGTGCTCAATTCCGATCTCGAAAACGAGGAGCTGATGAATGATATTAGTATTTGTTCAATCTCGACAATCCGCTGTGCTGCTTACTCCATGCAACTTGCTGTTAAAGACTTTTTGAATGACGATGCACGGAATGAAATTGTTGCAAGCGCGCGAAAAGTAGTTAAAACATTGCGAACTCCAACGTTCAGGTAAGGACACAAAATAGAGAATATAAACGTATTAATATTTAATATTAATTACATTTTTTATTTGAATTGACTAGGCTAGCAATTTCTACCACGTCTCTACCGCTGCCAGTCACTGATGTGCCAACAAGGTGGAGCTCCACGTATGAAATGCTGAAAAGTGTTTGCATATACGAGGAGTTCGTCCAGGAACACCATACTGCAAATTTGCGGTTGACGGAAAAGCAATGGGCCGACATCAAATTGTTGCTGTCTGTGCTGAAGCCGATTTCTGCAGCCACCAAAAAATTGCAAAGCGAACAGCTTTATTTTGGTGACTTTTACAAGCTTTGGTTAGAGACTAAATTGACAATTCATAATATTCATAGTGAAGATCTAGCCAATAGCTTGGAGAGTCGTGAGAGTATTCTCACAACCAATGATGTTATTTTCTCTGCAATTTTTTTGCATCACCGAATTCGGCGGATTCTCATTAAGAATCCACTTCAGCAGGCGGCAGCCAAAAATCATTTAGCAGGACTGATGCGCCGAGTTCTTGCTCTTAATAAGAAGGTAAGCGTTATGAAAATTAACATATTAACATGACTATTAAATATTTTACTCTTTTCGTTTTTCAGGAGAGCCCAACAAATGTGGAACGGGTTACATTAGAAGCCACTGAGTCAGCTTCAACACCAGCAGAAAACGCATTTGAACTGACATCCCAGAACAAATGAAAATGAAATGAACTTTTAAATTCGATCGAGGTGGCCTCTGAGTGTGAAGAGTCTGAGGAAGAGGATGAACCGGAGCTAAAATTGGCAATAACAGAAATACAGGGGTATTCGCCAAAGCCAATTGACTTGAACGTGGATATAATGAGCTATTGGGAGAGCAAAAAGTTCACGTACCCTCGGTTGTACCGCCTGGCATCAATTCTTCACTCTGTGCCTGCTACACAGGTTTCTGTGGAAAGGGCATTTTCTGCTCTCAAATTAGTTGTAAGCAATTTAAGATGCAACCTTTCTTCGGATGCAATTAAAAAGATAATGTTTTTCAAATTAAATAAATAAAAAATTATTTAAAAAAAAATAGTATACACACACATTATATTTTACAAATATTTTTTAATCTCATTTTTTCCTGCCGTTTTTATAACGAAAACTTATATTATTGCAGCATCGTTAAACAAAAGCCAAAAAAAATTGTATTTTTTGTAAATATAATTTTGGATACTTACAAATCAGCCGCTGATAAGGCGGTCTAAGCAAGTGTCTAAGCAGACTATTGTGTATATATATATATGTATGTCTGTACATGCGTTTGTACATACATATTATATTATACATAGGTATTGATGAGCAGATTATATAAATATGCCCAAATGTTGTCTAGCTCTCTCCGTTCAAAAGTTATTTGACTTTGAGTTTTATTTTTGATTTTTATTATAAAACTCAACAAAAAATTTTTATTTTCAATTTTTAAAATAAAAATCACAAATAAAAATTATGATTTAATTTGAATATAAAAATCATAAAATAATAATTATTTTCTGTTTTTATTTTGAAAATTAAATTTAATAAGGCCCAATTTCTCAATGTCCGGTTAGGTAAACTAACTGACGTTTAGTCAAATTTGAGTTTCTCAATGTCCGGTTAGGAGTAAATGAAAAACAAACTAACCGGAAGGCTGGGTCGCGTTTAAAATTTAAGCTGATTTTTTGTCACGATATATCGTTAAGAACTATCGTTAAGGCAAACAGCTGTAATTTGAATTGTTTATTTATTTTGTTATTAAATTAAAATGGCATCACATAAAAGAGTGTGTTTTGTCCATGCAACGGAGACGCAATTTGATGAAACTGAGCCACGCATAAATAACACGAGAATTTACAGGGATAGGGTGAACTATTTCACTGAACTGGACGATGCCAAATTTGTACAGCGGTTCAGGCTTACAAAATTTACGTGCAAAATCATTCTTGCAAGGATTGTAGATCAATTGCCTTGACATCATATGTGGGATTTTAAACAGAAATCATTCAATGTTGCCGGAAAACAGCAAAAGTCAGCTGAACCACTCGCTATATTTGGCAAACGTGCATATATGTGGCAACGCTGTTAAGGCGATAGTTACTTATCGATGATGGGTAAATTTGGCTTTGAGAAAACCAAATCTTTTAACTCTACCATTAAATTAAATTTGCGTTTAGCTAAACGAAAATTTAACCGGACATTGAGAAATTGGGCCTAAGTAAAAATATTTTTTTTAATAAAAATAATAAAACAATTTTTATTTTTAAATTTTTACAATAAAAATTATAACCTTTACGGTCCCTGATCTAAACAGTATTGATCCAATTTCTAAACTTCCTCGTTTTTCATTTAGTTCGTTCCAGGCATAACACAACGCCTTTTTATCATTAACGCTTTCATACACGGTTAGGCTATAAACATTAATCTTGCGACTATAATACATTTAAGACGATGCTGAGGATGGTATCTGCAAGACACTCTGGAGATCAAATATAACCATTTGAAATTGGTCCTCCGTTGTTGATCGTTGTTTGTCTGAATTCTTAGCAAGTCATAGTCCACCTGAAGTTGCTTCTTTCGAACTGAGTCTGCCAAATCAAATCGTGTGCAGACAGTGCACTGGTCTTTGTTTGGTCTAAAGAAAGATAGGTTGTATTGTGTGCAAAACACTTTTCTGTACACATTTTCTTTCACTGGCATCTCATTAAACTTAGAACAATAAATATGGTAAAGCTCATACATTTTGAGGATGGAAAGATTGCTGTCAAGGTATTTTTTTCTGATGACTGGCGAATGTAATGTCCCGGTACGGTCGAAAAACCTTTAATGTGTCGCTTTACTATATTTATCGAATGATTGCTTGTTTTGTTGCCAGGACTTTTCTTTCCACGTTTATCATCCTCTTCAAAACTGCCACCAGCATTGATTGAAGACAAAGCTACATTCATGGGCCCATTTGAGATGCATAGAGTTTTTTGAAAAAAATGATGCACACACCCTCCATAGTTGTCGTTGGCTATTGTAAAGATAGTATGCCCTTGATTGAGTTCGCGAACTAAAATTCTCCGAAGTAGTTCTTCGTTTTACAGAAGAAAGGTGTATGCATTTCAAAATAAAATCTTTTTGTCGTTGGTAATTGTTCATTGCCCAATATACACTGCAAATTTTTATTCGATCTTCTTCTGTAAAATGTAAGCAGCATTTGAAACGACATTTGCTACAGTTATATTGCTTAGGACTCTTTCTTTCCATTCGGATTATCCACTAATTTCAATATTTTTATTTTGACTCGTTTCCAAAACATCCTTAAAGGGAAATATTTTGTTAATTTGTAGAACAATTAGAAGCAGAATTATTTACCTTGATAATAATTAGAGAATAGTTTTCCAAGTGCTTAAATTTTTGAATTCTTAAATTAGCGATGCGGTTTGGTTGCATTGATAACAAACTGTGACTGACTGTACGTTCTTGCAAAAATGCAAGAATAGCCAAATTAATTAGTAAACAAGATACAGTTAAAATTTTGTGCATGGAAAAGTACTGGCTGTAAGCGTTACTAATACAAATAAGGTCAAGCTGCGCTTTGCCTGCGCTTAGGTAAAGCTTTTACGCATACACTCTAAGTCAAGCTGCCCTTTGACCAATGATGTAGATAGTGATTTTTTCTTCACAAAATTTATCGCAAACTTGCAGTTAATGAGTTCTAATTTGTTTTTCTTAGAAAATAAAATATATATATACCGCGCTTGGTTTTTGCTGGCCTAGCTTTATCCGAATTTCTTATTTCTTATTTTTTTCGATGACACTAGCAAACAATGTTGTCAACGCTATCATCATACAAATGTTCACGCACATAAATTCTGATAGAGTATTCAGAAAATGAATGACAAGATCTTTAAATGCTTTGCTAATTTTGTTGAGATTTTGTATATTTCATTTTTTCTGTGGGCTGCATGTACATGTGTGTGTGCGTGTATGCATACATATCATATTTAGTTGTATTAGTGGCAATTGTTTTTTTCCATTTATTGGCCTGCCTTAACTTTGGCAATTTATGAGGAAGTTAAGAAAATTAAAAATGCTAAGACAAAAACCAAAATATAATACGTATAGAATATAAAATTTAATATATAATATATCAAATTTCAAAAAAATAAAATACAACAAGTAAAAGCGTTGCGGTCGGACGCAACCGACTGCGAAATACTTTGATACCAGTTTACATATGTAGCTGTGTTAAGGATTCTGTGTGCGATTGGTAATATATAGGGGCTTTGGGTATAAATATCAGGCAGAAGGGGTAGGCGTGACAACCATATCTGTGTCGGATAGCACCTTCTATCCCCCTACCGAGTTTGGAGACTCAAGCTCAAAAACTGACAAAGATATAGAGGTGGACGGTAAAGTGAGCGTGGCATCCCAAATTTTAATTCACATCTGTTACGGATGTCTTTAACAAATTTCCCACAAAATTTGGTGATTCTAGCGGAAAAACTGGCGATGATACATGCACTCCGGTTTTTATTAGGGCGGTGGGGCATGTCCCGTTGTTTGGGGGCGTGGCATCCAAAGTTTTAATTCATTGGTGTATCACATGTAAGCTTCTACCAACTTACCAAACTTGGTGGCATTAGCTTTAAAACTGTAGAAGATACAGGCATTTTTGTTTATAAATGGAGGGGGCTGGGGGCGGAAGAGGTGGGCGTGGCATCCAAACTTTTGATGCAGTTTTTTATGGCATGCCATCAGCTATCTTGCCATCAAATTTTGTGACTCTAGCTGCTCAAATGTGGGATATACCTATATGTGTTTTATCGATGTGCACATCGAGGTGTATCGACTTGTTATCGATTTCCCAGGCCTCCTGAGGTCGTAGAGCTCCAAATTTAACACGTTGTCTGACGAAGGCATGTACATAGATAATTGCAAAGTTGCAAGGCTCTAGCTTTAAGGGTGTCGAAAAAGTTGCGTTCATACGGATGGACGGACGGACAGACAGACACCATGACGGACATTGCACAAACCCAATATACTATGATACCTTTGGTATCAAAGTACTATAAAAATTGTCCAAATACACGCATAAAAAATTTTTGGGATCATTTTCTTTTCAAAAGTCCACAGCAGCACTTGCCCATATTGCAATATCTGGATTTAACTGTATTAGGACTCGAAGCATCTGGAAAGCATAGCGCAATGGCTGCTATTGGGAGATGGATGTCCCGAAATTGATTGAGATGGCCTTTAAGGAGAGTTTAAATAACCATACTTGATAATACAAATTATAGTTAACTTACTTGCACATTTGATTTGGTTTAAGGTCAGCTGTAAGAAGTTGCCACCTTTTGTAATTCGAGCCGAAAATATCGTTACATCAGCATAAAAAGGTCTTTGTTTTAGCCGGTAGCATAGCGAAGCTCTTTCGGCGCGAGGAAAATATAATTTTTAAATATAACGGCCACATTTTGTATGCTTAAGGCGAAATTTTTCGAAGGCCTTATGGCTAAATGCTTGCGGCGCGCCTAATGGCCTCAGTGTAAATGCACTATAAGAAAGGATATTTATTTTGGACCACTCCTTCGAGTACCTCCCATACAAATCAATGTCCTGAATTTGTCACTTTACCTCATTCCACCACTGCACATTGGGCGGAATCGCCTTTTTTTTGTCATAAACCTAAAAAAAATTTTTTAATATTTTTATGGTTATAATATTATTTCCAGTAAATAATTGTCCCTCCTTCTCGAAAATATTTAAATTATATTTTATAATGCAACCCTCGACTTACACCAGCCCTTCAAAGTCAGCTGTTTGCCACGCGGTGTTTGCTCACAGTCTGGTTGCAAAATTTGTTAATATTTAGGAGTCTCGCATTTTTAAACGGTTTGATAAATTGAAATACTTTAAAATGGAAAATATTCATACAGGTATGTAGAAAAGATTTATATATGTGTTCAATTATATGTGCTTTTGTTTCGTCATGTTTTCAATGTTATTAACAAACCATAATTTTGTCGAATCTAACCTCAATATAGTTGTGTTTCGTGGAGCATATCTAGCAAGATACAGTTGGGTTCAAAAAAGTGCTTATGTGGTAGTATGTGTTATTATGTATACGTTTTTGTAAAGTTTATAACATAAGCGGATTTTTGCGGTTTTGCGATATATTTCAATAGATGTGGGCAAGAATACTATTCGTCGTATCGATTTGCTGGAAGTTTGGTTGGGAAAACGTCGCAACATGAACGCTACTTTCGACTGGGTTTGCGCAGAAAGACTTCAAAATTCTCTTCCAGAAAATGATTTGATGGGCGTAAAAATAAAAATAAAGAATTTTATTGTACAAGTCAAGAGACTGCTGAATAAAGCCCAAAGAAATATTCGACGGTTTAAAGAACAAAATGTTATCTGGCTTGCATCAGAAATAACATTTTATTCAAAAATGGATAATAGTAATCGTAAAGGTGGACGGCCTCCTTTATCTTATGACGAAGGAAGTTTACGTCAAAAAAGAAAATTGGCTTCCGAACTTGCAAAAGAAAATTCAACTAATCTTCTAGTTCATGCAGCTGCTATGTCTGCTAAGAAGACAAATGATAGAGATATTTTACATATTCTGAAAACAACAATGAATTCTCCTGACAGTTCAAAATTAACGGAGCAGCTTTCATTGAAAAAATCAATACCATTATCACCTGATGAGGCCTTAGCATTTATTATAGAAAATTCTTTTTCCAAGCAGCAATATATTAATATACGCTTAAAGAATATCGAAAAGAATTCCAATATATATCCGAGTTACGAAAAGGTGAAGGAGGCTAAGGAAAAGTGCCGGCCTATAGATATTAGCGTCACAGAAACTGTTGCCGAAGTGCCGCTGCAGAACTTACTTGACCATACTGCATCTCGGATAATTTTATTTCAAAAGCCAGTTTTTAATCAATTTATTGATATAAGCAAATTAAAGCTAACAGTTAGCTATGGTTTTGACGGTTCAACCGGCCAGAGCGTTTATAAACAAAAATTTAATGAACCCGCATCAAAAAGCCTGGACCAATCTTTGTTTGTTACAACAATAATTCCACTCCAAATGGTGGATCAGGATGGACGAATTGTTTGGAGAAACCGGTACCCACAATCCGTTAAGTATTGCAGGCCGCTAAAAATAGAATTCACTAAAGAAAGTCGCGATCACATTTTGAATTCAAAAGCACTTTTAGATGCTCAAATAAAACACCTCAAGCCATTTCTTTATGAGGCGGATCAAATGAATGTAGAAGTTGTCTTCGACTTACACATGACGCTCATCGATGGAAAGGTGTTAAATACTTTAACAGGCACTAAATCAACACAATCATGTCCAATTTGTGGTGCTAGCCCAAAAGACTTTTTAAAAGAAACCGACGTTAATAGTCAACTGTTCAAGCCAAAACCAAATACTTTGCAGTACGGAATAAGTCCTCTCCATGCATGGATTAGGTTTTTGGAGTTCGTTTTGAATATTTCATATCGCGTCGGTCTTCAGAAATGGCGAATCAGTAAGGATTCTGACAAAAACACAATGCTGATACGCAAAAAGGACATTGAAAGAAAACTTTGGTCAGAAATGGGGTTACATATAAACAAACCAAGCCAGAATGGTTCTGGAAATTCCAACGATGGCAATACGGCACGAAGGGCATTTTCAAATGTTCCATTATTTGCATCAATATTGGAAATCGATGAAGAGCTTTTAAACAAACTGTATATAGTTTTAATAGCTATATCATGCGAATATGAAATATGTTCGATTAAATTCCAAAAATTTTGTGAAGAGACGCATCGTCTGCATTTGACGAAATATCCGTGGTACCCAATGACCGCTACGGTCCACAAAATTTTAGTTCACGGTGCTCAGATTATTAAGTCATCTGTACTTCCTGTTGGTTCCTTAGGCGAAAACGCATCTGAGGCTCGCAACAAATATTATAAGCGTGATAGGATATTACATGCCAGGAAAAATAGCCGTGTCAACAACTTAACAGACGTATTCCACCGTGCTTTGGATTCTTCTGATCCATATTTGAGCCGCGCAGTGCACACTTCGATTAACTCCACTTTTTGAAAAATTTTAAATTTAAGTGTCAAAGGCTTTGGTATAGTCATAGCTTTTTATATTTATAATAACTTTCCCGAATAATAAAGATTAGCACCGTTAAATGACAATTTGTTTCGGCCATTGAATAATAAGTAATTTATTTCAGAAGCCATTTCGATTAACTCCATACCCCAATGTAAATAAATGGAGTAAAATAGAGGAAAAAACATTTTTTTTTTATTTATTTTATATACCGTTAGATGAAAGCTATAACTGCAATTGTGCATTCTACATTACATATTTGAATTTATATCATCACAGGAATTTTTAAAAACAATATATATTACATCATCGCGTTTCTCAACTTTTTGTTTTATGGAGTTAATCGATGTGTGCTCTGAACGGCTCATTTATCAAGCATCGCTTCAAGAAAGTCTTTAAAAGCACAAAAACTGCCAAAAGAAGTTATTGCACTTTTTAAGTTGCCAACATTGGAAGTTGCAGACCAAACATATGGAGATGAGGACGAGTTTGAAAACATAGATTGTTTTGATTTTGATCTAGAAGAAGAACATATGTTTTAAAACATATAATTTAATATATTAATTATGAAATTATAATCATGTTTAAATTTAATATGCATTTTTTCATGTAATGCAGGTCTTTTATGTGGGCGGCGGGGAAGGCGTGGTGGCAGCGCCAAAAAAAATTAATTCGAAATTCACGAATAATATGAGTCGTAAATTCACAAAGTTTCAAGTTTCTAGCTTTAAAGTTAGAGTTTTTGCCAAAAAAAGGCGATTCTGCCCAATGTGCACTGGCGCCTTATTGTCGCACAAGCTGGGAGATTGACCGCGAGCGAGCTTACAAAAACAAAACACGTGACCCATTCCACTACTGCCGTCTGAATGTAGCACAAGCGATCGCAAACGAGTTTACAAAAACAAAATACATGCGCTGTGACGCACTTGTTGATAATTGCTAAAACATAATACACATAGTGTGTGCCTGGGTTTTTTTCTTTTCTTCTTTGTGCATGCTTTGTACACATATATGTACTTACATACACATGTATGTACGTACATTTTACATTGTTGTACATATTATTATTATTTTTATGAAGTGGAGGTTTGTGCACTGCGACCACCTGGATCTATTGTGCCCTCTTCCTAATGTATGAGCTACAGCTCCTCGTACAGTGCGATCGATCGCTGAAACGCGATAATGTCTCCTGGACGAAGAGCCCTCATCTCCTCAGAATTAAGTAAGACCCGCCCTAGCTGAGATAATCTCAGCCGACCTATGGCCGGGCACTCTTCTAGTAAATGCTCTGAAGTTTCGTCCCCCTCCAGACAGAGCCTGCACGTGCTCTCGTTAAATATGCGTATCCTATGTAAATGCCTACGCAATCTACAGTGTCCCGTCAAGAAGCCTGTGACAATCCGAAGAGATACCTTGCTCAGCTTCAGACAGTCTTCAGTCTTCGCCTTGTTGTAGTTACCTATAAGCCTTTTACTCTGTCTCGCCCCCTGCGAGCACAGCCAGAAGTTCTCACTAGCAGACCAGAGGTCAGAGCGGCTGCTCTGCTCGATGACACCAGGGCCCAGCCCACTGAAAGGTTCTGGCCAGCAGAAAGAAGTGCTTGCCCCCTTCCTGGCCATTTGGTCTGCTACCTCAATACCTGGAATTCCCGCGTGCCCAGGGACCCAATAGATGGTGACTCTATTATTAGCAACCAACCTGTTTAGTGATTCTATACATTACCAAACCAGCCTTGAAACAATTTTATATGCACCTAGTGTTTTTATTGCTGCCTGACTGTCTGAAAAAATGGCAGTGTCTCTGCGATCGTAACCTCTGTCTATGTTGAAAGCGGCACATCTCTCTATTGCGAGTATTTTCGCTTGGAAGATACTAGTAAACTTGCCAAGAGGTTCATGGTATTTGAGTCGAGGTCCGCAGACTCCGGCCCCAACCCCCTCCTCTGTAAGTGAACCATCTGTGTACCACCTAATAGCATGTGTTTTCACATTATAGGTAGTTGACAGGCTGGTCCAATCTGCCTTATTGCTAAACTCTATCTAAAAGAGCTTTCTGAAGCTGAATTGCGCCATCTGCGCATCCCGTGGGTAGTCTAAAAGTGAGCCCGTGGCTCCTGCCGCCGATCCGGTTGCTAATGCTCCCGTTCATCTCATATGACTACTGCTTGCGTTGTGTTTTATGTATATTTGTAACGGTGGAGGTCCAAGTAGAACGTCAAGAGCCGTGGATGGACAGGTGCGCATTGCGCACGAGATAGACGAGCAGGCATGCCTCTGGAGTTTACCCAGTTGCTTCCTCGCGCCTTCTCGGTCCATGCGTCCAGCGCAGACCACTGCTCCGCAGCACACCATGGGCCTCACAATAGCAGTATACATCCACATCAGAATCTTAGGTGAAAGCCCCCAGTTTTTTCCCGCAAGAGTTCTGCAGCTCATCAGGGCTAAGGTTCCCTTCCGAACAGCATGCTCTGCATGCTGTTTCCAGAGAAGTCTTTTATCTCGTATGACGCCCAGATATTTGACCTCTGTGGACAAAGGTATAATTGTACCCCCAATGATTATGGGTCTAATAGACTTTAGCTTGTACCGATTTGTAAAGGCAACAATTGTGGTCTTTGCTGGGTTTATGCTCATCCCCACGTCCCTACACCAGTCCAAGCTAAGTTGTAGACCCAAGGTGACTCTATCACATAGTGTGTTCTCAAAATTCCCTTTGCAGATAATGGTAATGTCATCAGCATAGCCAAGACACCGAAATCCATTATCCGTAAGCTTAGCTAAGAGATCATCTACCACCAGACTCGAAAGGAGAGGTGATAGGACACCACCTTGAGGACAGCCTCTGGTGGTTTGAGCTCTAATCGTCTAGTTACTGACGGTAACTTCTGCTATACGAGTGTCCAGGAGTTTGCCTTACCAGAACGTGAGTCCTAATTCCACTCATTTTCTCTCAAGAGCTCTGACAACCACGTCATGCGCCGTGTTGTCAAAAGCACCCTCTATGTCCATAAAGGCGCAGAGTGCGACCTCTTTTGTTTTCACAGACTTCTGGAGAGTGTTCAGTAAGTCAAGCAGAGCTGACTCCGTTGACATCCCTGTCCTGTACGCATGCTGATGTGCATGTAGTGACTTAGCCACTAGGTGCACCAATCTTATGTGATTGTCTATTATTTTCTCAAAAGTTTTTAGCAGCAATGAGGTAAGGCTGATTGGCCTGAAGGATTTAGGAAGAAACGGGCCTTTTTTCCTACCTTCGGGATGAAAATCAACCTCGCCGTCCTCCACGCCATAGGTATGTACCCTAGGGCAATGCAACCTCGGAAGATTCTAATTAGGAAAACTATGAGAGGGTCAATGCCTTTCTGTAAGTGGATGGGAAGGATGCCATCAACCCCCGGGACTTTATAGTGACTAAGTGTACCAATTTCCCATCTGCTCCTATGCTTAGTTACGATTTCCGCAGCTAGTCTGAAGTCGGGTCTTCTTCCAGATGCCTGTGCATAACTGCTATCACTATCTTTAATGGTCCTACATAGTGGGAAATGAGTTTGCAAGAGAAGTTCAGCCTTCTCTACCTCATTGTCCGTGAAAGTCATATCTTGTCTCTTAAGGCAAAGTTCCGAGAGCACTTTCCCTTTCGAGATGGCTTTGAACACTCTTGCAGCGGGCGAGGCCTGCTCTAGAGTGGAACAAAACTTCCTGAAATGATCACCTTTGCTACTGCGTATCTCCTTGTTATACTCAGTAAGCTTCCTGGTATAACAATCCCATTTGTCATTAGACTTTTTAGCTGCGTTGAACAGCTTCCTAACCTCCACCCGAAGAAGTCCTAGCTTTTTAGTCCACCATGGATTATCCCTGCTGGATCTTATACTTTTTAAAGGACAGCTTGAATGATAGGCATCCAAGATAGTTTTGCCCACGTCTATAGAAAGCTGCTCTATCTCTTCCTGTGAGGAAATTCTTTTACTATAGTTAAGCCTGCTCAGATAAACCCTCAGACAGGACTGATATTTTTGCCAGTCAGTCTGCCGAGGATTTCTGATGTCCTTACTAAAGCTCAGATTACTGCATATGTCGAATAGGATATTACTATGGTCTGACAATGAAGGTTCATTGGAGACTCTCCAGTTGCGGGCCAACCTGAAGCCTCCATCATTACCAAAGGTGATATCTAACACCTCGGCCCTGCTTTTGGTAACAAACGTAGGTTCTGCTCCTACGTTGAAAACGGTGAGATCCTTAACTAGTAAAAAATCAAGTAAACACTCACTTCTGCTGTTTGTATCTGTGCTGCCCCACGTGATGCTATGTGCGTTGGCATCGCACCCCAGCAGCAATAGCAGGTTCTTACTGCTGCAGTAGTACACTAGCTTTTGGACTTCTAATGGAGGAGCCTCCGACTCGTCTCCCGGGAAGTACGCCGACGCCACCACGATACTCCCGCGCTCTCCAGTGATCATCACTACTACTAGATCTTCAGTGAGAAAGTTAGAAAGACATAGAAAGTTAATATTCTTCCGTACCAAGATGCATGCTCTCGGCGATGTCTCTCTAACATCCGCAATAACTTTTGCACTTACATGGTTAAGGCCGCAGATCCTGCCTCTGACGACCCATGGCTTTTGGATGAGCACTAGCCCCAGGTCCAACCTGGTGACCAACCTGCCGATGACAGCCGAAGCCGCCCAGCAAGCAATTGGAAGATTGTTTTGATTAGAAACCCCATTTCGAGTCTAATTCGAGTCACTTTCATGCTTAAAAAAGATTAATCGTTTATGCGATTAAAGCGCGACTCGAAAACGACTCGCATGTATGCCTTAAATATGATGAATCGCGCAAAATTTGAAGCAATCAAAAATTGAGCATGCCAGTGATTGAAATATGCTTACTTTGTCATGCACGATTACTTTGAACAGCTTGGCGACTCAAAAGCGACTCAAAAGCAACTCGCTTGCACGCTCATAAAATGATTCCATGCACGAAATGTACGGAAGTCAAAAAATGAACATGCAGGTGATTGAAATATGCTTTGCATCATAAATAGATCTTATGGGCAATTATAACATGCTAGTCGATGACGCCTGATGGTCGTGTTGTCTAAGACGCCGATCAAACCGAAAGTCCCCGGTTCAAACCCTCGTTGGGGTAAAAAAAAAGGTAAGTAAAAATTGCATGCATTCATTAACATAAACTGCTAACATTAACTGGCAAACATTAAGTGCTAACATTTACATTAACGTTAACACAATTGTAATACATAAGGGGTACTGTTATACACAATTGTAAGAATTATTTTAATTAAACTTAAAATAAAATAAAAATGTTAATCTTGATGAAAAATAAAAAAAAGTTTTTTTTAACATGCTGTCAAAAAATACGACTCGAAAAAGACTCGCTTTAGATTCGAAATGTGTGTCGAAATTGATATGAAATATGACTAGTTTTTGACTCCGCAAAGACCCGCTTTTGATTCGAAATACGAATCGAAAACAAGTCGAAACTGCGGTCACAAGCGACCCCTCAAAAAGAGTCGCGTTCGGGAACCGTTTTCTCCCGACGAGAGTATCTTTTTTGATCAGAAAAAGAGCTCATAAATGTTTACTTTCAATCAGATGACGACTCGAAAAAGACTCACTTGTGATTCAAAATGCTTGCTTGGTGCCCTCGCGTGATGCAGGTTGATCTGTGCCACGCTGGTGGTCTCCATCCCTAGAGCTCTTCTTCACCCTCCGAGAGCGTCAGATATGTCTCTGACTGCGCCCCGGTGGGTGTTCGCTCATCATCGGATGGTCCATCCTCGATGGTCCACGCACGTTTTGCCTTGACAGGTCTAGACCCTGCAGAGGCCGAGTCCAACTCGGCATCTATGGCCGCCAACTTTCTTTCAGCTTCTACCTCCGCCGCGCTGTCTGGCGGACACTCGTGCTTTGCTTCGGCTGAGGCTGCCGAAGTGCCAGGCACAACGTCAACACCTCCGCATCCGCCGCCGCCGCTTCCTCCTTCTTAGCGTGGAGCTTGCATTTAAGCGGTCCAAATCGAAAGCTTACCATCATGCCCCGGCTCTTCAGGAGAGCGAGTGCCTCATCCTCCACGCCTAGAGTCAGGATTTTACCTCCTTCAGCCTTCTTCCACCTCAGAAGCTTCCAAGTGTCCGTGCTGAGACCACGGTTCTGTTCGGTGAGCAGCCCAAAAGATTTCGCCACCGGCTCACCAGCCGTCCGTGGCAGGAAAACCGTTAAGATGTTGGGCAACGGTATATCAGAGCTAAGCTGATGCCAGAGACTTTCAGCTCTAGCCACTTCCTTGTCACATCGTCCATGCACTTCACCAGTAAAAGGCCTATCCGAAGGTGAATGCCGTTAAAGTTAAGGCTTACGGTATGGCCCTTCCTCATCTCCTCGACGAAAGCAAGCTCCACCGCCGACAGCTCCTCTTTGGCCAGAAGCCTCTTAGGGTGCTCACTGGCGTACGAGACTGCCTTCGGACGCTTCGTAACCATCGATTCGCTTCGTCCTCTTGTTGGCGTCATTGGGGGCCTCAGCAGGCGATGTCTGTCTTTTGCCATTGCCGCTTCTTCCCCACGCCCGCTTCCTCTCCCTTTTTCTCGCCTGGAGACACGGTCGGGGCCCGGTGCTCCAGCGCTCTGCTGCGCGCTTCCTCCGGCTTAATGCCACGACCCAAGTATCCGAGATACCATTTGCGGCCGGCCACGCTTAGGCCATGCCTTAGCGGGTCACCAGCCCCACCGGGTTGGCCTGGTGCCGGAATGGGCGGCATCAGCTTCCTCTTCTGTAGCCCAGAAGAGGGTGTTGCAGTGTCAGACCTGCTGACATTGCCTGTCTGCGGGACAGCCACCCTACGTCCGTTCACTGACCACCACTCTACACTTCTGGAGGTGCCTTGCTTTGGGGACGAGCCCTTTGGCTTGGCAACACTCTTCAATGTCCAGAGCCACCTCTTCCATCCGCTCTGTTGATTGTGTTGCGGTTAAGCCCCGCATATCTTTTTTTTAAAAACTTTTTGTCCATGAATTTGGTCCCACGAGTGTGGGGGAAGTAGTACCAGCGTGTCATAGCCCCCACGAACACGTCAGGGCCAGGTATACCCACCGAGGCGGCCAGGTATCGGTGAGGCTCCGTACTATTACAGTCGGTTACCCCTGACTGCAAACCAGCCAATGGGCACGGATCACGTAACACCCAGGCTCAGGGGGTTAAGTAGGCACCCTTGCCTAAGGACGTCACCACTGCCCGTGTGAGATGTGGGGGATAGAAAGTGGGTAGGGTATTGTGTAGGAATTGGGTGTGTGTAAGACAATGTTTTAAAGACGGTCAAACAAGCACCTTGTCGGTCCCACTAACTGTGTGGTACCCGCTGTTGTCCGGGACTGCTTATTACGACAAGTCGCTATTCGCAGCTAACCTCCACTGAAGGCCTTGCGCTATCCGCAACCTGCGACCCGTCCGGTGGCTTCAGCTAGCCAACTTCAGAACCATCTCAGAGTTGTGGTACATATAAAGTGTACGAAATCAGTAAGAAGGACACTTATGTTGATGACTTTTTTGTCCACAAAAACCAACTCCCGGAAATTTTTTCTACGAATTGTTGATTGAACGATGTGTGAGACATAAGGAAAAAGAATCTAAAAAGTACGGTTGGATTTTCCGGTAAGGTTTGTTTTTATCAGACGACTCTGCTTTTGCGAACGAAATAAGTAAGTGGGACAGATCACTTTGTGTTCGTTTCAGTAAAGCCAATGACGTCGAATTAAATTATTTCAATTGCAGTGATTGCTAACAATTACCAAAAAAAAAACAAATTAAGTGAGTTCCGTTGAAAAAAAAATATTTTTTAAGTTTTAATTAACATTTTTTGTTCAGATATGTCGACTTTTAGTCATTTGAGCGATGTAGAGCGGGCTAGAATATTGGCACTTCGAGAAATGGGGATGTCAATACGCAAAATTGCTGAAAAGAGTGGGAGGAGTAAGCGAACGGTGGAAAACCTTTTAAAGGACTCAGAAAATCATGGTAAGAAACCCCGTTCTGGGCGCCCACCCCTTGTTGACGAGCGGAACAAGCGACGAATAAAATGTCTAGCAGTTAATGAAAACATCAGTGCATCCCAAATACAAAGTAATTTGTCTCTGCCAGTATCCACTCGACGAGTCCAACAAATTTTAAAAGGATCTGAAAATGTTTCATATGAAAAAAAACTGCTTAAACCTGATCTACTGCCCAGGCAAAAAGTAGCCCGATTGCAGTTTGCCAATAAATACAAATTTTGGGATATAGAGTGGAAAAATGTATTATTTAGCAATGAGAAAAAGTTTAATTTAGATTGCCCTGATGGATATCGCTATTATTATCGCGATATAAGTCACAAAAAAGTCCACGTCTCTAGGAACTTCCACGGCAGGTCTCTCATGGTATGGGCTGCCTTTGGGTATAATGGAAAGTCTCATATATGCTATATATCTCATAAAATGAATGCACAAACATATGTAGAGCTCTTAGTCGATGTTCTAGTCCAATTTGGAGAGATTTATTTTGGTGAAAATTTGACTTTTCAACAGGATAATGCACCTATACACTGTGCAAAGCATACAAAGAGCTTCTTTTCATCATTGCGAATCCCAATTTTGGAGTGGCCAGCTCGCAGCCCGGATTTAAATCGAATTGAAAATCTTTGATGCATATTATCTCAAAAGGTTTGTGCTAATGGAAAACAATTCAGTAGTCTTAAAGAATTAAAACAAGCTATTAAACAAGAATGGAAGAAAATCAACATAGAAATACCGAAAAGCCTAATTAATTCAATGCCAGGACGAGTTCTCAAGGTTTTAGATAACAAAGGATGTACTATTTAAAATATGTAATGTATTTAATTTTCCCTACTAAATTTAAATTTTCTTTGTCCTACTTACTTATTTCGTTTGAAAGCTTTTTGATTTATTTTCTATAGTATTTTGTGAAGATTAATTTTATTTCTATAACTTGAAAAGTGTTACAAATTTAATAAAGATGAATTCAAAATGTGTTTTTTTTTTTAAAATATTCAAGCGTTTTTTTGTTAAACATTAAAATTAGGTGTCCTACATACTTATTTCGGGCACCTTATGTATATAACAAAAAGTGCAAGTGCAAATATATATATATACCGTGCAAAATTAATCTTGAACATCTTTGTATAGTGGTAGATTTGCTTACTTGCTGCTTATCTCGCTTATTATTAAAATTATTGATATACTGTGCAGCACATCATTGAGCGCTTCTTCCACGAAAATCGGGGAGAGAATAAGTGCAGAATGGCACCGAACAAGATTTCGAAGAATCGTCAGGAAAATTAAGGCGAACCCCAAGCTATCGGCCCCACAATTGGTTCAGGTGGAGGACGAAATGAGGAAGGAGTGCTGTGCGGAAACTGTGCGCCGGGTTTTACGCAGCCACGATTTTTATGCCCGAGTACCCTTAAAGGGTCCATTTATAAACGCAACAAATAAAGGAACTCGGATGACGTTTGCGAAAACCCACATGGACAAAGATTTGGACTTCTGAAACATAGTTATTTTTGCGGACGAGTTCAAATTCAATATTTTTGAAAATTTGTGTTGCAACAGTCCAATTCTAAGCTAGATGCCAAAAACTTAGAGGTAACAGTAAAGCACGGTGGAGAAGATGTAATGGTATGGGAATGTATATCGGCAGTCGGCGTCGACAACTTTACGTTCATTGAGACGACAATGAGAAAGAATACATACCTTAATATTTTTAAAGAAAATTTACACCAAAGCGCCAAAGTTTCTTACTAATATGGGACTGCCCCCACGTGCTAATTCCACCGGCCCAGTCTTCAGACTTTAATGTTTTTGAAAACTTGTGGGCGCTGCTGAAGAACAACATCCGGATGCACGACATTTCAAACAATAAAGACGTTAAAAAGGCACTGCAGAATGAGTGGGGCATAATAGGCGCAGATATCACCCGGAAGCTGAAATCTTCCATGCCAGATAGATTAAAGGCCGTAGTAAAGGCCAAAAGATATCATACAAAGTATTGGCATCTTTTTATACCCTTAACCCATAAAATGGGTAAATAAGGGTATAATGGTTTTGTGCAAATGTATGTAACAGACAGAAGGAAACATCTCCGACCCCATAAAGTATATGTCGGAGAACGATTGATTATTTGAATAGCGCGCTCAACTTTATAGGCGTATCGATCAGTGTTGTTGAATGCTGAAGGTTATCTAAGTTGTTCAGTCCTTAAAGAGTGGGACGACAACATATGTTGTCGTCAGTGTGGCTCAGTGTCAGGTTGAGAGAAAGAGACGTATATAGAAGTCGTCGTGGTACAAATAGAATTCGTATATACGTGTGGTTGTGTGAAAAAGATATAGCTCGACACGTGCGCTGAGACTCGCTCCGCTTTTTAAAGTCTACGCTAAATAGAAAATGGAAAATAATAACCCAGACCAGCCCTTTCGCGCTGCAACTATTAACGACTCGACGATATCAGAAGTGGGATCTGACTCTCGACCAACAAATTTTGAGTCGCAGCTTCGTGTGTTGTTGGAGCAGCAAAATCAGAACTTTCTAGAACTCGCAAAAACATTGCAAGCGTCATCTAGAGAGCCTTTACAAAATGGCGGTATTGCGTTGCCAAAATTTAACTCTGATGTAGCTGGTGCCGATGCTACGCAGTGGTGTGCGACAGTAGATATTATTTTGAGCGAAAGGCAGTTGCACGGCAGCGCCTTAATTTTGGCATTGACGAAGTCTTTAGAAGGAAGTGCGTCACAGTGGTTATCTACAATTTGCTACCCCGGAATCACATGGCCACAATTTAGACAGCTATTCGAGCAACGGTACGAAAGTACTGAGACACCGGCGGCAACAATTCTTAACCTGTTAAATAGCCGACCAAATGCTGGCGAGTGTCTAGCTGTGTATGCGAGCCGAAAAACAACGTCACTTGTTACAAAATGGCGTAACATGGATCCAGAAGAAATTGCCGCGTCTGTTGTACTCGGGCATTTGGCAAATTACGACCGCCGTTTGCAGCGAATAGCCTACACTGCGAACATTCACAACAGACGTGATTTGCAGTCGGAGTTGCAAGTTTTTTCGTTGGATAAAAGGCGATCTAATGTTTTGGACGAGGAGTCGAGTGCTAAGCGTTTTAAGTCTTCTACAATTAAATGTCACTCCTGTGGCAAAATTGGTCACAAACAGGCGGAATGCAGATCAAAATATCGAACATCTTCTGGAGAGGTTCGTCAAGTGGATCAAGGATTGCCACAGCGAGTGAAGACCAATGTAACTTGTTATCGCTGTCACGAACCCGGTCACATCGCGTCTCAATGCCCTAAGAGTGGAACTGGAGGCGAAACCGGAGCCCGCACACACAAGAGAGTTGAGCTATGTGTGGTAGAAGAATCAAAAACTATCATGCTGCATCGAGGTGAGAAGTTTCCGATTACTTTTGATTCTGGCGCAGAGTGTTCTTTAATTAAAGAGAGCATATCGCACAAACTGTCCGGAAAGAGAACAAATAATGTCGTATCGTTAAGTGGTATAGGTAATGCTTAAATTGTAAGCACAATACAGATTTTAAGTAACGTCATAATTAATGGAAACGGTATAGAAGTGATGTTTCATGTGGTTTGTGATGCCGGCATGAAAAATGACATAGTAGTAGGGCGCGAAATCTTGGCTCAAGGATATATTGCTGAAGTATCCAGCAAAGGCGTAAAATTTGTAAAAGACAAAACCATTAACGTTTGTACCATTACCAACACTGAATGTAATTTCGATAATTTAGAAACCGCGTTGTATGGTAAAGAGAAAGATCAATTAATACAATTATTAAACAATTATTCTAAGTGGTTTATTTGTGGGACTCCTCTTACTCGTATTAGCACAGGTGAAATGAAAATTCGTTTAGTCGAACCGACCAAGACTGTGCAAAGGCGACCGTACAGATTCAGTCCCAGTGAAAGGGAGTTGTTGAGAGCAAAAGTCAAGGAATTAATGGAACAAAACGTTATCAGAGCTAGCAGCTCACCCTATGCTAGTCCAGCACTGTTGGTAAAAAAGAAGAATGGATCTGCTAGGCTCTGTGTAGATTATCGTGAATTAAATAGGAATACAGTGGCCGATAAGTTTCCGTTGCCCTTAATATCTGACCAAATAGGTAGATTGGGTGGAGCTAAATACTTCACTTGTTTAGATATGGCGAGTGGCTACTATCAGGTTCCGTTACATAATGACTCTATCGAATACACGGCATTTGTGACCCCAGACGGTCAATATGAGTTTCTAGCAATGCCGTTTGGCTTAAAAAATGCTCCTTCAGTTTTTCAACGGGCAGTAATGAAGGGGTTAGGCGAGTTAGCATATTCGTATGTTATCGTTTATATGGACGATATTATGATTGTGGCTTCTACTAAACAAGAGGCACTTGAAAGATTAGAAAATGTTTTGAAAGTTTTGACAGCGGCAGGATTTTCTTTTAATGTGGAAAAGTGCTCTTTCTTAAAGGAAACCGTACAGTATTTGGGGTATGAAGTACAAGCCGGTGAGATTCGTCCCAACGTTCGAAAAATTGAGGCATTGAGTGCATTGCCACCACCCAGGTCCGTTTCTACGTTGAGGCAGTTTATAGGATTGGCTTCGTACTTTCGTCAGTTTGTGAGCGGTTTTTCGCAATTGTTGAAGCCTTTGTATTCTCTCACATCTGAAAAAAATAAGTTTGTTTGGACGGATGAGCATGAGTCAATCCGAAAAAAAATAATTAAAATACTTACAAATGAGCCAGTCTTGATAATATTCGACCCACAGTACCCCATAGAATTGCATACGGATGCAAGTGCCATTGGCTATGGTGCTATACTCATTAACAGAATTAAGAATAAACCACATGTGGTGGAGTACTATAGTAAGACTACTAGTCCTTGTGAGTCAAAGTACACATCGTATGAATTGGAAACTCTTGCGGTAGTCAACGCTGTTAACAGATGTTCACAGATTGTAATTCGTTGAAGGCGTCTAGATCGAAAATAGAGTTATCGCCTAGAGTTTACCGTTGGTGGGCATTCCTACAATCATTTGAGTTTGACATAGAGTACCGAGAAGGGAAGCGCATGGCTCATGCAGATTTTCTGTCAAGAAACCCATTGAGTAGTAGGGATAAGCAGTTGCAAAACAAAGTTGAGGAAAAGCGTGTAGAGCTGATGGAAATTTCGGAAGTTTGGATTCAAGCAGAGCAACACCGGGATCAGGACATTTTAAGCATTATTGCAAAGTTGAATGAAGGTGAATTGCCTAATGATTTAGCCGCAACCTATGAAATGAGAGCAAACGTGCTCTATAGGAAAATTCAAAGGCATTGCAAAACTCGTTGTTTGCCAGTTGTTCCTCGAGCATTCAGGTGGTCAATCATCAATCAGGTTCATGAGTCTATTTTGCATTTAGGTTGGGAAAAGACACTTGATAAGGTGTTTGACCATTATTGGTTCAAGGGAATGTCAAAGTATGTTCGCAAATTTGTAGAAAACTGTATAACTTGTAGAGTGACAAAATCTACTTCAGGAAAAGTCCAAGCTGAATTACATTCTATCCCAAAAGTCAGTATACCGTGGCACACGTTGCATATTGACATCAGTGGCAAATTAAGTGGCAAGAATGACCGTAAGGAGTACATAATAGTTCAAATTGATGGTTTTACAAAGTAAGTTCACCTTTACCATACTTTTAAACTTGATTCAAACAGTTGTATTGACGCTTTAAAATCTTCAATTGCCTTATTTGGAGTACCTACTCGTTTAGTGGCGGACCAGGGCAGAAGTTTTACTGGTGTGAAATTTGTCGAGTTCTGTGCTTCCCAGAAAATCGAACTTCACTTAATAGCTACGGGCGTGAGTCGCGCGAATGGGCAAGTTGAGAGGGTGATGGGTACTTTAAAAAATCTGTTGACAGTGGTAGAATCTAGTGAAAGGTCTTGGCAGGATGCTCTGGGAGAAGTTCAGTTGTCATTGAATTGTACAATTAACCGTGTCACAAAATCCAGTCCTCTAGAGTTATTAATTGGCAAGTGTTCACGACCACTAGGTTTAGTTCCTATTTGTGAGGAGGAGATTGAGATAGATATCGAAAAACAAAGAGCTGAAGCTTTAAAAAACATGCAAAGCGCGGCAGACTATGATAAGCAGAGATTTGATAAGGGTAAAGCTAAAGTTATCAAGTTTCGTGTAGGAGATTATGTGTTAATCAAAAATAGTGAACGACAACAGACTAAGTTAGATCCAAAGTTTCGTGGACCCTTAGTGGTGACAGAAATTTTAGATGGCGATCGATACCAGTTGAAGTCTATGACGAGTAAGAGACAGTATAAATATCCTCATGAGAGTTTGAGAAGAATGCCAGAAGGGCAGGTACCAAGCGAGCTGGAAATCGACGATGTTGAGTTAACTTCGGGTGATGAAGCAGTCGAAGACTGTGCCGACCAATGCGACATTGGTGGTGAAGACACAGTTGAAAGAGACTGTAATGATTAACGTGGATCTAGGAAGATATATGACCAGTGCGGCACTAGCGTTAAGACAGAAACAGTTGAAAGAGACTGTAGTGGCTGGTGTCAAAATAAAACAGTTGAAAGAGACTGTAGTGGCTGGTGTCAAAATAAAACAGTTGAAAGAGACTGTAGAGCCTAGTGTCAAAATCGAAGCAGTTGAAAGAGACTGTAACGGCTGGTGACAAGATTTAAAATAGTTTAGAGAGACTGTAGTGTCTATAAAAGCACTATCGTGTTGTATGTACAGTGTGATACTGGCGAGTTGTAAAGCTAAGTGGTCGATGCTACGTGGTGGTACCTGGCCCGGAGGCTAAGAAATGAATAAACAATTGGATTGTAAATGAAGGGTTGAGAAAGAAGCAATGGTTGATTTTAGACAATAGAAAATTGTAATTAAAATTAAGCGAAATTTGTTAAATAAAGTTGATAACGAATTTGGTGAATTTGTCTCTTTGTATTACACGAGGACGTGTAAGATTGTCAGAATGGCCGTGTCGGAGAACGATTGATTATTTGAATAGCGCGCTCAACTTTATAGGCGTATCGATCAGTGTTGTTGAATGCTGAAGGTTATCTAAGTTGTTCAGTCCTTAAAGAGTGGGACGACAACATATGTTGTCGTCAGTGTGGCTCAGTGTCAGGTTGAGAGAAAGAGACGTATATAGAAGTCGTCGTGGTACGAATAGAATTCGTATATACGTGTGGTTGTGTGAAAAAGATATAGCTCGACACGTGCGCTGAGACTCGCTCCGCTTTTTAAAGTCTACGCTAAATAGAAAATGGAAAATAATAATCCAGACCAGCCCTTTCGCGCTGCAACTATTAACGACTCGACGATATATATATATTCTTGATCAGCATCAACAGCCGAGCCGATCTAGCCATGTCCGTCTGTCCGTCTGTCTGTCCGTCTGTCTGTCCGTCTGTCTGTCCGTCTGTCTGTCCGCCTGTCTGTCCGTCTGTCTGTCCGTCTGTATGAACGCGCCGATCTCAGAGACTATAAGAGCTAGAGACTTGAAACTTAAAACTTAAGCTCTCCTATACCATGAGAAGAGCAAGTTTGCTTTAAATTTTCGATAACACTTCTGGTTTCCGATATACACTTGTGATCGATAACAAAAAATTCTTAAACTTCAAAATTGTGAAAACTATTGATAAAATAATGAACATTTGAAAAAATTTGATCCAAATCGGTTGAGAAACACCGGAGATATCGCAGTTGGAAATTTGGTCAAATTAGTCACTGGAAAAATTCACACAAATGACTGTACGCGTTACGTATGGGGTTAAGGGTATGTCCTAGTCGGGATTTCTCGACTAGAGCCTTCTTGTTTGAGCTAGCTTAAGCCAATAAATTTACTTTTTAAAGACCACATCATATAACCTGTGACTAGGGCCGGATTAAGGGTGGGGCATAACTGTTTAGTAATGATTATTAATGGTAGCCATTATTAATTAGATTAGTTTTGTTTAAAAGTTGAAATAATGATTAAATTACCATTATTTTTGGTTTCACACAATTATTTAATGATTGGGATTACAAAAAATCGAAAAATAATGGAAAATTACCATAAACTATTGAAAATAATGGAAAAAAATGGAAAATAATGGAAAATAATGGTTTTAATATTTTTCCATTATTTTCTATTATTTTCCATTATTTTCCATTTTTTCCATTTTTTCGCCTATTTGAGACTATTTTGAGAAAAACAAATTATTTTCAATGTTTGTAAGCCGATCTCGTACAGAAACATTGTTGTTATTAAATGTGAAAAGGGCCGAATGCAGAGCGGTAGAATTAACGGAGTCAAGTACGAGCATCGAAAGTGCGTGGAAGGGTCAAACGCAAAGATGAAATTAACAGAGTCGTGTGTGAGAGCCGAAGGAAGAGAGAGACAAGAGTGACTGAAAGAGGAGCAGCGTGAGGTACAGCACCCAAGCCAAAAGGAGAGGATTGATCGGAAGCAGGGAATAGGGGAAGGGCTAGAGTAAGCACGTGAGTAAGTCACCCACACATTTATATTGGATTTAAACCCCCCTCTCCATAAGAATAACGTGCATCGAGTTTCGCGGTTTATGTACATATAAAGAATAAAGTGAATGATAAGAATATAAAACGCGCGGCTATTCTGTTTAATATAGTTGTCTGATACCCTGTGATTCAATCCGCCGAGACACGTGTTCGATCGGCGTTGAGGTACGGTGGCGATTGAGTCATTGACCCGATAAATACCCTCACCAGCTAACTGACTAAGCGATACCCGCGACGCTAGCCCGCGGTGGCTTAAGGTAAGCTTAGTGATTGGATATAGTAACAATTGTGGTGTCGGCCCGGTTGATGCTCTAACTGATCTGTAGTCGGTAGAACACGGTTTCGCGTTAGACCATTATTTAACTTTTATAAACGCTATACTTTAGGTTTCAGCAAGTTATAAATTACTTGTAACCAGCCTTGGCCAGACTGAGATCTGTACCTCGGCCAATCACTACTTTACAAATGTTATTGAGTTAACTCAGCTTAGTGGCAAGGTACGTTTTTGAGGTGGAAAGTAGAAACAAAGTTTCTACGCGAAGCGTTTGGAAATACGAAGCCCGCCAACATTCTCGTACCACAGGTCGAGAAGCATCCTTGTGGTGTCTTCGCTCCAAACGCAACGGCTGTTATTTTCCTGGGCTGTAATCAATAATAATTTAACATCACAGCAATGTTTTTTGCCCAAAATTGTTAATTTAATATTTGTTATTTTTAAATCAACTGTAAATATTTGTTTTTGTTTACGATCTAGAGCAGACACTTTTTCGATGCTTCACAAAATACCGAATATCGAGTGCAATATCGAATTTATGCTAAAAATAATAGTTTCATTTTTTTCTGATGCAACTTTTTACCACCTCTAGCTCCCATAAGAAATACATGGGCCGTGAAGCAGCATTTCGAGCAAAATGCGAAAATGCAAAATGCAGTTTTAGTGTGGACAGGGTATAAGCTGCGAGTAGATGAAGCAATGCTGAGTGGTCCCGCCCGTAGGCCAAAAATAAAACAAGTAAAAACGTTGCAGTCGGACGCAACCGACTGCGATATACTTTGATACCAGTTCACATAGCTGTGTTAAGGATTCTGAGTGCAAATAGTAATATATGAGGGTTTTGGGTACAAAATTGGAGACTCTAGCTCAAAAACTGACAAAGATATAGAGGTGGGCGGTATAAGTGGGCGTGGCATCCAAAACATTGATGCAGATCTGTTACGGATGCCACTAACAATGTTCATACCAAATTTGAAGAGCCTAGCTCAAAAACTGAGAGAGATATAGCGGTGGGCGGAATAAGTGGGCGTGGCATCCAAAACATTGATGTACACCTGCTACGGATGTCACTACCAATGTTCATACCAAATTTGGTGACTCTAGCTTAAAAACTGGCGAAGATACATGCCTTCCGGTTTTTTTTAGGGCGCTGGGGCATATCCCGTTGTTTGGGGGCGTGGCATCCAATGTTTTGATGCATAACTTTGTCAGATGTCAGTATCTACCTTCATGTCAATTTTGGTGGCTATAGCTTCAAAACTGTAGAAGATACAGCATTTTTGTTTATAATTGGAGGGGGGCTGGGGGCAAAATAGGTGGGCGTGGCATCCACACTTTTGATGCAATTTTTTGAGGAATGTCACCAGCTATCTTGCCCCCAAATTTGGTGACTCTAGCTGCTCAAATGTGGGATATATAAGTGTCTTATCGCTTTGCACATCGAGATGTATCGACTTGTTATCGATTTCCCAGGCCCCTTGAGGTCGTAGAACCCTAAATTTAACACTTTGTCTGACGAAGGTATGCTCCAAGATAATTGCAAAGTTGCAAGGCACTAGCCTTAAGGCTGTCGAAAAAAGTTGCGTTCATACAGACAGACATGGCTAGATCGACTCGGCTGTTGATGCTGTTAAAGAATATATATACTTTATAGGGTCGGAGATGCTTCCTTCTGTCTGTTACATACAAAACCATTATATCCTTTTTTACCCATTTTATGTGTTAAGGGTATAAAAATACGGTAAATATTTGATATCGCGGCACCAGCGATTTTCGCGCTGATTTATTTTTTCATGCTCCCTTATGACTTGGCAACATCATAGCCAGTCATATTATGCAGGCGCATCGCATTGCAAAAAAAAAAAATATTTTTGTCATAAGATCGCCGACGGCGAGTTTAAAATGCCTCAAAAACTTTCAAACGCCGTAAAAGCAGTGGCTCACGCCACTGCTAAGGCACTATTTGCTATGTTCCGGAGCAGATTACACAAACTCGCCGTTTTCAAAACGACATAATCTCACGCGATATGCGAAACATAGCAAACAGTGCCTTAGCAGGGGCGTGAGCCACTTCTTCTACGGCGTTTGAAAGTTTAGTAAATCTGTCGAACCAGGGCTGCAGCTTAAAATGCACTGAATGTTTATATCTGAGAAGCAGTTAAGTCTCTACGATAAATATTCGTAATATCAATATTCTTACTACTTACTCTACTGTAATATCTACTGTAATGTAAAAAAGTAATATTTTTCTTTATGGCGAATTTTTTATTTTTTTTATGGGGTTTTTTTTTTTTTTAACAAAAAACCTCATGCGCCTACATGAAAAACCTTTTTCTATCATTCACAGGTGATAAAAAACTCGTAAAAAAAAATCAGCCCGAAAATCGCTGGTGCCGCAATATCAAATATTTACCAAAAATACTTTTTACGACAGATCCGGCTCGAAGGACCAAATAAATGATGATTAATTAAACTGTTTTGTTGCGGCTAATGTATTTATTTTGATATTTTGTCACGGACACGTCTGGTAAGATCTGTTGTCAAATAGCAACTATCTTACTGCGCACTTGCAAGTAACACCGATATATACATAATTTGCTGAAAACAAAGAAAATAGCCATGTTGCCACACCTTTCAAAGTGAAAAGGCCATCTTAATTAAATTATCGTTATTCAAACTTAAAACTAACAGCTGTTGACATTTAACTTAAAATTTTAAATCCGTTCTTCAGCAATAGTACCTACATTTACAATAAGCTTTAAAAGGTTAAAAATTTAATTGCTTGGCATTGATCCTACAATAGCGTATCAAATAACCTTTGGAGGACATTCAAAGTCATTTGCAAGATTTGTTTGCTCTGATTGAAAACGATTCTCGCTTGCAGCAACATGCCAACTAGTTATTATCTCTGTGTTATGAGTGTTGAGAAAACGATGTAGAATGCAGCAGCCATGATTAAAGAAGAATTTTTCCTAGGGCGTCTGTCTAGTGCTTTGCCGATGCGACGAAATCTTGTTTCTTAGTAAACAAATGCATTTTCAACAACGCGCCTGGTCTGTACAAATGGAAATTAAACGTTTTTTGTCATCTCGAAGCTGCCATTGAAAATGGATATGGTTTCATGACTGTCCGTCAAAAATGAAAGGCGGAGTCACCAATTAGAAGAAGAGTAACCAGGGTGTCGCAGATTTCTTGTGACTTCTTGTCTATCAAGGGTATATGGTCAAACCATTGCAGCGTCCCGGACACGTAAGCACAATTTTATAATAAACTAGTAAGGGCCCCGCTTGCTTCGCTGCGCCAATAGTTTTTACAAAATTTTAGCAATATCTATATAATAAAAATGAATCGAAAAATGAGTTGCTAAGCGCAGAATTCAACAACGCCTGAACCAATTTGGCCAATTTTTTTTTTAAATGTTCGTTGGAGTTCAAGGATGGTTTTTACGGCGAGAAACATTCGAATAATTGCCGGAAAAAACCCTTAAAACAGCCATGTTAGAGTTGAGCCAGCCCTAGAGCTGTGTTTTGCAAAATCTTAGTAGGCTACATTTAAAATTCAGTAGGAAAAATAATTCTATTCAACGTATAAATGAAATTATTTAGTTATCCGGCGCGCGTTGCTACAATAGCATTAAAAAATACAAATACATTAAAAAAAAAAAATTTAAAAAAAAACATAAATATTCAATTCAGTTAATAAATCAAAACAGTTTTTTTTTTAACTATTTAAATCGAAAATTTTTAAAATGCCTGCAAGACGCAGAGGAGCTTCCATAGGCCGTCAAACACGTAGATCTGAAAGAATACGAAATGCAAGAACAACACCAAATTCAGCAAAATAATGCCAATGTGCGTGTGAACATGTCGCATTAAGCTGAATCACAAGATGCACGAAATGAAGGAAATGCACAATGAAGAATAGAACTGTGTAAATTATGTGGATTGTGCATTTGAGGTAAAATTCACCAGTCTGTCTAAGTCTAAAATGCCTAGAGGACGACATGCGAACATCGGCCGCCGCACACGACATGCAAGCCAGCAAGAAGTGTATACACAGAACGTAAGCGAAAAAAGACTAAATACAATAAGAGAAAAGGCCCGATTGATGCAACGCGTAAGTACACAAAGATCATTGGCATCATATAATCGCTTGGCATTCCAATATGATCCCACTGCGAACTGCAGTGATGATGACAATTAAGATATTGGACCAATGACGACTTTATGCCGGCTGGATTGTGCAACGCAAGTGGAAAAGTCAAACTGGATCCATAACTTACACCACAACAGCCACTGAAAGCATTATTCGATGGAAGTGATCCCTATTTACGAAATGTTTTAAAAAAAACGAGGTGGTGTAACGGAGTTTGCCAGATTTTCTAAATATGCAAATTTAAGAGCTATGTCTAATAAGCCATTGTCAGAACTGGACCAAAAAAAAAAAAATTGGACCACACTGGAAGCACCAGTTTTCAATTCAATCATCAAAATCGGTTTACCCAGTCGCAAGTTCTAAAGTAACAACGCCAAAAAAAAAAAAAAAAATGAATACAAAAAATAAAGAAACTTTCGATATCAGCGGTAATTATGGCTTTAAATTATCAATTTCAATCAATTGCAACCGAAACAATCTAACATCAAGACCTTGAACAAAAATAAGCCGCTGCAACGCGTGGCTGGGGTAGCTAGTATATAAAATAAATCAATTAGTTAATGTTTAACAACATATTATTAAAGTATTTAATATTCTCTTTTTCACGCTTGAGAATCAGACGCGTCATTTTACTTTGATAGCAAAGGTATCATATTATATTTGGTTTATGCAATGTCCGTTAAGGTGTCTGTCCGTCCGTACGCCCGCCCGCCCGTCCGTTTGAACGCAACTTTTTTCGACACCCTTAAAGCTAGAGCTTTGCAACTTTGCAAATATCTTGGTACATACCTTCGTCAAAGTGTTAAATTTGGCTCTACGACCTCAGGGGCCTAGGAATTCGATAACAAATCGATACCCCTCGATGTGCAAATCAATGAATCACATATATATATCACATTTTAGCAGCTAGAGTCACCAAATCTGGGGGCAAGATAGCCGATGACATTCCTCAAAAACTGCATCGAAAGTTTGGATGCCACGCCCACCTCTTCCGCCTCCAGCCCCCCCTTCACTTATAATCGAAAATGACTGTATTTCCCACAGTTTTAAAGCTATACTCACGAAATTTGATGGAAAGGTAGATGCTGAAGTCTTACAAAGATATGCATTAAAACTTTGGATGCCACGCCCCCACTGATACCGCCCACCTTCTAAAATTTGAAAACTCTATATCTTTTTCAGTTTTTGGGCTAGATTCACCAAATTTGGTAGAAACATTGTTAGTGACAATCGTAACCGATTTACATCAAAGTTTTATATGCCACACCCACCTTTTCCACCCACCTCGTAAAATCTGAAATTTCTATATCTTTCCCAGTTTTTGCGTTAGAGTCACCATACTTGGAAACATTGTTAGTGACATCCGTTACAAATGTGCAATATTGGATGCCACGCCCACTTATTCTGCCCACCTCAATATCTTTCTCAGTTTTTGCGCTAGAGTCTTCAAATTCGATAGGGAGATAGAAGGTGCCATCCGCCACAGATAGGCATCACAAATTTCAATGTCACTCCTGCCCCTTCTGCCTGCCTATTTATTTATTATTTATTTATTTATTGTCAACTAATATCAGTCGACATAAAATTAAAATTAAATCAAATTAAAAAATAGAGCTTAGCTACAAAAATGTTTCAGATTAATGAACACAATTTAAATTAAATCAGTAAGCAAACTGAAATAGAATGAAAAAGTTTAAAAATTAAATATTCTGGGGAGTTAACAAAAATTTAATGATCCAACATTTGTTGCAAGGATTGGGAAAAACCCAGAAAAACCCAATCAGATCATAAGATTAGTGATTAGTGACTATGACTAGATAAGTAAAGCAGTATGGATCTTTTTAGTATGGGAATGGAGGCCTCAAAGGAAACAAGTGAAAACATCTTATTGTAGTCTGCGCACACTACTCGAAACGGTTCATGCATTAGATAGTTGGTAGAGCAACGATCAAAGTTAATAGGTACAAAGTTACGAGAAGATCTAATAGGGACAGTTAAGTTTATTCGACTTAATAAAATGGGTGAGTCGATTTCACCATTGAGCAGATTAGTAACAAATAAAACTCCATGCATAGTTCTACGGTTTAAAAGAAAAGGAAGGTTAATGAATGTAAGTTAGAGGTGAGTCAGAGGTGAGTCACTCTTAAACTATGTTATATCAACCAACTTATCAGTAGCAAATAGGGGGAATGAACCAACTTTTGTTAACTCGATAAGAAAGGAGGTATTATATCTAACACTGGTCTCAGACAGAGCCATAGACTTGGTTAGAGAATGGAGAGTGTCTGAGGAGGCCTCAATGTCTGATCACAGACATATTCTCTTTGACCTTAAGGGCCCGGTGAGGAGCGCTGTGCTCTACCGCAGCCCAAAAACCACTAACTGGACGAAATACTCAGACATTCTAACGTTAAAACTATCGGGATATAGACCCCAACTAACAAATACTGGGGAGCTAGAGACAGCGGTCAATACCCTGACGCATGACCTAGTCTCAAGCTTCAATGACTGCTGTCCACAAAGGGTTGAGGCCTCTAGCAAGAGAGTCCCCAGGTGGAACGCACGACTTGAAAAACTGCGCAGGGATGCAAGAACTGAATTCAATAGGGCCAAAAGAACCAACAAATAGGAAAACTACAGGACAACCTTAACTAACTATAATAGGAAGTTAAGGAAATCCAAGAGATCCTCATGGAGAAACTTCTGTGAGGACCTTAGGGACATACCCTCAACTGCAAGGGTTCAGAGAGTCCTATCAAAAGCCAGTGGAGGACCAATAGGGACACTTAAAGGCCCAAATGGTGTATACGCCAAAGATTCTCAAGATACTTTAGAGGTTCTTCTAAGATCTCACTTTCCTGACTGTTCATTCTGCAGCACAGGGGGAGACCCTGATACAGAAGAACTAAAGCACTCAAGGGCCAGAGACCCCATAATCAAAAGCATAGTTAGCTATGAAAGGGTAGAGTGGGCAATAAACTCCTTCCCATATATCGGGCCAGCCTTCTGCTGGGATATATTCCAAAATCTTGGAGAGCAGTAAAGGTAATATTTATACCTAAGGGCGGGGACAAGCCACCATGCTCTCCCAAATCGTACAGACCAATCAGTCTCTCCTCTTTCATGCTAAAGACCATGGAGAAACTTATAGACTGCTACGTCAGAACTGACATACTTGAAGCTAACCCGCTTCACAAACTGCAATTTGCTTACCAGAAGGGTAAATCCACGGTGACGGAACTGCATCACTTGACAACCGAAATAGAAAGGGCAATTGACACAAAGGGTGTGTTATGCGCCTTCATGGACATAGATGGTGCCTTCGACAACGCAAATTTTGTTTCAATGAACCGGGCTCTGACGAATAGGGGGGTAAACCCTAAGGTAGTAGACTGGGTAAAGGCTGTGCCGCAGACTGATAAAGGCCGATCTCGGACTTGCCTCGGCCAGCATTAGTGCCATAAAAGGCTGTCCACAAGGAGGTGTCTTATTTCCTCTACTGTGGTCACTCCTAGTAGACGACCTAGTACTGTCTCTCAACGCAAACGGATGCAAAACGTTAGGCTATGCAGATGACATATCTGTAATCATCAAGGGCAAAGATGAAAAGATCCTCGCGGACCTCATGCAACGGGTACTTGATCAAACGGTAAATTGGTGCACTTCAGAGGGGCTCTCTATTAACCCTAGGAAGACCATCATAATCCCGTTCACCAACAAAAGGATTCTTGGCACAGTTGTGTCTCTGAGTACAGAGATTAAATATCTAGGGGTAACTCTGAATAGCAAACTCACTTGGAATGCACACCTGAGAGTGGTAACCACGAAATCAACTCGATCTCTCTGGGCTGTCAAGCAGATGCTTGGCAAATCATGGGGGCTTTCTCCTAAAATGGCCCACTGGGCGTACACCCAGATGGTTAGACCGATGATTCTGTACGGGGCGGCGGTTTGGTGGGAAAAAGCCACACAAAGCACCGCTATCAACAAACTTTACAAAGTACAAAGGCTAGCTTGCCTAAGTATTACAGGGGCTTTAAGGACGACCCCGACAACAGGACTGGATGCAATTCTAGACCTTACTCCCTTACACCTAGCAATAGAGGAAGAGGCTGTAAAGCAGACTTTGGGACTCTATGTTAGCAACAAGTAGCAGAAGGGCAATCTTAGAGGACACCTGGGTATATTGAATAGGGTAAAGGAAATCCTGGACAAAACCAAAACGCTAGACCATAGCCAAACATTCCATAGTTTCACTAAAAACTACAATGTCATTTTTTCAACAAGAGAGCAATGGACTTCTAATCCACCTTGGATAAATGACGATGCACAAAACTGGTTCACAGATGGATCCAAGACAGCATCAGGGGTAGGAGCAGGCATAGTGGGTCCTCGCACACACATCTCTCTCCCACTGGATGATGATTGTACCGTTTTTCAGGCAGAGCTTTTCGCTATTTTACAGGCGGTATACAGACTGAATTGCAGACAGTTGGTAGGAGTTAACATTCGTATACTCTCCGACAGTCAAGCAGCTCTTAAAGCACTAAACAGCTATAGTTATAACTCTAAACTTATATATGAATGTCACTGTGAGCTAAATGTTCTGGTAAACCAACAACAGGGTCTCTCTGGTATGAATCTCAGGACATGAAGGCCACTCAGGTAATGAGGCTGCGGATGTAAGGGCTACATTAGGAGCGGAAGCCCCGTTCATAGGCCCCAGTCCGATGTTTGGTTACTCAAACAACAGACTCAAATCTGACATAGATAAATGGTTAGGAAACAAGAAAACAATGCACTGGAACAGTCTAGAGGGTCTCAGACACTCAAAAAGATTTGTGTGCCCAAATGCAACAAGAGACAAGGGAGCTCTATCCTTAAACAGGACACAACTTAGGTCACTCTGTGGGGCATTGACAGGCCACTTTCCCTGCAACGACCATCTACATAAGATGGGGCTTGCTAGTAGCAGAACTTGTAGATTCTGTGAGAAGGATGTTGAATCCATGGAACATCTTATCACCAAATGCCCTGCCCTGGCACGTAGTAGAGCAACGCTGTTAGGCAAATACATTCTCAGTGAAAAGGACCAGATGCATATCCCACAAACTGGTCTGACTCAATTTCAGAGAACACTAAAACTGAACTAGTGGTAAGGGGCACAATAGATCCATGTGGGTCGCAGTGCTAAAGGGCGCAAGCCCACCCTCGTTCGACATTACATTACATTACAATTAATAGAAGTCTACTTGAATACGAAGGCAAATCAACACCGGGAACCCAGTTAAAACTTCTAAGTGCAAATAAAAGAAATTTTTTTAAACAGATTCGATCCTATCCTGATGAATCTTGTATTGCGGAGACCACACACAAGATCCATATTCAAGGATGGGACGCACTAGGGATGTATAAAGTGTTTTAGTAGTGTAGGGATCGTTAAACTTTTTTGACCACCGCTTGATGAAACCAACGACACTGATGGCTTTATTAACCATGCACGATATATGAGAATCAAACTTTAATTTTGGGTCAAGAATAATACAAAAATCCTTCATTTCTAATACGTGATCGAGTGGTGAGCCATCAAGCAAGTACTGAGCAGTATGAGGTATACTTCTACAGAAAAACATTACTTTACATTTAGAACAATTTAAATTAAGTTGGTTAAAGTTGCACCAATCAGATAGTGCACTAAGATCAGACTGTAGTAAGTTACTGAAAGAAGGTTCATTATATGATAAACATAGTTTAACGTCATCAGCAAACATGAACACATGCGAGTTAGATATTACCGCAGGAAGATCGTTAATTAAGAGATTAAATAATAAAGGCCAAAGGTGACTACCTTGGGGGACACCTGATGTAACATAAATTGGTTTAGAGACAGATGATTTAAGGATAACTTTTTGTGTACGGCCACACAAGTATTCGGAAAGTCATGAAAGGAAGAAAGTTGCGAGCCCAAAAATGTTTAATTTATGAAGCAAAAGTGAATGACTAACAGTATCAAATGCCTTACTAAAATCGGTATAAATGACCTCAGTTTGCATTTTGCTCTGAAACGCTTTAATAACAAGCGATGTAAATTCTAGGAGGTTGGTGGTAGTAGATCTACGCTTTACGAAACCATGTTGATAAGGCGACATAATTGCACTACATGAGTGTTGCAATTGAGAGCAAATAAGTTTTTCGAAGACTTTCGGAATGGCAGACAATTTCGAAATCCCTCTATAATTTTTAACATTGGACTTTGAAGAATTTTTATGAAGTGGAAAATTAAAAGATTGCTTCCACATATCAGGGTATACTGAAAATTCAACAGATAATTTGAATAATTTTAGTAAAGGTTTGCACAGTGTATCAGCGCAATATCTAAGTACACAACCGGGCACTCCATCAGGATCAGGCGAGAAGCCAGGTTTGATCAGGTTAAGGTCACTTAGTAGCGAACACTCAGTTAAGACTGGGACAAATATGCAATTTGATGTTTGAATTTGGAAGGGATAAGTAATACTAGAACTATGAGAACTCAAAGAGTATACTGATTGAAAATATTCAGCAAATAGATCGGCCACAGCCTGATCCGAATTTGCTTTCGTATTATCAAGAAAAACTGAGGATGGCAGGCAGGAGGATTTACGTTTAGAGTTAACAAATTTATAAAACTGTTTAGGATCTCGAGAGAAATTCATTCTACATTTATTAAGATAGTTATTATAGCCGGATGAGTTAACAGAAAAAAAATTAGGCTTTGCTATTATATAAGTTGATAAGTCAATAAGATTTCCCGATTTTCTGAATTTTTTATAAGATCTTGTCTTCGCATTTTTCAGTTTTGATAATTCCCTTGTAAACCAAGGTAGTTTGTTATCACTTGAGGAGTAACAGAGGGGAACACATCTGTCCAAATGCGAATTCAAGGTCCCATAAAATATGGCAATGGCAGTTTCTAAATCACTACAGGAATAAAGCTGAGACCAATAAGTTGCAATCAGAAGCTGATTTAATTTAGTGAAGTTACTCTTACGGAAACAACGTGATTTTGCAGAAATATTAGTATTAGAGTTAGGGTTAAGTATTTCAAGGGAAAGTTCTAAAGTGGAATGGTAAGAGTCTTTCGGCTGCACAAAGGGGGGTACTCTGTTTACGTTACAACAATCAACATCAGAAACAAATACTAAGTCTAACATTCTACCACTACAATTAAGTATATCGCTTACTTGCGATAGCTCCAACTCCAGAATACCATCTATAAAATCATCAGATGTGGTTGGTAATTGTGTGGAATATGAGTCACATGCAGACCATCCCACATTTGGCAGATTTAAATCACCAACCACAATTAGATGATCCATGTCTAACAATAAGGTCGAAACATGTTGCAAAGCACTTAAATGGGACGAATAAATGTTAGTATCACAATTAGGAGGAATGTAGGAACAGGTAATAAAAAGTGAACGACTACCATAAGATACTTTAACACATACGAACTCTGTATCCGGAAGATCATTGGATTGAATTTGTTCAGAAGAAATGCAGGAATCAACAGCGATAAGAACCCCACCACCCTTACGGGTTGTGCGATCACATCGGTATAAGTTATATTTATTTGGAAAAACAGAGTAATCAGAAATTTCAGGTTTTAACCAGGTTTCAGTAAGCCCAACTATTTGTGAATCAAAGGATAGGCTATTAACGTAAAGTTTTGAAAGTTTAGTATTAAGGCCTCTTACATTTTGATAAGATAGACTAATTACTTCAGTTTGTTTTTTGATACAGACGTAGAAGGAAGTGAGTTACTTATAGGGATTGCACTGTTAGTATTATTGCTATTTCGCCTGTTTACATACTCTTTCACGAGGATGTTCGGCGGCCAAAACTTTTCAGAACTAATTGTCGAAAAAAGTTCAGGCGGCACACTCAACTTGAACGAAGATATGTAACGAGCGTGTTTAAATTTAAACTTTTCAACAATAATCACCGGGGAGTCGATATTACTTTTAATATAGGCATTAACATCTTCTGGGGAGGTATCAGAAGCTAGCCTAGATACGAAAATATATTTTCTAGTAGGGACAACTACAAGCGGCTTATGTGCTGCAGCTTCGCTACTAGGAATGGTTAATCGAACATTTGAACAAGACGGTTCAACAACAGGAATGTGTAACGGGGTAATATTACCACCGGGCAGTATCGGATTATTTGCCGGTAAGTTAAATACCATTAACGGGCCCGCAATTGGATTTGGGCTATTCATGCTGGCAGCCAGAAGTGGCTTAGGCAGGACAAGAGGGGCAATAGGATGGCAAGAGCCCGAAGTCTTTTTGCTCTTTGGAGAGTCGTCAAGCATATTTCCATTTTTAAATTTTAATTTGAGGTCTTTAAAATTGGCATGAAGATACAATTATAAGTCTGCCTCATGTATTTTGACATCTCCTTCTCAACCACATTGCAGGCATCACAAAACCATTTTGGCAGTGAAACCTGCACATTTTAAGTGGATCGTGTTATCGCACATCCTACATAAGATAAAATCAGCGCTGGATGCACCAACAATTTTACAGTTCTTACTGCAGCAGACAAAAATTTTATTATAAGTTAATAAAATAAAATATGGGCAAATTAATGTGCTTGATCAAAGCAAAGTAGGTGAAAGAAAGTAAGCTTAGCAAAGAGCGCAATATAACGGACAATAGTGGGAGAGCGCTTGAGTATAATAGCACTTGACTGAAAAGGCGTGAGCGCGTAGGAAGATAAAACCGCAAGTACGGTGAAATAGAGCGAGAGAGAACTGATAGTGGAGAGCAAGAGTGCGTTAATAGGTAATTTTTGTTAATAAACGAAAACAAACGAAAGCAAGCGAGAGCAAATATACGTATGTATGTATGTATGTATTTTTAAGACAAAGCAGCGTCCGCTTGACTGCAAAATAAAATAAGTTAAATGTTTAAGCAAAGTAACTTTAAACACATAAATCCGTACAACGTATATCTGCGATCACTATTTAGTATGATTACCACAATTAAACCAATTAATGCACAGCACAAACACTCGAAAAAAATTTATTTAGCAGGAGCACTCAAAAATACAACCGTCACCAACGAAAGTTTAGTTGATTACATTATTGATATACAATTATACAAGAGGTGGGCGTGGCATGCAAACTTTCGATGCAGTTTTTGAGGAATTTTATCGGCTATCTTGTTCCAAATTTGGTGATTTTAGCTGCTAAAATGAGGGATCTATATATGTGTATTATCGATTTGCACATCGAGGTGTTTCGATCCGTTATCGATTTTATAATAAATATAAATATTATTATAAATTTCGAGCTGACATTTGTAACTTTGGTTGGTGTTGCAAATGCACATATGTACACATGTAACTGGACATTGAGAAATTGGGACTAAGCTTAACTTATTGCACGAGCGAGCAGCGCTCCCAAAGTTGTGGCGGTAAATTTAAAAAATTCACAAGCAAACAAAAATTTGTCGTTTGGCTTCAAGCCCGGAAGAATTCACGTTTTCCCCGGAGACCCGTAGATCATCTTTGAAACCCGGGGTTTCCGGGTGAAACCCGGAGAGTTGGTAACCCTAAAAACACCGCGTCAAAAAATTACGAGTAAAAAGAACACCGCATCAAAAAATGATGAGTTGTTTTTTTACACCTTTGTATACAAAATACCATGTGTTTGTGCGGTGTACCTACTAGTAGTTGCGATTAGAGCCCTGCATTTATGCATTTACAAGACATCAAGAATGTCTTGCGCGCTAACAAAACAAATGAATCAAAGACTTGGCCACTCTATGGCGAGCAAAACCTGGAATGGCGGCTCGTTCGTTAAACGAGAACGATTGTCACTCCCTACATGCTTGTTTATGACTCCAAAGACAGTTGCTGAAAGTAGCATTGCTGCAATACATATGCACAAAAACACTAATACATGTGCAAAGCAGCAAAGTTCGGAGGGAAAGAAGAGAAGAAAAAAAAAACGGCATTCGTATATGTATACAGTGGCTCAGCATTTACAGTTATTTTACGTGATTTTCTGTTGAGCAGCCGGCGTAGAATGACTCCCATATTTACTTGGTTCTTGCTGTGCATGCCACTTCCAAATCATCGTCTTTGTTTTGTTTACAATGTAAGACATAGACACAGATTTTACTCGTCTTCTTTTTGCATTCTTCAAAAAGTACCGAAACCAAATGCATTCGTGCAGGGCTCTAGTTGCGATACACCGCTGCCAGTCTCTGATGTGCACGCATACAAATACTTATGCACTTTTTACTGTCCCTGTCTTTCAAAAAGCTTAAAGCAATGAGAAACTGAAACAAAAACAGCCGCATACATAAAATTACCAAACTCAAGTTCTACGAAAGCACAACAACAAAAAGCAAAGCAAAACAAGTCGCAGAAGCTGCGCTATGTTGAAATACCCTTTCATATAATACTAAATGGAAATCAATAAAACCACTTCCTTATAATTTTAACATAATACATAACTTATTTTAACTAATTTGAAGCAAAGTAATCTTATTCTAGGATTCTGGCTTAGCATAGCAGATGTTATTGACATTTATTCTTTTCAGTAGCTTGTAGCTACCCTGTGGATATTCGGTAATTAAGTAGTATTGACTTCTTAGTAACATTGTGCAATTAAACACCTGAAAATGAAAAACCATAGCGCGATTCCCTACGAATACGTTTTCTTTTAATTTTGGAAATAAGTGGAACAAAGAATAGGTGGCTAAATATTAATGTAAAACTTACATTAAAAAACCGCCTTTCGTTTTCAAAATTATATTTTTATAACCCTTTTATTTGATTGACATACTTCGAAAATGTCCATGCATTTGACTTAATAGTATGACAATGGGTATTTATAATTACACAGCTTTCACATACGTAGCAACTACAACAGGCAGCCGATGGGTACACATTTATGCATATGCACAAAGACGTGCCTGACCTGCGATACATTTTCCGTTCACATGCTGCCAAATAGGTGCAGCAAAACATGAGCAGCCCAAAATCAAAACAACAGCGAAATCAAATATGGCGGCAAGCACAGAAGTATAAGCAAAAGCAGCTGGTCTTCCTTTTCTAGTCATACGAGCCGCCGTCAGGTTTACACTTGGGCGAGTAGAAATAAGTTGGGAGCTCTGTATACGTCTCTTGTAAACATTCTCGTTGATTTCAGTCATAAAAATAAAAGCGTTTGTTAAGAACGTCGATATCTCGACTGACCGATATGCAATTAATTTACTGTTTGTTATGGCTGAACGCTTTATGACTTGATATTAGTAATTGCATTTATTCCATCAAACTTGAAGTGGACTACTTTTTGAGCTTTTGTGCGCACTAAATAGTAAGCCATAACTTTATCGTTCAACAGTGGAGAAAACAATTTGAAGCAAAATAATTAATATGGTAAAACAGCAATTATTCTTTGCATACAATAATATTGGCATTAACACACATGATTGCATGTTGTGCTGATGGTAATTTTTATAAGTATTCATATGTAGAAGCACGTTACTTGAATTTATTTTGAAAGTAGAATCTTACCAATTGTTAACAACTTTATATTTAGGAAATCCATCAATTGGAAGTCCTGTGCACACACCTGTATGAAGCAACAGATGCCAGCGTACGAGCTGATGCTGAGAAGAGACTTATAACATTTGTTAACAGCCAGGATGCGTTACCCAAGTGTCAATTACTGCTAGACCGTGCTGAGTCTAGCTACGCACAGCTTCTTGCCGCATCCACTCTCACAAAACTGATCCAGGGGATAACTCTTGGACAGCGCATTGATATTCGCAGCTACGCACTTAACTACTTGGCAACTAGGATTAATTTGCAGCCCTTTGTTATACAGGCTCTTGTTACGCTTCTTGCGAAAATCACAAAATACGGTTGGTTTGATTTGTACAAAGGTGAATTTATCTTCCAAAACTTACTTGAAGACGTCAAAAAGTTTTTACAGGTATAAAATTATGAAAAGTATAAAACCAAATTGTTTAAATTTGAATATTTCTTTTGCGCAGGGCTCAGTGGAGCATTGCACGATAGGTGTGCAAATTCTGTCACAATTGGTAACCGAAATGAATTCAATTGTGGAATTAGATGCACATTTATCGTTTTCAAAAAACCGAAAGATAGCAACATCATACCGCGACCAGCAGCTCTACGATACTTTTTTACTATCTTGCTCTCTTTTGAATAATGCACGGGACAATGGCAAAAATGTTAACCTCCTGGACGAGTCGCAACAAGCGTAAGTTGTTCAACAAAATCAAAAATACAATATTTAAACTGGCGTTTTTTAAAACTATTAAACAAGCAAGGTTCTTTTTGAAAAATGTTTACTTATATACCTTAAAAAATGACTGCAGCATCAACAGCCGAGTCGATCTAGCCATGTCTGTCCGTCCGTCTGTCTGTATGAACGCGCCGATCTCAGAGACTATAGGAGCTAGAGACTTCAAACTTGAACTCTTATACCATAAGCAAAACAAGTTTGTTTTTTACTCATGTGAGCGATAACAAAAAAATCCTGAACTTTTAAATTGTGAAAATGAGGTTAAAAAAATTTGATCAAAATCGGTTAAGAAACACCGGAGATATCGCAGTTTGAAGTTTGGTCACTGGATTAATACACACAAATGACTGTACGCGTTACGTATTGGGTTAAGAGTATGTTCTAGTCGGGATTTCTCGGGTAGAGCCTTCTTACTTGTTTATATTTGTTGTTGTTGTTGTCGATTCCGTGTTTTTACCGATTACGGGAGTGGCTATCGATTTTTGAAAGTGATTGATATATAAAAACTTCCAAATTTAAAGTCGGTGCCTGAGATTACGCGTTTTTACAGACGGACGTGTGTAAGCTGTTTGTCAATCAAAGAAAACCAAAACGAAAATATGTAAAAAGGGTGCAGTCGGACGCAACCGACTGCGATTAACTCTGATAACAGTTTTCAAATCTGTGTTTAGGACGCTGCGTGCAAACAGGAATAAATGGGGATTTTTGTATCAAAAGGCGGGCAGAAGGGGCAAGCGTGACATCTAAATTTTTGATACAGATCTGTGGCAGATGGCACCTTCTATCCCCATATCCGCAAAAACCGAGACTGATATAAAAGGTTTTTGATTTTAAGAAGTAAATGGTATATGTGGGCGGTTCAAATTCCGATGCAGATCTTACAATATACCCACCAAGTTTTGTAACTTTAGCACAAAAACTGAGATAGATACAAAAAACATTTAAGATTTTAGGAGCTGGGCGGTAAAATTGGGCGAGGCATCCAAAACTTGATGCAGATCTGTGGCGGATATATTCCCACCAAATTTAATGACTTTAGCGCACATACTGAAACAGATATGGAGTTTTCAGATTGGGTGGAATTGATGGGCTTGCCATACAATTCTTTCCATTCAACGCATATCTTTGGTGGATAGCTCCTCACTAAATTTGGTGACTCTAGCCTTTGAACTGGCGAGGATATGTTTATGCAGATCTGTGGCGGATGTCAGCATCTACCTTTCTATCAAATTTAGTGTATAGCTAAAAACTCTGGAAAATAAAGGCATTTTCGATTATAATTGGTAAACCCGAGGATCGGAAAAGAATATCACCAGCTATCATGCCACCAAATTTGGTGACTCTAGAAGGTAAAATGTGGGATAAATATGTATGTGTTTTATCGATTTGTACATCCAGGTGTACCGACTTGTTGTTGCGTTCATACGGACACCATGACGGACATTGAAACAAAATAAATGGTCAACAGTTATTTGCAATCAATTATTAACAATAAATTGATTAATAATCGATTTGCATATCGAGAGAATCGGCTGATTGTCAATTTCTTAGCCTCCCGGATGCGTGGCGCACCATATTTTCAAAGTTTTAAGGCTGGAAAACCGATTTTGTGAAACTTAACCGACTTTTGGCACTTGTTGACTGGTCGTCTCTCTATGGTTCTAAGGAATTGGATACGGCAATCAGTATTTTTTAATGGCACCTTATACAATTCGCGCGTTCCAGTTTTTCGGTCATGAATAACTTGTGTTATAAAAATTACCTGAGTCGGTGCAGACTACAGTTTCAACAAGATCCTAAGAGGTTTTTTGACTTCGTTAATTCGAAGCGAAAGTCATCAACACTTCCATCTAATGTATTATTTGAAAACAAGTCGGCCAACTCAGATCAGGCCATTGCCGATTTGTTTGCAAAATTTTTTTAAACAACATATAGTTCAATTGATACTCAGGTTTATCTGCCTTACCCGTATCGGGTTGATAGCTCCAATTGCATTTTTGAACCTAGAATCACGGAGTGTTCAATCCTACGTGATCTACAAGGTATTAAGCTAATATTTTCCCCAGGACCTGACGGCGTACCAAGCTGTGTGCTTAAGTACTGCGCTGACGGTCTTTTAAAGCCTTTGCACAAATTGTTTAGTTTGTCTGTTGAGCAATGTTCATTTCCAAACATCTGGAAAGAATCATTTATTATACCGCTCCATAAAAAAGGAGACAAGTCTCACTTTTCAAATTATAGGGGTATCTCCAAATTGTCTGCTATCCCAACAATGTTTGAGAAATTGATAACTTCATTTTTGTAGATCCTTAATATCACCGTGCCAGCATGGATTCGTGAAACAAAATCTACTACCACTAACCTGTTAGAATTTTCTTCACATATTGTTTTAAGGGTTTTCAAAATAAAATGCAAACGGATGTTATCTACACTGATTTTAGTAAGGCGATCGACTCAGTTAATCACTACCTTTTACTTCATAAACTTCAACCTTTAGAGATTCCAAGCAATCTCATTCGGTGGATAAGAGAATATTTAATTCATAGAACACAAAGAGTCAGTTTTTAAGGGTTTTGTCTCTAAGGTGGCTCATGTCACGTCCGGTGTTCCACAAGGAAGTCAACTTGGACCGTTATTATTCACATTACTCATCAATGAGTTCTGATGTATGCTGACGCTGTAAAATAATGCATGTCGGGTACTAGTCTGTTGTCTGCTCAAAAATGAAAAAGTTATCTACGTCTTATAACTTCCAAATTTGGTGTCGTGTTAACTTGTTAAATCTTAATTGCAATAAATGTAAAGTAATGTCCTTTTATAGACGCCTGCCTTTTTCAAATATATATTTTCTTGATGGTAGCCCACTCGATCGCATCGAATGGGTTGAAGATTTAGGTATCCTTTTTGACATAAAACTTAAATTTCACAAGCATATCTCTTTAAGTGCAAATCGAGCCTCTAGTACCTTGGGGTTCATTAAGCGCTGGTCGAAAGAATTTAACGATCCCTACATAACCAAATCTCTTTATACGACTTTGGTACGTCCTATTCTTGAATATGGAGATTGTATTTGGTATCCCAAATACAGGATTCACCAGGATAGAATAGAATCAGCCCTTAGGGGACTTAATTGGGATACTACATTAACTTACCTTTCTACCACAGTAGACTTACTAATAAATCTCCCTTCTCTTGCTGATCGGAGAACAATGCTAGGCGTGATTTTTTTACATAAACTTATAAATGGTGAAATTGATTCGCCGGAATTAATCAGCCAGATTAGTTTTGCAGTTCCGATCAGACGGACAAGGAATTTTCTACCAATTGCTCTTCAAGCCTGTCACTCTAACTATACTATTCATAATCCTTTCCGTATTTTATGTTCAAACTATAATGATTTATCTCACTTAATAAATGGTGGCACTTCTATTGGTTCTCTTAAAAAGCTAGTCTAGTGTCATTTGTCTACATGTTCGCGATCTACGTAACCGCACGTTATGCGGTATGCCCCTCGGTCGGTCGGGCGGGAGGTGGTTGCATCTTTGCTTGGGTTCGCACGTTAACAAGCCGGTGCTTGGTATCGTTGGGCCACTTGATGGTACTGTTTGTTAGTACGTCTACGTCCAAATTAAATATTCAAGTTGAAAGAAATAAGAAATTAAAACGAAAATTGAATGAACCTAATGACGTTTTATAACGGGAACATACGCACATGTCGTAATCTGTTTTCTATCATTCTTGAGAATTAGAACATTAAATTAAAGCATATATTCAGCTGTATATTCAAAGAAAAATAAAAAGAGTTTTCCCGCTGTCGTCTGCTTACAATTACACACAGAGGAATATGTGCATTGTTAAAAATCGTTTCGTAGGAGGCGCGTTGTAAGAAAATTAACGCATTTTGGGAACCGCGTTGGACCAAAAACGCTTTTTAAAAAACCGCGTTGTAGGAGGGTTACCTATTATTCCCAACGGAATAATATATCAAACTAGCTAACTCAGCCACGTGTTGCAGCGGCGGACCCGACAGACTCCTTCCTGTCAAAAAGATTTGTAATGTTGAATTGTTTTGATTCTACGTATTTTATAGCCGGGGCAAAAAATTTCACTACTATAACCCTTTAGTACAATGAAATTATTTACGAACAAAGACGAAAATGTTGAATTTTGAATGTAGTTTCAAAATTACGTCCATCGGATGCACGATCACAAATTTTCGTTGCTCCAAATGACGTCATTTGGAAGCAAGAATTTAATTTGCGTATCTTACGCAAAAATAATTTGGAATCATCTGAATTGCCAGTAAGAAGGGATAATAAAGGCTCCAGCGGAGCGGGTAGAGGTGACAGCACAACTTTTCCTGATGCGCAACACATGCCGGCTGCTTCATTCCAAAATTTCAATGCCTGACAATATTGAAATACTTTATCCATTCCACCGATAGCAATTTTTAAATGCGCTGAGTAGTTAATATCTGGTGCATATTCAAAGGCAAGCCGAACGAATGATGCACGTGTTAATGAGCGGCTGATCCGTTGCCTTTGTCGATCTAGTACTCGTACTGTAGCTATGTTTTGTTCTCGTGCCGCTCTTTTTCTCGTAATATTCTGTTGCAGACCTTCGTCACGCTGTTCTTGAGATTCTTGTGCACGACTTTCTGCAGTCCTGATCCTTTGAGCTGCATTTTTTGTTTCGATTTGTTCTGGTAATTGCTGAGCTCTTTCAACACGTTTGCGTCGTGACCGGCATAGCGACATATCTCCGACGACATATCTCCGCCGTTTAACAAACGACATATCTCCGCGCGGAGCTATGACGTTTTGTGACGACATATCTCCGCCGTTTAACAAACGACATATCTCCGCGCGGAGCTATTTCGCTTTTAAAACGGAACATAGCAAACGTGAGCCACTGCTTTTACGGCATTAGGAAGTTTAAATTGCCGTAAAAACTTTCAAACGCCGTAAAAGCAGTGGCTCACGCCACTGCTATTGGCACTATTGGCTATGTTCCGGAGCAGATCACACTATCGGGCGTTATTGCACACCCAGATAAGTTCTTATTTCTGCGGAGATATGTCGCTTTTAAAACGACATATTTCCGCCGAACTAAGAACGACATATCTCCGCGCGGAGATATGACGTTTTTAAACGACATAGCTCCGCGCGGAAATATGTCGCTTTGAAACGACATATCTCCGCGCGGAGATATGACGTTTGTAGAACGGCGGAGATATGTCGTCAGAGATATGTCGCTACCCCGTCGTGACCCATAGCTGCTCGCGTTGTTGAGGTTAGATTTTATGGTATCTCCTCTGCGTATTGCTGGCATTTTAAAAATGTACGATTTTAAATAGTAAAAAAAAAACATTTTTGATTCAGAAGCTAAAATTTTTTGTTTTTTTAAATTTTTTTTTAATTTATTTTAGTTGTTGGCGAAGCAACGCGCTCCGGATAACTAAATAATTTCATTTATACGTTGAATAGAATTATTTTTAATACTGAATTTTAAATGTAGCCTACTAAGATTTTGCCATACATTTTGTATGGGAATATCTGTGTATCTTCAAAGTATCACAACAGCGCCATCTATGGGCAAAAATCAACATTTTAAATTTCTAAACCATCTACAATACTTCATCTTTCGAACGGATGCTGGAACATTGAAATCGGTTCAGCCGTTCTCGAGTTAAAAACAGACATCACTTTTTGAATTGATTTTTATATATATAGATATGTATATCAACATCTATATACAACATATTCTTCATCTGTAAAATGTTGATCGACTTAAGTTTTTCATAATTTACTTTCTTAATGGTTATATTTCTTAAGTATTGTTTAACAGCTTTAAGATTAAATTGGTTAAGCTAAGCAGGTGAACTTTCAATGGTCGTCGCATGCAGTCGTTGCGTTTGCTGAGCGGGCAGTCGGCTCAATCCGCAGTCAACGCAAATGAGAAGCCGGCTATACAGACAGGTTTGGATCGCTACATACAGATCAAGCGTAAATTAAGCCCCCAACAAACTACAAACAAACCAAAAATCACTCGCGCTAATATGGGCAAAGCACCAACCAATACCAATAGATTTGAAATCTTGGCAGATAACGATGACGATTTGCCCCCTGAAGATAATGTTGACAAAAAAAAAAGCGAAAGCCTCCCCCGATATTCATACGTGAACAAGCTCTAGTGCTTTTGTTAACAATGTTGTAAAGCTCGTTGGCAATGACAATTTCCACATCGTCCCCCTAAAGCGGGGTAGCATCCATGAGATTAAAGTGCAGACAAAAACTGAAGACAGTTTAAGAAAGTTGTCGGCCTACTTAACAAAAAACAAAAAAAACTTTTACACGTACCAGCTTAAAAGCAGCCAGGGCCTGCAAGATGTGTTGAAAGGCATCGAGCCTGATGTTACGACGGATGAAATTAAACAAGCGCTACATGAGAAAGGATTATCCGTTAAATCAGTTCTGAATATTAAAAACAAAACAAAATGAAGTGCACCCCATTTACAGGCTTCACTTCCTATTGCACCGCAGAATCACCGTAGAAGAGCCACACAAACGTAACGGCCCGGTACAATGCATGAACTGCCAAGAATATGGTCACACAAGGTCTTACTGCAAGCTGCGCCCTGTATGTGTGGTTTGCGGCGATCTTCGTGACTCGTCGAGCTGCCCAGCAAGCAAAGATGACTCCAGCAAAAAAAAAGTGCAGCAACTGCGGAGGCAGCCACACAGCTAACTACAGAGGCTGCCCAATTTACAAGGAGCTTAAGTCTCGCATCCATCATCGCGTGAACACAGCACGCTCTCAAAACGCACCGCCATCATACACTCCATCGAAGACTAACCCTGACTTCTTCTTTTCGACTGCAGCCAGGTCATCTTTCGGTCCCGCACCTGTTATTAAAAACGCGACCTATGCAAGCGCCTTAAGATCAGGACTGATGCCTACTGCTTTTTATCCAGGCTCACAAGCAAAACATGTAGAACTCAACGACGAACGAGACAAGTCGCAGGAACTGCAACTAACCAACTTTGAATCAATGATATGTAATATGCAGCAGAGTTTAACACAGTTCATGTCATTTATGCAAGAAACTATGCAAAATTTACTACAAAGTCAAAATACTTTGGTACAGTTGCTTGTATCACTACAATCGAAATAATCAATGGCCTCGCTACGTATATCAACGTGAAATGCCAATGGCGTTTCACAGCATAAACTTGAATTAGCTCAATTTCTACTCAACAACCACATTGACATTATGCTACTTTTCGAAACACACCTTACAAAAAAGTATAATTTTACCATAAGCGGATCCTCATTCTACGGAACCAACCATCCCGATGGCAAGGCGCATGGCGGGACTGGTATCTTGAAAAGAAGCCGGCTGAAGCACCACTTCCACAAAAAGTTTGCCAGAAACTATCTACAGGCCACATCCTTAAAAATACCTCCAGATGTGGTAACCAACTTGCACTTTCTGCCATCTACAGCCCCCCGCGATACTCCATATCTGAAGACCAATTCATGGAATTTTTCAACTCATTAGGAGAACACTTTATAGCAGCAGGGGACTATAATGCCAAGCACACTCACTGGGGATCTCGTCTTGTGACTCCAAGAGGAAAGCAGCTGTACAACGCAATTATAAAACCAAAGAACAGGTCTCTCCTGGCACACCAACATATTGGCCCACTGACCCCAAGAAACTGCCCGACTTAATTGATTTTGCAGTCTCCAACAATATTCCGCGCAACCTGATAAGCGCCGAATGTCCCTCGGAGTTATCGCCTGACCACTCGCCTGTACTAATTCAACTTCAACGACACCCAGAGTTTGCAAATCGCCCCGGTAAGCTGACATCACAAAAACAAGAAATATGTTAGCTCACACATCGAACTTAATCCGCATCTGAAAGTGGAAGCTGATATTGATTTTATTGCAAACAAACTTGAGTCAGTCTTCGTCGAAGCAGCTCGTATGTCAACACCGAAAGCGAAAACTGCAGCACCCACCCAAAAGAAAACAAATCACCAAATTGAACACCTCGTTCTTGATAAGAGGCGACTAAGACGGGACTGGCAATGTCTAAGATCGCCGTCAGCTAAGCAAAAGCTAAAAGACGCTACACGTAAACTAACCAAAGCGTTAACACTTGAAGAAGAACATGCCCAGCGCCGATACATTGAGCAATTATCAACATCCAGCTCGAAAAACTTACTGTGGAAAGCTCACCCAACTCACAGCCAACCGACAAAAGCAGAGCTGCCCCTAAGAAACCAAGCTGGCGGCTGGGCCCGAAGCGCTGAAGAAAGAGCCAACACGTTTGCTGTTCACCTGCAAAAAGTTTTCCCACCTAACCCATTCACAACATGAGCCCATAGAATTTTGCCCGAACGAAGTCGCAAGAGTTATTACCCAGGAACTAAACCCCAAAAAATCCCCGGGTTTAGACCTAATAACACCAAATATGATTATTGAGCTTCCCTTTTGTGCCGTCTGCGTTATCTGTCAGTTATTCAATGCGATCACACGACTCGGGCATTTCCCAGACAGATGGAAAAAGTCTATCATCATAATGATACCAAAGCTGGGAAAGGATCAAACAGTCCCCTCGTCGTATAGACCTATAAGCCTTTTATCGTGTCTATCAAAACTCTTCGAAAAATGCTTGATGACTCGGATTAATCAATTTCTGAACCTTCACAACATAATCCCGTCGCACCAATTCGGCTTTCGCCAAAAACACGGAACTATTGAACAGGTCAATCGCATAAGTCCTTCTTACATGGCGCAGGCACATTGAAGCCAAGAGAACACAACTAAAACTAAAAGCCAATATACCACTGGCTTATTAACGCTAGCTCCCCGCTAAGCCTTGACTACAAGGTCCTGCTCTACAACTCTGTTCTTAAACCAATCTGGACCTATGGATGCCAGCTATGGGGTAGTGCGTGCAGCAGTAACATCGACATCGTCCAAAGAGCCCAGTCAAAGATCCTAAGAACTATCCTCGGGGCACCGTGGTACGTTCGCAACGAAAACATTCAAAACAACTTAAACGTCCCACCAATCAAGAAAGTTATTGGAGACTGCAAAAAAAAACTACCTCGCTAAAGGACTCTCAAACTCAAGCAGCCGATCCCGTCTTCGTCGTAATGACTATCCGACCCAGCGATGAGTTGAGGTACGCGGCCACAAACTATTTGTAGAACAACAAATAGTTAACTTAGTAATACTTGTAAGATGTGTAAACTTTTTAATAGTTTCCTATTATAAGAAAAGATTCAAAAAATAAAACCAGCAATAATAAAAAAAAGCTACTTATGACAAGTAAGAAGGATCTAGTCGAGAAATCCCGACTAGGACATACCCGTTAGGTTAGGTTAGGTTAAAGCGGTAGTGGGAGGAAAAGACCCCTCACTCACGTAGCCCAGAATTGGCCCGGTGCAGCGTTTGGACCGCGTCCAAAACCGTCTACCCAGACGCAGAGTGCGTAACACCGCTTTCGAGGGCTGAATCCCAGCCCGAGGCTCTTCTGGAAGACAGGATATTTTTCGGGCTTATATCCGCTAGTTGGGAGAGGTCCGTTAAGAAAAGGGAGCCGAGGTGGCGAGTTCTGGTCTTGCAGAGTGCCGCACAGTCGCAGAAAAGGTGGGAAACCGCTTCCTCCACCTCGTTTAGCTGAACGAAAAGTTTATTTACTGGTCGTGTTAAACGATTTGGTTTTCTCAAAGCCAACATAACCTTTCATCGATAAGTAACTATCGCCCTAACTGCGTTGCCACATATATACAACTCATGGCATATGAAGTGAGCAGTTTAGATGTTTTTTTTACTGTTGTCCGGCAACATTTCATGATTCGTGTTTAAAATCCCACATATGATTAATTTGAGCGCAAAAGAACTTCATTTCTTACCTATTACTACGGCCAGCCAATTGATCTACAATCCTTGCAAGAATGATTTTCACGTAGATTTTGTAAGCCTGAACCGCTGTAAAAATTTGGCATCATCCAGATCAGTGAAATAGTTCACCCCATCCCAATAACTTCTCGAGTTATTAACTCTTAGCTCTGTTTCTTTAATTGCGTCTCCGTTGCATGGACACAAAACACTCTTTTATGTGATAACATTTTGATTTAATAACAAAATAAATAAACAATTCAAGGGACAGCTGTATGCCTTATCGATAATTCTTAACGATATATTGTGACAAAAAATCAGCTTTTATTTTAAACAGGACCCAGCCTTCCGGTTAGTTTGTTTTTCATTTACTCCTAACCGAACATCGAGAAACTCAAATTTGACTTAACGTCAGTTAGCTTACCTAACCGGACATTGAGAAATTGGGCCTAAATGAAGAAGTAACATGAAAGGCGTAAATCTAACGAACAATTTTACTCATAGCTTTTAGTAATCAGAGCATTATATCAAAAATTAGTAGAGATAACAATAAAATATTGGAGTGCGTTTATAGGAATATGCACCATTGTCTAAACTAGTAGGTTCCCGCTTGCTTCGCTGCGCCGATAGTTTTTACAAAATTTTAGCAAAGCCCATCCATTTTCAACCCATTTTCTCAAATTAAACCCAGCCTCTGCTAACTCCTAAGAAATTTCTTTTATTTTCTTTTGGCAGTCTTGTATGGAGTCTACTTCTGACATCAGATCATCCATATAAGAATCATTCCTAATTGATTCCCCAGTAATTTTATTTTTACAATTATTTGCTATCCCTAGCAGTACTCTTGTTGCTAAGTATGGAGCTGACGCGGAACCGTGAGTAACCGTTGTGAGCTTAAAGTTTTTATTCTGCTGATTTGGAGTTTCTCCCCACAGAATATGCAATAATTGTTGATCTCTAACGTCAACATTTATCTCCTGATACATTTTTTCTATATTAGCAGAGACTGCACATTGCCACTTTCGCCATTTTAATATGACATCAAAATTATCTTTTTGAACTCTTGGTCCGGCCCACCCACATTATATCATTTAAACTTCTATTGTTCGTGATTGCCATCGCTTGTGGTCTAGATTCTTCTAACTCTTTTTCTTCTTTAAATGGAATTGCAACTATATATAGCTTCCATCTAATTCTCTTTTTGTTGTTTCAGTGAAATTTTCCTCGCAGATTTATATTTCTGCATCTTCTTCATCATCCTCTTCTATTTCCCAATACCTTTTCAAATCTCCAGACTTATTGACGCGACTATTTTTCCCTCTCCTTTGGATTTGATGCATCCGGTCACTATTCACCCAAATTCTGTATTTTAACCGAGAGGCCCGGCGATTTTAGCTACTCCATTTTTATTAACTTAACTTATTAACTTATTTTATTTTACGTCAAGCGGACGCTGCTTTGTCTTGAAAATACATACATACATACATACGTATATTTGCTCTCGCTTGCTTTCGTTTGTTTTCGTTTACTAACAAAAATTACCTATTAACGCACTCTTGCTCTCTAGCATCAGTTCTCTCTCGCTCTATTTCACCGTTCTTGCGATTTTATCTGCCTACGCGCTCACGCCTTTTCACTATTGTCCGTTATATTGCGCTCTTTGCTACGCTTACATTCTTTCACCTACTTTGCTTTGATCAAGCACATTAGTTTGCCCATATTTTATTTTATTAACTTTTAATAAAAATGTTTGTCTGCTGCAGTAAGAACTGTAAAATTGTTACTGCATCCAGCGCTGATTTCATCGTATGTAGGATGTGCGATAACACGATCCATTTAAAATGTGCAGGTTTCACTGCCAAAATCAAAGACTGTTTAGGAACTGACTCAGGCCTTAAATGGTTTTGTGATGCCTGCAATGTGGTTGAGAAGGAGATGTCAAAATACATGAGGCAGACCTATAATTGTTTTAAAGTTGTGCATCTTGCTTTTGACAATCTTCAAAAAATATATTTTCGTATCTAGGCTAGCTTCTGATACCTCCCCAGAAGATGTTAATGCCTATATTAAAAGTAATATCGACTCCCCGTTGATTATTGTTGAAAAGTTTAAATTTAAACACGCTCGTAACATATCTTCGTTCAAGTTGAGTGTGCCGCCTGAACTTTTTTCGACAATTAGTTCTGAAAAGTTTTGGCCGCCGAACATCCTCGTGAAAGAGTATGTAAACAGGCGAAATAGCAATAATACTAACAGTGCAATCCCTATAAGTAACTCACTTCCTTCTACGTCTGTATCAAAAAACAAACTGAAGTAATTAGTCTATCTTATCAAAATGTAAGAGGCCTTAATACTAAACTTTCAAAACTTTACGTTAATAGCCTATCCTTTGATTCACAAATAGTTGGGCTTACTGAAACCTGGTTAAAACCTGATATTTCTGATTACTCTGTTTTTCCAAATAAATATAACTTATACCGATGTGATCGCACAACCCGTAAGGGTGGTGGGGTTCTTATCGCTGTTGATTCCTGCATTTCTTCTGAACAAATTCAATCCAATGATCTTCCGGATACAGAGTTCGTATGTGTTAAAGTATCTTATGGTAGTCGTTCACTTTTTATTACCTGTTCCTACATTCCTCCTAATTGTGATACTAACATTTATTCGTCCCATTTAAGTGCTTTGCAACATGTTTCGACCTTATTGTTAGACATGGATCATCTAATTGTGGTTGGTGATTTCAATCTGCCAAATGTGGGATGGTCTGCATGTGACTCATATTCCACACAATTACCAACCACATCTGATGATTTTATAGATGGTATTCTGGACTTGGGGCTATCGTAAGTAAGCGATATACTTAATTGTAGTGGTAGAATGTTAGACTTAGTGTTTGCTTTTGATGTTGATTGTTGTAACGTAAACAGAGTACCCCCCTTAGTGCAGCCGGAAGACCCTTACCATCCAACTTTAGAACTTTCCCTTGAAATACTAAGCTCTAACTCTAATACTTATATTTCTGCAAAATCACGTTGTTTCCGTAAGACTAACTTCACTAAATTAAATCAACTTTTGAATGCAACTAATTGGTCTCAGCTTTATTCCTGTAGTGATTTAGAAACTGCCATTGCCATATTTTATGGGACCTTGAATTCGCATTTGGACAGATGTGTTCCCCTCTGTCACTCCTCAAGTGATAACAAACCACCTTGGTTTACAAGGGAATTATCAAAACTGAAAAATGCGAAGACAAGATCTTATAAAAAATTCAAAAAATCGGGAAATACTATTGACTTATCAACTTATATTATAGCAAAGTCTAATTTTCTTTCTGTTAACTCATCCGGCTATAATAACTATCTTAATAAATGTAGAATAAATTTCTCTCGAGATCCTAAACAGTTTTATAAATTTGTTAACTCTAAACGTAAATCCTCCTGCCTGCCATCCTCAGTTTTTCTTGATAATACGAAAGCAAGTACGGATCAGGCTGTGGCCGATCTATTTGCTGAATATTTTCAATCAGTATATTCTTTGAGCTCTCATAGTTCTAGTAATACTTATCCCTTCCAAATTCAATCATCAAATTGCATATTTGCCCCGGTCTTAACTGAGTGTTCACTGCTAAGTGACCTTAACCTGATCAAACCTGGCTTCTCGCCTGGTCCTGATGGTGTGCCCGGTTGTGTACTTAGATATTGCGCTGATACACTGTGCAAACCTTTACTAAAATTATTCAAATTGTCTGTTGAATCTTCTGTATTTCCTGCTATGTGTTTTTCGAAATTGTCCGCCATTCCGAAAGTCTTCGAAAAACTTATTTGCTCTCAATTGCAACACTCATGTAGTGCAATAATGTCGCCTTATCAACATGGTTTCGTAAAGCGTAGATCTACTACCACCAACCTCCTAGAATTTACATCGCTTGTTATTAAAGGATTTCAGAGCAAAATGCAAACTGATGTCATTTATACCGATTTTAGTAAGGCATTTGATTCTGTTAGTCACTCACTTTTGCTTCATAAATTAAACATTATTGGGCTCCCAACTAACCTCCTTTCATGGCTTTCCGAGTACTTGTGTGGCCGTACACAAAAAGTTGTCCTTAAATCATCTGTCTCTAAACCAATTTATGTAACATCAGGTGTCCCCCAAGGTAGTCACCTTGGGCCTTTATTATTTAATCTCTTAATTAATGATCTTCCTGCAGTAATATCTAACTCGTACGTGTACATGTTTGCGGATGACGTTAAATTATGTTTATTCTATAATGAACCTTCTTTCAGTAACTTACTACAGTCTGATCTTAGTGCACTATCTGATTGGTGCAACTTTAACCAACTTAATTTAAATTGTTCTAAATGCAAAGTAATGTCTTTCTGTAGAAGTACTCCTCATACTGCTCAGTACTTGCTTGATGGCTCACCACTCGATCGCGTATTAGAAATGAAGGATTTGGGTATTATTCTTTTCTTTTTTTTTTTTTTTATTGCTGGTTTTATTATTTGAATCTTTCCTTATAATAGGGAAACTAACAAAAAGTTTACAAATCTTACAAGTATTACTTAGTTAACTATTTGTTGTTGTACAAATAGTTGGTGGCCGCGTACCTCAACTCATCGCTGGGTCGGAAAGTCATTACGACGAAGACGGGATCGGCTGCTTGAGTTTGAGAGTCCTCTAGCAAGATAGTTTGGGTGCGATGACAGCTTGCCAAGGTAATTTTTCTTGTAGTCCGCAATTACTTTCTTGATTGGTGGGACGTTTAAGTCGTTTTGAATGTTTTCGTTGCGAACGTACCACGGTGCCCCGGTGATAGTTCTCAGGATCTTTGACTGGGCTCTTTGGACGATGTCGATGTTACTGCTGCACGCACTACCCCATAGTTGGCATCCATAGGTCCAGATTGGTTTAAGAACAGAGTTGTAGAGCAGGACCTTGTAGTCAAGGCTTAGCGGGGAGCGAGCGTTGATAAGCCAATGGAGGCTATTGGCTTTTAGTTTTAGTTGTGTTCTCTTGGCTTCAATGTGCCTGCGCCATGTAAGCCTTCTGTCCAGGTGTACTCCTAGGTACGTTACTTCGTTTGCTTACGGGAGTGGGATATTATTTAGCGTAAGTGGTGGACAATCTTTCTTGTTTAGGGTGAACGTTACATGTTTACATTTTTGTTCGTTAACTTTAATTCGCCAGTCGGATAGCCATTTTTCCACGTTAACCAGAAGACGAGCGAGTTGCGATGTGGCTTGCAGTGGACATCTAGATCGGCTAAGAATAGCTGTATCGTCAGCAAAGGTTGAAGTTGTAAGTCCCCTGTATGTAGAAATGTCTGCTGTGTAGAGAACGTAGAGTGTTGGCCCAAGTACGCTTCCCTGAGGAACGCCGGCTTCAATACGGTGTTCGCTTGATGTTGCAGTGTTGCATCTTACTGCAAACTTCCTGTCGTATAGGAACGACTTTAACAGTTTATGTGTGTTTGCTGGAAGCGTTGATTTGATCTAATACATAAGCAAGGGCGTAACCAGGATTTGAAATAGGGGGGGGCAATTTTTTTTTTTAAATGTTCATAAACCCTTTTAATACTTACAAATTTTTATGCTAATAATATACGTCTGGGGTTTTCTGCAAATTTATTTTATTTATTATTTATTTTTTTCGACGAAGTAATCATGTACTTGCAGAGTTAAATAGATTAAAATTTGATTCGAACTGAAGCTGAAGGGGGGGGGGGCCGCCGCCCCCTGCCCCTACCTAGATACGCCCTTGTATATCAGCCCTTCCAACCAGACTCTGTCAAACGCCTGAGCCACATCCAGAAAAATTGCAGTACAGTATTCTCGATTTTCAAACGCGCCTCGAATTTCTGAAGTTATGCGATTGACCTGTTCAATAGTTCCATGTTTTTGGCGAAAGCCGAATTGGTGCGACGGGATTATGTTGTGAAGGTTCAGAAATTGATTAATCCGAGTCATCAAGCATTTTTCGAAGAGTTTTGATAGACACGATAAAAAGCTTATAGGTCTATACGACGAGGGGACTGTTTGATCCTTTCCCAGCTTTGGTATCATTATGATGATAGACTTTTTCCATCTGTCTGGGAAATGCCCGAGTCGTGTGATCGCATTGAATAACTGACAGATAACGCAGACGGCACAAAAGGGAAGCTCAATAATCATATTTGGTGTTATTAGGTCTAAACCCGGGGATTTTTTGGGGTTTAGTTCCTGGGTAATAACTCTTGCGCCTTCGTTCGGGCAAAATTCTATGGGCTCATGTTGTGAATGGGTGTCGTTTAATACAGTCGGTAGAGCGAAAGAGTTTGTAGCAGGGTTAGGTTGGAAAACTTTTTGCAGGTGAACAGCAAACGTGTTGGCTCTTTCTTCATCGTATCGGGCCCAGCCGCCAGCTTGGTTTCTTAGGGGCAGCTCTGCTTTTGTCGGTTGGCTGTGAGTTGGGTGAGCTTTCCACAGTAAGTTTTTCGAGCTGGATGTTGATAATTGCTCAATGTATCGGCGCTGGGCATGTTCTTCTTCAAGTGTTAACGCTTTGGTTAGTTTACGTGTAGCGTCTTTTAGCTTTTGCTTAGCTGACGGCGATCTTGGACATTGCCAGTCCCGTCTTAGTCGCCTCTTATCAAGAACGAGGTGTTCAATTTGGTGATTTGTTTTCTTTTGGGTGGGTGCTGCAGTTTTCGCTTTCGGTGTTGACATACGAGCTGCTTCGACGAAGACTGACTCAAGTTTGTTTGCAATAAAATCAATATCAGCTTCCACTTTCAGATGCGGATTAAGTTCGATGTGTGAGCTAACATATTTCTTGTTTTTGTGATGTCAGCTTACCGGGGCGATTTGCAAACTCTGGGTGTCGTTGAAGTTGAATTAGTACAGGCGAGTGGTCAGGCGATAACTCCGAGGGACATTCGGCGCTTATCAGGTTGCGCGGAATATTGTTGGAGACTGCAAAATCAATTAAGTCGGGCAGTTTCTTGGGGTCAGTGGGCCAATATGTTGGTGTGCCAGGAGAGACCTGTTCTTTGGTTTTATAATTGCGTTGTACAGCTGCTTTCCTCTTGGAGTCACAAGACGAGATCCCCAGTGAGTGTGCTTGGCATTATAGTCCCCTGCTGCTATAAAGTGTTCTCCTAATGAGTTGAAAAATTCCATGAATTGGTCTTCAGATATGGAGTATCGCGGGGGGCTGTAGATGGCAGAAAGTGCAAGTTGGTTACCACATCTGGAGGTATTTTTAAGGATGTGGCCTGTAGATAGTTTTTGGCAAACTTTTTGTGGAAGTGGTGCTTCAGCCGGCTTCTTTTCAAGATACCAGTCCCGCCATGCGCCTTGCCATCGGGATGGTTGGTTCCGTAGAATGAGGATCCGCTTATGGTAAAATTATACTTTTTTGTAAGGTGTGTTTCGAAAAGTAGCATAATGTCAATGTGGTTGTTGAGTAGAAATTGAGCTAATTCAAGTTTATGCTGTGAAACGCCATTGGCATTTCACGTTGATATACGTAGCGAGGCCATTGATTATTTCGATTGTAGTGATACAAGCAACTGTACCAAAGTATTTTGACTTTGTAGTAAATTTTGCATAGTTTCTTGCATAAATGACATGAACTGTGTTAAACTCTGCTGCATATTACATATCATTGATTCAAAGTTGGTTAGTTGCAGTTCCTGCGACTTGTCTCGTTCGTCGTTGAGTTCTACATGTTTTGCTTGTGAGCCTGGATAAAAAGCAGTAGGCATCAGTCCTGATCTTAAGGCGCTTGCATAGGTCGCGTTTTTAATAACAGGTGCGGGACCGAAAGATGACCTGGCTGCAGTCGAAAAGAAGAAGTCAGGGTTAGTCTTCGATGGAGTGTATGATGGCGGTGCGTTTTGAGAGCGTGCTGTGTTCACGCGATGATGGATGCGAGACTTAAGCTCCTTGTAAATTGGGCAGCCTCTGTAGTTAGCTGTGTGGCTGCCTCCGCAGTTGCTGCACTTTTTTTTTGCTGGAGTCATCTTTGCTTGCTGGGCAGCTCGACGAGTCACGAAGATCGCCGCAAACCACACATACAGGGCGCAGCTTGCAGTAAGACCTTGTGTGACCATATTCTTGGCAGTTCATGCATTGTACCGGGCCGTTACGTTTGTGTGGCTCTTCTACGGTGATTCTGCGGTGCAATAGGAAGTGAAGCCTGTAAATGGGGTGCACTTCATTTTGTTTTGTTTTGTTTTTAATATTCAGAACTGATTTAACGGATAATCCTTCATGTAGCGCTTGTTTAATTTCATCCGTCGTAACATCAGGCTCGATGCCTTTCAACACATCTTGCAGGCCCTTGCTGCTTTTAAGCTGGTACATGTACAATTTTTTTTTGTTTTCTGTTTAGTAGGCCGACAACTTATTTAAACTGTCTTCAGTTTTTGTCTGCACTTTAATCTCATGGATGCTACCCCGCTTTAGGGGGATGATGTGGAAATTGTCATTGCCAACGAGCTTTACAACATTGTTAACAAAAGTGCTAGAGCTTGTTCACGTATGAATATCGGGGGAGGCTTTCGCTTTTTTTTGTCAACATTATCTTCAGGGGGCAAATCGTCATCGTTATCTGCCAAGATTTCAAATCTATTGGTATTGGTTGGTGCTTTGCCCATATTAGCGCGAGTGATTTTTGGTTTGTTTGTAGTTTGTTGGGGGATTAATTTACGCTTGATCTGTATGTAGCGATCCATATCGGTCTGTATAGCCGGCTTCTCATTTGTGTTGTCTGCGAATTGTTTTGCTGAAGGCGCAGCAGTCATTGCGTTTGCTGAGCGGGCAGTCGGCACAGGTGCAGTTGTTGGTTCAGTTACAGTTACGGCGGATGTCGTGGACGGAAGAGACGGAGAGCATGATCGTTCTCTTTCGCGTTCTACGTGCAAGAGTTCTTTGTTCGCGTTTGGAGTTATTGGCCGCGCGCGGTCAGATTTCGTTGATAGTACGGACGGTGAAGGGGAGCACGAATGTTCAGAGTCGCCCAGTAAGGGTAAAACTTCCCTTGGTCGCTTGCTCTCCATATCTTGGGAAACCACAGAGAGGTACTTGTTGTTCCGTTGTACAGAGAGCCGGCGTTTGTCTTACATGCGTTGCGCCTGAGCGCGTATGATACGTTGGCTCATTTTATTTTACGTTTATGGTTCTTTTTTCTTTGATTTTATTGGTGAGTAATTGGTTTGTGTGTTAACTAAAAATGAGTAGATATGCAGTTGTGTTCAAAATAATAGCAGCGCATGTAAGCTTTAACTTTAAGTTTGATTAATAATATCATAATGGTTACAGATCCAACATTTTTTTTTATTTAGTATTGATATTTAATTTCAAACAAAATAGGCGTGTTTCTTCATCAGAAAACTTTTTTCATTTATAAATTTATGTAAAAAATAATAATAATGGCGAAAATGTATGTCCTGTTCAAAATAATAGCAGCAAAAATCAAAAGTCGTAAATATGTCAGCAAAATTTAGTTTATAACTTCATTTACTTTATTAACTATGTTACTTATGAACTAATATTTGGTTGTGAACCCCTTATTAGCCAGAACAGCTTCACATCTCCGCGGCATGGAGTCAATTAGCACCTGGCAACGCTTCAGAGGAATCTGAGCCCATGCATCCTGAACAACCTGCCAAAGATGTGCTTTAGTCGACGGTTTCACCTTGGCCACACTTCGTTTGACATCCCCCCATAAGTTTTCGATGGGGTTCAGATCTGGGGACTGGACTGGCCATGGCATAACGTCGATCTTCTCCGTTGCAAACCACTGTTTGGCAAGTTTGCTGGTATGCTTAGGATCATTGTCCTGTTGGAAAGTCCATTTTATTGGCATTTCCCAAGAGGAATATGGTAGCATAACATTTTTTAGTATATCCACGTATACATGTTGATCCATGATCCCATTAATCATATGGATAGGGCCTACGCCGCTGTACGAACAGCAGGCCCATATTAAGATTTTTAATCCACCATGCTTAACTGTCTTTAGCGTGTGATAAGGGTGATATTCAGTGTTTGGCAGACGATGCACATATTGTCTAGATCCAGTTCCACTAAACAACACAATTACTCTCGTCAGTCCAGAGAATGTTGCGCCACTTTGTTAAGGGCCATTTCAGGTGCTCTTTAGCAAACTGTATTCGAGCTTTTATGTGTTTAGAAGTAAGTAAGGCACCTTCATTGGACTTCGGGCCTGGAGTTTGTGCTCCAGAAGTCTTCGCCGAATAGTGACACTACTTACTGACAAGCTTAGGTCTGCTTTTAATGAATCTGCAGACGCGAATGGATTAGCCTTGCTGGAGCGCACAATGCGTCGGTCATCAATTTCATTGGTAGCTCTTTTCCTGCCACAGGTTTCGGGTTTCTGGCGATAGTTAATGGCGTTAAAGACCATTTTAGCAGAACATCCAACCAATCTTTCGATTTCCCTGTATGTTTTACCTTTTTTTCTAAGGTTTAATATCCATTCGCGCTTTTTCATTGAGCAATGACTGTTTCTACCCACTATAGTACAATTTTATTCATTATTATTATGTATTCCGATGTAAATAATAGTTAACACATTAATTAATCTTACTTTCATGAAATTAACAACTTTTACTTGAATATTTGTAATGTTTAAATGAAGCGCTGCTTTAAATTTAACAACACAATTTCGGTGTACTTACGCAAAATTATCTATAAAACGGTAAATCACAGCTATTCCAACGGGATTTTTTCGTTTTTCTCTTCCCCACACTCTATTATAAAAAAATGTGCTCAAGTGTTCGATCTTCAAGAACGAACACGCGTAAAATTTGGTCATATTTGTCAGCAAAAAGTGCGCTGCTATTATTTTGAACACAGGTATATGTATATATACACATTTTTTTTTATAGATTTTTTAATTATTAATTTATTGTTTTAGCGTTTATAGCCAAAGCACAAAGAAAACACGTCTGCATGCGACGAGTGTCACATGTTGTTCAAAAATAACTAGCTCAGGTATCTTTTGCATCTCTGAAGTGATTCAACATGCAGTAGCTTTATTAAAATATCTGGGAAAAGCAGAGACAGCTGAGAAAGTACCCAATTTAGTCACGATGAAATCTTTACTGCTGGCTGAGCTAGAAAGGCGATTCAGCTTCGATGATAAAAACAAATATCTGGTAGCTACTTTTCTGGATCCTCGCTTTAAAACGAGTTTTCTAGGATTGGTTTAAGCAGAAAGAGCAAGACAAAAAATTCTTGTAGAAGCTCTGACGCGATGACGATTCTTCTTTAGCGCGTAAGAAAATAAACTTGAATGAAAATGATAGGACTGTTGAAATACACGACAGTTTCTGGAACTGCTTTGAAGAAGTCGCTACAGATAATATGGGAAATGCTAACGATGAGAAGGACGTGGAAAAGACTGCTGTGGCAAACGAGTTGGATTTTTATTTGAAAACAGTTCGCCTAGATCAGAAGGCCGATCCTTACAAGTGGTGGTCAGCAAACGAAAAACAATACCCGAACCTTTCGAAATTTGCAAAATTTTATCTTTCTTAGCCTGGAAGTAGTGTTTATAGTAAGAGGTTATTTTCTGAGGCTGGTAACGTTTACGATGAAAAGCTCAATCGTTTGCTACCAAAAAATGCTATAAAGCTCGATTTTATCCATCACTACTTACCACTGAATTATTTTTAGCTTCTAAAATGTTGTAATTTGGAAATAAATACATAATTTTGTAATATCTTTATTTATTTAGGTTATTTTCCATACCCTTTGATACTAATCTATTTTAAACATTCGTATAGGTCTTTTCTCAATCTTTAGTGATCTTATGTTTTGTTATGTTTATTTATATATTTTTAGCTATTGCTGCAGCTTCATGCAGCTTAGTTTTATCTTGTAGTTTTGTATATAGTGACAAAACTCAAGTGAGACTCGGTATCAAGTGTTCTTGCGTGAACAGTTGGCATGCGTGAATGTAAGTGTTAGTGAACTACGAATACCCTTTTTGCAGATGAGATGTGAAATAAAAACGATGCACGCACGCTTAAAAAGGATATTCGTAGTTCATCACACATACATTCACGCATGCACATTATCAACTTTGACTATACTAAGAAGCTCGTTCGACTTCTCAGACGTCCAGTGACTTCTATCGTTTTTCGATTTTAGCGTATTTAATATTTTCTTACAATGTATTGAGTGCGAAACAGCTAATTTTACACAGAAGAGTTGCCAGACTGTTTTCCACAAGAAATTGTTAAAAATAAAAAATCAAAGTCAAAATGTGTGTAGAAATATTCATGATGTTTGTGCTTGTATAATTTTAAAAAATCACAACAAACGTTCTTATAAACTGCTTTTCCATTATAGTTATACAGTGGGGGGCAAAAGTAAGTACATGTTAACGAAATTGACTTTCGTCGCTCATAAATAAATAATCACACAAGCAAATTTATAGGTAGGATAGGTAATTTTAATTCCGTTTTAATAATACAATACTCTGCTTAACTTAAGTTTTCAATTCTTATGAATGTCTATTTTCAACACTTTTTTCCCGAGCTTAAACAAAGCAAGAACTTGCTTCAAACAATTCTAATAGTGACTGAAAACAAATTTGATCAAAAATCAAAAATCAATTTTGTTAACATGTACTCACTTGTGCTCCCCATTGCATATTGAAAGTGAAAAAAATTTAATATGTATGCATTCAATAGAATGAGTAAAAGTAGTAAATTTTACATTTGATTATGCATAACAATTTCTATATATTTTTCATTTTTATTTTTTACAAAGGTTAATATCCCAGGTTTTACGGCTGACAAAAAACTGTTTAAGCTTTGATTTTATTGGAAGTTCTACTGATGAGTCGGCCGATGATATGAATAACGTTCAGGTTCGTTACTTTAATTCAAATATTGATTTTAAAATAAGTGGTATGGTAAGCGACCTTACACTCATAATGTTTGGTTTCGCAGGCTCGAGGTCCGATAAATAATAAAAGAATTGGTTTTCTTTAAAATTTTTCCTTTTTTTTCGTTCCAATATATTTAGACTGCTGAACGGCAGTCGTCATCAGGGCAGACAACCACATAATAATATATAATTACATAAAACATAAATATATATCAATTATTTCACATTTTGATTTTCCTTACAATTTTGCACGTCAGCTTTGTTCTACGTATGCACTATGGGTCGTTTGACCACTTTTTGTTTCCAAAATTAAGAACTCGCTTATTTTCAAAGAAACGGAAATGAAACTTAACCGATCGTCCTTTCTTATCCATAAATGTATTATGTATAAAAATCGGATCGGACAACTATATATTTTAGGTACCATAGGAACAATAGGGGCAAACTTTTAATTTCATGAATTAATTTGCATAAAAGTTTGGGAAAAGCTATTTATACGATTGTTTTGAGGAGAATCGATTTCACCTTATTTTTCACTTTTAATATTTAATGAAAAAACAGCAGACTTTTGCGTGTCTAATTTATTTATACTTTTAGCCCTTTTTATTGTGATTGTTTGACCTTGTGCTTAGCTAGAGGTTGAGTCGTACAGAATAGAACCGTTTCGGTGGTTAGAAAAAGAAGAAGTGAACAGCAAAGCAATTTGGGCAGTTTTACAGTTGAGGTCGCTAACATTGTCTTAACATAATGAGGCGATGCAAACAATAAGCAGAAGGGCTTTTACATTTACGATAACATTTTAGTATTTTATGCATCCTGCTCCGAACATACTCCCCCCGTTGGAGAAGGTGCTTTTTCAACAGATGCAGTCGAAAGGGGCATGATGGCTAACTTGGTCACTGCTCTCTTGGTCAGCCCATTTTCGGTTCGAATCATGGCGACACTGGGGAAGCCATCCGCTCCATGAATCGTGGATTCGACTCTGCCAAGACGCCATTTGAGAGGCGGAAGGTTGTCATCCTTGAGCAGCACCATTGCCCCTCGTTGTAAATTGGGTTGCGGAACTCGCCACTTGCTGCGTTCTTGAAGCGATGAAAGGTAATGGGTGCTCCATTTCCGCCAAAAATTCTGACGCATCTGACAGACGAGTTGCCAGCGACTAAGAGAGCCTTCCTTAAGATGAGTGACGTCCGGTTCGGCAAATGTTGTGAAACTCGAACCAATGAGGAAGTGAGCCGGTGTAAGCACATTCTGGTCATCAGGCCTGTCTGAAAGAGCATAAAGAGGACGAGAATTGAGAATAGCAGATATTTCGTTTGCTAAAGTTCGAAGTTCGTCAACGGAGAGGATAGATCGGCCAACAACTCGAGTAAAATGATGTTTCGCTGATTTTACAGCGGCTTCCCAGAGGCCTCCAAGGTGTGACGAACGAGGGGGTATAAATTTCCACTCTATGCCATTCCGAGTGCAGGTTTCATTTGCTGCTTTGATGTGTGGGTCGCTAAGGAACAGCTCTTTGAGCTCAGATAGCTCATTTTTTGCTCCCACAAAATTCGTGGCATTGTCCGACCAAAGGATGCGTGGTTTTCCGCGGAGGCTAATAAATCGTCTTAAAGCTGCAATAAATGCAACAGTTGAAAGATCCTGCACGGCTTCCAAATGCGCCGCCTTGGTGCTGAAACATACGAAAATCGCAATGTAGCACTTTATTGGCGATTTGTTTCGAGATTCAGGTTTGTGGTAGAAAGGACCACAGTAGTCGATTCCAGTTGTATGAAAGGCTGGGTTTGGTTTTACACGATCCGCTGGTAGTCTGCCCATGATGTGCTCGACATAGCGCGGCTAGAGGCGATGGCATCTTAGGCACTTGTTGACAACGCTTGATACGGTCTTAAGACCGCCGGTTGGCCAATACCTTTGCCGCAATGATGCGAGAAGGCTACTAGTCCCAGCATGAAGAAATTCCGTGTAAAAATGAGTGATTATGGCTGTCGTTACTGGATGCCCCTTTGGCAACAATATGGGGTGCATGGCGTCATAATCCAAATGCGAGTTATGATGACGGCCACCCACTCTTATCAGTCCGTTTATGAATGGATTCAGAGACAATAAGTTACTTTTGGAAGACAGCGTTTTCCTGCCAGAGAGCGTTGCGTAGTCAACTGCAAACGTTACTTCTTGGATGTTTCTCAGCAGCAAATATGTGCCCATTTGTATTTCATCGACGGTCAGCTTTCCAAGTATTCGATTGCCTTTGTTTCGATTGATACACAGAAATCTGTAAATATAAGCAAATACGCGTTGTAGGCTTCTGAAAGTGTTTTGGTATTTGCATTCGTTCGACATGTCTGTTTTTAAGGAGATAAGCAGTACGTTTCGTCGACGCTCGGGGAGCTCAAAATATCAGCTGGATTCATGAGCGTTGGGACATGTTGCCAACTCATTCCCTTGGTCTTTTCTTGAATTTGCGAAACTCTATTAGAAACGAAAACATTTTATTCAGACGCTGAGCCGCGGATCCACGCGAGTGCGATGGTGGAATCCGACCAGCAGTAAAATTCACATTTGAAAGGTATGTCGCAAGATATGCTTGCGACTAGTTCGGCTAATAATAATGCTGCAGATAGTTCTAATTTCGGGATCGTTAATGTCTTTAGCGGCGAGACTCTAGACTTTGCGCATAATAAGTGTGATGTGATAAGATCTTTAGAATTGGATCGAAGGTATACGCACGCTCCATATGCCAACATACTTGCGTCACAGAACGCGTGTATTTGATACGATGCTCCAGGAAGCATTGTATACCGAGGGAATTTTAACGTACTGACGACTGATAGCTGTGAAATCAGATTGCACCATGCTGCTTGGAGTTCTTCTGGCAAGATATCGTCCCAATTTAGATTCTCTTTCCACAGCGTTTGTATAAATATTTTGGCCTTTGTAATGATAGGCGAAATTAAGCCCAATGGATCGTAAGTTCTGGCGACTGTAGATAGCACAGAGCGCTTGGAGGCTGGATTCTCAGGCAACACCCTCTGAAAATTGAACAGAAAGATGTCGGAGTTTGGGTTCCATGCCAGTCCCAGAGCCTTAGCTACATCGGATCCATCGCTAAATTTTAATAATTTCTCCTTGTCAGCCTCGAGCTCACCATCGAGTGCAGCTGATTCGTTCGAGCACCATTTCCGGATAGGAAAGTGGCCAAGCGCTAACAAACCCTTTATCTGACGTCTGATTTCCGCAACTTCCTTAATGCTGTCTTCTCCGACTATTTCATCGTCCAGTGCGAGCTGGTGCATTGCGCGAATCGCTAAGAAGGCAGCCGGCTTCGTTCCATAAGTCACTGTGTTTAGTTTGTACGCCTTTATTGGATCAGATTTGCTGTCACGCCAGAGAATAAGCTAAAGGTATTCGTCAGAATGAGAGATTCTGACGCATCGGTACATTTTGCATATGTCACCGCATAAGGCAATCCTGAAAAAGCGAAAACGGAGAAGAGTTTTAAAGATTTTTGCTTGTATTGTAGGACCTGCGAACAATAGGTCATTTAATGACAAGCCAGATGTGGATTTGGCAGATCCATCAAATACGACGCGAAGTTTTGTACTCGTGCTGTCGGGCTTTTCCACGCAGTGGTGCGGTAAATATAATTTTGGATGCACTGATTCATCTGAGGCCAAAGACATATGTTTTAGTACTATGTATTCGTGTATAAATGCGGTATACTGCGACTTGATTTCAGCGTTTTTAGCTAGCCTTGCCTCTAAGCTGAGGAACCGGCGAAGCGCTCTATTGTACGAGTTTCCAAGGTTTCTGAGATCTGTTTTGACTGGCAATTTGACTGAGTATTGTCCGCTAGGAAGACGCGTGTGTGTTTGTTGAAAGAAGTTTTCACAAATTGCATCTTCTTCAGAAACTGGAGATGGTGAGTCATGGCAACCTTCGATTTCCCAGAAACATTTGACGATTTCATTTAGCGACATGCTAGATTCTGCACAATTTGCAGCGTTGCGAAGCGAGAGCAAGGATGAGGTTCTGGCGTTTGAATGTGATAGCCCTCCAGAGACTGTCCATCCCAGCTTAGTGTTTTGAAGAATTAATCCGCTGTTTGGTAAGTGAGTTTTTCCTGTGCTAATAATATCAAAAAACAAGCTGGCTCCGATGAGCAAATCTATGCTTTGAGATTTGTAGAATTTCGAGTCAGCGAGAGCGATGCCGTTGGGTATGTTCAAGTTGCTTATGTTGAGGTCATAATGAGGTTGTAATCAGTGATGGTTCGCGTCACGACAGCTGTGAATGAAGCCCCATAGCTTGCATCCTGAGATTGGACAAGGATATCGTCTGACTTGCTAGCATCTAGAAGTGATTCTCCAATGCCAGAAATGGAGATATGCGAACGACAACCTTTAATTTGAAGCTGATTTGCAAGACGCGTTGTGACAAAGTTAAGCTGAGATGCAGAATCAAGTATTGCTCGACAAGGAATCATATCCCCGTATCGATTTTGAACCAGAACAATAGCAGTTGCGAGCAACACGTAGTCATCAGGCATTTTACTTGACGCTTTGGGTTTATGTGGTGTTGCAGAGCTTGATATGAGAGATGCTGTAGTTGGTGTCGTGCCCTGCGCAGGAGATGCCGGGGAGGATTTTCTGATTGCATGTGTAGAAGAGAGTGATGCCTTTCGGAGCAATGCCTGCAATTGCCAGATTTACATTGTTGGAGAACGTGGCCCTTTCGAGCAGTTCAGGCACAGATGCATTCTCTTGATTTCTTTATAGCGTAGGTGAGGTAAGAGATTCAAAAATCGATTGCATTTGAAAATATAGTGCTCCTTTGATTCACAAAATAGGCATTGTCTACTTGAACTAGGCGACGACGCCACCACAAGAGAGTTTTTGGTCGATTTGTGAGATGACTTTCCTACCTGTGCACTGGGTGTCTGATTTACCGCTGCGTTTTCTAGATTTTCCATAGTTCTGCATCTTTTCTCCAAGAATGACGACATCGAAGACCACTGAGGCAGCTCGGGTGTTGTAAAACTCTCTTCCCAGCGCTCCTGTGTGCGTTGATCAAGCTTCTGCTTGACGATATGAATCAGGAATCCATCCAATATTTGATTTGGTGCGGCTAGCGAGTTTAACGCACGCAGGTGAGAATTTAATTTGTCACTCAGATTACGCAAGCTGGCAGCAGAGCCCCTTTCCACACCCATTAGCCCGAAAATAGCCTTTACGTGTGCCTGGAAGTGAAGAAGTTTATTATCGAAACGATTGCAAAGTAAACTAAGAGCTGTATCATAATTATTCTCAGTTGGCTCCAGAGACCGTATTGTCTCCAATGCGACGCCTTCCAAGCTAGACAGAAGATGCTGGAACTTTTCCACTTTGCTCATTTCCAAGTCGTTTTCAATGACAGTACTGAAAATTGAGAAAAAGTTTGGCCAGTCCACGTATGAGCCGCTAAACTTTGGCAGCTGTAGCTGTGGAAGTCTTGCTGTGCGAATTGTGACGTTGCTAGAGCCATCGCTTGTGAAATTTCGCACTACTGTAGAGTTTAGGACGCCGTTTTTACGTTGCAAGGCAGCAAGTTCACGAGACAGGGTCGTTCTAACCTCAAAGTAGGCATGATCAAAATCTGTACGCGTATTTGATATAAATTCCGTGATATCGATTTTTTTCCAAACTTGTCTGTGCAGCGTTGAAGTCACCTTTCATGGTTTTCAGCATGTCCAACCGAACCGAGATCTCTGTTTCCTCGAAGCTGGCGATTTGGTCCGAGTTCAAATAACTATTAAGAGCTTCTAACTGGCGTTTTACTGAGCCGGCCTTTGCTTTATAAAAATCTTTTTCACTACTCACGGCGTCGTTCATATTTGGGCTTTTAGTGTGCGAGATGAGCCGTTTGTATGTTTTGCGCGACGGTATGCACTTTGTCCGTTTGAGCAGACACGTGTACAACGATATGTACTTATGTATTTGACAATCTACCGAAAATGTTCGCGTAAAGTAAGGTGTACAACGATATGCACAACTGTAAACGTATGTAGGTGTGTACAACGAAGTTGCTGCGAAGAAGCAAGGCAATAAGGGTAACTGTTTCACGAATGTATGTTTGCGTAAAGTAAAGTGTACAACGATATGTACAACTGTAAACGTATGTATGTATGCACAACAAGTTGCCGCGACGAAGCCAAGCAATAAGAGTAACTGTTTCACGAATGTAGACGAAAGAACACTCAAGCACGCAAAGCAAAGGGTACAACGATATGCACCAATTTATGTTTGCAGTTTATGCGCGATCGAGTCACAGAAATAATATTTTGCACGACGATATGCATATAAGTTTATGTGTTTGCAACCGAATTGTTACAAACAGCAGTTTAAATGATTAAGCTAAGCACTTGGAGCAGCAACCGACAGAGAATGAAAGGGTAGAAGTAAATCACGTCGGGGTCACCAATGTTTTGAGGAGAATCGATTTCACCTTATTTTGCACTTTTAATATTTAATGAAAAAACAGCAGACTTTTGCGTGTCTTATTTATTTATACTTTTAGCCCTTTTTATTGTGATTGTTTGACCTTGTGCTTAGCTAGAGGTTGAGTCGTACAGAATAGAACCGTTTCGGTGGTTAGAAAAAGAAGAAGTGAACAGCAAAGCAATTTGGGCAGTTTTAGAGTTGAGGTCGCTAACATTGTCTTAACATAATGAGGCGATGCAAACAATAAGCAGAAGGGCTTTTACATTTACGATAACATTTTAGTATTTTATGCATCCTGCTCCGAACAACGATTTTAACACAAAAATGAAAGTTTTGTCAAGATCGGGTGACTATATCCCACAGTTGCCAGGGAAACATCGGTCCAAATTGTTTGACCTTGACCGTTATTTTTGTTTTATACTTTGATACCAACGGTATCATAGTATTGGGTTTGTGCAATGTCCGTCATGGTGTCTGTCCGTCCGTCCGTCTGCATGAACGCAACTTTTTTCGACACCTTTAAAGCTAGAGCCTTGCAACTTAGCAAATGTCTTGGTACATGCCTTCGTCAGACAAAGTGTTAAATTTAGAGCGCTACGACCTCAAGGGACGATACGACCTGGGAAATCGATAACAAGTCGATACACCTCGATTTTCAAATCTATAAAACACATATATATCCCACATTTTAGCAACAAGAGTCACCAAATTTGGGTGCAAGATAGCCGATGTCATTCCCCACAAAACTGCATCAAACGTTTAGATGCCACGCCCACCTCTTCCGCCTTAGCCCCCCTCCAATTATAAACAAAAATGACTGTATCTTGTACAGTTTTGAAGCTATAGCCACCAAAATTGGCACAAAGGTAGATGCTGACATCTGCCACAAATATGCAAAAAGTTGCATAAAGATATCTATTCATTTACTCGAATAATTAATAAAATGCCGCTAGCAGGGCTATTGGCCCACTGTGTAATGGGCTCAATTTAAGAGCTCTGCAGCTCTCAGGTTAGAAATGTCGTCATACAAAAAAAGTTCAAACACACTGTGGTCATGCGAAAATATGTAATACATGTCCTGACTAAGTTTCGTTCAGATTGATTAATTTAAAGCATACTTCTAGCTCGAAAGTTTGGAAAAAAAAGAACTTAGGTGTTCAGCAAGAACAGGAAGGAGATGTCAAAAATAAAAATCCATTCTTAGTGCCATCTTTCTAAATGAATGTAATATTTGATGAACATTTCCGCCTTCTAGCTCGTTTCGTTTATGCTGTGGGTCTCTCAACAATCAGGACAAACTCTTTTATTTATATAGATGTACAAAACAATGTAATGTGCGTACATAAATGTGTATGTATGTACATATGTACATCCGTGCATTTGCAACAGCAACCAAAGTTCCAAATGTTTAAATTGACTTGTTTTAAATCAGAGGTGGGCACAAGTCGAAATTCGTATATTCCTATAAATTCCTATAAGCATTCGCTGCTTTTCACGAAAATTGTCACAGTATGATTGTAAAAACTTTGATAGTATGCCCACCTCTGTTTTAAATCAATGAAACCAACAAAAAGAAGCATTGCGAGCCCAAGAACAACATTTACAACAACAACAACAAACGCTAGTTGGAACGTAAATCAATTGTCAAAGGCACGAAGAAGAAAAGAGAAAAACGATGCGTCACAGCGCATGTGTATTGTTTTTGTAAACTCGGTCGCGATCGCTTGTGCACCTCCTGCAGTACCTCCTGAACACTTAAGTCCTTTTTTTCTCAACTTTTGTACTAGAGCTATGCTTTAAAATTATTCAATTATTACAAAACTTGGTCAGGACATGGAAGCGTGTAAAAAAATTATGGATGCAAAATTTGGACCCGATCCGACAACTCCTTGGGGCACCTCCCATACACTTATGTTATGGAGCGTGCTTATCTATATATATAAAATAGTTTGTCCTGACTGACTGACTGACTGACTGATTGTTGAGACCAACAGCCTAAACGATAAGAGCTAGAAGGCTGAAATTTTCACCAAATATTCCATTCAGGCAGAAAGTGAGCACTAAGAAAGGATTTTTAATTTGGACCACTCCTTCGAGTACCTCCCATACAAATCAAATTTTGCATTTATCACTTTACCTCATTCCACCACTCTGGCGCCTCATTGTCGCACAAGCTGCCACCGAGTTAACAAAAACAAAACACATGACCCATTCCACTTCTGCCGTCTGTACAAGCGATCGCCAGCGAGTTTACAAAAACAAAACACATGCGCTGTGTATGTGTCTCCGTTATTCTCTTTTCTTCTTTGTGCCTTAGACAATTGATTTACAACCCCAGAACCGTTTGTTGTTGTTGTAAGTGTTGTTGTTGGGCTCGCAATGCCTCTTTTTGTTTGTGTCATTGATTTAAAACAAATCAATTAAAACATAACTTGGTTTTGTGCACCAGAATATGTTACGTGAGTGGTTTTACCGACATACTTGCTAATTATCAAACAAAACTTTACACACAAATACCTATTAACATTGTTGTTTTGATATAATTTTCAAACTGACATTTGTAACTTTGGTTGGTGTTGCAAACGCACGCATGTTCATATGTACATACATACACATGTATGTACGTACATTTAACATTCTTGTGTACGTACATATATATTAACAAAATTGCGGGTGCAAATATTGGTTAATGCACGCATACATTGTTGTATCTATAGCAAGCTAAAAACAAGTAAAAACGTTGCAGTCGGACGCAACCGACTGCGATATACTTTGATACCAGTTCACATAGCTGTGTTAAGAATTCTGAGAGCAAATAGTAATATATGAGGGTTTTGGGTATAAAATTGGAGACTCTAGCGCAAAAACTGACAAAGATATAGAGGTGGGCGGTATAAGTGGCGTGGCATCCAAAACATTGATGCAGATCTGTTACGGATTCCACTAACAATGTTCATACCAAATTTGAAGAGCCTAGCTCGAAAACTGAGAGAGATATAGCGGTGGGCGGTATAAGTGGTCGTGGCATCTAAAACATTTATGTACACCTGTTACGGATGTCACTACCAATGTTCATACCAAATTTGGTGACTCTAGCTTAAAAACTGGCGAAGATACATGCCTTAAGGTTTTTTAGGGCGGTGGGGTATGTCCCGTTGTTTGGGGGCGTGGCATCCAATGTTTTGATGCATAACTTTGTCAGATGTCAGCATCTACCTTCCTACCAAATTTGGTGGCTATAGCTTCAAAACTGTAGAAGATACAGGCATTTTTGTTTATAATTGGAGAGGGGCTGGGGGCGGAATAGGTGGGCGTGGCATCCAAACTTTTGATGCAGTTTTTTGGGGAATGTCACCAGCTATCTTGTCATAAAATTTGGTGACTCTAGCTGCTAAAATGTGGGATATATTTGTGTTTTATCGATTTGCACATCGAGGTGTATCGACTTGTTATCGATTTCTCAGACCCCCTGAGGTCGTAGAGCCCCAAATTTAACACTTTGTCTGACGAAGACATGTACCAAGATATTTGCAAAGTTGCAAGGCTCTAGCTTTAAGGGTGTCGAAAAAAGTTGCGTTCATACGGACAGACGGACGGACGGACAGACGGACAGACACCATGACGGACATTGCACAAACCCAATATACTATGATACCTTTGGTATCAAAGTATAAAAAGCAAAATAATGTTCACCAAATATGTAGAGTGCAAAAACAAGCTCACTAAGAAATAGGATCTTAAGAAATGTAATCTACATGTTATGTACATTTACACAAGCTGGGAGTTTGTTCGCGAGCGAGTTTACAAAAACAAAGCACATGAGTTTTTTTCTTTTCTTCTTTGTGCCTTTGACAATTGTTTTTCGAATCAAGTAGCATTTGTTGTTGTTGTTGTAAATGTTGTTGTTGGGATCGCAATGCGTCTTTTTGTTTGTGTCATTGATTTAAAACAAATCAATTAAAACATAATTTGGTTTTGTACACCAGAATATGTTACGCGAGTGGTTTTACCTACATACTTGCTAATTATCAAACGAAACTTAACACACAAATACCTATTAACATTGTTGTTTTGATATAATTTTTAAACTGACATTTGTAAATGTGCAAATGCACGCATGTACATATGTACATACATACACATGTATGTACGTACATTTAACATTCTTTTGTACATACATACATATTAACAAAAATGCGAGTGCAAATATTGGTTAATGCACGCATACATTGTTGTATCTGTAGCAAGCTAAAAAAGAGCAAAATAATGTTCACCACATATGTACAGTGCAAAAACAAGCACACTAAGAAATAGGATCTTAAGAAATGTAATCTACATGTACATAAATACACAAGCTGGGAGTTTGTTCGCGAGCGAGTTTACAAAAACAAAACACATGAGTTTTTTTCTTTTCTTCTTTGTGCCTTTGACAATTGTTTTTCGAATTAAGTAGCATTTGTTGTTGTTGTTAGTAAGTGTTGTTGTTGGGATCGCAATGCGTCTTTTTGTTTGTGTCATTGATTTAAAACAAATCAATTAAAACATAATTTGGTTTTGTACACCACAATATGTTACGCGAGTGGTTTTACCTACATACTTGCTAATTATCAAACAAAACTTAACACACAAATACATATTGCCATTGTTGTTTTGATATAATTTTCGAGCTGACATTTTTAACTTTGGTTGGTGCTGCAAATGCACGCATGTACATATGTACATACATTCACATGTATGTACGTACATTTAACATTCTTTTGTACATACATATATATAACAAACAAGTAAAAACGTTGCAGTCGGACGCAACCGACTGCGATATACTTTGATACCAGTTCACATAGCTGTGTTAAGAATTCTGAGAGCAAAACGTAAAAAATGAAGGTTTTGAGTATAAAATTGGAGACTAGCGCAAAAACTGACAAAGATATAGAGGTGGGCGGTATAAGTGGGCGTGGCATCAAAACATTGATGCAGATCTGTTACGGATTCCACTAACAATGTTCATACCAAATTTGAAGAGCCTAGCTCAAAAACTGAGAGAGATATAGCGGTGGGCGGTATAAGTGGGCGTGGCATGTAAAACATTTATGTACACCTGTTACGGATGTCACTACCAATGTTCATACCAAATTTGGTGACTCTAGCTTAAAAACTGACAAAGATACATGCCTTACGGTTTTTTTTTTGGGCGGTGGGGTATGTCCCGTTGTTTGGGGGCGTGGCATCCAATGTTTTGATGCATAACTTTGTCAGATGTCAGCATCTACCTTCATTTCAATTTTGGTGGCTATAGCTTCAAAACTGTAGAAGATACAGGCATTTTTGTTTATAATTTAAGGGGGACTGGGGGCGGAATAGGTGGGCGTGGCATCCAAACTTTTGATGCAGTTTCTTGGGGAATGTCACCAGCTATCTTGCCATCAAATTTGGTGACTCTAGCTGCTAAAATGTTGGATATATTTGTGTTTTATCGATTTACACATCGAGGTGTATCGACTTGTTATCGATTTCTCAGGCCCCCTGAGGTCGTAGAGCCCCAAATTTAACACTTTGTCTGACGAAGACATGTACCAAGATATTTGCAAAGTTGCAAGGCTCTAGCCTTAAGGGTGTCGAAAAAAGTTACGGACGGACGGACGGACGGACGGACAGACACCATGACGGACATTGCACAAACCCAATATACTATGATACCTTTGGTATCAAAGTATAAAAATGCAAGTGCAAATAAATATATGTATATACAGTGCAAAAACAAACGCACTAACAAATGGAAACTTTAGAAAATGTAATCCGCATACATATGTATATATAATGCAAAATAGTTGTATAAAAATGTACATATGTACATTCAATTGGTGTTTGTTTTTTGTATAGAGCGATTTGCGCGAAAATAATTAATCTTGAACATCTTTGTATGGTCGTAGATTTGCTTTCTTACTGCTTATCTAACTTAGACGTTACGTCGTACCACACAAACATTGTTGATAAACAATTTCGAACAAGCAAGTAAAGCACATATGTACGTTTGTATGTATTTGCAAATTATGGGTGTTTTGGTTATAAAAAGGCAGGCAGCAGGCGTGAAATTCAAATTTGTGATGCATATCTGTTGTTGGATGGCACTTTCTATCCCCCTATCAAGTTTGGAGACTCTAGCGCAAAAACTGAGAAAGATATTGAGGAGGACGGTATAAGTGGGCGTGGCACCCAATATTGCATATTTGTAACGGATGTCAGTAACAATGTTTTCAAGTTTGGTGACTCTAGCGCTAAAACTGGAAAAGATATAGTAATTTCAGATTTTACGAGGTGGGTGGAAAAGGTGGGCGTGGCATATAAAACTTTGATTTGGATCGGTTACGGATGTCACTAATAATGTTTCTACCAAATTAAATGACTCTAACCCAAAAACTGAAAACGATATAGAGTTTTCAGATTTGCGAAGGTGGGCGGTATCAGTGGGGGCGCGGCATCCAAAGTTTTGATGCATATCTTTGTAAGACTTCAGCATCTACCTTTCCATCAAATTTCGTGAGTATAGCTTTAAAACTGTGGGTAATACAGTCATTTTCGATTACAACTGAAAGGGGGCTGGGAGCGGAAGAGGTGGGCGTGGCATCCAAACTTTCAAAGCAGTTTTTGAGGAATGTCATCGGCTATCTTGCCCACAAATTTGGTGACTCTTGATACTAAAATGTGATATATATATATATGTTTCATCGTTTTGCACATCGAGGTATCGATTTTTTATCGATTTCCCAGGCCCCTGAGGTCGTAGAGCCAAATTTAACACTTTTTCTGACGAAGGTATGTACAAAGATATTTGCAAAGTTGCAAAGCTCTAGCTTTAAGGATGTTGAAAAAAGTTGCACTCAAACGGACGGGCGGGCGGACGGACGGACAGACACCTTGACGGACATTGCATAAACCCAATATAATATTATGCCTTTGGTATCAAAGAAAAACAAGATAAAACGTTACAGTCGGACGCAACCGACTGCGATATACTTTGATACCAGTTTACATAGCTGTGTTAAGGATTCTGAGTGCAAATAGTAATATATGAGGGTTTTGGGTGTAAAAATCAGGCAGAAAGGGTAGTCATGACATTTATCTGTGGCAGATGGCACTTTCTATCCCCCTATCAAGTTTGGAGAGTCTAGCGAAAAAACCGACAAAGATATAGTGGTGGGCGTGCCATAAAAAATTTTTATGCACACCAGTTACGGATGTGACTACCAATATTCATACCAAATTTGGTGACTAGCTTAAAAACTGGCGAAGATACATGCCTTCCGATTTTTTTAGGGCGGTGGGGCATGTCCCGTTGTTTGGGGGCGTGGCATCCAATGTTTTGATGCATAACTTTGTCAGATGTCAGTATCTACCTCTTCATGTCAATTTTAGTGGCTTTAGCTAAAAAACTGTAGAAGATACAGGCATTTTTGTTTATAATTGAAGGGGGGCTGGGGGCGGAATAGGTGGGCGTGGCATCCAAACTTTTGATGCAGTTTTTTGGGGAATGTCACCAGCTATCTATCTTGCCATGAAATTTGGTAACTTTAACTTAAAAACTGGCGAAGATACATACATTCCGGTTTTTATTAGGGCGGTGGGGCATTTCCCGTTGTTTAGCGGCGTGGCATCCAAAGTTTTGAATCATAACTTTGTCAGATGTCAGTATCTACCTTCATGTCAATTTTGGTGGCTATAGCTTCAAAACTGTAGAAGATACAGGCATTTTTGTTTATAATTTAAGAGTGGTGGGGGCGGAATAGGTGGGCGTGGCATCCAAACTTTTGATGCAGTTTTTTGGGGAATGTCATTGGCTATGTTGCCACCAAATTTGGTGACTCTAGCTGCTAAAATGTGGGATATATTTGTGTTTTATCGATTCGCACATCGAGGTGTATCGATTTGTTATCGATTTCCCAGGCCCCTTGAGGTCGTAGAGCCCTAAATTTAACACTTTGTCTGACGAAGACATGTTCCAAGATATTTGCAAAGTTGCAAAGCTCTAGCTTTAAGGATGTTGAAAAAAGTTGCGCTCAAACGGACGGGCGGGCGGACGGACGGACAAACACCTTGACGGACATTACATAAACCCAATATAATATGATACCTTTGGTATCAAAGTAAAATGACGCGTCTGATTCTCAACCTCAATGGTGGCGTGAAAAAGAGAATATTAAATACTTTGCTAAACATTTACTAATTGTTATTTTTTATATATATTGCTAAAATTTTGTAAAAACTATTGGCGCAGCGAAGCAAGCGGGGCCCTTACTAGTAAATAATAAAATCCTTTCTTAGTGCTCACTTTCAACCTGAATGGAATATTTGGTGAAAATTTCAGCCTTCTAGCTCTTATCGTTTAGGCTGTGGGTCTCTCAACAATCAGTCAGTCAGTCAGCACAAACTATTTTATATGCATAGATAAAATAAATTTCGATGTTATCAATAAAAACAAGTAAAAACGACGCAACCGACTGCGATATACTTTGATACCAGTTTACATAACTGTGTGAAAATAGTAATATATTTGGGTTTTGGGTATAATTATCAGGCAAAAAGGGATAGGCGTGACATCCAAATTTGTGATGCATATCTGTGGCGAATGGCACCTTTTATACCCCTTCCAAGTATGGAGACTCTAGCGCAGTGATGTCAAATGCTACTGCTCCCAGACCTACATTGTTTTTATACCCTTAACCCATAAACTGGGTAAATAAGAGTATAATGGTTTTGTGCCAATGTATGTAAAAGACAGAAGGAAGCATCTCCGACCCTATAAAGTATATATATTCTTGATCAGCATCAACAGCCGAGTCGATCTAGCCATGTCCGTCTGTCTGTCTGTATGAACGCGCCGATCTCAGAGACTATAAGAGCTAGAGACTTCAAACTTAAAACTTGAACTCTCCTATACCATGAGAAGATCAAGTTTTCTTTAAATTTTCGTTAACACTTCTGGTTTCCGATATACACATGTGATCGACAACAAAAAATTCTTGAATTTTAAAATTGTAAAAACGAAGTTTCAAAGTATTGATAAAGTAATGAACATTTTGTAAACAAAAAACAGCTGATTGCTAAAGACTTTTGTCAGTGTAAATGACTTTTCGCCCGTATCACTAAGGCCTTTTTAAAGGCTTCAGTGTTAATGCACTATTAAAGAATGCACATAAATTCAAAAAGCGTATTTACGAGTGCATTTGTGTCAAGATCTAAGAATGCATGTGTGCGTTCATGTAGGTAGAGAAAGGGTTGGCTGTACGGATTAAATATGGGGTTAAGGGTATGTACTAATCGGGATTTCTCGACTAGAGGCTTCTTTCTTGTTATACCCTTAACCCATAAAATGGGTAAATAAGGGTATAATGGTTTTCTGCAAATGTATGTAACAGACAGAAGGAAGCATCTCCGACCCCATAAAGTATATATATTCTTGATCAACATGAACAGCCGAGTCGATCTAGCCATGTTCGTCTGTCCGTCTGTCTGTCTGTCTGTCTGTCCGTCTGTCTGTCTGTATGAACGCGCCGATCTCAGAGACTATAAAAGCTAGAGACTTGAAATTTGAAACTTAAGCTCTCCTATACTATGAGAAGATGAAGTTTGCTTTAAATTTTCGATTACACTTCTGGTTTCCGATATACACATGTGATCGATAACAAAAAATTCTTGGATTTCAAAATTGTAAAAACGAGGTATCAAACTATTGGTAAAATAATGAACATTTGAAAAAATTTAAGAAACACCGGAGATATCGCAGTTTGAAATTTTCTCATTTTGGCCATATTGGTCACTGGGTAAATACACACAAATGACTGTACGCGTTACGTTTGGGGTTAAGGGTATGTCCTAGTCGGGATTTCTCGACTAGAGCCTTCTTACTTGTTTTTGTTTGTCTATTCGCTGCCAATGCTATCAGGAATCTAACGAATCTTTGCCTTTTTTATACCCTTAACCCATAAAATGGGTAAATAAGGGTATAATGGTTTTGTGACAGAAGGAAGCATCTCCGACCCCATAAAGTATATATATTCTTGATCAGCATGAACAGCCGAGTCGATCTAGCCATGTCCGTCTGTCCGTCTGTCTGTCTGTATGAACGCGCCGATCTCAGAGACTATAAAAGCTAGAGACTTGAAATTTGAAACTTAAGCTCTCCTATACCTTGAGAAGATGAAGTTTGCTTTAAATTTTCGATTACACTTCTGGTTTCCGATATACACATGTGATCGATAACAAAAAATTCTTGAATTTCAAAATTGTAAAAACGAGGTATCAAACTATTGGTAAAATAATGAACATTTGAAAAAATGTAAGAAACACCGGAGATATCGCAGTTTGAAATTTTCTCATTTTGGCCATATTGGTCACTGGGTAAATACACACAAATGACTGTACGCGTTACGTTTGGGGTTAAGGGTATGTCCTAGTCGGGATTTCTCGACTAGAGCCTTCTTACTTGTTTTTGTTTGTCTATTCGCTGCCAATGCTATCAGGAATCTAACGGATCTTTGCCTTTTTTATACCCTTAACCCATAAAATGGGTAAATAAGGGTATAATGGTTTTGTGACAGAAGGAAGCATCTCCGACCCCATAAAGTATATATATTCTTGATCAGCATGAACAGCCGAGTCGATCTAGCCATGTCCGTCTGTCCGTCTGTCTGTCTGTCCGTCTGTCTGTCTGTATGAACGCGCCGATCTCAGAGACTATAAAAGCTAGAGACTTGAAATTTGAAACTTAAGCTCTCCTATACCTTGAGAAGATGAAGTTTGCTTTAAATTTTCGATTACACTTCTGGTTTCCGATATACACATGTGATCGATAACAAAAAATTCTTGAATTTCAAAATTGTAAAAACGAGGTATCAAACTATTGGTAAAATAATGAACATTTGAAAAAATGTAAGAAACACCGGAGATATCGCAGTTTGAAATTTTCTCATTTTGGCCATATTGGTCACTGGGTAAATACACACAAATGACTGTACGCGTTACGTTTGGGGTTAAGGGTATGTCCTAGTCGGGATTTCTCGACTAGAGCCTTCTTACTTGTTTTTGTTTGTCTATTCGCTGCCAATGCTATCAGGAATCTAACGGATCTTTGCCTTTTTTATACCCTTAACCCATAAAATGGGTAAATAAGGGTATAATGGTTTTGTGACAGAAGGAAGCATCTCCGACCCCATAAAGTATATATATTCTTGATCAGCATGAACAGCCGAGTCGATCTAGCCATGTCCGTCTGTCCGTCTGTCTGTCTGTCCGTCTGTCTGTCTGTATGAACGCGCCGATCTCAGAGACTATAAAAGCTAGAGACTTGAAATTTGAAACTTAAGCTCTCCTATACCTTGAGAAGATGAAGTTTGCTTTAAATTTTCGATTACACTTCTGGTTTCCGATATACACATGTGATCGATAACAAAAAATTCTTGAATTTCAAAATTGTAAAAACGAGGTATCAAACTATTGGTAAAATAATGAACATTTGAAAAAATTTAAGAAACACCGGAGATATCGCAGTTTGAAATTTTCTCATTTTGGCCATATTGGTCACTGGGTAAATACACACAAATGACTGTACGCGTTACGTTTGGGGTTAAGGGTATGTCCTAGTCGGGATTTCTCGACTAGAGCCTTCTTACTTGTTTTTGTTTGTCTATTCGCTGCCAATGCTATCAGGAATCTAACGGATCTTTGCCTTTTTATACCCTTAACCCATAAAATGGGTAAATAAGGGTATAATGGTTTTGTGACAGAAGGAAGCATCTCCGACCCCATAAAGTATATATATTCTTGATCAGCATGAACAGCCGAGTCGATCTAGCCATGTCCGTCTGTCCGTCTGTCTGTCTGTCCGTCTGTCTGTCTGTATGAACGCGCCGATCTCAGAGACTATAAAAGCTAGAGACTTGAAATTTGAAACTTAAGCTCTCCTATACCTTGAGAAGATGAAGTTTGCTTTAAATTTTCGATTACACTTCTGGTTTCCGATATACACATGTGATCGATAACAAAAAATTCTTGAATTTCAAAATTGTAAAAACGAGGTATCAAACTATTGGTAAAATAATGAACATTTGAAAAAATTTAAGAAACACCGGAGATATCGCAGTTTGAAATTTTCTCATTTTGGCCATATTGGTCACTGGGTAAATACACACAAATGACTGTACGCGTTACGTTTGGGGTTAAGGGTATGTCCTAGTCGGGATTTCTCGACTAGAGCCTTCTTACTTGTTTTTGTTTGTCTATTCGCTGCCAATGCTATCAGGAATCTAACGGATCTTTGCCTTTTTTATACCCTTAACCCATAAAATGGGTAAATAAGGGTATAATGGTTTTGTGCAAATGTATGTAACAGACAGAAGGAAGCATCTCCGACCCCATAAAGTATATATATTCTTTATCAGCATCAACAGCCGAGTCGATCTAGCCATGTCCGTCTGTCCGTCCGTCCGTCTGTCTGTATGAGCGCGCCGATCTCAGAGACTATATGAGCTAGAGAGTTCAAACTTAAAACTTAAACTCTCCTAAGCCATGCACAGTACAAGTTTGCTTCCAATTATCGATAACACTTCTGGTTTCCGATATACACATGAGATCGATAACAAACAAATCTTGAATTTCAAAATTGTGAAAACTAGATTTTAAGCTTTAAATAAAATAATGAACTATAAAACAAATTTGTTCTAAATCGGTTTACAAACATCGGAGGAATCGCAGTTTGAAGTTTGGTTAAATTGGTCACTAATTTAAAACACACAAGTAACTGAAGGGTATGTTCTAGTCGGGATTTCTCGACTAAAACCTTCTTACTTGTTTGTTGTTGGGCTGTGAAATTTCAATGTACTTTGTTGTTTTTTTGTAAAAGAGACTGCACTAAAAGAAAATGTTGGTATGGCAATTAGCTTACACACAACACAATATGAATATAGGTAGTATATATATGAATATAGTGTAGTGATTCTTGTCATTCAAATGCATATACAAATTTTTTTTCAGTGATAGATGAATGGAAAAATAAAAGTTGACTTTACTTGTATTATTGTGTTTTCTTTATTTGTATTGGAGGTTGCTCTTCCATAAGCATGCTTTTGACATCACTGCTCTTGCGCAAAATCTGAGAGAGATATAGAGTTTTCAGATTTTTAAAGGTGTGCGGTAAAGGAGGGCGTGGCTTCCAAAACGGATGTCACAAACAATATGCCCAAAAAATTTGGTAACTCTAGCTTCATGAATGAACATTTAAAAAAATTGATCGAAATCGGTTAACAAATATCGGAGATATCGCAGTTTGAAGTTTTTGGTCACTGATTAAATACACACAAGTAACTGTAAGCATTACGTATCGGGTTAAGGGTATGTCCTGGTCGGGATTTCTCGACTAGAGCCTTCTTACTTGTTGTTTATAATTTGAGGGGCTGGGGCGGAAGAGGTAGGCGTGGCATCCAAACTTTTGATGCAGTTTTTCGGGGAATGCCATCGGCTATCTTGCCCCCAAATTTAGTGTCTCAAGCTGCTAAAATGTGGGATATATATCTGTTTTATCGATTTGCACATCGAAGTATATCGACTTGTTATCGATTTCCCAGGCTCCCTGAGTTCGTAGAGTCCTAAATTTAACACTTTGTCTGACGAAGGCATGTACCAAGATATTTGCAAAGTTGCAAAGCAACTAGCTTTAGGGGGGTCGAAAAAAAATGCGTTCATACAGACGGACGGACAGACACCATGACGGACATTCCACAAACCCAATATTCTATGATACCTTTGGTATCAAAGTAAAAAAATTTAAGGAATTATGTAAGCATGCGTGCATCGTTTTTATGTGATCTGATCTGATCTGCAAAAAGGGTATTCGTAGTTCATTACCACATAATGAAAACGCGTGCCAACCCTTTCTCTACCTACATGAACGCACACATGCATTCTTAGATCTTGACACAAATGCACTCGTAAATACGCTTTTTGAATTTATGTGCATTCTTTAATAGTGCATTAACACTGAAGCCTTTAAAAAAGCCTTAGTGATTCGGGCGAAAAGTCATTTACACTGACAAAAGTCTTTAGCAATCAGCTGTTTTTTGCTTACATTATTTTGTAATTTTTGAACAGGAATTTGAAAACATTAAGCAAAATTTAAATTTAATAATGCTGGCAAAGGAAATAGGTGATTGCGTTGTTAATACGGCAAATGATTGGGTCAACTTTTTTGGCAATTTTGTTGATTGCGAGACTCAGAAGTGATCGCAGCAGCATTTTCCCATAATGCAATGTCTGGATTAGACTGCATTAGGACGCGAAGCATCTAGAAGGCAGATCGCAATGGCTGCTTTTGGGAGATGGATGTCATGAACTTGAGTGAGATGGCCTTTAGACTCCTCTTCCAGCTTTGCGACACCTTGCGTTCATTCCTCTGGCAAAGCGGGTAGCCATAGCACTGTATAGCTTGGGCTCATCTGCAGAGTACAGAACAGTTGCCAGTCTGTTTGGCATATCAAGTGCTAACCTGTACAACATTCAGATTACTTACTTGCACAAACGAGAATGAATATCTATATATATATAAATGAAACCCGTTTCGCGTTGTCATGGCATCACGTGTGAACGGCTGAACCGATTTCGATAATTCTTTTTTTTAAATGTTCGTTGGAGTTCAAGGATGGTTTTTACGGCGAGAAACATTCGAATAATTGCCGGAAAAACCCTTTCAACAGCCATGTTAGAGTTGAGCCAGGCCTAGAGCTGAATTTTTCAAAATCTTAGTAGGCTACATTTAAAATTCAGTTGGAAAAATAATTTTATTAAACGTATAAATGAAATTATTTAGTTATCCGGAGCGCGTTGCTTCGCCAACAACTAAAATAAATAAAAAATTTTTTTTAAAAAACAAAAAATTTTAGCTTCTGAATCAAAAATGTTTTTTTTTTACTATTTAAAATCGTACATTTTTAAAATGCCTGCAATACACAGAGGAGCTACCATAAAATCTAACCTCAACAACGCGAGCAGCTATGGGTCACGACGCAAACGTGTTGAAAGAGCTCAGCAATTACCAGAAAAAATCGAAACAAGAAATGCAGCTCAAAGGATCAGGACTGCAGAAAGTCGTGCACAAGAATCTCAAGAACAGCGTGACGAACGTCTGCAACAGAATATTACGAGAAAAAGAGCGGCACGAGAACGAAACATAGCTACAGTACGAGTACTAGATCGACAAAGGCAACGGATCAGCCGCTCATTAACACGTGCATCATTCGTTCGGCTTGCCTTTGAATATGCACCAGATATTACCTATTCAGCGCATTCAAAAATTGCTATTGGTGGAATGGATAAAGTATTTCAATATTGTCAGGCATTGAAATTTCGGAATGAAGCAGCCGGCATGTGTTGCGCATCAGGAAAAGTTGTGCTGTCACTTCTACCCGCTCCGTCGGAGCCTTTATTATCCCTTCTTACTGGCAATTCAGATGATTCCAAATTATTTTTGCGTAAGATACGCAAATTAAATTCTTGCTTCCAAATGACGTCATTTGGGGCAACTAAAATTTGTGATCGTGCATCCGATGGACGTAATTTTGAAACTACATTCAAAATTCAACATTTTCGTCTTTGTTCGTAAATAATTTCATTGTACTAAAGGGTTATAGTAGTGAAATTTTTTGACACGGCTATAAAATACGTAGAATCAAAACAATTCAACATTACAAATCTTTTTGACAGGAAGAAGTCTGTCGGGTCCGCCGCTGCAACGCGTGGCTGAGTTAGCTAGTAATATATATATTTATTATATTATATATTCATATATGTATATTCATAATATTATATTCATTCTCGTTGCTTGCACATTTGATTTGGTTTAAAGTCAGCTGTTAAAAGTTGCCGCCTTTTATAATTCGAGCCGAAAATATCGATACATCGGCAAAAAAAGGTCTTTATTTTAGACCGTTGCATAGCGGCGCTCTTGCGGCGCAAGGAAAAAGTTGCTATTTTCAAATATAACGGATACATTTTGTATGTTAAGGCCCATTCCCAGCAAATAAAAATTTCATTTATGAAAAGTGCTTATTATTTCGTTAGGTTCCACATAAAGTTAGGGTGACCAGATGTTCTAAATATTTTTATGGAAAATGTAAATATTTGGTGGTCACCTTACTTGATTACTTACAAAATAAATCGGTCATTATGACAACAAATTGTGAAAAATTAAATAAAAACAAATGAAAAACGGTGAATTCATGATGGCAATAGCTGCTTTTATGATTCTAAGGAGAAGGAGAAAGGCCAATGAGCTGAAAAGCATCATGCCGCGCCGTAGATGTTGGGTCAACTCATATTTAAGAAAACGGGGTGCAAAGGACGCTTCATAAGCGATTTTCGCAACATGATTTACACCCCAACGGTGTTTTATCAAAATTTTCCTAAGTCCATTTTCAATCTTGTTCACTTGCTGCCCGAATTAATAGTAAACTTCTAATTCCATTTTTAAGAACAGCTGATTATGGAATCCACACTGGTTCCACTATCGGAACTATCGATTAACTTTGCTGATGCTTGCTGGGAATTGAATAAAATTTAACAGGCAGGAAAATTTATGACAACTGTTTTTTTTATATAGAGTTAAACATAAAAATTCCATTCCGGGCGTGCTGGGAATGGGCCTTTAAAGGCTAAATTTTTCGAAGGTCTTAAGGCTAAATGCTAAAGGCGCGCCTTAAGGCCTCAGTGTAAATGCACTATAACATTCTTTACGGTAGCTGCGTTGACAAACTTACTTACAAGTGTCATAGAAAACAAGGAAGGAGGCTCTAGTCGAGAAATCCCGACTAGGACATACCCTTAACCCGATACTTAACGCTTACAGTTACTTATGTGTATTAAAGCAGTGATCAATATGACCAAACTTCAAACTGCGATATTTCCGGTGTTTCTGAACCGATTTTGATCAAATTTTTAATGTTCATTATTTTATCCGTAGTTTCAAACCTCATTTTCACAATTTTCACAAGATTTTTGTGTTATCGATCACATGTGTATATATTATATATTGTATATTGTCTAAACTCATCCTAGACAAAAGGATGAGAGGAGCTAATTTATACATCTTTTCGGACAGTCAAGCGGCGATCATAGCTCTATCCTCTGGAGGATTAGCTCCAAACTCGTCGCAGACTGCTGGACCAGCCTCCAGCAACGGGAACAAAGTAACTTTGTGTTGGGTTCCAGGTCATGCCGGAATTACCGGCAATGAAAACGCAGACGAGCTGGCTAGAGCCGGCTCAGCGACTCCTTTACTTGGCCCAGAGCCTTTTTGTGGCTTAGGGTGGGCCGCTGCCAAAGAAAAGGTAGAAGGATGGGCAGAGGGAGTTAGATCCAGATATTGGATATCCAGTCCAGGATGTCGTCAAGCTAAAGAGCTGATACATCCACTAGTAGGAAGGAATACTGCTGGGTGTTCCAGGATGGACCTAAGACTGTTGGTAGCCTACCTCACCGGACACCATGTCTTAAAATACCATCTTCATAAAATGCGTCTGTCTCCTGACACAGAGTGTAGGCTCTGTAAGGGGCATGACGAGACGACAAAACACATTCTCAGTGAATGTCCAGCCGTCATTTGGTCTAGAAGGAGGCATCTGCATAGCGAGTTTCTGACAGCTATGCAGATAAGGAAAGCCTCGACGGGAGGTCTGCTAGCCTTCATAAGGGAGGTTGAGCAGCTCTTGTCTGAATAGGGAGTCTTATGGGCACTAAAGATCGTTCGGTCGCAGTGCCTCCATCTCTGTTGGGAGATCTCCCCAATATATTTATTATGTGTATATTGAAAACCATAAATGCTTTCGAAAATTTAAATCAAACTTGATCTTTTCATGGTATAGTAGAGTTTAAGTTTAGGGTTTGAAGTCTCTAGCTCTTATAGTCTCTGAGATCGGCGCGTTCATACGGACGGACAGACATACAGACAGATGGACAGACGGACATGGCTAGATCGACTCGGCTGCTGATGCTGTTGATGCTGATCAAGAATATATATACTTTATGGGGTCGGAGATGCTTCCTTCTGTTTGTTACATACATTTGCACAAAACCATTATACCCTTATTTACCCATTTTATGGGTTAAGGGTATAAAAAAAAGCAAAGAGTATGCATTCAAAGGCAGGACCGAGAAGAAAAATATTAAAAATCGCTTCGAAGCCTGAGTCCGACAAATATGAATTCAAGTGCTGGCGTACACCTACACATACATATACATGCATGTAGGTATACATACGCTCTTTTGGTGTTTTTGCTACTTTTCGGCTAGTTCCTCTAGAAACAAATCACAAACAGACTTACTGGCAAATGCGTGCATATGTATATACATACATATGTATGTCTGTATACATACGATCGCTGGCATACCAGCGCATACGTAAAGGGGGATGGGCTTCTTGTTGTGCTCGCAGCCAGCGACAGAATGCCTTGTTATTTCCTAGCGCCACGCTACGCCTGCAAATTGAGCGGCGCATTCCGTTCGGCTGGTCTCTCCCAACACCCGAGAGAGAGGTGGCGCCAGAGATTACAACAAACAGCGCGCACCGGTTTTGCACACAGTGAGAGGTCTATTAGTACGTGGTTATTAATACTACTGATAACTTAGGTAATCAGAGTACAATAATTTAATGGAACATCGAAGGCTACACAAACAATTACAATGAGGTATTAATTATAGTATAAACAAGTAAAAACGTTGCAGTCGGACGCAACCGACTGCGATATACTTTGATACCAGTTCACATAGCTGTGTTAAGGATATTGAGTGCAAATAGTAATATATGAGGGTTTTGGGTATAAAATTGGAGACTCTAGCTCAAAAACTGACAAAGACATAGAGGTGGGCGGTATAAGTGGGCGTGGCATCCAAAACATTGATGCAGATCTGTTACGGATGCCACTAACAATGTTCATACCAAGTTTGAAGAGCCTAGCTTAAAAACTGAGAGAGATATAGCGGTGGGCGGTATAAGTGGGCGTGGCATCCAAAACATTGATGCAGATCTGTTACGGATGTCACTACCAATGTTCATACCAAATTTGGTGACTCTAGCTTAAAAACTGGCGAAGATACATGCCTTCCGGTTTTTTTTAGGGCGGTGGGGCATGTCCCGTTGTTTGGGGGCGTGGCATCCAATGTTTTGATGCATAACTTTGTCAGATGTCAGTATCTACCTTCAAGTCAATTTTGGTGGCTATAGCTTCTAAACTGTAGAAGATATGGCATTTTTGTTTATAATTGGAGGGGGGCTGGGGGCGGAATAGGTGGGCGTGGCATCCAAACTTTTGAAGCAGTTTTTTGGGGAATGATACCAGCTATCTTGCCATCAAATTTGGTGACTAGCTACTAAAATGTGGGATATATATGTGTTTTATCGATTTGCACATCGACGTGTATCGACTTGTTATCGATTTCTCGGGCCCCCTGAGGTCGTAGAGCCCTACATTTAACACTTTGTCTGACGAAGGCATGTACCAAGATATTTGCAAAGTTGCAAGGCTCTAGCTTGAAGGGTGTCGAAAAAAGTTGCGTTCATACAGACAGACGGACAGACGGACGGACACCATGACGGACATTGCACAAACCCAATATACTATGATACCTTTGGTATCAAAGTATAAAAACAGGGATCGTAACGGTTATAACTTTTATCAATAAAAATGATTTTTAACGATTATTTTTAATTTTTATATTAAAAGTCAGCAAATAACTGTTATTTTTAATTTTTAATATTAAAAATTAAAAATAACTATTATTTTTAACTTTTATTATAAAAGTCTTTAATAACAGTTATTAAAGACTTTTAAAATAAAAATCAGTCGAAGACTTTTATTTAAATGACTTATAAATAAAAGTCTTTACGAAAATAAAAGTCTTGAAAAATGTAAATAAAAGTCTTTGCTCTATATATCGAAGGCGAAATTATACAGAATCATCCAAATTCGATTTTATTTTAGGTTTAAGCACTTTTTATTGATATAACATCTTTTTTTGTAATATCCTTTCAAATGTCCTTTAACCCAATATATTAATATTTAAGTCTTGTTTTTATTTTTTTTTTTTATTTATCTATATAAACTTTATAAATAAAGTTACTATAAAATCTAATTTAAAAATGAAAAAAGGAGTACCTTTTAACATTTATAAAGAAGAATCCGCGACCCTATAAAACATATATATTCAACAACCGTCTCGGCATTGAATTTTAATTATTAATCAGTAATTGGCATGGGTAGACAGCTAAAATTTTGATAATAACATTCAAATGTAGACTAGTGTTAGTTAATCAAATTAAAAAAAAAAAACAAGTTGTGAATGTGTTTTACTTTTGTTTATTATTTTTAATGAACATTATTTTTTTAAGCTTTCTGCAGACATGTTGCTTCGTAGATCTGAAAGTAGCAATTTCAGAGCAGAGAAAGCTCTCTCCATGATGGAATAACATAAGGTGGTCTCGTCCCATAACAGCCCTCCACTATTGCTTTTAACATAGAACTGTTAGTGTTAATGTAACGCGGACAGCGTCTGTTATTAAACTCTAGGCGGCCGTTTACGTGCTAAACCTCCCCATTAAGGAAACAAAATTAATTTTTTTCATTTGAGTAGCCCGCTTGAATATTTTCTGGCTCCGATTCATTCTCCTTTTGCGGCAAAGCATCAGGCATATAACTTTTTTAGAACAAAATTTGTCCACACCCAGCCTTCACTGTCAACGAACAGTCAAGCACTGACAATAGTGGAGAAAAAAGAGAGCGGCTCTGTTAGGACGAGACCACCTTATGTTATTACATTATGGCTCTCTCTACGGCAGCTATGTCCACAGAATGCCCATTTTGGGCACTTTTGGCACTTCGTTTCACACAGACACAAGCTGAAGCAAGCCAAGCAACAGCCGAAATTGTTATTTGTTTGGTGTTACGCAAACTAATGCACTGATAGCTCTCTCAGCTTGGAAATAGCTGCTCTACGGATACTTGCGTTGCTGGTACGCTTTGCAGGAGTGCTGCCAGTTGATACAAGTGGGGACATGAAAACTTTTTTAAGACATAACATTTAAATGTATGTCAACAGCTTTTGGGTTGTAGTTTGATATTTCGGCGATAGCACTCTCCACGTCTTCACTCTGCTCGTCATTTGAGTCTACTTCGATGGTATTTAAGAAAGCGCTTAGCAACGAACAAGTGCTTTGGTTGATAGACTCCACTTCATTTTGCTTCGAAGTTGAAGGTGGAATTTTCTGCTTTTTAGTCTGTAACAAAAAATTATAATTTTGTTTTTTTTATACCACATTAAAGCTTTGAATTTTGGACTTTAGTGCATGGTACTCTTCATTGATGTACTTATGAATGTTTTTTGACGTAATAGGTGCCATTTCCAGTCCCTTAAAAATTTGATCGGTCAGAGTTTTGAACGCTTTTGAGTCCAAAAGTACGAAGGACACTTTTTCAGCTGGACGCATGCTTGCCTTACTTGCGCTTCTTCTTTTTTTCTGCTACTTCATCCGGTTCTTCATCCAGAGTCTGCCACTGTTCCATATGTCGCGATTTTAAATGGCGTTCCAGATTGGTAATATAATTACCTTTCAATATGACTTTACACATATTGCACTGCATATTAGACGCTTCACCTTCGCACACTTCTTTAATAAAATCGCGCACAACTTGCTTTTGTCGCCGTCCCATTGTATTGTTATAAAGTAATACTCAATAAAAAATAAAAAAAAAAAAAAAAAAAAAAAAAATAGGACAAAGTGTATGTTTAAAAGCAAAAACCAATTGGGAATTATAAGCCACAATCTGAGCAAAAACAAAGGTACACCTTTTTTATATTTTCAATAGATTTTATAATAACTTTATTTATATAGATAAATAGTGCTTAAACCTAAAATAAAATCGAATTTGGATGATCCTGTATAACTTCGCCTTCGATATATAGATCAAAGACTTTTTTTACATTTTTCAAGACTTTTATTTTCGTAAAGACTTTTATTTATTAATAAAAGTCTCGGACTGATTTTTATTTTTTGATTTATATTTTAAAAGTCTTTGATAACCGTTATTAAAGACTTTTATAATAAAAGTAAAAAATAATAGTTATTTTCAATTTATATTATAAAAATTAAAAATAATAGTTAATTATTACTTTTATGATAAAGCTATAAAATAAAAGTTTATTGCATATTTGAAAAGGTAACTCTACTATAAGTTCTGTGTTCTCCTGGGAAATTTTTTAGGACGTTTCCTTCATAAAGACTTTTTGTGAATCGATAACGGTAATTTTCGATCCCTGATAAAAAATCACTCACCAAAAATCATCTGTCTTCAAGAAACTAACTGTTACAGCACAAACACCCCCATCCCCGTACCAATAAACTACCAAATCTATACCAACACAGCATTAAACCGATTTGGTGGAGTTGACATACTCGACCACAAATCCATACAACATTCTCTATCAAATCAACCTTTACACTTCGAAACACTTGGAATAGAATAAATACATACATACATCCCTTCCAAAAAAACTTTTTCACACAAACACTTAAGCGTCCAATCCGAAACAAATCGCACCAACACCAACCATGAGTATTTGTATGCGTGACATTGCGTTTAATTCTGTGCTGGCTTAGCTTTGCTGAGATTTTTAATAAGTTACTAATATGACTGCCGAAATTCACAAGCTCTGGTGGCATGGAGGGAAGACTGCCGCTTCACAGGCCAAAGGCCGTGGGTTCGAACCCCGACCGAGACATACTTTTGATATGCTTTTATTTAACTGACTTGTCTGTTTGTATGTTTGTCTGTTTGTACCGAAATCTTGTAATCAAATTTTCACCAAGGTTCCGACTAGCTAGAGCTCTGCGATTTTCACCAAAGATGTGTTTTAGATGTCAATACATGTTCTTAAAGTTTTCGGCGCGATAACATATGTAACATCACGTAAAAGTCACGAAAAACAATTTTCCCTTTGGCTTAAGTTACTAATATGACTGCCAGAATTCACAAGCTCCGGTGGCATGGAGGGAAAACTGCCGCTTCACAGGCCAAAGCATGTCTTCAAAATTTTTTTTGATTTACTTTTTTTTATATAATTAAAGCCCATACAAGAAACATACAAAACGTGTGATATTCGTGAAATTCGACAACCCTGTAAAAAAAATCAATTTGCTAAAATGAGGTGCACAGTAGTCGGCTGCAGACAAAATAACAAACAAAAAGGCAAGAACGTATTTCAAAATAAGAATTTTAAACAATGCTATAAAAGAAAAGTACACAAATCGAAAAAGAAACATTTTAAAACAACACAATAAAATCAAAAAATATTAAAAAGAATATCTTTTATTCAAATGTTATAAGCAGTCAATAACTTTTGATCGTTTTAATAAGTTATTTGTTGCTACATTTTAATTAAAAAAAATTCTATGAATTAAATAAGATAATTCACAAGCTAAAACCAATCAAAAAATAATATCAAATTTATAAAATTTGTCCCACTGTCACATGCCTTGCTCTCTATTTTCAACCAATAGCAGCACGCGAAACGTGACGTCAGTGGTGCCCTGCGCACTTTTTGTGCGCGGGATGTCGCCATCTATGGTGTATCATTCTTGGGTATTAGGTAATAAAGTAGTGTAGAATTTATAGTAACCATACCATAGCATGATTCCCATCAAATACGTTTTCTTATAATTCTGGAACTAGGTAGAAATGTACATATATATAATATCTATGTATATAAAATAGTTTGTCCTGACTGACTGACTGACTGACTGATTGTTGAGACCAACAGCCTAAACGATAAGAGCTAGAAGGCTAAAATTTTCACAAAATATTCCATTCAGGTCGAAAGTGAGCACTAAGAAAGGATTTTGAATTTGGACCACTCCTTCGAGTACCTCCTGAACACTTAGGTCCTTTTTTCCCCAACTTTTGTACTGGAGCTATGCTTTAAAATTTATTAATTATTGCGAAACTTGGTCAGGACATGGAGGCGTATAATAATAAATGCAAAATTTGGACCCGATTCGAAAACTCCTTGGGGCACCTCCCATACACTTATGTTATGGAGCGTGCTTATCTATATATCTAAAATAGTTTCCCCTCATTGTTGAGAGACCCACAGCCTAAACGAAAAGACCTGGTAGGCTGAAATTTTCACAAAATATTCCATTCAGGTTGAAAGTGAGCATTAAGAAAGGATTTATATTTTGGACTTCTTCGAGTACCTTCCATACAAATTTGTCCTGAATTTGTCACTTTACCTCATCCACTACTCTGGCGCCTCATTGTCGCACAAGCTGGGAGTTTGACCGCGACCGAGTTTACAAAAACAAAACACATGACCCATTCCAATACTGCCGTCTGCACGAGCGACCGCGAGCGAGTTTACAAAAACAAAACACATGCGCTGTGACGCACTTGCTGATAACCCAAGTAGCGTTTGTTGTTGTTGTAAGTGTTGTTGTTGAGATCGCTTCTTTTTGTTTGTGTCATTGATTTAAAACAAATCAATCAAAACATAGCTTGGTGCGTCTAAAAAAGTTTTGCACACCAGAATATGTTACGGGGGTGGTTTTACATACATACATTCTAATTATTAAACTCAAACAAAACGTAACACACAAACACAAATACCTATTGCTATTGTTGTTTTGATATATGTACACATTTATGTACATCATTTTCGAGCTGACATTTGTAACTTTGGTTGAAAATGCATATATGTACATACATACATTCATATATACATACATACACATGTATGTACGTACAGTTTACACTGTTTTGTACATACGTACATATATATTAACAAAAAATGCAATTGCAAATATATGACACCCTTAAAGCTAGAGCCTTACAACTTTGCAAATATCTTGGTACATGTTTTCGTCAGACAAAGTGTTAAATTAAGGGCTCTACGAGCTAAGGGGCCTGGGAAATCGATAACAAGTCGATACACCTCGATGTGCAAATCGATGAAACACATATATATCCCACATTTTTGCAGCAACAGCCACCAAATTTTGGCAAGATAGCCGATGACATTCCCCAAAAAACAGCATCAAAAGTTTGGATGCCACGCCCACCTCTTCCGCCCCCAGCCCCCCTCCAATTATTAACAAAAATGCCTGTATCTTCAACAGTTTTGAAGCTATAGACACAAAATTTGGTATAAAGGTAGATGCTGACATCCGGCACAGATATGCATAAAAACTTTGGATGCCAAGCCTCCAAACAACGGGCCATGCCGCACCGCCTTAATAAAAATCGGAATGCATGTATCTTCGCCAGTTTAAGGTGCCATCCGCCACAGTTATGCATCACGAATTTGTCACGCCTACCCCTTCTGCCTGATATTTATACCCAAAACCCCCATATATTACTATTTGCATACAGAATACCTAACACAGCTGTGTAAATTGGTATTAAATATTTTGTTAGTGTACTAGCCATATGATGGGCGAATATACTTGGTTCTTAGCACTATCAAACAGTGAGGATAAGTTGAAAAGAAAGTCTAAATCAGCAGTGCACTTTTGATTAAAGTTAAGAACCAAGTATATTCACCCATCATTTGGCTAGCACGTAAAAGTTGAATAAAAGTGCTAAAAATTCGATTTTATTGAATAACACTTTTCTACACTTTTGGCTATAACAACGTCACAACGTCAAATACGCTTAAAATTTGCGCAAAAGTCATACCTTTAAAACAAAGTGTTGATACACTCAATCGGATACAAATTGTAGCTAATACTTCAGTATGAATGTAGGAAAACGTGAGTCATTTTTCGGTATTTTGTGAAAAACACAAAATTGCCTCTACTGCGAAATTTCTCCAATAAACTATCCCTTATATATATTTTTTTTTTAGTTTTTGTCACTCCCAACACGAAAAAATACATCCCATCTCCGTTGCAAAAGCCTGGTAAGACAGTGTTATTTGTTTGTTTTTTTGTTATCGATATGATATGTGTATATCGGAAACCATAAGTCTTTTCGATAATTTGAAGAATACTTCTTCTATTGATAGTAAAGAAAGAGCTTCAATTGCGAATCTGCAGTCTCAAGTTCTTATACACATAGACGGACATGGATATATCGACTCGGCTGTTCCTGCTAATCAAGATGATGGATCCTCTCACAATAATTGGCCCATTGTGTTGCCATCGTGGACTGCATACAACAAATACTCCGTCTACCCGGATGCAGGGTGTGTGACACTATTTACGCGGGTGTGGTTTTTAAGAAGGAAAGAATAGTTTTGGGGGTGATTTTCTCAATTTCTGATAGGTCTTTTAAAACAGTAAGAGGAGCCAATTTTTGGTTTTACAGATTGCGGGACACTGGCAGCAAAGATGGAAAACAGTTTCCTCTTTTTCTTATTACTTGTACGGGTCTGATCACGAAGGCACAGCCCAGCCTATTTAGGTAAATTAGACCTTAAGTGCGTTTTTTACAGCGCGGTGGCCATGTCTGTCTGGCTATCCTACATGTGCCGTGGTGGTGATGCCACCTATAATTGGCTTTGCGTTCGAAGTGCTGTCGAACTATAAAATTGCAACTGCTTGCAGATTTCTTTTCAAGCGATTAGCCGCTTTGCTGTCGAAGAAAAGGCTTATTTGACTGGAAAGAATTCAAAACCATGGAGGAATTCAATGGCTTCTTGTATAGCAATGATTTCTGCCTAAAGGACACTGCAATGAAAGGTTAAAAGTTTTACTGATGGACAGTTCTTCACAAAACACGACTCCCCCTACCCGGATGTCTAGCTTCGAACCCTCCGTAAATATTCTTATCGAGTCTGTCGGCCTTAGTATCCCTTCGCCCCAGTCTTCCTTCGAAGGGATGAGTGAGTAAAAGGACGTTATAGTAAACTCATGTGGGCAACAGTAGTCTATTGCTTGGGAAAGGAGCGGGTTTCCAATGAGAATTTTGGAATTTGGGATTTTTCGTATGGCTGTCAATTCGCAGGTGTAGCTTGGCGCTAGAAAATTATAAGGCATTCTGTTGCTGGCTTTCGCTGCAACCACAACAGGCAGCTTTGACAACTTGCTTGAACAGCTTTTGTACACTGAATAGCTAAATGCTTAAAACAATTGTAAGAGGTTTATATCAATAACAAATCTTGAAATAAAACATTTATTATTATCAAATGTATTTGCAATATGAATTTTAACTAAAAATTACCTTTCTAAAATGTTACACTTGTTATGCATTAGATCAGCGATGGGCGCAGATTTTGCAATTTTGAGCACTTCAACAACATCTACAACAAACACAACTTCTGAGGTCATAAATTAAAGGAAAATTAACACTTTTATTACTTTGTTCGTCACCACAAAAAAAAAAACGGTTTTTGTTGTGCCTTTCACGAAAAAAAAATTATGCACTAAGGCCCAACTTCTCAATGTCCGGTTAAATTTTCGTTTAGCTAAACGCAAATTTAATTTAATGGTAGAGTTAAACGATTTGGTTTTCTCAAAGCCAAATTTACCCCTCATCGATAAGTAACTATCGCCTTAACAGCGTTGCCACATATATACAAATCATGGCATAAAAAGTGAGCGATTAAGCTGTTTTTTGCTGTTGTCCGGCAACATTTCATGATTCCTGTTTAAAATCCTACATATCATTAATTTGAGCGCAAAAGAACTTAATTGTTTACCTATTTCTACGGCCAGCCAATTGATCTACAATCCTTGCAAGAATGATTTTGCACGTAGATTTGTAAGTTTCGGCAAATTGCGTCTTCGTTGCATGGACATACAAAAAACTCTTTTATGTGATTACATTTTAATAAATAAAATAAATAAACAATTCAAGGGACAGCTGTTTGCCTCATCAATAATTCTTACCGATATATCGTGACAAAAAATCAGCTTAAATTTAAACGCGACCCAGCCTTCAGGTCAGTTTGTTTTTTATTTACTCCTTACCAATCATCGAGAAACTCAAATTTGACTAAACGTCAGTTAGTTTACCTAACCGGACATTGAGAAATTGGGCCTAAGAGAAATTAATTAGTTTTTCAAAATCTACTGATTCTTTACTTATTAATTACATCAAAACAACCTGTTCTTTTTCACACAGTGTACAAAATTATTGTGAGGTCACAAATTTTCAAAAATGAACAAAAGTCAAAAGTTGTTGTTGTAGCAAAATAACGGATTAAGTAGTCTGAGTAGTCTGTGCAAAGGGCTGCCCATCGCGGCATTAGATGTTTTTTTTTTTTTTTTGAGACAACAACTTGAGGTTTCAAAAGCGTCTCAAACAGCGCTTTGGCACACCTAAACCCAGCATCCGATTGGTTTTGGGTTAGAATCCGGTTGGTTTTAATTCGTAGCACATCCTTGACTAGCAAATGCGTGTATATGTATGTACTTACATACATATATGTGTTTACATACGATCGCTGGCATGCCTGCGAATCAGTGTTGCCAAATCTGCTTTTTTCCCGTCAAATCTGGCTTTTTTGGAAGTCCGATTGCGGAAAAATTTTCCAAACAGCGGGCAGCGGGAATTCTGGCTTTTTTAAAAAATAATTTGCTTTTTTCCGCTCTTTTCTACTAAGCAAATTATAATTTTTCAGCGATTTTTCGTATGTAGAGTTGTTCATCGGAGTTGAATGAAAACGAAATAGTTTATTGGATAAATTTTCGATGCGAACTAATTGATTATAGAGTGGAACTAACTGAACTAGAATAAGGAACTTAGTTATTTTAAATAGTTAAATTGATCTTATTGCGAGCAATTCAATAGAACTCTAGTTCCCTTATTTTTGACATATTTTATACCCTTAACCCATAAAATGGGTAAATAAGAGTATGATGGTTTTGCGCAAATGTATGTAACACACAGAAGGAAGCATCTCCGACCCTATAAAGTATATAGTTTCTTGATCAGCATCAACAGCCAGATATAGCCATGTCTGTCTTTCCATCTGTCTGTCTGTATGAACGCGCTGATTTTAGAGACTATAAAAACTATAGACTTCAAAATTAAGAAACACCGTAACGTATCGGTTTAAGGGCATGTCCTAGTCGGGATTTCTTGACTAGGGCCTTCTTACTTGTTAAATTTATCATTTGTGTCTAGAATTGAAAGTGACAATGCGTAAAGAATACAAACAAAAATGCCGGGATGTATGACTAAGCAGCAAGGAATTCAGCCCATGGCTGCGCAAAGACATGGTTGATACAACAAGACTTATTGCAGTTATTGCAAATGCAGTATAACTGCTTAGCTAATTGAAGAAATGCTGCCATTAATATGAGTTGCCAAAAAAAATTTACAAAAATGACTGCCACCGTGCAAGCAAATGACAAAGATAATAATTATCACAAATTATAAGAAATTTTTTTTTATAAAATTAAAGCTTTTAAAACTAGGCAAAAAATATTTGATTTTTTTCAGATTCTTTTCAAAAAATTTCAGCTATTTTTTTTTGGAGCTTCTCACTAAAAACAGATTTTTTTGCTCAACAAAAGTTGGCGACACTGCAGCGCATACATAAAAAAGGGGTGGGTTGAACTCTCTCAACACCAGAGAGAGAGGTGGCGTAACGGAGTTCGCCAGGTTTTCTAGTTAATTTATGTTTCATGTATTATTATGTTATAACGTTGAAGTCTGCCCTGAAAACTACTGCCGATGTGCTAAATATATTGGAGGGTTCTTTTATTTATTTATCGAAGACAAATAATATGATTCTAAAACTATATAAGCTGATTTCACAGATACCAACAGCCTGGCGTCCAGCATTCCTTGACCCAAACACATTAAACTTGTTTTTCGAACTATATCGAATTTTACCGAATGGATTAGCCAGTTACTCATTGTCGTGCCTAGTACAAATGACATCTGTACGACGATCATTGTTCAGTAACACAGAACGAACGAAATTTCTTACTAACCTAGTGGAAGGTGTAAAAAGCATATTAACCAACTTGCATGTAAGTAACTGCTACTATTAAGTGTTACCGGCTTAAAACCAATTTATATTATTTTTCGATTAGGGACTCAGCGATCCAGATAATTATCACGAATTTTGTCGTTTGCTAGCGCGCCTTAAATCCAATTATCAACTGGGTGAACTTATAGCCGTTCCCTGTTACCCTGAAGCCATTGATTTAATAGCAAAATTTACGGTACAATCGTTACATGTGAGTAAAGTGGGCAAATTATTCAATCGAGTATATAAATAGTTGGGTTGTTCATGATTACAGATGTGGCTTTTTGCTTCAAATAGTGTGCACTATTTACTTACCCTTTGGCAGCGGATGGTTGCTTCGGTGCCATATGTCAAATCGCCGGACCCACACTTACTTGGCACATATACACCTGAAGTAATAAAGGCGTACATTGAGTCCCGGTTAGATGCCGTACCTTTAATTGTTCGCGATAATATGGAAGATCCATTAGATGATTTGTGTATGGTACAGCAACAGCTAGAACAATTATCGGTTATCGAACGTTGCGAGTACAATAAGACTTGTAATCTTTTGGTGCAGCATTTTGATCAAAAAGCACGAGAGTATGAAAACCTCGTTCAGGGACTGAACGAAAACCCCATTGATGTTACCATCCATGAGCTGCAGCTGACTTGGTTGGTGTATATAATCGGATCGGCCATTGTGGGCAGACTTTCTATAACAACCAGTGATGAACACGACAACATGGATGCAGAGCTTGTAATACGTGTGTTCCAACTGATGAGCTTAACAGACTCACGCCTACCTCAAATGGGTTGTGAGAAGCTGGAATTAGCCATTCTAACTTTTCTAGATCAAGTTCGAAAAATGCATAGCAGTGATCAAGCACAAAAAGCCACTGTTTACAAGCGCCTAAGTGAAGTTTTTGGACTTAATGATGAGCAAATGCTCCTCAGTTTTATTAACCGCAAAATGTAAGTACTCTTAGTAATGGTTGGGCCTATAGTTAATAATTTTAATTTCTCCTTATGTTTACAGCATTACAAACCTTAAGTTTTGGGGCCGCTCGGAGCCAATAATCATAAAAACTTTAATATTACTATCCGATCTCTCTGTGCATTTTAATTCAGTGCGTAAATTGGCGCGCTTAGAGGAAGTGCAGTTTATGTTGACTCATCACACGAGCGAACATTTTCCTTTTCTTGGTACAAGCTCATCCATAAGCGAAATGCGTTGTCGCACCATGTTTTATACTTCACTTAGTCGATTATTAATGTTTGATTTAGGGGAGGATGAAGAGCGATTCTATAATTTTTTGACACCACTTACAAGTAAGTTTAAACCATTTAAATTGTTGTTACTACAATTTAGCTACTTCCGTAGATCAGTTTGAATCACTTGGAAATGTACTCATGGATACAAAGTGTTTTCCCAACGACGAAGTCAAAAAAATGATTATTGGGCTAGCCCGAGACTTGCGTGGGCTAGCTTTGCCTCTAAATGCTCGTGTTCAGTATACTATGCTTTTTGAGTGGCTGTACGTAAGCTTTTATTTCTCATATACGTATATTAATTTATTTGTGAATACAGCTACTACACTGATTACCTTCCCATACTGCTTCGCGCGGTAGAGTTGTGGGCGCATGAGCCTGCAATCACAACGCCCGTGTTGAAGCTCTTTGCTGAGTTGGTGCATTGCCGCACCCAGCGATTGGCTGGCAACGTATCAAGTCCTATGGGTATTTTGCTGTTTCGCGAGGCATCTAAACTTATTTGCATTTATGGCAATCGTATTTTGCATCTAGAAGTTTCAAATGATCTACTGTATCCAATGAAATTAAAGGGAATATCTGTATGTTTTTTAATTTTGAAAAATTCACTCGGGGGAAATTATGTCAACTGTGGTGTCTTCAAACTGTATGGTGATGATACGTTACTCAATGTTCTTGATATAATGGCCAAGCTTATTCTCTCGATACGTCAAAGCGATTTATTGGTAAGTTATAGAAAAAAAATTAAAATACAAAAATTAACCTTTACCATCAAAAAATAGGAATACCCAAAGTTGGCTTCGGCTTATTACAATTTACTGAATTGTCTATCTCAAGATCATGTAACGTACCTTGCCGCTTTAGAGCCACAAGCATTTGTATATATATTGGAGAGCCTGACAAAAGGCCTTGCAGCGCTGGGTAAATAAGACGTCCTTCGTATGTATGTTTAACACTTATAATTCTACTATATATTTTTTTTATTTTAGATTCGACAATTTACATCAGTTGTTGTACTATATTGGACAGCATTGTTTCATACATTTTTAAGCAGCTTCAGTTAAAAAGTATAACTCAATATTTTGTACAAAAACATATAAACATTTTATTATTATTTTTTTTTGTAGTTTCAACGTTCCCAAATAAGAAGTTAAGAAACCTAACACGGGAAAATTCACAGTTTTTAAAGGTAAGTTCTTTGTGCTCTTTAGGGATAAATAAACATTTAACATTAAACATTTCTCTGCCCAATTAAACCCTTTTGTATTGAAAGCCTTTTTAAAGCCCAGTTTTCAAATAGATAGAAGTGTCGAACCCATAAAAAATATATGCTTTTAAGCAGCGTTTGAAAATGCTCTGCTATTTCGTAGTATTTCGTTGTGCTCTCGCTACCGCTCTCATTTTTGACTAGAGCCGTAGCAGAGCCGTAGCCTAACAATCAAAAGTTTGTGCTCTGCTATGCTCCGAGTTTTGTGACGTCGAAAACTATTGCTATAGCGGATAGCACATAGGCAAACGATGCGCTTTGCTCTCTCGCAGCTGTAGCTTGAAGCAGATAGCGAAAGCAATAGTTAAAAACAAAGAGCGAGATGAGAACAGAGTGAGATGAGAGCAAAGCGAATGTGTGACTGCAAAATGTGCAACAGCAGATCTTTTTGTGTTTTGTTTTCTACAATTCCTTGGTCAATCTTATACTTATTTAGGTGTAAATTGTGTAGTTAAAGAAATCCAAAAATAAGAAACATATCTTATTCAATAACAAAATTAGAAATTAGAACTTCATTTTAACTTATACAGCATAAACTTCGATATTATTCATCATTTTCAAATAAACTTAAATTAGCGATAGCACTATCTAAATGATTGGAATTAAGCCTAACTAGAAGTATATTTTCTAAAGTCTCATGACTCAGTCTATTTCGGTTGTCGGACAACACCAGTTTTAACGAGGAAAACGCTCTCTCTATTGTAACCTACAGGTGTAAAGAAATATAATTATTAGTTTTACCTATATTTTGTATTTATTCAAACAACAATAATTACCTGAGTTGGCGGTATAGCGAAACATACTTTACTTAGGGCATAAAGCTCGGGATCGGTTGATTTTCTGTTTTTCCAGAAGCATAAAACATCTGTATTAGCTTTCATCAACGGTAATTTTAATGAGTCGATCTTTGTATAGACATTAGTTGACTCATTTGGAACAATCAAGCTAGCATTTAAAAAATCGTCCAACAGCTCGAAATTATTCCCTTTTGTTTGTTCAGAGTCCGTATCCAATGAACTATTAGAATTTGCTAAACTGCAGTTTTGACCGAAAATTTTAATTTGTTCCCACAATGTCTTTAAAAACTCGATTGCTTTTTCTTTTTGTGAACTGTCTATAATATGATGAAATCTGGGGTCCAAATATAAGCAAGCGTCGAAGCCAACGTTTGACACTAATGTTTTGGTGCGTGTTTCCATACTTTGAAGAAGTTTGTCTCCAATTATAAAAATTACCGAATCCTTACTAAAAGAGTTTGTCGATAAAATCTGATTAGTGGTGAGTTTGCAAGTTAGCCACACAGCATAAAAATTCCCGTAATGTAGTTGCTCTTCTTGAAATTGTACTATAGCCCTTTGTAGTGGAGCCATAATTGTGATATATGACTCCATAAAATCCCATAAAACGTCATTTGCTTCAAAATTTTCTTCTTCTGTCTGATTTTCCACAGTTTCGATTAGATCCAATATACTTTTTGCATTGTTAAGATTTTCAATCATTTTGAAGGTTGATCCCCATCTCGTAGGACAATTCAATTGAGGTAATTTACAATTTTTAAGTTCAAATAAATCACGATAGCCGTTTGAAGATTTTCGAATGTATTTGGTAAGATTGCGGCATTGAAATAAACACTTCTTTATAGGTGTATGTTTGGTAACATCGAGTGCACAAAGCTGTGCAGTGTGGGCTGCACATCGGCATATTTGTATATCAGCCACAAACATATTTTCCATTTTTTCAAAATCATCAATTTGTCTTGTGTACTCAATATTTTTCTGCTCAATACAAGCTTCATCCAAATCTTCATCGCTTGTGTGCATTTGTGACAAAATTTTTGAAGTTTTCAACATATTTGCCCCATTGTCAGATGTTATTGATACAATTTGGCCTAGAGATATATCGCAATTTTCTAGAACACAAATAATTTACTTTGCAAGATTTTTAGATTTACTGGAGTCAGCTCCTTTAAGCTCTACCATTCCAAGAATGCGCGATTTTATTTTATTTTTGGTCATGAATTGTGCACTGATTACAAAAATATTGCGCCCAAGCCGCGTTGCACTATCAATTTTGAAAGATAATAGAGATTTTTACTTTCTTGTTTTATTTCATTCCTAATATTTGCTGCCACGTGTTTAAGAACAGATTTGCATTTGGTTCCATTCAACTTAAAATTTATGCCATTTTTTTCCTCAAGCCCTTCACAAATAGGGTCAATTATGTTGCGCATATTACTTGAGTTAAGAACATGAAATGGAACGCTTTCTTCAGTGACCAAACCAATGTACGACCGGATTAATGTTTTTCTATTGATTTTTACTTTAATGAGTTGATGTTTTAAATTTTTGGAAGTGGCATGGCTGACCGAATCACTAATTTTTGTTCCTTCTTCTTCAATTGGAATTTCGTGCAACAATAAATGCTTTTTTAAATTAAAGACACGATCTTTTTTAAAATTCTTTCGCATTTTTTGCATTTAACATGATCGTCATCACCCGGTTCAAAATAATTGTAAATATTAAAATTTTTTCTCTGCGGAGGCATGTTTACCATTTGAATCAATACTTTAAAGTGACAAATTTTAAGTCTACTACAAAGCAATACGAAAAAAGTAACGGTAAAAAAGAACAGTTTTTTCCTGCAATTCTTTGGTCTGTTTCGTAATGCACCGTTACTATTTACACAAAAAGATCTGCTGTTGCACATTTTGCAGTCACACATTCGCTTTGCTCTCATCTCACTCTGTTCTCATCTCGCTCTTTGTTTTTAACTATTGCTTTCGCTATCTGCTTCAAGCTACAGCTGCGAGAGAGCAAAGCGCATCGTTTGCTTATGTGCTATCCGCTATAGCAATAGTTTTCGACGTCACAAAACTCGGAGCATAGCAGAGCACAACTTTTGATTGTTAGGCTACGGCTCTGCTACGGCTCTAGTCAAAAATGAGAGCGGTAGCAAGAGCATAGCACAATTTTTATTACTATTGCTGCTACAGAGTAGTTTTTGCAAACGCTGCTTTTAAGTTAACGCAAAACATATCTGTTTATTACAAATTTGTATTTGTTGGCTCTTATGTAAGTCAAACCCCTATACATAAAAGCCAAAATTATGTAAGCAACTGATTTTATTGTGTTTTTTTAAATAAATAAAACATTAAAACTTAAGTTTATTGTTTCTTCATTCCGTCACCCAGAACATCACCACCTTTTTTTGTTTAAAAGCATTAATCTATAAACTAAACAAATTGTTGAAAAATCTTTTAAAAATATTTTCCAATCCAAACAATTGAAATCTTGCAGTCGAAAGCAACAGACTGCTGTATAATTTGATACCAGTATGAAAGTAGGTGTTAAAGATAATTTGCGAAGAGAAAGATATGGAGGTTTCGGTAAAGATAAAAACCGGGCAGAAGCTGAAAAAGTGACATCCAAAGTCTTGATGCAGATCTGTGGTGGATGTCAACTTCCATTCCATCAAATTTATTTTATTTTTTGCATTCTTAATTATTATACAAAATAATATAATTACTAAAGGGAAAGGAGTGCTAGCTACCACGGCCATCGACTCGACAGTTAAATTATATGTTATTAAGTATCTTGCTCGTGTCTAAGTGCCCATTTACACGCTGAAGTTTTTTGGTGAATTTTCTCACTGAATCTATTGTTTGTAGGCCAAGGGGGTAAACTTCAAGCAGAAATTCACTACTTGTTAAGTCGTGTATTTTTCTTCTCATTTTGCTTTGCCTTTTTCCGATAGTATGTAAACACAGAGTTGCACAGTGTTTCATGTGAATAATTAAGCTATCTATATTCACATATCTCATTATAAAAAATTTGCGTTAACATGAGTTGGCATATTTAAAGTAAAAAAATGTTCTGGTCGAATGAGTTAATTGAGCTGCTCTTAACTCAATATCAGCAGCACGACCATTTATATAATTATATTTATATCGATGATAGATTAAAAACCAGAGCTGCATTTACAACGGAAAAATTTCACTGAAAAGCTTCAGCGTGTAAATGCGACCTGAATTCCGAAGAACTTTCAAAACGGAATTAATTAAAAATTAATGAAAAAACTTCAGCGTGTAAATTAGGTCTAAGAATTTGATTATTAATTTAATATTATTGTGAGAAGGTGAGGTAAGAAGCGAGGTGGGTTGGATTTGACCAAATAGACAAATCCTTTTGTTGTTAAGTTGCGGGCAGGTATCCAATATGTGTTGCGTTGATAACTCTCACCCGCATTTCGGGCATCTAGGCTTGGAATTTCCATTTAGCAGATGGTTGTGGGTTAAGGCGGTATGACCAGTTCTGAGCCGGGTGATGACATTGCAAAGTCTTCTGTACCATGAAGGTGGATACCGGTCGCGTTCCTTCCTTAGGTTAAATTGTTTATACCTATGGACGTAGCTGTCCCATTGTGTCATTTCCTTTTTTCTTAGTATTTCCTTAATGTTGTGCCATAAGTCGCCTCTGACACCAGGGATGACTGTTAAGCAAGGAGATTGCCCTGCCAGTTTGGCCGCTGCATCTGCAAGCTCGTTACCTTTTATGCCCATGTGACCAGGGACCCAGAGGAGTTTTATTTTGGTAGCGTGTTTGATGCAAAGATGTCGAATTTCGCATATCGGGCTGTTTTGGGTGTAGATGTTATTAACGGCATTAAGGGTAGAAAGAAATCCGCAACAGCTTCAGCGGAAAATATTAAAAGGATGCAGGGAGCATTCTGATAAGACGATGGCTCCAGATTTGCTGACCACTGCGAAGCTCGTAGAGTCAATTGTTTTCGATCCGCCACTGTAAAGCCAACTCCAATTAGGGTTTTTTTTTCCGTTTCGGCAGCTAGCATTTGCTGAAATACAGATTTGGGTGTTTCGGATTTTTTGAATGTGCTAAGAGACGTGTTCACTGTGTATTCCTGTAGCCAAGGAGGGGATGGGCTGACTTTGTCGCAACGATATGGCATATCCAATTGAAGTTTTTTGAAAAAACTAGAGCAACTGCGGATTGAAGACATGACTTTAAATCTTCGTCGTTGCTTAAGCGTTGTGTTGAGGTCTTTAAGCAGAGTTTGGTTAGTCGAGCAGAGAATTTTAAGGATTAGCTTAAAAGTCAGTTGCGCCGTTTTCGTCTGTGCTTCAGGAAGACCGGCTTCAGCTATAAGGCATTTCGTAGGAGTTGTGGGGAAGGCGCCAATGCTACGCCGCTGCATGGTATGCGGGGGGGAAACAGTTTGATGTTAGATGGCGCGCACCATCCATAGATTGCCAGTCCATAGTCGACTTTGGCCAGTATTAAGGCTCTTGTGGCAACAATTAGTAATGTTGGATGGACAAGAGAACGCTTAGACCCAAGAAACATAATAATATTAAGGCCCAATTTCTCAATGTCCGGTTAAATTTTCGTTTAGCTAAACAAAAATTTAATTTAATGGCAGAGTTTAACGGTTTGGTTTTCTCAAAGCCAAAGTAACCCTTCATCGATAAGTGACTCGCCTTAAGAGGGTTGCCACATATATACACATTGTGCCAAATATAGCGAGCAGTTCAGCTGACTTTTGCTGTTTTCCGGCAACATTGAATGATTTCTGTTTAAAATCCCACATATGATTAATTCGAGCGCAAATAATTGTTTACCTATTACTATGGCAAGCCAATTGATCTACAATCCTTGCAAGAATAATTTTGCACGTAGATTTTGTAAGCCTGAGCCGCTGTATAAATTTGGCATTATCCAGTTCAGTAAAATGCATGGACATAAATCACTCTTTTATGTGATGCCATTTTGATTTAATAACAAAATAAATAAACAATTCGAGGGACAGCTTGATGCCCTATCGATAATTCTTAACGCTATATCGTGACAAAAAATCAGCTTAAATTTTAAACGGGACCCAGCCTTCCGGTTAGTTTGTTTTTCATTTACTCCTAACCGAACATTGGGAAACTCAAATTTGACTAAACGTCAGTTAGTTTACCTAACCGGACATTGAGAAATTGGCCCTAAGGCGCTTGTTAAGGCTATCTCCAAGATTAATACAGTGTTATTTGAACGTAAGTCTACTGTCGAGCGTAAGGCCGAGAACTTTAAGACTAGATGTATATTCTAATGTTATGTTATTTACAGTAACATTTGGGTATGTTCAACGGTGTTTTTTACAAATATGGAAAAGTTTACATTTGTTTAAAGCAAGAGTGGCCCCTGAGACGTTGCCCCATTCTACGATATCCTTAAGTATTTGTTTAAAAGTGAAAGATAGTGAATTAGTATTTTTGGAGGTGCTGAAGATAATAGCATCATCCGCGTAAACTGAGAGCTGTATTTTTTTGTGCTTTAGTATTATACTATCGAGTGAGTGGAAGGCAATCATGAATAATACCGCTGAGAGGGGAGATCCTTGTGGGATGCCGTTGTGTAATTTATAGAAATTAGTTAAGGTGTTATTAACTCTAACACGGATGGATCACTTGGTCATGAAAGCCATCACAAGGTTGAAGGTCTTAGGACCTACCCCCCACCGGGAAAGTTTCTCCAGTACGGTGTTTGCAGTTTGGTTGGGGCTAATGAGTTTATTTTTGGTAATAAACCACATGATCCTTTTGGCAAGAATTTTTTCCAGTGTTTTGCTCAAGCAGGAAAGTAAGGATATGGGACGGAAGGATGATAGCTCGTGGGAAGGTTTGTTTGGCTTAAGGATTGGGATTATTATAGCTGTTTTCCAAGTATGCGGATAGCTACCTGCATCTAACATTTGGTTGTAAATTCTAGATAATTAGCATCTGAGGAAATGTGGTTAGGCGAATATTCTAGAGAGTGAAAGTTTTCTTTATTTACTTTATACGCGTGTGACACTTCCTCTGGGATGGGTCAGCCGGTTTAACCTTATTCGCATTAGAAAAGTTTTCATCGCTGGAATAATTGGACCAAATAGCTCCGAAAGCATTGCCAATGTCAACCGGATTTTGTAGCTCAACATTATTGTCTCTGATGGATTTAAAAGGCCCTGGGTAGATCCAAACTAATTTGTTGACATCTGCCCATCGTTTTTTGGTTGTGGAAAGTGGTTTAATGTTAGAGGTAAAGTTGCCAAAAGCTTCTCGTTGGGTCTGATAGCTTCTCTTTTAAACAAGGCTCTCGCTTTTTTGTAAGCTACTAAATTGGTACAGTTTTGAGAGGTTTTATAGTTGTGCCAGAGAACCTGCTTTTGTTTTTTTAGATCTTGGAGGCTTGGGCTGAACCAAACAGGGTTTTTTTTTCTGTTTTCTAGGATTAGATTGTGGAATGGCTACGTTGGCCGCTGTTCTTATGGTTTTCGTAATTCTGGCAACGAAGAGGTAGAGGTCGTAGGTCGACGGAAACTGATAGTAGAACGGATTGGAAGGTATTTCAGTTGGCGTTGTCAGTTTTGAACCTGACTATAGGTGGGTGTATTTCAGGTTTAACATGTGCCAGGAGGCAAATAGAAATTGGGAAGTGATCGCTCCCGTGTAAGTTTTGTGCAATGGACCATCTGCTGTATGGTAGTAGGGATGCGGAAATCATACTCAGGTCAATGTTTGTAAAGGAGCTGTGAGTAGAATGATGGGTGGCAGAGCCGTCATTTAAAATAGCTAAGTTTGTTCTGATTATGAGATCTTCAACTAGATAACCTTTTGAATTGCGGGAGCTGGACCCCCAAAGTGGACTCCAAGCGTTCAAGTCCCCGACATAAGCTTAGGTTTTTTAGCTGACTCTGCAATATTTATTAAATCTGTGGCTATTAGTCTTTGGTTGGGGGGTATATAAGAATTAAAAATTTTTATATTTGGGTGGGATAAAGCACAATGCCAATGAAACAAGTGGATGAGATTAAGTTAATAGTTTTGTGTGGGATGTTTTGCCTTATAAGTATACCAACGCCATGCTTTGCGTGGAGAATGGAAGAGTTATTGAAAAAAGAACGAATGAATGGTTTGGGAGTTGCAACATGAGTTTTAAATTTGACATTAGTAGGCATATAATATCCGGATTTGTTTGTTTAATTAATAATAATAGCTCAATGTAATTGTTGAAATATTCGTTTATGTTCCATTGTAGAATTGTAAGGGTCATTGTTTGGAAGAGATAAAGTGGATATAATATGCAATGGAAAAAGGTTTTTATTCTATTTACATATCAGGGTCCTCCATAGACTCATCTGATATTGGGTTATATTCATCTTGATTTAGATGGGAAGAGGTAGTTGAGAGGTTTGTGTTAGAAATATTTGAGTTTTGTTAGTTTTGAGTTGTTTTAAAAATTCAGTAGTTTTAGGCGAGCAGCCCAGCGTATCATAGTCGACATCGACTGTTTTGTTTTTGTTATTTTCGTGTTGTTCTTGCTGATAAGACAGCGGCGTAGAGCAGGTGTTCGATGATGTTGTTGTTGTTTCTTTATTTGAGTCATAAATTGTTTTATCTTTGCTTAGTTTGTTGTGATTTGGGCGTTTGTTGTAGTTATTGTGGTTTTTTTTTTGTTCGGATGTTTTCTCGTTACTATTGTGTCCAGCATTCGCTACTGCAGCGTAAGAGGGAGGGTTGGATTGCTTTGTTGTTGTTGCATTAAAGAGTAGCTTAGCTTCGCGCATTGTGCATTTTTTTCCGTCTTGATTTTCAGAATTTCTCTTTGCTGCTGATATTTGGGGCTTTGGCGAGAAGAGGATGGGTGATCTTCTGAGCAGTTGACGCATTTAGATGGTTCGTTTTTGCAGTGTTTGGCTGTATGGCCAAGCAGCTGGCAATTTTTGCACCTCATTGGGTTGGGTATGTACTCTTTATGAATTTGTCAGCCTCGCTTTGATTTTTAACCAGCATCAGCAGGTTGCCGTCACGCAAGGTATGTTGTTGTTGTAACCGTCCTCTTTCCTACCGCAGGGAGTCGCATCCATGTTGTTGGTTTGGGAAGGGAAGAAAGAAAAAAGAGACATTAATCACTACTCAGGTCCATGTCAAGGAAGCGAGCCACCTCGACTGGATTACTCCATAGTGCATGCGGAGTGAGAGCCGTGGGTCGCGCCTCACACTCGAAGAGGTGCTGAGTCGTGTGCGGTGCCGAGTGACAAGCCTTGCAACAGGGGTCTATGTCCGGGTTAATCCTCGCAAGGTACGAGGTTAAGTATGCTGAGTAACCCGAACGCAGTTGTGCCAATGTGCACCTAGTTGCTCTCGGCAGTTGTTGCTCGGCAGGGCTGATGGGTGGGGGTCTGCCACCTAGAACGACGCTGTTAGCTAGCGCTTCAAGTGAAGCGATGCCTCCCTTGTGCTGATCTCGAAGGGAAAGAAGTTTCTGAGGTACGGCAGTTCGGCTCTGTAGTCGAAGCGGATTGGTCTGGTCCCAGTCGACATGGCCAGCCCTGAGCTGAGATGGTTGGGGTGCTCGGGCGAAAGGGATTTGACCGAGTGTTGTCGGCTTAGCAGCAAGCAGTGATCCCGGACGGGCAGAATTTCCACCTCACTGTGGAGGTGGCTCTCCAAAGACATGGAGTGGCAGCCCGTAATGGTTCGGAGGGCTGCATTCTGCACCGTCTGGAGATTTCTCCATTGGGTGTCACTGATGCTGGGGGACCAGACTGGAGCAGAGAGAGGAGGAGAGACCGTCCCATCGCTTTGTAAGTGATGAGGAGTGTCTCCTTGTCTTTGCCCCAGGTGCTACCCGCCAGAGCTCTGAGGATCCGTAGTCTCTTGCTAACGTTCCTGGCCAGTTGTTCGGCATGCTTCGAAAACACAAATAGACTATCGAAAGTGACCCCCAAGATTTTGGGATTCTTTACGGTTGGTACTCTCTGGCCACTTAAGTGGATATCGATTTCCCTAGTCACTTCCTTAGTCCATGTGGTGAAGAGGCATGCCATGGATTTCGGCGTCGAGAGTTCGAGATTACGGTTCCCCAGGAACTGTCGTATAGTGGGAAGGTAGGAGTTCAGTCTATGCTCTAAAACGCTAATGTCCCTGCCGGTGGTAGCGATTGTGCAGTCATCTGCGTAAGAGATAAGACTGATTTCTGGTGGCGGTTGGGGGATGCCTGCGACGTACAAGTTGAAGAGGAGTGGGGATAGCACCCCCCTTGGGGCACCCCTTGCTTGCAAAGTCGCATACCAGATCTGGCACCTCTGAATTCAACGTACGCCCGCCTGTCCGCCAGGTAGTTGGCGAGCCAACGCACTAGTAAAGGGGGCGTACTGGTGTTGCTGACATCTTGCAGCAGCCTGGAATGTTGGACCGTGTCGAAGGCTTTCGACAGATCCAAGGCCACGGCAATGGTCCTGTGGTGCAGTCTTGCGCTGTTCAGGCCCATTGCTACTTGGGATGTCAGCTCACAGAGGGCAGTAGTTGTACTCCTACCTGCTCGGAAGCCATGTTGGTGTTCAGCCAGAGGGAAGTGTTCCTGAAAGAGGGGAAGGAGGAGTGTCTCTAATACCTTCAACACTGGTGACAGTAGGGTGATTGGGCGGTAAGAGCTTCCTTGATGGAGCGGCTTACCAGGTTTCGGTATCGGGATGATTTTCCCTAACCTCCACATGCTGGGTATTTGGAGACTACCTACGCATAGTTTGAAAACTTGCGCAAGGTAATCAGCTCCCTTCCTCCCGATGTGCTTAAACATCACTGTAGCCAACCCATCAGGGCCAACTGCAGTGGAATTTTTGGCTTTCTTAAGCGCATCGAGGACATTATCTGGGCTGAACGTGGGTGGGTGGGGGTCGGGGGTGAGTGCCTTGATCCTTCCCAGCAGTCCCCTGCGGAGCTTATCTTGCTCAGTGGGATGCTCGACAAACTGTCGGTTGAAGGCAGCTGCGCATCTGGTCGGGTCAAGCGGCGTACTGTCACCAAAAGTGACAGTTGTTAACTCGCTTCTGCGGGGATTGGATAGGTTCTTAATTGTTTTGCACAGTTAATTGGAACCTAAATCCGACCCTTCCAGATGTTGCAACCACTTCTCCTTTCGGTAGCTGTTTACCAGTTTCCCGATTTGAGTGTCGAGTCTGCTGGGTTGGATCGCCGTATATCATCTCTCTGCTGAGCCAGGCGAGAGGCTTCTGTTGGAAAGTTGGGTCGAAGTTTGGAGATGCGTCCTGAAGGGATGCATCTCTTTCCAACTGCGACCAGGGTGTCCCGGAAGAAACGTTCGCCTTTACACGCATTTGTTGGCGGGCTTGCGGCTGCAAATATTTCTTCCGTTTCATTTAGAAATCGGACCCAGTCGGCCTTAGCGAAGTTTGTGAAGGTGAGAGCTTCAGATGTCACGAAGTCCGCACCGGTATCAACCCTGATGGTCAGTGGGAGGTGGCCCGAGTACAGGCCACATCAGCGTGCCAGGTGGTGTTGGCAATTAGTTCTGGGCTGACGATGGCGACATCAGGAGAGCTGCGGCAGGTGAGGGTTACCCGTGTAGGGTGGTCCTCATTAATAGGACAGAAGCCTGCCTCTTCGATCTGGTCTGAGAGAAGGACAGGAACCAGCTCTCATGATGTGCGTTCAGGTCGCCCAGAACTATTGTCTTATTACCCCGTAGGAGGTCGAAGATGTCAGGCTTGAAACCGGCGCGACAGGCCGCTGTGGGGGGAATGTATACATTTTTAATATGTATTTCTTTCCCCCCAGAATTGACAGCGATGCCTTGCACCTCCACATGGGGGTCGCAGCTGGTCAGCAACAGGGGTCTGAAGTCCACCGACTCATGAACCACAAACGCAATCCCTCCTCCCTTGTTCTGCTCGCGGTCTTGGCGCAGGATGTTGTAGCAAGATGACTGCACAAGTGCATTCCTGCTTGTCATCTTGGTCTCTTGGAGGGCCGCGATTGGGATTTGTTTGCGGGTCATGTAGTCGGTGACTTCAGATATCTTCCGGGTCAATCTTCCTTAGTTCCCAGTTGTTGGCGGTGGGAGGGCTAGACTGGCCTGTTAAGGGTCCTTGGGGTACAGTGGGCTGCAGCGGAGGCTCCCCTCGGGGGCTTGGGGCTGGGGGTTCAGTTGTGCTTGGGGGGGGGGCACTGAACTTCTCCGACAGCACGGGCCCACAAGAGAGATAGCACAAGATTGGCATTGGAATGGTATATGGCACACAGGAGGTGTTGTAAGGCACCGCCTGTGTGTCCATCTCACACACCCATTGCACACGACTTTGCAAACCCTTCCAGTTACAGGGCGCGAGCACACAGTGCATTCATGCTCTACTGGACCTGAGTTTTGTTCAATGTCACCGGCGCATAGAAGAAGAAGTCTGGACAGGCAGGCCGGCGTTGCTTGTCCAGGTAGTGAAAAAAAAGATAAAAGGAAATAGTTTTGGATGCGGACATACCTGTGGCAAGTCCGATTCTGGGGGTAGGCAACTCTTGGGGGGAGATTCCCCGTCGGTACCGGTACGAAGAACCGGTTGCCTGTGAAACCGTCACGCAAGGTATTGATGGAGGTGGTGTTTTTTTGATATCAGACGTAGTGCGTTGTAAACGGCAATGCAGGAGAAATCTGAGATTTTTTCTCTTTGTTGTTAGATGCAATTACAATGTATTTCGGGTTATCGAGGGTTATTGTTGGAAGTTCAGGAAATAACATGTCGACTTTTTGTTCCTTTTTTTTCGCAAGGGGGCTATCAGAGAGCAACGCAAACTGATTGACCCTCAGATTAGGGGGCCGAGGGGGCGGCCCCATAGTCAGATGAAATAAACTTTAGTTATGAGCGCTAAAACAAAACAGCACTCACGAACGTATGTAAAAGAAGCAATAAATGATAGACCGCGCGGGTCGCAAAAGAAATCCTTCGATTAGACTCTGCTGATAAGAAAACTGAAGTCTGCCCGATACGAGAGCTAGCCGAAGACTGTATCAAATTTATTGATTTCCGATTATATAAGAAGGGCAGTAATGGTGGGCGAGGCAACCAACGTTTTCCATTTTATGCCTGTTTTCCTACCAAATTTGGTGAATCCAGCTTTAAAACTGTAGAAGATACATAAGTTCCCGTTTTTTAAGACGGTGGGGCCTGTTTTGGGGGCTTGGCATTTAATTGAAATCCGTGTCTCATGTCGCCATCTACCTTCCTACCAAATTTGGTGACTTTAGCGTAAAAACTGTGTTTCCATGTAGCAGTATAGCGTTCGTAGGGCGATCGTAAAGTCTGCAGTCTATCCATCCAATCACAACTATCTTTACTTTGCTTAGCCAAAGCGTATGCTCTTTCGTTGCCTCCTAAGACCTGATGGCTTGAAATCCAAAAAATGCGTTTCTTTTTTTGATATGCTGAGTGCATTTAGCGTTTTCCTGGTCACCAGGACCTTTCCAGAACTTACATATACAGTGCACGAATATGTTTACGCGGGATAAAGTAAAAGAAGTGTTTATTGATTGTAGGACCGCTTCTACTCCGCAGTGGACCGGTAGTTTGTATGAAAAGCTCATGGGTGATTTAGCGCATACAATACAATAAAAATAACTTTACTTGTTGCTAAAATATTGCGTTGATTCAATGAATAGTAGCTTAAAACCAAAAATACGTCACAGTTCGTTGATTTAGTCTAAAAAAAAAATAATTAACTTGAGTAAATATAAAATCCTCGTGTCATATCTGCTTCTTTTAAATTTTCGGTTTCAGGGTGGTTTCTGGTTTTTTCACTCACCCAGTAGAGCTTTTATTACATCCAATTTTTTTTCTTTATACTTTCATACCAAAGGTATCACAGTATATTGTGTTAGTGTAATTTCCGTCATGGTGACTGTCGACACCCTTGAAGCTTGAGCCTTGCAACTTTGCAAATATCTTGGTACATGCCTTCGTCAGACAAAATTTGGTATAAAGGTAGATGCTGACATCCGACACAGATATGCATCAAAACTTTGGATGCCAAGCCCCCAAACAACGGACCATGCCGCACCGCCTTAATAAAAACCGGAATGCATGTATCTTCGACAGTTTTTGAGCTAGAGACGCCAAACTTGGTAGGGGTATAGAAGGTGCCATTGTTGGGAACATTGTTAGTAACATCTGTAACACATGTGCACCAAAAGTTTGGATGCCACGCCAACTTATACCGCCCACCTCGTAAAATCTGAAATATCTGTGTCTTTCTCAGTTTTTGGTGTAGAGTCACCAAATTTTGTGGAAGCATTGTTAGTGACATCCATAACAGATGTGCATCAAATTTAATTTTGGATGCCACGCCCACATATACCGCCCACATCTATATCTTTCTCAGTTTTTGCGCTAGAGTCTCCAAATTTGGTAGGGGTATAGAAGGTGCCATCCGCCACAGATATGCATCACAAATTTGGTTGTCACGCCTGCCCTTTCTGCCTGATATTTATACCCAAAACCCCCATATTTTACTATTTGCACACAGAATCCTTAACACAGCTATGTAAACTGGTATCAAAGTATATCGCAGACGGTTGTGTCCAACTGCAACGTTTTTACTTGTTGTTAATACATATGTATTTACTAAATAATGAAAAATGTACGTACATACATGTGTGTGTATGTACATATGTGCATTTGCAACAGCAACCAAAGTTACACATGTCAGCTCGAAAATTAGATCATAACAACAATGGCAATAGGTATTTGTGTTTGTGTGTTAAGTTTTGTTTGAATTCGATAATAAGCAAGTATGAAGATAAAACCACGCCCGTATCATATTCTGGTGTGCAAAACTCTTCTAGGAGCACAAAGCTATATTTTAATTGATTTGTTTTAGATCAATGAAACCAACAAAAAGAAGCATTGCGAGCCCAACAACAACACCTACAACAACAACAAACGGTACTTGGGTCGTTAATCAATTGTCAAAGGCACAAAGAAGAAAAGAGAATAACGGAGACACATACACAGCGCATGTGTTTTGTTTTTGTAAGCTCGCTGGCGATCGCTTGTACAGACGGCAGAAGTGGAATGGGTCATTTGTTTTGTTTTTGTATGGGAGGTTCTTGAAGGAGTGGTCCAAATTAAAAATCCTTTCTTAGTGCTCACTTTCAAACTAAATGGAATATTTGGTGAAAATTTCAGCCTTCTAGCTCTTATCGTTTAGGCTGTGGGCCTCTCAACAATCAGTCAGTCAGTCAGTCAGTCAGTCAGGACAAACTATTTTATATATTTAGATGTATGCGGATTACATTTTCTAAAGTTTCTATTTGTTAGTGCGTTTCTTTTTTTCACTGTATATACATATATGTATTTGCACTTGCATTTTTTGTTATATATATGTATGTACAAAAGAATGTTAAATGTACGTACATACATGTGTATGTATGTACATATGTACATGCGTATGTATGTACATATGTACATGCGTATGTATGTACATATGTACATGCGTGCATTTGCAGCACCAACCAAAGTTACAAATGTCAGTTTGAAAATTATATCAAAACAAAAATGGCAATAGGTATTTGTGTGTTAAGTTTTGTTTGATAATTAGCAAGTATGTAGATAAAACCACCCCGTAACATATTCTGGTGTACAATACCAAGTTATGTTTTAATTGTTTTGTTTAAATCAATGACACAAACAAAAGAAGCATTTCGATCCAAACAACAACACATACTTACAACAACAACAAACGCTACTTGATTCGAAAATTAATTGTCAAAGGCACAAAGAAGAAAAGAAAAAAACTCTTGTGTTTTGTTTTTGTCAACTCGTATATATGTATATTACATTTCTTAAGATCCTATTTGTTAGTGTGTTTGTTTTTTGCACTGTATATATTCGGTGAACATGTTTATTGCTTTCGTTTAGCTTGCTACAGATACAACAATGTATGCGTGCATTAACCAATATATGCACTTGCATTTTTGGTTATGTACAAAAGAATGTTAAATGTACTTAGATACATGTGTATGTATGTATGTACATATGTGCATTTGCAACACCAACCAAAGTTACAAATGTCAGTTCGAAAATTATATCAAAACAACAATGGCAATAGGTATTTGTGTGTTAAGTTTTGTTTGAATTCAATAATTAGCAAGTATGTAGGTAAACCACCTCCGTAACATATTCTGGTGTACAAAACCAAGTTACATATGTTGTAATTGATTTGTGTTAAATCAATGATACCAACAAAAAGAAGCATTGCGTTCCCAACAACAACACCTACAACAACAACAAACGCTACTTGACTCGAAAATCAATTGTCAAAGGCACAAAGAAGAAAAGAGAATAACGGTGACACGTACACAGCGCATGTGTTTTGTTTTTGTAAACTTGGCCGCGATAGCTTGTGCGCAGACGGCAGTAGTGGAATGGGTCATGTGTTTTGTTTTTGTAAACTCGTTCGGCGTTCAAACTCACAGCTTGTGCGACAATGAGGCGCCAGAGTGGTGGAATGAGGTAAAATGATAAACGCAGGACCTTGATTTGTATGGAGGTACTCGAGGAGTGGTCCAAATTAAAAATCCTTTCTTAGTGCTCACTTTCTACCTGAATGGAATATTTGGTGAAAATTTAAGCCTTCTAGCTCTTATCGTTTAGGCTGTGGGCCTCTCAACAATCAGGACAAACTATTTTATATATATAGAAGATTGTGCCAAATATAGCGAGCAGTTCAGCTGACTTTTGCTGTTTTCCGGCAACATTGAATGATTTCTGTTCGAAATCCCACATATGATTAATTTAAGCGCAAAAGAACTTAATTGTTAACATATTACTACGGTCAGCCAATTGATCTACAAACCTTGCTAAAATGATTTTGCATGTAGGTTTTGTTAGCCCGAACCGCTGTACAAATTAAGCATCATCCAGTTCAGTGAAATAGTTCACCTTATCCCTATCAATTCTCGTGTTATTTATGCGTGTTTCTGTTTCATCAAATATAGTCTCCGTTGCATGGACATATAAAATTCTTTTATGTGATAACTTAATTTAATAACAAAATAAATAAACAATTTAAGGGCATCTGTTTGCCCTATCGATGATTCTTAACGATATATCATGACCAAAAAGCGTAATAAATTTTGAACGTGACCCAGCCTTCCGTTTAGTTTGTTTCTCATATTCGCCTAACCGAACATTGAAAAACTCAACTATAACTAAACGTCGGATATTTTACTTAACCGAACATTGAGAAATTAGGCCTTAATAGAATGGGTGAATCGATTTAATCATTGAGCAGATTAGTAACAAACAACACTCCATGCATAGTTCTACGGTTTAAAAGAGAAGGAAGGTTAATAAAAAGAAGTTACTTGAATACGCAGGCAAATCAACTCCGAAAACCCAATTAAAACTCCTAATGCAAAAAAAAAAAAATATTTTCTGAACAGATGTACCAGACATGTACCAAGATATTTGCAAAGTCGTAAGGCTCTAGCTTTAAGGGAGTCGAAAAAAGTTTCGTTCATATGGAAGTATATATCAAAGTATAAAAAGTTGCACATGTAATTTGTATTTGTTTTTTTTTTAGTTTTTAATTTATTAATCTTGAACATCTTTGTAAAGTGGTAGATTTGTTAACTTGGTGCTTATCTAACTCAGACATAACGTAACACACAAACGTTATTGATATACAATTTCGAACAAGCAATGCAAAGCACATAAGTTTTTATGTATTTGTAACGTATTGGGTATAAAAAAGCAGGCAGAAGGGGTAGGCGTGACATTCAAATTTGACTATTAAGTTTGGAGAATTAAGCGCAAAATCTGAGAAAGATATAGAGCTGGGCGATATAAGTGCTCGTGGCATTCAATATTTAGAGGCACATTTGTTACGGATGTCACTAACAATGTTTTCACCAAATTTGGTAACTATCGCAAAAACTGAGAAAAATATACAGATTTCAGATATTACGAGGTGGGCGGAAAAAGTGGGCGTGGTATCCAAAACTGATGTAGATCTATTACGGATGTCACTTACAATGTTCCCACCAAGTTTGGTGACTATAGCCCAGAAACTAAAAAAAAAAAGGAAAAAGGCTCTAGTCGAGAAATCCCGACTAAGACATACCCTTAACCCCATATGTAACCCGTACAGTCATTTGTTTGTATTTACCCAGTGATCAATATGATCAAACTTTAAACTTAAGCGATTTTGATCAAATTTTTTTAAATGTTCATTATTTTATTCATAACTTCTAACCTCATTTTCACAATTTTGAAATTTTACCTTTTTTTGTTATCGATCCCATGTGTATATCGAGAACCAAAAGTGTTAACGATAATTTGAAACAAACTTGATCTTAGGAGTCGCCCATACAAAATGAATCACACAAGCAAATGTATTGGTACCCTAGTAAAATGGCTATATGTGCACGACTATAAAGCACTGTAATTTCTGCGCACACACCGAAATAATTTTTTTATTAATTTTTTTTGATACTTAATTATACGAACAGTAAGATATAAAAATAAAAATTTCATTGGGTAACAATTTAATATAAAATAAAACAATCAAACTTTTTCTCCATAGAAAATGGCTATATGTGCAAAGTATAAAAAACTGCATTTTTACATTAATTATTAAAGGATAAACTTAAAATAAATATTGAAATGCATAAATTAGTATGAAATACCCTTTCCCTTTTCGGATACAAGCATTTTAAGGCGATTAGGCATAGAATTAGCCAAATCATCGAGCAATGGGAAATGTTGCGCGAATATAGAAAAATCCCAAACATAAAATACTGCATACTTAAAAATAAGCAGTCAGTATTTTTTTTTTCGAGATATAAGCAAATAAACTTTTGCATATATAGCCATTTTACTAGGGTAGGATAGGTAATTTAAATTCCGTTTAAAATTCGTTTAAATTCCGTCTTAACGCATTAAGTACCCATTGAAAGTTTTCAATTCTTGTAAGTCTATTTTCACAAAAAAATTTTTCCCGGGCTTAAACAAAAAATGTTTTGATGCAAAAAGTTGCTTCAAACAATTCTAATAGTGACTGAAGAAAAATTTTTCCAAAAATCTTTTTTCATTTTTTAAGTTTGAAGTCTCTAGCTCTTATAGTCTCTGAGATCGGCGCGTTCATACAGACGGACAGACAGACATAGCTAGATCGGCTGGTAATGCTGATCAAGTATATATTTATTTTATGGGGTCGGAGATGCTTTCGTCTGTCTGTAACATGTGCACGTATTATTATTTAGCTAAGGCTCTGCCTCTTCTGTTGTCTTGTGGTGGTCCCCAGCAGAATTACCAGCTGTTAAAGTCACCTACGATAATTTGGTTGGTATTGGTGTGATTTGTTTCGGATTGGTCGCTTAAGCGTTTAAGCGAAAATGTTTTGTTGAAAGCGATGTATGTATATTGAAAGGGTGTTAATTTTTGTTTTTGATATAATTTCTATTCCAAGTGATTTATTTATTTATTTATTTATTGTCAACTAATATCAGTCGACATAAAAATTAAAATTAAATCAAATTAAAAGTAGAGCTTAAGCTACAAAAATGTTTAAGATTAATGAACAAAATTTAAAATTAAATCAGTAAACAAACTGAAATGAAATGAAAAAGTTTAAAAATTAAAATATTCTGGGGAGTTAACAAAAATTTAATTTAATGATCCAACATTTGTTGCAAGGATTGGGAAAAACCCAGAAAAACCCAATCAGATCATAAGATTAGTGATTAGTGACTATGACTAGATAAGTAAAGCAGTATGGATCTTTTTAGTATGGGAATGGAGGCCTCAAAGGAAACAAGTGAAAACATCTTATTGTAGTCTGCGCACACTACTCGAAACGGTTCATGCATTAGATAGTTAGTAGAGCAACGATCAAGGTTAATAGGTACAAAGTTACGAGAAGAGTGTGTTTCGAAGTGTAAAGGTTGATTTGATTGAGAATATTGTATGGCATTGTGGGCGAGTATGGCAACTTCACCAAATCGGTTTGATGCTGTGTTGGTATAGATTTGGTAGTTTATTGGTACGGAGATGGGGGTGTTTGTGTTGTAACAGTTAGTTTCTTGAAGACAGATGATTTTTAGTGAGTGGTTTTATACTTTGATACCAAAGATATCATAGTATATTGGGTTTGTGCAATTTCCGTCCGTCTGTCCGTATGAACGCAACTTTTTTTGACACCCTTAAAACTAGAGCCTTGTTACTTTGCAAATATCTTGGTACATGCCTTCGTCAGACAAAGTTTTAAATTTAGGGCGCTACGACCTCAAGGGGCCTGGGAAATCGATATCAAATTGATACACCTCGATGTGCAAATCGATTAAACACATATATGTCCCACATTTTAGCAGCTAGAGTCACCAAATTTGATGGCAAGAAAGCTGGTGGCATTTCCCAAAAAACTGCATCAAAAGTTTGGATGCCACGCCCTCCTATTCCGCCCCCAGCCAACCCTCCAATTATAAACAAAAATGACTGTATCTTCTTTAGTTTTGAAGCTTTAGCCACCAAATTTGGTATAAGGGTGGATGCTGACATCTGGCACAGATATGCATATAAAATTTGTATGCCACGTCCCCAAACAAGAGGACATTCCCCACCGCCCTAATAAAAAGCGGAATGCATGTATCAGTTTTTAAGCTAGATTCACCAAATTTGATGGCAAGATTGCTGGTGACAGACTGCATCAAAAGTTTGGATAAATCGCCAACCTCTTCCGCCCCCAGCCCCCCTCTAATTATAAACAAAAATGCCTGTGTCTTCTACAGTTTTAAAGCTTTAGTCACCAAATTTGGTATAAAGGTAGATGCTGACATCTGACACAGATATGCATCTAAACTTTGGATGCCACGCCCCCAAACAACGGGACATGGCCGACCGTAACAGATGTTCATTATAATTACACCGCCCACCTTTATAGCTTTGTCAGTTTTTGCGCTAGAGTCTCCAAACTTGGTAGGGGATAGAAGGTGCCATCCGCCACAGCTATGCATCGCAAATCTGGATGTCACGCCTACCCCTTCTGCCTATTATTTATACCCCCCCACACAGAATCCTTAACACAACTATGTAAACTGGTATCAGAGTATTAGTGCACAGAGAAAAAAAACAATGTAAATCGTAAAATTTACACTTAGATTCAAAAATTTATGTTAATGGTTTTCGACCAATGTGTGTTTTTTTTCATTTTGAAAAGTTTAATTTTAAAAACAATTTTTAAAAGTAAAATTTTAATTTTAAAAAATAAAATTTTTAATTTAAGATGCCAACATTTTAAATTTGACAATGAAGAATTTTTGATTTTAATACTTTTCATATTAAAAAAACATTATTTACACTCAAAAAAAATCAAGAATTTCAATCTTGCAACACAACTTTTCGGACTTATTTCTCGTGCGAGACTGAAAATTCTTGAATCAAGTATGAAACGTTCTAGATCGGGCATTCTTAATTTAAGAACGTTTTAAGTATGAAGGGAACCGGGAACTTATTTTAAGATTTTTAATTCTGGAGTTGGTTTTTTTTAAACTTCCGATCATTCCTCGTGCTTTAAGTAGAGATGTTAGAGCTGTAGGGAAGAGAAGAAATTAAGAAAAGCCATTTTAAATTTTTGTTCACACTTACCACCGTGACGAAGATTCGAACCTGAGACCTCTGGTTAATGCGGCGAATGTCTTATCTGTTGAGCCAGATCCGTAAACAATACTATTGCAGCTAATGGATACTTGAAGCTAACATCGCAGCACTAAATTTACAAAGGCGATCGTCTCTCTTTTGAGAGAGATGCCGTTACATTTTGTGTTTGCGAGTGAGCGATTTTGTATACATTAATTTTGTTTAGTATATATAAGTATTTCGTACTTATATCAAGCTTAAATTGTCCTATTTTATGGTTTTTATATTGCTGTTAATCTCTGTTTAAAACAGCAACCACGAAATAATAAATAAAATACTTTGTAAATATTAACAAAAGAAATTATAAAATGCCGTGGGCGGGATTCGAACCCGCAACTCGTACTTAAACGAAAAACAAATTTAATAAATATATGCACTTTAATTTTAATACGCTTCATTCTCGTTCCTAGAATTAAAATAATAAATTAAAATTTGGTGGTTTTTAATTTTCATGGAAAGTCGGCACACTTTAAGATTTAAAAAATTTCATTTTAAATTTGAGTACTAAGTAAAATTTTTAACATGAAAATTGTTAAAATAAAATGTGGGTGACTTAAATCGAAAAGTAAACATGGAGCATTTTAATTTCAAAATTAAAACTATTTAAAATTATATTTAATTTTTTTAAATCAAAAATTTATTTACTAACTTTCATAATTCTTCTTATTTTTTTTGGGTTTTTTAAAAAAAATTTTGATTTATGAAAGTATACACTTTAGTTCTAATACGTTTCATACTGATTCCTAAAATTAAAATTGTAGAATTAAATATGGTAGATTTTCATTTATATTTAAAGTAGTCACATTCTCAACTTTAAATTTTATAATTTAATTTTAATACAAATCGTGTTAAATTTGGTAATTTAATACGAAAAATTATTAAATTCAATAATTTCGAACTTAATTTGAAACGAAAAAATCAAAAATTGTTGGGGTTTTTAAAAAAATTTTGATTTACGAAAGTATACACTTAAGTTCTAATACGTTTCATACTCATTCCTAAAATTAAAATTATAGAATTAAACATGCTGGATTTTCATTTATATTTAAAGTGGTTACATTCTCAACTTTAAATTTTGTAATTTTAGGTTTGAGAAGTTAATATTTAAATCAAGGTTTTTACACATTGATTTTAGTACAAATCGTGTTAAATTAGGTAATTTAATACGAAAAATTATTAAATTTAATAATTTTGTACTTAATTTGAAACGAAAAATCTTAAATCTGAATTTAAAATTGAATTTTTTGATTTTAATTTGTTTTTTTTTTCTCTGTGTGTATTTCCTTTATCCAGTTATTCTCAGTTATTACCATTTTGAGTAACTGAGGTTCACATTGCGTGTATTTTCCCATAAGGAATTTATTGCAGTAAACCTTCAGTCAATGGTAACTGGGAATAACTGGTAATCGGCTATCGTTATTTTTCGATGAACATCGCTGAAATATCGCTGTTAATGAATAACATTACGGTAACATAGCTAAAACAGGTGATTGAAATGTGCAAAGGTTAGCACAATATTTAAATTTGTATATTGTTCCTGAATTACAAGCAACAAAGATTGCAGGCCATGCATGTTTGCCAATAAAATTCGACAAAAAGGCTTTTAGAAGTTCAAAAATTAAGTTTTAGATTAATATTCTTTCTTTTTATCATCAAACTCAGATCAAAACAGCTGATTTATTTACTGAACTTTCAGTAACTGCATAATGGAAATAGGATTGGCAAATGTCCGATAAATTTTACCATAACTGGATAAAGGAAATACACTATATATCGCAGTCGGTTGCGTCCGACTGCAACGTTTTTACTTGTTTTTTTGTTTTTGTTTTTTTTTTTTTCAATGTTAGCGTTATGGCGTCTGTTAACATTTTATAAGTTCTACATACTTAAAGGTGCTGTCACACGAAGCAATTGTTTCAAGCAAGCAATGAATCTTCGCATTGACATATAAACAATTGCTGAAAGCTATTGCACAGAGCTATCAGACGAAGCAATAATTTTTAAGCAAGCAATGATTTTTTCATTTCAAAAATGCTCATTGCGTCGAGTCATTTCAGCAATTATTGCTACCTAGTCAGACGGAGCAATAGAAATACATTTCTGAAATTACTCTGCAATGAAATTTTCAAATTCAAATTTTTAATTTTATTTGTTTGATAAAGCAACCAAGGTGTTTTTCATTTATTGTTTTTTTTTTATTTGCTATCCACCACCTTGGCTATCAAAATATTATATCAATTATGAATAGTTGTGTTTTTGATAGAAAAACATGATAGATAGATCCTTGGTCAGGGTGAGAAAAGTGGTAAAAATGAAATGTTTTGTGCTTACATTTTAATTGGGTAGATGGCGTTTATGGTTTACAAATAGATTATGTAATGCGCCATCTGTCTTGCACCGAATGCATTATTTTATCTATTTGTAAACGATAAACTTGAAAATTAAAGACAGATGGCGCTATGCATTGAATTGCGTGCTGAAGGAGATGATTTCTTTAAAAATTATGTCCGCGTGTCAAATGACGATTTCCTGATCATTTGTGAAAAAGTGCGGCCGCTTATTCAACGTCAAGACACAAACATGCGTATGGCCATAACAGTTGAGGAGAGAGTTTAATGTTTAGAATTTCAAGACCATCAATTAGCACCATAGTGCCGCAAGTGTGCGAAGCAATTTATAAAACATTGGCAAATTAATTTTTAAAGGTATTTTTTATTTATTTTAATATGACTTTACGAATGTTCTAAATCTTTTTGAGCATTTTCCGCCAAGCCCTCCGCCATTACCAAACGCATGCGTGCTATGGTTCGCTTTAAAATAGCTGAATCTGTTAAACTATTTAACAAAGATGCAACTTCTATTGCAAATGTTTCATTGGGGCCTTTGCTCTGCTCAATCGCATTACGCGATTTGGCCAACTCTTCATAGAGCGGTGATAACGCTTCTTCCAATTCATTTATTGATGTTCCTTGGCTTTTCCGTTTTTTGGCCCTCTTCACCGTTGGAGCAGCTTCATCTGTTGGCGACAACTTCAAAGTTTCCTCTTCCGACTGATCCAAACTTGAATGCAACTGAAAATACATTAATTTTATTACGGACACCCAAAAAGGCAAGTGAGTGGAAGGAAATAGCTGGTGAATTTGAAAGGAAATGGAACTTCCCCAGCATTCAATAATAACACTTAATAAAATAAAAATATATAAAATTTGCCAGGAACCGCACAAAAAATGCTTTGTTAACTTACTGAATCTATATCGCCCGCTGCTGTTCTTTCATTAGCCATAAAAAGCAGGGCTTTATAAAATTCCCACGTCGGTTGCACCATTGCAGCACTTCCACTGCTAGTGGATTTTTTTTATGATTTTCAAGGAAGTTCGTTCTTAAATTCCTTATTTTTTCCTTATCCGCGCTCGCCGGCACTTCAAGCGAAACAGCTCTTGCTTCCACTGCCGCTTCCAATAAGTTTGAATACACATTCATTTGACCAAATGACCTTTAATTTTATTTGTTTAAAAATATATTTTATTATTAATTTTTTTATTATATATATATTTTTTTTTTTAATATTTAATTTAATTTCCTTTACCTTTTGCGATGAAGATGCCATTGCTTCCAAACTACGAGTGAGCAAAAAGTTTTTCACAAAAATTGTATTAAATTGACAGTTTGAAACAGAAAAAAGAAGAAGAAATCCATTCTCATTGCTGCAATTATTTTTCATTTCATTTGTAGCACTAGCAATGAGCAATGATTGCCAACACTGGATTTCATTTTCAAAAATCGATTGCTTGAAGCAGTCAGACGACGCAATTTGAAAAAGTGAAATCGATTGCTTGAAATTGTTGTCATTGCTCAAAATTCATTTCTGCAATGAATTGCAGCCTCGTCAGACAAAGCAATGTAGTTTTGCAAGCAATTAAATCATTGCTTGCTTGAAAAAATTGCTTCGTGTGACAGCACCTTTAGAAATGCGGCTAAAAATTATTTTAGTGTTTTTAACACTGCTTACCCAAAGGTTAGGATAGGTTTGACCGGTTGACCCTCTCCAGGGAGGGTGTAACATATAGACCGCTTAGGGTTCTTAGTGAGGCCGGTGGTATGAGATGCTTCGGGAAAATGATTGAAGCTTGTTTGTTTCCAGCTTGCTGGCCTGCAGTTAGAGGTGTTTGTCCACCTTTGTACTGCCGAATTCCATGCCTGTGTTTCCATGTATGAGTGTAGCGTTCGCAAGGAGATCGGAATTTCTGACATGTTGCTGTTGAGTCCCGTGGCTTCTTGTTTAGCCAGAGAGTCGGCTTTTTCATTGCCATCGAAACCCTGATGGCTGGGAATCCAATAGATGCGCACGCTTTTAAGCGTGCTGAGTGCATCTAGTGCTTCCCTGCTCGAAAGGACATCTCGGGATCTTATGAAGTGCGACTGTAAGGCTTTTATTGATGCCTGACTGTCAACGAATACATTTACCTTGTCAAGTGCTGTATTCGTTTGCAGGACTAATTCCGCCGCTTTCCTAATTGCAAATATCTCCGCCTGGAATATACTTCAGTTGACTGGGAGTTTGTAGGACAGGCTCATGGGCGGTTCGGCGCAGTACACTGCTGTGCCCACCCCCTCATTCATTTTTGAGCCGTCTGTATATATGTTGGTTGCTGTCTGCTCTGCTCCTGAGCGCCAATCATCTATTCTTAAGAGCGTGGGCGTGAAGTTGAAATTGATTTTTGGGATCATGTAGTGGGTTGGGACCCGAGTCCCTATTCCAATTGTACTATGCCCGTAGTTATGTATTGTCATGTTGCCTATCGTGCAAAGACGTTGAGCAGTCTTTTTTGCTACTAGGCGGGCCTGTATGTCCACTGAGTTGACATTCAATATGGCTTGTAGTGGGAGTGGTCCTCAGCGCCCCTGTGATGCACATTAGTGCATGTCGCTGGGTTTTTTGCAATCGTTTTAGGTACGTAGATTTCTCTGTGGCTTTCCACAACGCCAGTATTCCGTAGAGTTGTATGGGGCGAACAATTGAGATCAGAATACAATGTGTTAGTCTTGGCGAGAGTCTCCAAGTGCTACCCAACATCTTTTGCGATTTGTAGAGTGCAATAGTGGCTTTCTTCACCCTTTCTTCTACATTGAGCTTCCAGCTCAGCTTGCTGTCCAATACTTTTCCCAGATACTTGATACTTTCCTTAAGTATCAGCAGTGTATTGTTTATTTTGGGAGGCGTCCAGTGAGGTACCTTGTATATCTTGGTAAAGAGAATGAGGTCCGTCTTGTCCGCGTTGATACTACGTTATTTCCACTCTAGTGGTTGGAGATATTACTTCTGCGATTGTGTGAACTGTGCTGTTTGGGAAATGGGCCTCCAGGATCACATTGCCGCATCTTCACTGCTTTCTGTCTATCTGCCGTTTTCAGTTTTTAGTTGACTTTGTACTGTCTGTTGACGAGCTAGCAGCTGTTTTAACCTTGCAGTGTCTTTAATGTGCCTGAACAGATATTTTTCCATGCTAGTCTTTTGGCTACTCTTACTTTTTTCTTGAAGTCACGGAGCCGTACTTTGTATTCGTTTCATACTAGCGCTCTTCTGCTTGTTTCTCTAGTTTAAAGAGTTCTAGTACATCTTCCCTTTGTCCTTTGAGTTCTGGAGTCCACCACGGTTGCTTGTGTCTCTTCTTCTCTTGGGATGGTTAACACGTCTTATGATAGGCTGTCAATAGACTTTTATTGAGTGTCTCCAGGGACTTCTCTAATTTATCAGGTGAGGCTATTTTAGGTGGTCGGGAAAGGTTTTTTTCAACCTCTTTCTCAAACTGCTCCCAGTCTGTGTTTCGCGAGTTTCTGTACACTTTCTTTTGTACTATTCGTTCAAAGTTAACTCAGAATTGAATGTACCTGTGGTCTGTTAAGGACCCTGCAATCTTTTACGAAGGTATTTGTTACCGACGTGAGGGTTAAATATAAGACGTTAGAGGAGGTAGGACCAACATATGTTGTTTGTATGATAAAATCAAGCAGTGATTCATCTCTTTCTATATCCCTGCTTCTCCACACCGTACGGTATGCGGTTGCATCCGCTCCGATGGTGAGGGACTGCTTCTTTTGCTTGGTCTCCATCTCCAGTCGAGATAGCTCTTAAGGGGGGTGCGTCGGTGTCATGCGCCATGTAGCAAGATGCCATCAAAATTGGCTCATCTTTGCTACTTTCCAGCGCGACCACCGTAAGATCGTCAGTGTTGTAATAAGACAATAAGTAAGCATATATACCCTTCCGTACTAGGATCACGATCCTTGCTCTATTTTCTTTTGTTTGATAGAAAACGTTGTATTTCTTGTGGTTTAATCCAGAAATCTTGTTCGCCGACTCTATCTAAAGTTCCTGGATTAGTGCGACGGCGGCGGGCCCTGTCTCCAGGGTTAGCAGGAGCTTCGCCGAGGCCAACTTACTTTCATGTTAGTTGACCTGGATGACCCTGAGTTTATTGATGGCTGTAGTATCCTCAACTACGGTGATGTCCGCAACCACGTCGTCCTCGATTTCCAGGGTCTTCCTTTTCAATTCACCTGTCACCATCGTGTTAGTTCTTTCGTCATCTGGATAGCGTTTTTTTGAGACGCATGGCAGCCACGACGCCGGAGATCCACTTAAGAGTGTGGTTATCCTTGCAGCTAAGGAGCTTCATGGCTTCATGGTGCCGTTTGGGTCGTTCTGGTCGATGAGCGCGACGACTAGATGTCGCCTCGCTACATCGCTGACCGTCGTATTTTCTTGTGACACTGGCTTTTTAAAGGGCCGCTTGCAAGCTGACACATCTGTCAATGCGGTTTCAGCGAAGCGCTGTACTGGGCTTTGGCTCCTTTGACCTTTTGATCCCGACCCTACTAGGGATCCTGGTGGTCTTGGGGTTGGAAGGGCATGTTTCCTTCACCAATGATGTAAGAGACCCTCCATGAGATTTGCAATCTGAGTCTCTAGGGACTGCGGTATCGCGTCTCATCTTGGGATTTTTTATACTTTGATACCAAAGGTATCATAGTTTATTGGGTTTGTGCAATGTCCGTCATGGTGTTTGTCCGTCTGTCCGTCTGTCCGTCCGTCCGTCCGTCTGTATGAACGCAACTTTTTTCGACATCTTTAAAGCAAGAGCCTTGCAACTTTGCAAATATCTTGGTACATGCCTTCGTCAGACAAAGTGTTAAATTTAAGGCTCTACGACCTCAGGGGGTCTGGGAAATCGATAACAAGTCGATAAACCTCGATGTGCGAATCGATAAAACACAAATATATCCCACATTTTACCAGCTAGAATCACCAAATTTAATGGAAAGATAGCTGGTGACATTCCCAAAAAAACTGCATCAAAAGTTTGGATGCCACGCCCACTTATTCCGCCCCCAGTCCCCCTCCAATTATAAACATAAATGCCTGTATCTTCTACAGTTTTGGAGGTATAGCCACCAAAATTTACATGAAGCTAGCTGCTGACATCTGACAAAGTTATGAATCAAAACATTGGACGCCACGCCCCAAACAACGGGACATGCCCCACCGCCCTAAAATAAACCGGAAGGCATGTATCTTCCCCATTTTTTAAGCTGGAGTCACCAAATTTGGTATGAACATTGGTAGTGATATCCGTAACAGGTGTGCATTTTGGATGCCACGCCCACTTTGAATATAAGTTTGTACCTGTAAAAGGTGTGAATGTGTATTATTAGCATCCAGTACAAACTGACTGCTTAAATGTTGTCGCAACTGGCACTTGTAACCAGGTGTACTACGGAGAAATAATGAATGCTTCTTGTTGTAAGAATACACTGATTTTATTAAGGTAAAAGTCACAATATTTATAGGCAAAAATTGCTTAGCTTACAGGTGTGTGTTGTCAATTAAAATTAGGTTAATGTGTATTCAGCAGTTGCATGAAATGCAGACTAGCATATTTCGCAACTACCGGGTTGGCTGACCGTTACTATTGTGATACATATTGTACAATGTGCAGTCAGCGATATTCTGTGTGTTCAGCAATAATTTAGTATTGATTACAGTTTATTGTGTCAGTTGGTTATGCGTATGGTCTTGACATAGTTAAGTAAAATGCTAATTGTGTTACAATTTGTTCTTAAGTTACGTATGCGCACAAACATTCTCCCGGGCGTTGAAACGGTGTTCAACCATCATCTAGATCCAGCGTAAATCGTCTTGGGGCTGCTGAAGGTTCGGACGGGTTGACTGCTTCGTTCCTGGTGGCTGTGGGTGGACAAGTCCATCGTCGTTGCATCCGCATTGCATATGCACAAAGTAGTAAGACAGATACCGCTAAAGCAGCGTAAGCGACTATGTGATGATGTTGGACCGAGCTTATTTGGTTGGGCAGCTCTTCTTTATTGAGTGTTGCCAACTTTACCTGTAAGTCGTCCAGATCCTTGTCGTTTTGTGCGTTGTACTCCGATATGTCGAGAGTTGTCTCTGGTACCTTCGTGATGTTTGGCTTGATAATGTCACCAAAGCGGGCGTAGCCTTGTCTTATCTGACTCGTGACAGTGCCAAAGGTACTGATGCTAATATTTGCGTTCCGTGCAGTACAGCCAGATAATAGCGTTAGTAGTCCGCTGTTTTGTAGCTGGATAGTTGACGGTATTCCGCTGCATACGGCTTGTAGTTCCATGGCAGAATGTGTTGCGAAGATCCAGTTGTTCGGCTGTTGTGTTTTTTCCCATACCATTTTGGTTGTTCTGTACGTTATTTGACACGTTGTTGGTGTCTTGTTGGTAAACAGTTGAAACTCACATCGGTTGTTAACATCAAATACAGTTTGATGATCAAATCATATGTATTTTTCGCTGGGTAATGTACGACAGCGTTGTAGATCATCTTGTGTAAGTCCCATGAATTTGTACCTGTGGTTGTTTACACCTATAATAGGTGTTTTTAGCTTGAACAGTCTCCAACTAGTTGTGTTCCATACTGGAATTGGCACCATATTAAACAGCTCGAGTATTGATGTTGACACTAGGGGTAATATTACTCTCTCTATTATCACATGAGTGTCGGTGGCTGTGCCTTCTGCTCGCATAATTCTGTAAAGTTGAATTACATTGGATGATGTCACGGGTACCATTTGATCTGGTGGCAAAAGATCCCGTATTTGATCCAACTGATCCCTTAATTGTTTAGGGGATACCAACATTGGGCCTATACTCCAGTTAGTACGTCCAATATTTCGGATTGCATACGCTGAAGAGATGCTGCTAACAATGTCAATATAATTGTCAATGCCAAATAGTTTTCTGTAAGACGTGCGCCCGTGTACTTTCCTCTGCTTTGGCTAAGAACAGAACAGACTGTTCGCAATATTACCCACTGCGTCAAATGGGGAGCGGCGTTTCCGAGTATGTTGCATGAGACCGTTAGCCATTTGTAATTCATCATACAAGTGTCGATTGTGCTGTGATATTGCGTCACATGTGTGGTTGTTGTTTAACTCTGGGCATATGTACTGGAACTCCTTGATGCCTGAATTAAACGTGAACATGTCTCTCCAGTATGGTTCCAATTCATAGTAAATAACTATTGTCCAGTCGGATATCGCTCTCATCGTTGTGCCGATTTTTATACCCTTAACCCATAAAATGGGTAAATAAGGGTATAATGGTTTTGTGCAAATGTATGTAACAGACAGAAGGAAACATCTCCGACCCTATAAAGCAGAGGTGCTCAAAATTGCCTTACGGCAGTGCCCTTACCAACACAAGCAAAAGAATACACACGCACACATGTATCGACGCCGTTTTATTGCATCAAAATTAACACTGAGAGAAAAAAATGCACGTGTCGCTGGTCCACAATAAACTAAAATCAAACTTAAATCAAATTCTATCAAAAACGCAACAAAAAAGTGTCAGTGCAGAGCCGAGAACAAGACAACAACACTTTGCATTGTGAGTTGAGGATAAAAAAAATTCAATGGAATTGTTGTTGGCTTGGCTCGATACGCACAGCGACACAAAGAGGAATTGGCGTGTGCCCTAGGAAAGTATGGCATGTGCCGCTCCGTATGCTAAGTGCCAAAACAAAAACAAATGTGCTCGTGTGCCATAGCATTGAGCACCTCTGCTATAAAGTATATATATTCTTGATCAGCATCAACAGCCGAGTCGATCTAGCCATGTCCGTCTGTCCGTCTGTCTGTCTGTCTGTCCGTCTGTCTGTATGAACGCGCCGATCTCAGAGACTATAAAAGCTAGAGACTTCAAACTTGAAACTTAAACTCTCCTAAACCTTGCGCAGTACAAGTTTGCTTCGAATTTTCGATAACATTTCTGGTTTCCGATATACACATGTGATCGATAACAAAAAAATCTTGAATTTCAAAATTGTGAAAATGAGGTTTGGAACTATGGATAAAATAATGAACATTTGAAAAAATTTGATCAAAATTGGTTTAGAAATACCGGAGATATCGCAGTTTGAAGTTTGGTCATAGATGCGTTACGTATAGGGTTAAGGGTATGTCCTAGTCGGGATTTCTCGACTAGAGCCTTCTTACTTGTTTCATAATATACTCCTGGTTTTGTGTCGAACTTTGTCACCGATACTGACTGTGCTAGTACCAGAGGTAGCATTAGAAGCAGAACTTACAAGGATGAGGTTATGGTTGGTGACGTTAACCGTCTTCGTTGAGCATCCGGCGTATCCCTTTTATCCGTATCCTCTTCTTCCATACTGGGTCATTTTTTGGCCGTTTCTTCTGGAAAGATCGGCGCCAGCCTGTTGATGGCGCGCTTGTAAATGCCGGAGGCGGTCTTCACGTCAACCACTCGTACATGGTTATCCAGTCCTGGATATGTTTTTATAATGCGTCCGTTGGGATTAACGGTTTTCCACTTGTGTCTTGCTTGTAGCTCTTGCAGGTATTCCTCTGACCATTGCTTCCAGAATCCTTGCTTAATTCTGGATACTAATTCCCAACGTTTCAATAGGGATTTCTCATCGTGATCGGCGTTGACATCGGGTGGAGCCGTTAGCGTTTCACCAATCAGGAAATGCGCTGGGGTGAGAGCTGTTGTGTCCGTAGGATCATTTGACATCGGGGTTATTGGGCGTGAATTCAAGATAGCTTCGATTTCCACGATCACCGTGTTAAGTTCTTCAGTGGCAGTGTTGGTTGTCGTTACCAACAGTCGCTTTGCCGACTTGACTGCAGCTTCCCATAGGCCTCCAAAGGATGGCGTTCGTGGCGGGATGAATTTGAAGGCAACTTGTTTCTTGTTGCAGTGATTAATGATCTCTGCTTGTGCCTTCTCTCCAAAAATGGTTGATTCCAGTTCCTTTAGCTGGTTGTTCGATCCGACGAAGTTGGTTGCGTTGTCACAATGTATTGTTTGACATTTGCCACGGCGGCTTAAGAAGCGTCGCAAAGCTCCCAAAAAGGCGCTTGTGGTTAGATCGCTTACCAATTTAAGGTAAACCGCCTTTGTAGAGAAACAGCAGAATACTGCTATGTATGCCTTGTCTGGTCTTTTTCCTCGAAGTTTGTGGTGAATCCATATTGGTCCGCAGTAATCTACGCCAGTTGTCAAAAACGGGCGTGTTGGTGTTACTCGGTCGGCTGGCAAGTTACCCATAATTTGGTTCATTAACTTAGGCCTTGCCTTGTTGAATGTCACGCAGTTGTGAATGATATTTCTCGACATTGTTTTATCGTTGAGGATCCAATATTGTTGTCTAGCGGTTGCTCGTAAGGCTTGGGCACCGCAATGCATATTGTCTTCATGCAGATCTTTTAGTATCATTTTTACTATTGGATCATTGTAGGGTAGCAAAATCTGGTGCTTTGCATTGTACGGGAGTGGCGCTTGATCCAATCTGCCACCAACTCGTATAAGTCCGTCGGGTCCTTGTATTGGGGACAGCGATGAAATGGACTCCTTTTTTCACCATGTTGTGACGCTGCAATGTTGTTAGCTCAGCAGCAAATTCCACTTGTTGTATTGTCCGTAAGATTACGTTGCGAGCGTGATTCAATTCCTCGATGCTTAGAGTGACAGTTGCTGATTTGGACCTTTTGTAGCAGAAGCGTAACATGTAAGCCACAATGCGTTGTAACTTGTGAAACGAATGGCTGTGTCTACGATTATACAATTCTTCACCTAGTGTAGATGGAGATATTGCTAGACTTATATGTATCGTTTTCCTTTCTAGATTGCTGGGGCTGATACTGGGTAAGGCTGAGGAGCCATGCAAAAATAGTGGTCCATACAACCATAAGTTGTGCTCGTGTAGTTTTCACGCCGATATTCCTCTTGAGAGTACATCTGCCGCGTTGTTGGGCGATGATACAAGCCGCATTGAGTCTGGCTTGTCAAAGCCTGAATCTTCGCTTCCCGGTTTGCCACAAATATATGATATGTGGCGGCAGCTGCGTTGATCCATGAAAGAACCACTGTAGAATCTGACCAAAAGTATCCTGGTACCGTGTTGCTGTCGAGGCTTAGATCGCGTTGAACCCTTTCAGCAAGTTTTGCACCCAATAGGGCAGCACAAAGTTCCAGCCGAGGGAGTGACAGCTTTGCTGTTGGAGCCACTCAAGACTTTGAACATAGTAGTCGTACAGATATTTGTTTGTTTCTGTATGTTGCGCGTACGTATACTGCGGCGCCATATGCACGTTCAGACGCATCCACAAAGACGTGTAGTTCTTTTGTTATTGGAGTCTTACCATCATAAACGTGCCGTGGGATTTGCATTGAGTTCAGACTCTGCAAGTCGTCTCGATACTCCTTCCATTCATTTTGAAGACTTGTAGGTAACTCGTCGTCCCAATCAAGCTTTAATTCCCAGAGGCGTTGCATGAAGATTTTTGCTTTTACGACGACTGGAGCGAACAAGCCTAGTGGGTCGAAGATCTGTGCCAGCTCCGAGCAGACTGCACCTTTTGTAATGATAGTTGCTGCACTGCTGTGAGTTCGACTGCCAAGTTGATCCCTTTTGGGCATCCAAATAAGTCCCAATGTTTTTACACTGTATTGTTACAGTGTTCCTCCGAGCTGTACATCGTTAACTGTGTCTTCTTTGGGGATTCCCTCCAATATTTGTGCATTGTTTGAACACCATTTTCGCAGCTTGAATGCCGATGGCTGAAGAATTTTGTTTAGTTCTTGTTAAACTTGTTTCGCTTCTGCTATTGTATCGGTGCCGGTCAGGCAATCCTACTACTATTATAAAGGCGAAAGTTTGTAAGTATGGATGTATGGATGTTTGTTACTCTTTCACGTAAAAACTACTGAATGGATTTGAATGAAACTTCACCACAATATAGCTTATACATCAGAATAACACATAGGCTACAATTTTTGAGGTTTCTAATGTGAGGTCGTAAAAAAAACACATTTTTTGCGCTTACATTGCAAACGCTGACTGAATCCTACAAGATAGATCAAAACAATTTACAACAGTATTGTAAAACTTAAAAAGGTCTACAAAAAAGTCCGTGATGGTATATGTTTATCTCTTAGGAATAACCCACAATAACCATTTTTATCCTTTACTTTGTACGAGAAATAATGGCTTATTTACGAAGCGATTTTAAGCAATACAGTATTAATCCTTATCCAATTAAGTATCTTAAATACATTGTGCATTTAATAAAGATCAATATTGCTTTTTACAGCATGTAAATTAAATAAATATTTTCGAAGATATCACAGATTTAAAATGCAGAGTCATAGCAATTTCGGCGATAAATACCGTTTCGGTGATAAATACCGGCAGCGGTGCCAGGCGAACGGGGCGTGGGGGGAGCGGGGTAGGTGCGGTGGGGAAGAAGTGGCTCATCGCTGAGTGCGCGTGGGCAGACGTCGTTGACGGTTGTGTCCGTTTTGCGAATTTTCAAGGCACTAGCGATTTGATAAAAACGTATGGTCGCCTACTTTAAGTAATATAGGCCTAAGGTTAGTTATTGACAGGTTTCTTTTTGGTTAGGAGTTACACGTACAAAAAGATACTTCGTTTTTACGAATTACTTCATTGATAATTCAATTACTATATAGATAGGTTACTAACAGTTAATTATAACAAACTAGACGGGACGAACCTGAAGTCCACGCGAACGAAGTCGCGGGCAAAAGCTAGTCGTCTTCATAAAAGTCACGTTGTAGTGCCTTTGCTCCCATCTGAAGACTTTCCATATGCTTCTTGGCCAAATGATCCAAACATTTTATAGCTAAAAATGGTGCGGATTTTGTGCCATATGTGACTGTTTTCAGTCGGTAGTATTTTATTTCCTCCGACGAGCTGTTGCGCCATACAATCAGTTGATGAAACTGATTTTCCGGATTGATCCATACCTGACGATACATATTTTCAGTGACAGCCGTAAACACATATCTATGTGTTCTGAATCGTAGTAGAATAGACATAAGATCGCTTTGCACCGTGAGGCCAGCATGCAGTATGACATTCAGCGATTTTCCAGTAGATGTTTTGCATGAAGCGTCGAATAAAACTCGTAGTTTTGTAGTAGTGCTGTCCGGCTTCAATACGCAATGATGGGGGATTACGTAGTGATTTTTAGGGATCTGTTTCGGCGACACTTGTTTCATGTGTCCCAGTTTTTCATACTCCGCCATGAACGCTGCGTATTGCTTCCACGTGTCTGCAGAGGTTCTGCGCTCTAACGATATGAACCGTTTGGTCGCAATCTCCATGGACTCTCCCAGGGCTTAACAATGTTCAGAAAATGAAAATTTAACGATGAATCTGCCGTCCACCGCCACTTGTAGGTGTTCTAGGAAGTGCTTTTCACAATGCGCTTCAATTGGTGTTCGGTGTTTTTCTGATGTATCCAAGCTATCCAATGTCCAGAATCGTTCCATTAGTTCATTTGTTTCCTCGTTGGTTGCGAATGCGCAGATGGCTGACGACTTGAAGCATTAACTTTTCCAGCAATGATCCAACCGAAGTCGGTTTTTTGCATCATTGGACCAGATTGGAACATTTTGTGTTGCTGTGGGAGCAGTATTGAAAAACAGTGCTCTGCTCCAATTAACATGTCGATTTTGCCTGGTCTGTTAAAGTTTGGATCCGCAAGTGGTAAATCGCTCGGCATGTTCCAATCAGCAGTGTTGATTGACTGGGCAGGTTGATCCGAAATTATATGAAGTAATACGAATGCTTCCAATCGCATCGTAAAATCGCTGTGTAGTGATTTAACAAGGACATTCACTCGAGCCCTGCTGACTCTTGGCTGTCCTCCGATGCCCTCAATCCGAAGTGTTGTGTCGTGACGTTTAAGTCCCAACATTGTCACAAGTCTTTCGGAAACAACGTTGATTTGTGATCCAGAATCCAGTAATGCCTTGAACGATGCTTGTTGTCCGTTGGTTGTTTGTACAGCTACCTTTGCTGTTGCAAGTAAGTTATAGTTTTGATTGATTGCGGATGCCACAACTTGTGAGAGTGGCTCTGCTGCTGCTGATGTGATAGCATTTTCCAAATGCACAAGAGTGTGGTGCTTTTTGTTGCACTTAAAACAGCTAAAGTTGCTAAAGCAGTTGACGCATAACCTTTGCTTTTGCACCCAGTTTAAGCGTTCGCTGACAGATTTTGCGCGAAATTCGTCACAATTAGATGTCTTTTAACAGAAAAGACACCCTTTTTGTGCACCAGAAGATGTTGCACATGTTGCGTTTTTTGGCTCCTTTTTAGAAACTACAGGTGCCTTTTTTCCAGTAGCCATAACCCGAACTCTCTGTTCTAGGAACTGGAGCATGGTGTCCAGTGGCTAGATTTCCTTTGTATTACCCAATGATTGTTCATAGAGTGTTTTGTTTGTGCCATCCAGCTTGTTTCTGATGATGGCAATGAGATGTCAATCCCGAGTCCCTTCAGTGAGGCTAATGACTCTATGGTGGTGATGTGCAGCTCCTTTAAGGACCTCACATCGTCGCTGCAGGTTTGTCGCAGCAAGAGGCGATTTAAAACCCTAGATGCAATATCTCTAGGATTGTTGTATGCATCTACTTAGATTTCCCATGCGTAGAGATAGTTCTCTTCCCTTAGGTCGATGTGACGGATTAATCTTTCCGCCTCTCCGCTGGTTTTTAAATACCACATCTTTCGTATGGTCGGCATCTTTGTTTCATGAATCATACATGAAAACATATCGAAGAATTGTGTCCATTTCAGCGTATCACCATCAAATTTGGGAATGGAAATACGTGGCAAGTTGATGTTATCGGTGCACTCACTGCTTGAGTTGCTCGTAAGTGCATTCCGAACATCAGACTCTGCCTGGAGATACTCGGTGGCGTTGTAGCCACTTTCTTCTGGGTCCTCAAATTCCTCGTATATTTGGAAATAGACCTCTTGAGTTTTCGCCCATAACGACTTAATAATGTCTGCATTAACGGGCTTGTGTTGCAGGGTGCGATTGTTTGACGCAATCATCGCCTTTTGCCGTCGGCACAATGCATTAATCTTGTCATTGCTGGTTGGTCTGCCGCTCACTGAACCCGCATTTGTGACGGTCCTTGGCTCCATCGTTTTGCTTGTTGATTGGTCCGTGATGTCGGCTTGTTCCAATAGGAAGGTCCTGTGGTGCTCTACCATTGCCGCGACTTGCTCATAGAACTTAAAGTCTTCATGTGACTCATCTTAGTTCTTAGAGTCCTTGATGAACTCGTGGTTAGTTTAGAACGCCGTCCACTTTTCCTCTAATATTGAGGTCCTGGCTTGATAGTAGCCAGGTTTTGCTTTGCGTTCCGCTGAGTCCTTCTTGCAGTTCTTGACAAGCCTTGATATCTCTTGACTAATGAATTCCTGCTCAGATAGGAAATCTTCCAATTGGTGTGATTTTTCTGTGTTCATTTTGTCGCCTTGTTGACAATGAATAAGCTACCAGAATCACGTTGTTTTGTTGTTGTTTATAACTCTTTGATTACTCCTGACCCGGTGGAAGTGTTTTATTCGCTCGTCCTGAGCTGGATTGCGCTTCTATTCGCAACCGTGCGGTGTGGTCGAAAGAGTAGCGAGTTATGTATGTTGTAGACCGGATCCTTCCTAGGAGTCCTTTGTCGGGGTCACCAAAATGTACCTGTAAAAGGTGTGTGTGTGTATTGTTAGCATCCAGTACAAACTGACTGCTTAAATGTTGTCGCAACTGGCACTTGTAACCAGGTGAACTACCGAGAAATAATGAATGCTTGTTGTAAGAATACACTGATTTTATTAAGGTAAAAGTCACAATATTTATAAGTAAAAATTGCTTAGCTTACAGGTGTGTGTTGTCAATTAAAATTAGGTTAATGTGTATTCAGCAGTTGCATGAAATGCAGACTAGCATATTTCGCAACTACCGGGTTGGCTGACCGTTACTATTGTGATACATATTGTACAATGTGCATTCAGCGATATTCTGTGTGTTTAGCAATAATTTAGTATTGATTACAATTTATTGTGTCAGTTGGTTTTGTGTATGGTCTTGACATAGTTAAGTAAAATGCTAATTGTGTTACAATTTGTTCTTAAGTTATGTATGCGCACAAAGAAAGTTCTTTAACAAGCATAATCAGTGCATGTTTAGAATATTTATTTACTGGTTGTCTTTATGCACATATTATCGAAAAATATTGTACATCAAAATGAAATGTATACTTTGAGAACAATTATGTGTTTCGTTCACACAACAAGTCAAAAAAATAATTGTGGAATTTTACTAATTTTGTTTATGGAATCGATATAAAACATCTTTACTACATTAAAATCGATTTTTATATATTTTTCCAATCGATACTCACGACTTTGTAAGCACGCAAAGTTGAATAACTTTTTTTTTCACATCTCTAACATTACTATTCCCGCGTTTTTTGGACAAAGTTTTAATAATTTTGGTGAAAATTGTGTTTGCAAGCCCACATACTTGATATGCATTTGATGCAAAAAAATATGAGTGTGTGCAGTGTTTATGTGCATTAGCTGAAAACTATCTTTAAAGTTAACATTTCCTATTGAATAATCTTTTTCACGTACTGTAGTAGATCACTGGCTTATTTTGAACAAGTAAGAAGGCTCTAGTCGAGAAATCCCGACTAGGACATAGCCTTAACCCGATACGTAACCATTACAGTTACTTATGTATATTAAATCAGTGACCAATATCACCAAACTTTAAACTGCGATATCTGCGGTGTTTCTCAAACGATTTTGATCAAATTTTTTAAATGCTCATTATTTTATCCGAAGTTTCAAACCTCATTTTCACAATTTTGAAATTCAAGATCTTTTTGCTATCGTTCACATGTGTATATCGGAAACCAGAAATGTTATCGCAAATTTAAAGCAAACTTGATCTGCTCATGGTATGGGAGAGCTTAAGTTTCAAGTTTGAAGTCTCTAGCTCTTATAGTCTCTGAGATCGGCGCATTCATATGGACGGACAGACAGACAGGCAGACGGACAGACGGACATGGCTAGATCGACTCGGCTGTTGATGCTGATCAAGAATATATGTACTTTATAGGGTCGGAGATGCTTCCTTCTGTCTGTTACATACATTTGCACAAAACCATTATACCCTTATTTACCCATTTTATAGGTTAAGGGTATAAAAATCAAATGCTGAATTGTTAAACGGTTTATTAATGCTAATTGAACCATGCACAATAAATATGCCTGGACGTCCGGCTAAATCGTTCTCAGATTACACAAACAATCGACAATTTCAAAGAGTATCTCATAGTGAAGGTAACACCATGCGAAGAATTAATGGTAGCCGCTCGGGCGAGCATGTATAATTGTGGAAAAAGAAGTAGTTCTCGAGTACTATCAGAAAGCTAAATAAGACAGAGAGGTTGCAAACCCAAAAAATTTTACCCAAGAGGAAGCTACATCCCTTTTTGTTGATGGAGACTTTACTAAAAATTCATACAGTTTGATGCAGAGCTCCGTAAAAGAACATGGATCAAAAATGTTTCCGTGCTACGATATCCAATCGGCATCCAAATATCGGAAACTTCAGCTGAAGTAAATTTGCAAACTTTGGTTGACCACACTTTTTCCAGGATAATTCAAGGAAATAAAGCAGCTTTCAATGAAATGGAGAACTTTTCCCCCTTTTTTTGAATTGAAAGCCATTTAATAATGGGGGTGTGATGGCAGTTGTGGACATTCCACTTACCGTCAGCGATTTTCAGACACCGAAGTTGGCATAGTTGACGACCATATTTTTTTCTATTTGGTTGGTACCGTTGCAGATTTTGGGCAGGAATAATAGAATTCTTTTGCAAAACGAGCGTCCCGCATCCACTCGCTTTTGTAGTCCCAATAGGAAATTCCAGAAAGAGTCCGCAGATATAATTCAAGAAGAGGTCGCGTATGTGGAAAATCAAATTCAACAGATTCTTCCAAAATAGCGATGTTGGATCATTTCCAAGTCAACCACGAGTTTCATTTAACAATGATTGATGGAAAGGCATTCAACTTTATTTCAGAAACGTCCTCACAAGTCTGTAGGATTTGTAATGCAAGTCCCAAAAATTTCAATGATTTGGAAATATTTTCTTGTAGTCCATCTAAAGATTATTTGTTGTACGGAAGTTGACATATAATCTTTGCGTCAATATGCATGGGAAACAGCGAAACTGTTTGTAAAGGAGTACCCTTAGTTTTATATGCCATCGTCAGTACATAAAATTCTTTTGCACGAGGCAGATATTATAAAAACAGTATCCCTGCCAATTGGAATGATGTCAAAATAAACAAGTAAGAAGGCTCTAGTCGAGAAATCCCGACTAGGACATACCCTTAACCCGATACTTAACCATTACAGTTACTTATGTATATTAAATCAGTGACCAATATGACCAAACTTCAAAATGCGATATCTTCGGTGTTTCTGAACCGATTTTGATCAAATTTTTTTAAATGTTCATTACTTTATCCGTAGTTTCACACCTCATTTTCACAATATTGAAATTCAAGATTTTTTTGTTATCGTTCACATGTGTATATCGGAAACCAGAAATGTTATCGCAAATTTAAAGCAAACTTGATCTGCTCATGGTATGGGAGAGCTTAAGTTTCAAGTTTAAAGTCTCTAGCTCTTATAGTCTCTGAGATCGGCGCGTTCATACGGACGGACAGACAGACGGACAGACAGACGGACAGACGGACAGACAGACATGGCTAGATCGACTGGGCTGTTGATGCTGATCAAGAATATATGTACTTTATAGGGTCGGAGATGCTTCCTTCTGTCTGTTACATACATTTGCACAAAACCATTATACCCTTATTTACCCATTTTATGGGTTAAGGGTATAAAAAATGGTTCCTGATAAAATTTCACTTCACTGTGAATTAGAGATGGGATCGGGGAAGAAATTGCTTTCCATCCCATCCCGTCCCGATATTAAATTCGCGTTTCCCATCCCGATTGTCCCGACAAATTTTGGGTCTATCCCGCGGGTCCCGACATTTTCCCGAAATTTTATTTTTCAAATATTTGTATATATATATGTATATATATTTTTAAATATATTTTAATTTAAATTTAAATTTTTATTTAAAAACAATTTTTTTCAGAATTTTCTCTTAATAACCTCGTTCGTCTTTTTTCCAAAATTCTACTAGAGGTAGAAAAAACTCTTTCGCTGGTTGCTGAGGATGTTAGTATATTAAGCACTTGCCTCGACAGCATTTGCAACAATGGCAAATCATTGCATTCTTGCCAAAATTTTAAAGTATCGCAATCTTTCTTAAATCTAATTTGCTTAATATAACTATTTATTTTTTTTTGGCAATTATGTGCAAAATTTCGACACGCGTTGCCATAGCTGCAGCAATTATTGGAAAAGAGTGACCGAATTTCGTTATAGTGAAAATACATGTAAATGCTCCCATTTATTGCATTTGCGATATTTCGTGTCGTTACAAAATGCAATCGGTGGGTAATTTCGATAAATACATAACTTTCATCGAGTACATTTTGTTTGGGTCCCGACTAATTTTTGGGTTCCGACAGGTTTACCGGGACCCGTGGGAATTTCGGGATCGACCACTTATCCCGACTTTCCCGGATTTTTTTAGAATCGTTCCCATCCCGCCCGATCCCGATAATTTTTTCGGGACCCGCGGGATTCCCGAAAATCCCGATCCCGACGCCCATCTCTACTGTGAATCACCAAACACTGAAAAGCACTGAATATGGCCATTTTTTTTTTAAGTATTTTGAGTTTTGACTTATTTCTGGCTTCCACGATGAAGTTAGAGTTTTGGTATGTTCTGAAAGTTGAAGCATAATTTCACCACAAAAATTTTTGTGGACCATTTTAACCCTCTATCGCCTCAAAAAGTGCGACTTTTTTTTACCCTTTTTCGAGAAAAGGACAAAAAAGACCCACTTCTTACTGGCGATGGACGGTTGAAATGTTCTACAACAATATTCCTCGTAAAATTTTACAAAAGACTCCCAAACACACCTTACACCGAAAACAAAAGGATAGCATGGTTTTATATACCGGTTTGAAATAAGAAAGTAAAAAAGGGGGGAAACTTTGACCCCCCCTAAAATGAGAATAAGAGGTAAACTTTTAAAACGCCAATACACGTATATTTTTTTTGAGCCCCTCTACCAGAATCCGTTTGTAGCACCTTGTTATTTTTTTTTGTGTTGTACAGTGTAATAGATATTTAATTTTAGATTATTTTATAAATTATAATTTAATTAATTAATTTTGGTGGCTATAGCTTCAAAACTGTAGAAGATACAGGCATTTTTGTTTAAAATTGGAGGGGGCTGGGGGCGAAATAGGTGGGCGTGGCATCCAAACTTTTGATGCAGTTTTTTGGGGAATGTCACCAGCTATCTTTCCATAAAATTTGGTGACTCTAGCTGCTAAAATGTGGGAAATACTTGTGTTTTATCGATTTGCACATCGAGGTGTATCGACTTGTTATCGATTTCCCAGGCCCCCTGAAGTCGTAGAGCCCTAAATTAAACACTTTGTCTGACGAAGGCATGTACCAAGATATTTGCAAAGTTTCAAGGCTCTAGCTTTAAGTGTGTCAAAAAAGTTGCGTTCATACGGACAGACGGACAAACACCATGACGGATATTGCACAAAAGCTAAAAATGTATGAAAATTTCACTGGAAAAAATTAGTAGACATTAATACTTAATTTTTAAAATTAAATAATATTTTTTTCAATAACATATAAAGTTATTAATTATTGTGTGCCAAATTAATAAAATTGCCCACTGTGCTGGGGGCTTAAAGGCGGGTTTACAATGTCAGCGTGAGATTGGATTAAAGCTTTTAACAATCTGAGACGTACGCTGGTAGTTTACAAAGTCAGCGTGAAAGTATGTTCGAATTTTCGAAATCAGCTGTTAGCTGTCAATTAGCTGTGAACAGCTGATGTTCATTTTATGTTTGTGGCAAAAATTGTACAGAAGTGTATTAAAATTTATTATAAATCATGGAAAACAAACAAGCCATTGTTTTATCATATAATAATATGATGATGCAGGCTGTATATTTGTATATTTTTTTAAGTTAATTTATTTTTACCCGCGCGTTAACAATGTCAGCTGAATTGTGAACATAAATGCAATTCGAACAATCAGCTGATTGTTTTTCGAACTCGGCTAACATATGTGAAATGGCGCAAAAATTATCGATTTGCTTTTTTATATAACAACTAGAAAACCCGGCGAACTCCGTTACGCCACCTCGTTTTTTTAAACATTTCGTTTGGGGATTAAAAGATGAAGAATGAAATTTTTGAAAAGCAATATTTTTATTTCATTAAGTAACAGCAAGAAGTGTATGGACAGAACTTAAGCGAAGAAAGCTAAAATATAAGAGAAAATGGCCGATTGAGTACGCAAAGATCATTGGCATCATACAATCGCTTGGCGTTCCAATATGATCCCACTGCGAACTACAGTGAAGATGACAATTAAGATATTGGACCAATGACGACTGTATGTCGATATTGCAATGCGCTAAAGTTTAAAAGAGAATCGGCTGGATGGTGCTGCGCAAGTGGAAAAGTCAAACTGGATCCATTACTTACACCATAACACCCACTGAAAGCATTGTTAGATGGAAGTAATCCCGATTACAACCATTTTCTTCAACACATCCTCGAATACTGTCATCATCACTGTAGTTCGCAGTGGGATCATATTGGAATGCCAAGCGATTGTATGATGCCAATGATCTCCGCGTACTCAATCGGGCATTTTCTCTTATTATATTCTGGCTTTGATACACTTGTTGCTGGCTTGCATGTCTCGTGCGGCGGCCGATGTTCGCACGTCGTCCTCTAGGCATTTTAGACTATGGACAGACTGGTGAATTTAACCTCAAATGCACAATCCACATAGTTTACACAGATCAACTTACCACCTTAAAGACAAATGGTTGCTGTTGAAATTTAAAAAAAGTTTGCACAATAATCTTGTTTCCAATTGAACTGTTAACAAACGAATAACTTTAACCTTGTAACGTCATGTAATCGAATGGTTACTTGATTAGGGATTTTTGTTAAGGGTGTAAAAATCTTTCCCGGTTTTCCTGCATTCCTGTTGAGCATTTTCCTGAAATTTGTATGCTACAAACATCACGTACCCCTAGACCTTTCAAAAGAATACAAAAGCGTGGAAATCGGTTCTTGCGTTCTGGAGTTATGTCGTCAGAAAAAATTCAGACTTATTTTTATATATATAGATGATTTTATTGTTATATATTCGTTAATATGCACTAAATGAATGCTAAATTGTGATTTATATTATTATTTGCCTCTGTATTGAGTAAAATAGAGGTAAAAACTGTGGAGCACATGTAACTAATTTCGAAAAAAGCCATCTATTGAGAGCTTTTAAAACTAAATTTTCGAAAAGCTTTTTTCCACTCCAGTCTGAGATGCAAGTGAGGTCGGTTTGAGATTGGAAATGAGTGAGACGAACTTATGTGAAAAATATTTGTGTCAGACAGGGACAAAACATTTTCCAATCTCACGCTGACATTGTAAACCCGCCTTAAAGCATCGGGAAAGTGGAACTCTAACAAAAACTTATGGCAATTTCAGAAAACCATTACCAAAAATACTTAAATGTTAGAGTCCATAAAAGCTGGGAATTAAATTTTAATATAAGCTCTTGATTTATAAGCTTAAGCTGGACTCAAATTATCGATTTGCATTATCGATGACAATTCCATCACTTTTAGAACTCATGCCTTTAATCTTTTCGCCTTGACCGCTGAATATTAAGTGAATTAAAGCAAATACATATTTAAACGTTATTTTGTTCGAAATTATTAACTGCATTTTATTTTTAGGTAGTGGAATTAAATTCCGATCTGCTTCAGAACATGATGACCTCTCTATTGAATAATGTTCTAGCGGAGGACTGTCGAAACCAATGGTCTATGTCCCGTCCGTTGCTGGTGCTTATACTGCTTTATGAAGATTATTATCGGTAAAATTATTGATTGGTATACAAAATGTTGACATGTTTTGCAAATGTTATTATTATAGGTCACTTAAAGAAATCATAATTCGTGGACAGCCCGTTGAAAAACAGCAAACAATGGCTCAGTGGTTCGAAGATCTTATGCTTGGTATCGAGCGAAATGTGTCTAGCAAAAATAAGGAAAAGTAAGGCCAAAAACAAATTAACACCAGTTATTTCAATCAACCCTAACACTTAAAAATATATCGTTTAAGCTTCGTTCGCAGGAGCTTGTATAGTAGATATATGCATAGATACGGAAATCGGCTTGCCATTTTTTATACCCTTAACCCATAAAATGGGTAAATAAGGGTATAATGGTTTTGTGCAAATGTATGTAACAGACAAAAGGAAGCATCTCCGACCCTATAAAGTATATATATTCTTGATCAGCATCAACAGCCGAGTCGATCTAGCCATGTCCGGCTGTCTGTCTGTCCGTCTGTCTGTCCGTATGAACGCGCCGATCTCAAGACTATAAGAGCTCGAGACTTCAAACTTGAAACTTAAGCTCTCCGATACCATAAGAAGATCAAGTTTGCTTCAAATTTGCGATAACTTTTCTGGTTTCCGATATACACATGTGATCGACAACAAAAAGATCTTGAATTTCAAAATTTTGAAAATGTGATTTGAGGACTACGGATAAAATAAGGAACATTTAAAAAATTTGATTATAAACGGTTTGAAAAACACCGCAGATATCGCAGTTTGAAGTTTGGTTATATTGGTGACTGAATAAATACACACAAGTTACTGTAAGCATTACGTATCGGGTTAAAGGTATGTCCTAGTCGAAATTTCTCGCCTAGAGCCTTCTTACTTGTTTTTCAAGTATTCTTTAGCTTAAAACCTAAAGCGACGCGTCGATAAGTGAATATATGGCGACCTAGATTGAAATCGCGTTCTGCTGACAATTGATCGGTTAGAGTATTAATTGGGTCAACATTGCAATCGTCACTTCATCCATTCACCGATTCTAGCATGCACCGCTTTGGATTAGCCTTACAGATTTCGTTTGGCTGGTCGGTTAGGGTATCAATTGTGTCGACACCTCAATCGCCACCCCACCTTATAGTCGATTCTACCACGCGCCGCTGTGGATCAGCCTCACAGGTATCGAAACAAACCGCACCGAAAATATCAATCAATTGATTTAATTGTCTAACACAATAATGGGATGGGGAAAGAACTTTCTTACTCACAATCTTTTCTCCTTTGCTTTTTCCTCGTCGTCTCGTCTCGCTTCTTTACCCTTGCTTGTCCAATGTCGCCACGTCACACTTCTTAATCTCTTGCTTGTCAGACCGTTTCAATTAATTTTCTTTTATTCTTATCTTGCTAGACTTTTACTTTTCACTCGCGATCGATTTGAGCGCGCACACTTGACTGACTTCGTTGTGTATTCTCGGCTTACGCTTGACTCTCCTTCGTCGATCCCCACGAGCTTTTGTAGTTAAGTGGATCGTGTGTTGAGGATCAAAAATGCCGCAAGGCGCTTTTGCACGATCGGGCCACCCTGCTTCTAATGCCAGTTCCCCTTTAAAATAAGCATGATACATGGTGTAGCCTTCGCGGCAAAAATCAACATTCAATAAATCTGATACAATTACAGCCCTCGAGGCGACTACGTCGACAACTGCGCCTTCTATTCTGTTGGCCGAGATCTGTTTAGCGCGGAACACCGTATACCGGAATGTTGGTGGACTGTCTCTACACTCTTATTCCTGGTACCTCGGATGGTCTTGACGGAAATTCCTCGGTTGCTGACCTTGCTGCCCATCCGGTTCCTCGAAATTGTTGTCCTCACCGGTCGTAATTTTCAACGCGAGCCCCGACTGCCACTCTCTTCGCCTTGGGCTGTAGTATCTCCCTTGGTCTTTCGAAGCACGTTGTCAATTGCTCTGAACAATGCTTAACACTTTCTTTAGCCTACTTGCCCTGTCTTCTGGTGCTTGAGGCATATTTCCCGAGCCTGGAGTCTTTTCGTCATATTGGGCAGCGGGCAAGCGGGGCTCTTAACCGTACATAAGGAAATCTGGAATTATCCGCCAATAAATTCTCCGGTCGTTACTCGTCCCAGGAACTCTGGAATCCTGACATATATTTTGCGACTATTGTTTTATACCCTTAACCCATAAATGGGTAAATAAGGGTATAATGTTTTTGTGCAAGTGTATTTAACATGTATGTATTTCCTCCAACATTCAGGCCCCGTTGATGGGCTCCGGACTCCAACACTCTTCAATTGGAATCGACGCCAACTTGTGGACTGGCCGCTTAATAACGCCGGCCGGCGTTCTCATTTCGGCCACTCGCACCTTGCCGTCCTCTCTACGTATTGCGTGTGTTACGCGCCCGATTATCCACAGTTGCGGGGCGGTGTTGTCGTCGTGGACCAGAACGACCGCCCCTTCTGCCAGGCCTCACCTCTGCTCCACTGCTGGCCGGTGAGCAAATGCTCTGGAGTTAAAATTTCCCCGTCGTTGGGATCGCTGGTGTCTGCCACGAGCGGCCTTGAATTGAGCAACGCCTCGCTCGCCACAAGATGCGTGCTCAAATCATCTGGCGTGAGGTTGGCTTCGCCTGCCCCTCGCATCAGCCTGTGCTTGGCAGCTTTTACTGCTGCTTCCTTAGGAGGGATAAACCTCCATTGCACAACTCTCTCCGCTGCGTACTCCTTCACGGCAACGTACTTTTTTACGGGTGGTCTCCTTCTAATTCTATAGCTCACATTAAATGACCCACAGAAATCCACGTCAGATACTCTGAATGGCTGACCTTCACGTAGACGGTCTGCTGGTAGATTTCCCATTATTTGACCCAGCAGTTTTTGCTTATATCGAAAGCAGTGTGAGCAATTTTTATTCTTTGATACCCAAGGTATCATCGTATATTGGGTTTGTGAAATGTCCGTCAGGGTGTCTGTCCGTCCGTCCGTCGGTCTGTATGAACGCAACTTTTTTCGACACCCTTAAAGCTAGAGCCTTGCAGCTTAGCAAATATCTTGGTACATGCATTCGTCAGACAAAGTGCTAAATTTAGGGCTCTACGACCTCAGGGGGCCTAGGAAATCGATAACAAGTCGATACACCTCGATGTGCGAATCGATAAAACACAGGTATTTCCCACATTTTAGCAGCTAGAGTCACCAAATTTGGGTGCAAGATAGCTGGTGACAATCCCCAAAAACTGCATCAAAAGCTTGGATGCCACGCCTACCTGTTCCGCCCCCTGCCCCCTCCAATTTTAAACAAAAATGCCTGTGTCTTCTATAGATTTGAAGCTATAGCCACCAAATTTGGTAGGATGGTTGATGCTGACATCTAATACAGATATGCATCAAAACATTGGATGCCACGCCCCCAAACAACGGGACATGCCCCACCGCCCTAAAAAAAACTGGAATGCATGTATCTTCTTCAGTCTTTGCGCTAAAGTCACCAAATTTGGTGGGAACATTGATGCACCGTCGGATAGCAGCATGGTATGGGGGCTGGATTTGTTTTACATTGGCATTAGTGCTCCACCCATAGATAGGTAGCCCGTAGTCGAGTTTTGACAACATAAGAGCACGAGTTATATTCCCAGCAAGCAATTGGAAGATTGTTTTGATCAGAAACCCCATTTCGAGTCTAATTCGAGTCATTTTCATGCTTTAAAAACGATAAATCGTTTATGCGATTAAAGCGCGACTCGAAAACGACTCGCATGTATGCCTTAAATATGATGAATCGCGCAAAATTTGAAGCAATCAAAAATTGAGCATGCCAGTGATTGAAATATGCTTGGCGACTCAAAAGCGATTCAAAAGCGACTCAAAAGCGACTCGCTTGCATGCTCAAAAAATGATTTCATGCACGAAATGTACGGAAGTCAAAAAATGATCATCCACGCGATTGAAATATGCTTTGCATCATAAATAGATCTTATGGGCAATTGTAACATGCTAGTCAATGACGCCCGATGGTCGTGCTGTCTAAGACGCCGCTCAAACCAAAAGTCCCAGGTTCAAACCCTCGTTGGGGTAAAAAAAAAGGTAAGTAAAAATGGCATGCATTCATTAACATAAACTGTTAACATTAATTGCTAACATTAACTGTTAGCATAAACTACTGGCTAACATTAACTGCTAACATACATTTACATTAACGTTAACACAATTGTAATACATAAGGGTCACTGTTATGTTATACACAATTGTGAGTCTCTTTTTTAACAAGCTGTTAAAAAATACGACTCGAAAAAGACTCGCTTTTGATTCGAAATACGAATCGAAAATGAGTCGAAACTGCGGTCACAAGCGACCCCTCAAAAAGAGTCGCGTTCGGGAACCGTTTTCTCCCGAACAGAGTATCTTTTTTGATCAGAAAAAGCGCTCATAAATGTTTACTTTCAATCAGTTTGTGACTCGAAAAAGACTCGCTTCTGATTCAAAATGCTTGCTGGGTTAATAAGTGTATTTGGGTGTATGTGTGAGAATTTGGATGACAAGAATTTGATAATGTTAAGTCTAGAGTTAAGCTGTGTTCTAAGTATTTTACAGTGGTCAGAGAAATTTAATTTTTTGTCAAATGTAATTCCTAATATTTTCAAATTATTTACAAAGTTGATTGTTTTTATTATCTAATGTTATTGTTGGTATAATACAGTTATGTTTTCTACATATGTGCAGTATTTTGCACTTTTCTACTGCTACAGCATATACTGAGAGATTAATGTGTTTGTGTGCTTAAATTGTTTTGTTAAGTTTTTCAAATGCTATGGTGAATAATATTACTGATAATGGGGATCCTTGTGGGATGCCATTGTGAAGTTTAAAGGGTTTTGAGTAGTAGTTGTTAACTCTTACTTTGAAAAGGCGCTTAGTCATAAATGCTTTCACTATCTGGAAAGCCTTTGGACCTATCCCCCAAAGTTCAAGTTGTTCAAGGACTGCGTGAATACCTACGCGGTCAAACGCTTTCTCGAAGTCAGTCCCCAGTATAGTTACATGGTTCCTGGTCGAGAGGGCGTCAGACACGAATCCATGAATTTGGAGTAGAGCATCCATTGTGCTATGTTTTTGCTTAAAGGCAACTTGGTTTTGGGAGATAAGTTGGTTCCTGCTAAGGTACCATCGTAACCGGCTAGCAATTATTTTTTCTAAGATCTTGCTTACACAGGAGATTAGAGAGATTGGGCGAAAACTGCCGATGTCATTAAGTGGTTTGTTAGGCTTCGGAATCGGTACCACGATGGCAGTACTCCAAGTGTGAGGGTAGATGCCTGTTTTATAAATGTCATTAAAGACTTCGAGCATATATAATTTGGCTGCTGTGGGAAGATTACGAAGCATTGGGTAGGATATCCGATCGGATCCAGGTGTTTTTCCCTTGGCATGGTGAAGCGTCGCTTCTAACTCAATTTGTGTTATGGGATATTCCAAGTAATTGACTGCTTTTTTAAGTCTAAAAGGTTTATATGAGGAGCTCAAAATGGAGTTTTTCTTTGCGACATATTCGTTGGAGAAATTGTGGTCGGCAGAGTATTCAGACCATTGGTTACCGAATGCTTCTGCAATTTGGTACTGCCCTGAGATCACAGACTGATTGGTTATGACGAATTGCAAAGAGTGGCTTGGTATGCCTGTCAGACTTTTTATGTCAGCCCAAATCTTTTTGGGGGAAGACTTTGGATTCATTTGGGCTGTGAAGTGCCCAAATGCATCTTTCTTTGCTTGTTTGGCCGCCCTTTTAAACTGTGCATTGGTTTTTTTGTACGCTAAAAGGTTTTCAAAGCTCATATTTTTCCTGTATATCTGCCAGCAGTTCTGTTTGGTGTTACGCAGTTGGCTTAAATCTCTGTTCCACCAGTATACGGTCTTTTTGTGTGGGATACTTTTATTTTGAGGAATAGAATCATTGGCTGCTCTACGAATAGTTCGCGTTAATAATGCTACTTTGTGGTTTATGTTGTTGGATTGTGGAGTATGCAGATGCTTATTTATTTGGTTCTGGAATTTCACCCAATTTGCGAAATCGGTTTTGTATTTGGGGATTGGGATTTTTTGGTCAGCTTGGAGGTGTGTAGTTATTTTTGTGACGATTGGAAAATGATCGCTACTACATAAGTCTGGCAATATGAACCACTGGCACCTGTGCCACATTTCTGTCGAGACCATGGTGACGTCTACATGTGTAAATGTGTTGTGAGTGGAAAGGTGGGTCGGCGAGCCATCATTTAAGAGGATCAGATTGGTCTGTGATAAAGCATTTTCTATCTTTTTCCCGCGGGAGTTTAATAAAGGAGATCCCCACAGAGGGCTCCATGAATTAATGTCCCCTAAAAGCAGAAAAGGTGTGGTAGGTTTGTTTATGATAAGAGCTATATCAACTGAAGAAAAAGTTTGGGAAGGGAAACCAAAATAACATTTCATTTTATTACACATCATACATATAAAAACAAAAAAAAAACTAATTCATTTAAAACAAAATAAATTCTTCAATTACATACTCAATTATGAAAAATAAAATTAAAACTAATCACTCTCTGACGAGTCTTAAGTGTATATTGTAGTAGGCCGGCTTTCTTTAAAAAAAAAATTGGTCCAATGTTTGCTGAACATTTTTTTTTTTAAGCGTGAAATTCATTTCATTGTAGCAATTGATATTATTTATTAAAAACATATTAACGACCTCATCCCAAAACAACGCAACATCGAAAATCTAACGACGCACAATAAAAATTAGTTCTAATTAAGAAGCGACGCAACTTCGAAAAAACGCAAAACGAAACGACGCAAAGCGAGGGATAAGTGTATATATATTTACAATTGTAAAGCTTGGGTTGACGTTAATCGAAATTAAGTCAGCCAATATCAGGGAGCTTATTTTTAAATATTTATGGGGAATAGTTCGCTTAACTAGGAAACCAATTCCTTGCTTACTAGTGTTGTTGTTTGAGAGGTTTTTGAAATAGCCAATGTAGGGCTTTGGAGTTTTAATATTAAGAGATTGATGAGGAAGATTAGTTTCTTGGAGACATATAACGTCAGGATTTTGGTTTTTTATTAGAAGTAATAGCTCATGATAGTTATTAATGTATCCGTTAAGATTCTATTGTAATACATTAACAGTCATTAAGAGATATGTGGGGTAATGTTATATGTGTATTTATGAGACTTTTTGGATAACATTGATTATAAATCAAGGTCACCCATTTCGTCATCAGTTAAAGATACTGAGGAGAAAGATGCATGGGAGGGGATATCAGGGTTATTTTTGTGATTATTAGTTTTGCTTAGTTTTTTTATAATTGTGAGGTATTGGTTTTGTAAGCTCATCGAGAGAGGGGCTAAGAGAGTTCTTTGAATGCGCAGAGCGCTTTGACGTTGTTGCTGCTGTTGTTAGACAGTCAGAGAGATTGCTTTTGTTTTTGATTGTCTGAGAGACGGGACCTATTTGTGTGCTTGTAGACGATTTCTGAGCTTTGACTGATTAAGTTACGGGACTTACGACCGAAGATGAAGAGGTACCGGCAGCAGCTGCATAGCTTAAAACCGAAGTTTGGGTTTGGCGAAGAAGAGCTTTCGCTTCTCTTATACTGCATTTGTTTTTCGTTTTTAGTCGTAAGATTTCTTTTTGTTCTTTAAACTTTTCGGAAATATTGGAGGAGGCAGAATGTTCTTCACCGCAATTAGCGCAGTGTGTCCGCGTGCAGGGTTCGGGGGAGTGTTTTGGTAGAGCACATGTAACGCAAGTTTCATTGTTTTTGCAGTGTTTGCTTGTGTGGCCCAATAATTGGCATTTTTTGCAGCGCATTGGATTTGCTATGTACTCTCTTACTTTGACAGAGTGCCATGCAATGTCAAGCTTTCTCGGAAGATTAAATGAGTCGAAGGTTACGAGAATGACTCCCGATGGCTTACGCTGTTCATCAACTAATTTAGTAAATTTATAAACGGATTGCACATTTTGTGACTTTAGCTCGTCTACAATTTCTTGCTCTGGGATGTTATTCAAGCACGGAGCATATATGGTGCCTTTTACGACGTTTAGTGACTTGTGGAATTTCCATTGTATGTCACAGATGCCTGGGAGTGTTGTGGATTTAATAATTTTTTCTGCGCTGGTCTTGGACTTCATGAGAACTAAAAGGTTACCGTCGCGTAGTGTGCTGATTTTGAGAATATCTCTACTGAGCCCACGTAATTGTTTGTTCACTGCGAAGTTGTTGTATTGTTCGAGTGTTTTTTCTGGGTTTTTCGATGCAGCGATTAGGTATTTTGGGTCATCTTTATTTATTTCAGGGAGATCGGGAAAATCGTTTAATATGGGTTGATATAGTCTTTTTTTCTTTTGGACTGGGCTATCGCTTAAAGCTTTAAAGCGATTAGCTCCGGGGTCGGGTGGCCTTGGGGCCATGGTTAGCGTTAAACTACTTTCCACTCACTCGCGTAAGAAAGAAGAACGAAAGTGTGCTAAGAGAATAGATAGAGAGACTCGGTGAAGTAAAGGCCGATTTCTGACGCTAGGCGATTGACGTGTGCACTCGATAAGAGATAGTCGACGACTGAGGCATTGGATAGAATGTTACGTTTCGTTGGTTTGAGGGATGCAAAATTATCCACGTATAGATTATACTTGAACACATCCTCTTGAGGTGCCCAACGCATTCCAAGCGTCTTAACCGAACTTTGCTCATCGATTTTAGTGCAAATTTCCTCACTGACATTCCTTTCCCCAGACTTAGTCTGACAATTGGAAGCCCACTTGGCCAGTGGAAAACCTCCTGCTAACAATATCTCGCTGACCTGGCATATCGTCAACATAGAAGCAATTTTTAATCACATCCGCACCAATGGGATGTGATTGTGCGTTATATTTGCCAATTTAAACAAACAACGTACAGCCAAAAGGGTGCTGTCGCTGTACCATATGTAACAGTATTCAACCTGTATGCCTGTATATTAAGTAAAGGATGCTCTCTGTCTTCCTCAGAAACGTTTATTATTATTATTATTATGAAATGGAGGTCTGTGCACTGCGACCACCTGGATCTATTGTGCCCTCTTCCTAGTGTATGAGCTACAGCTCCTCGTATAGTGCGATTGATCGCAGAAACGCGATGATGTCGCTTGGACGAAGAGCCCTCATCTCCTCAGAATTAAGTGAGACCCGCCCTAGCTGAGATAATCTCAGCCGACCTATAGCCGGGCACTCTTCTAATAGATGCTCTGGAGTTTCGTCCCCCTCCAGACAGAGCCTGCAAGTGCTCTCGTTACCTATGCGTAACCTTTGTAAATGCCTACGCAATCTGCAGTGTCCCGTCAAGAAGCCTGTAACAATCCGAAGAGATACTTTGCTCAGCTTCAGACAGTCTTCAGTCCTCGTCTTGTTGTAGTTACCTATAAGCCTTTTACTCTGTCTCGCCCCCTGCGAGCACAGCCAGAAGTTTTCACTAGCAGACCAGAGGTCAGAGCGACTGCTCTGCTCGATGACCCCAGGGCCTAGCCCACAGAAAGGTTCTGGCCCGTAGAAAGGAGTGCTAGCCCCCTTTCTGGCCATTTGGTCTGCTACCTCATTGCCTGGAATTCCCGCGTGCCCAGGGACCCAATAGATGGTGACTCTATTATTAGCCCCTAACCTGTTAAGTAACTCTATACACTGCCAAACCAGCCTTGAGACAATTTTGTATGCACTTAGTGCTTTTATTGCCGCCTGACTGTCTGAAAAGATGGCAATGTCCCTGCGATCGTAGCCTCTGTCTAAGTTGAAAGCGGCACATCTCTCTATTGCGAGTATTTCCGCTTGGAATATACTAGTGAACTTACCAAGAGGTTCATGGTATTTGAGTCGAGGTCCACAGACTCCGATCCCAGCCCCCTCCTCTGTGAGTGAACCATCTGTGTACCACCTTATAGCATGTGTTTTCACATTATAGGTAGTGGACAGGCTGGTCCAATTTGCCTTATTGCTAAGCTCTATCTTATAGAGCTTACTGAAACTAAATTGCGCCATCTGCGCATCCTGTGGGTATTCTAAAAGTGAGCCCGTGGCTCCTGCCTCTGATCCGGTTGCTAATGCTCCCGTTAATCTCATATGACTTCTGCTTGCGTTGTGTTTTATGTATAGGTGCAGCGGTGGGAGCCCAAGTAGTACGTCAAGAGCCGTGGCTGGGCAGGTGCGCATAGCTCCCGAGATGCACGAGCAGGCAAGCCTCTGGAGTTTACCCAGTTGCTTCCTCGCGCCTTCCCGGTCCATGCGCCCAGCCCAGACCACTGCTCCGTAGCATACTATGGGCCTCACCATAGCAGTATACATCCACATCAGAATCTTAGGTGAAAGCCCCCAGTTTTTCCCCGCAAGAGTTCTGCAGCTCATCAGGGCTAAGGTTCCCTTCCGAACAGCATGCTCCACATGCTGTTTCCAGAGAAGTCTTTTATCTAGTATGACCCCCAGATATTTGACCTCCGTGGACAAAGGTATGATTGTACCCCCAATGATAATGGGTCTAATCGATTTGAGCTTGTACCGATTTGTGAAGGCAACGATTGTGGTCTTTGCTGGGTTGATGCTCAGCCCCACGTCCCTACACCAGTCCAAGCTAAGTTGTAGACCCAAGGTGACTCTATCACATAGTGTGTTTTCAAAATTCCCTCTGCAGATAATGGTAATGTCATCAGCATAGCCAAGACACCGAAATCCATTATCCGTAAGCTTAGCTAAGAGATCATCTACCACCAGACTCGAAAGGAGAGGTGATAGGACACCACCTTGAGGACAGCCTCTGGTGGTTTGAGCTCTAATCGTCTAGTTACTAACGGTAACTTCTGCTATGCGAGAGTCCAGGAGTTTGCCTAACCAGAACGTGAGTCCTGATTCCACTCCTTTTCTCTCAAGAGCTCTAACGACCACGTCATGCGCCGTGTTGTCAAAAGCACCCTCTATGTCCATAAAGGCGCAGAGTGCAACCTCTTTTGCTTTCACAGACTTCTGGAGAGTGTTCACTAAGTCAAGCAGAGCTGACTCCGTTGACATCCCTGCCCTGTACGCATGTTGATGTGCGTGTAGTGGCTTAGCCACTAGGTGCACCGATCTTATGTGATTATCAACTATCTTCTCTAGAGTTTTTAGCAGGAATGAGGTGAGGCTGATTGGCCTGAAGGATTTAGGAAGGAACGGGTCTTTTTTTCCTACCTTCGGGATGAAAATCACCCTCGCCGTCCTCCACGCCATAGGTATGTACCCTAGGGCAATGCTACCTCGGAAGATTATAATTAAGAAAACAATGAGAGGGTCAATGCCCTTCTGTAAGTGGATGGGAAGGATGCCATCAACCCCCGGGGCTTTATAGGGACTAAGTGCACCGATTGCCCATCTGATCCTATGCTCAGTTACGATTTTCGCAGCTAGTTTGAAGTCGGGTCTTCTCCCAGACGCATGTACGTAACTGCTATCACTATCTGAGATGGTCCTACATAGCGGGAAATGAGTTTGCAAGAGAAGTTCGGCCTTCTCTACCTCATTGTCCGTGAATGTCCCATCTTGTCTCTTATGGCTTTGAACACTCTTGCAGCGGGGGAGGCCTGCTCTAGAGTGAAACAAAACTTCCTGAAATGACTTACTCAGTAAGCTTCCTGGTATAACAATCCCATTTGTCATTAGACTTTTTAGCTGCGTTGAACAGCTTCCTAACCTCCACCCGAAGAAGTCCTAGCTTTTTAGTCCACCATGGATTATCCCTGCTGGATCTTATACTTTTTAAAGGACAGCTTGAATGATAGGCATCCAAGATACTTTTGCCCACGTCTATAGAAAGCTGCTCTATCTCTTCCTGTGAGGAAATTCTTTTACTATAGTTAAGCCTGCTCAGATAAACCCTTAGACAGTACTGATATTTTTGCCAGTCAGTCTGCCGAGGATTTCTGATGTCCTTACTAAAGCTCAGATTACTGCATATGTCGAATAGGATGATCCTATGGTCCGACAATGAAGGTTCATTGGAGACTCTCCAGTTGCGGCAAACCTGGAGCCTCCATCATTACCAAAGGTGATATCTAACACCTCGGCCCTGCTTTTGGTAACAAACGTAGGTTCTGCCCCTACGTTGAAAACGGTGAGATCCTTAACTAGTAGAAAATCAAGTAAACACTCACCTCTGCTGTTGGTATCTGTGCTGCTCCACGTGATGCTATGAGCGTTGGCATCGCACCACAGCAGCAATGGCAGCTTCTTACTGATGCAGTAGTCCACTAGATTTTGGACTTCTAATGGAGGAGCCTCCGCCTCGTCTCCCGGGAAGTACGCCGACGCCACCACGATACTCCCGTGCTCTCCAGTGATCATCACTGCTACTAGATCTTTAGTGAGAAAGTTAGAAAGACATAGAAAGTTAATATTCTTCCGTACCAAGATGCATGCTCTCGGCGATGTCTCTCTAACATCCGCAATAACTTTTTCACTTACATGGTTAAGGCCGCAGATCCTGCCTCTGTGGACCCATGGCTCTTGGATGAGCACCAGCCCCAGGTCCAACCTGGTGACCAACCTGCCGATGACAGCTGAAGCTGCCCTCGCGTGATGCAGGTTGATCTGTGTCACGCTGGTGGTCTCCATCCCTAGAGCTCTTCTTCACCCTCCGAGAGCGTCAGATAGGTCTCTGACTGCGCCCCGGTGGGCGTTCGCCCATCATCGGATGGCCCATCCTCGTTGGTGGTATCACCATCTCCTCGCACATTTAGCTTCGACAGGTCTAGTCCCTGTAAAGAGGCCGAGTCCAACTCGGCATTTATGGCTGCCAGCTTTCTCTCCGCTTCAGCTTCGGCTGAGGCTGCCGAAGTGCCAGGCACAACGACAGCTTTTGCCTCCGCTTCCGCTTCACCCTCCGTCGCGCAGTTCGCTTCGGCTGAGGCTGTCGAAGTGCCAGGCACAACTAAGGCTCGTCAGCCGTCCGTGGCAGCAAAACCGTTACAATGTTGGGTAGCGGAATTTCGTCTTTTGGGCAAGTGCAGAGCTGCACGCCCACCGCAAAGCTGATGCTGGGAGCTTTCAGCTCTAGCCGCTTCCTAGTAGCATCGTTCATGCACTCCACCAGTATGAGGCCTGTTCTGAAGTGGATGCCGTCGAAATTAAGGCTTGCGGTATGGCCCTTCCTCATCTCCTCGACAAGTGCAAGCTCCACCGCCGACAGTTCCTCTTTGGACAGAAGCCTCTTCAAGCCTCCTCAAGATTGTACCCATGGTTACACTGGCGTACGAGGCTGCCTTCGGACGCTTCGAATCCATCGAAGTACTGGGGCCTTCAGGAACTGTGATGCCTTTATGCTTCAACCTCTTTTTGGCGTCATTGGGGGCCCCAGCTGGCGATGTTTGGTGCCACTGCCGCTTCTTCCCCACGCCCGCTTCCTCTCCCTTTCTCTCGCCTGGAGACGCGGTCGGGGCCCGGTGCTCGAGCGCTCTCCTGCGCGCTTCTTCCGGCTTCAAGCCACGACCCAGGTATCTAAGATACCATTTGCGGCCGGCTCCGCTTAGGACATGCCTTAGCGGGTCACCAGCCCCACCGGGTTGGCCTGGTGCCGGAATGGGCGGCATCATCCTCCTCTTCTGACCAGATGAGGGTGTTGCAGTGTCTGTCCTGCCGATATTGCCTGTCTGCGGGACAGCCCCCGGGGCAGTGCCGGGCACTGCGCTCCCACCCCCTACGTCCGTTCGTATGGTGTCTTTCTTAACCACCACTCGAGGCTTGAAAGCCTCTACACTACTGGAGGTGCCTTGCTTTGGGGACGAGCCCCTTGGCTTGGCAACACTCTTCGAGTGGGGGCCTTGCCCCCGCGCGGTGTCAAGTTTCCACCCATGTCCAGAGCCTCCTCTTCCATCCGCTCTGCTACTTGAGTTGCGGTTAAGCCCCGCCTATCTTTGTTAAAATTCTTTTTCTCCATAAATTGGTCCCACGAGTGTGGGGGGGAAGTAGTACCGGCGTGTCATAGCCCCCACTAACACGCCGGGGCCAGGTATACTCACCGAAGCGGCCAGGTATCGGTGAGGCTCCGTACTATTACAGTCGGTTACCCCTGACTGCAAACCAACCAATGGGCACGGATCACGTAACACCCTGGCTTAGGGGGGTGAGAAGGCACCCTTGCTTAAGGACGTCACCACTGCCCGTTTGAGATGTGGGGGGTAGGAAGTGGGTAGGTCATTGCGTAGGAATTTGGGTGTGTGCAAGACAATGTTTTGAAGACGGTCAAACAAGCGCCTTGTCGGTCCCACTAACGGTGTGGTAACCCGCTGTTGTCCGGGACTGCTTATTACGACAAGTCGCTATTCGCAGCTAACCTCCACTGGAGGCCTTGCGCTATCCGCAACCTGCGACCCGTCCGGTGGCTTCAGCTAGCCCACCTCAGAACCATCTCAGAGTTCGTTGGTACCAGAACAGAAACGTTTATCTGCCTATACATTTTTGAAATACCGGCTGTTGCGGCATATCTGTTCAACTGAAAGTTAATCAATGTTAAATACAACTTCCACTGAATAGTTGGTCCCACCATAAGTGTTTCATTTAGTGAACTGCTGTTGATATTTAGCTAAAAGCATCAAAAACAAGGCGAAGCTTGGTTAAGGTACTCTCAGGTCTTAAAACGAATTGATGAGTAATAATAATGCTGTTTTAGAGGAGCAGACCTCAGAACGGACATATGTCCCAAATCCAAAATTTCTTTCATGAAGTCATGATACATATTTCTAAGGGTATCATCCCTTGACAATTTGCGCTCAAGTTGCAAAAAACGTCCTTCGACTCGATTGGACATTGGTCCAATTCCCAAAAACGAATCGAGAGAACAACTATACACTTGAGCTACCGAACTTTCACTGAACTGTTGCAAGGCACCTGTCCAGTACATTTGCCCGCAACAATTCAGCCGAGCAATGCTTTCTGCATTATGGAAGTTCGGAATTTAATTTAATTTGTCCAACGCACAATAATCCATAAAACAATTCAGCTACTAATAACACATCTGCCAATTCAATATTCTTAGGAATTTTCCAATGTGATATTGACATAGATTGTCTAGGCTGAGATGTGGTGATCGATTTAAGCACCCAACACTCAGCGGAAAAGGTATGGGAATTCAAGCGAGATTGAATCATTGCGCAACACTTATTTTCGCTTTGGTAGATGTACCACCTACCAAGGGTAGTTTGCTCACGCTTAAGCCGTAGCCTCTGTGCCATGCTCTCAGATATTAAGTTTATCTCTGATCCACTGTCAAGCAAAACCCGTGCTGGATCCGCATTGAGCTTGTGAAATACATATGCCTCCGAAGTTGAGGCTTAAAGTGCCGAGAATGGTGAGGTTTAAACAAACTCGACACTTTGACGCTTTGCAATTCGAAACTATGTGTTTTACGATCAAGCAATTGAGACACATCTTTTGAGTTTTTATACTTTGATACCAAAGGTATCATAGTATATTGGGTTTGTGCAATGTCCGTCAAGGCGTCTGTCCGTCCGTCCGTCTGTCCATCCGTCTGTATAAACGCAACTTTTTTCGACACCCTTAAAGCTAGAGCCTTGCAACTTTGCAAATATCTTGGTACATACCTTCGTCAGACAAAGTGTTAAATTTAGGGCTCTACGACCTCAGGGGGTCTATGAAATCGATAACAAGTCGCTACATCTCGATGTGCAAATCGATAAAACACAAATATATCCCACATTTTAGCAGCTAGTCACCAAATTTGGTGGCAACATAGCCGATGACATTCAAAAGTTTGGATGCCACGCCCACCTATTCCGCCCCCACCACTCTTAAATTATTAACAAAAATGCCTATATCTTCTACAGTTTTGAAGCTATAGCCACCAAAATTGCCATGAAGGTAGATACTGACATCTGACAAAGTTATGCATCAAAACATTAGATGCCACGCCCCCAAACAACGGGACATGCCCCACCGCCCTAAAAAAAACCGGAAGGCATGTATCTTCGCCAGTTTTTAAGCTAGAGTCACCAAATTTGGTATGAACATTGGTTGTGACATCCGTAACAGGTGTGCAAATTTTTTATGCCACGCCCACTCATACCGCCCACCTCTATATCTTTGTCGGCTTTTGCGCTACAGTCTCCAAACTTGGTAGGGGGATAGAAAGTGCCATCCGCCCCAGATAAATGTCATGCCTACCCTTTCTGCCTGATTTTTATACCCAAAACCCTCATATATTACTATTTGCACTCAGAATCCTTAACACAGCTATGTAAACTGGTATCAAAGTATATCGCAGTCGGTTGCGTCCGACTGCAACGTTTTTACTTGTTTTTTGTTTAATATTTGTAGTTTACGAATAATTTAGCTTTTTTCTTTAACCGAAGTATGGCAGAATGTTACGTAACGTGTTGAGAAAGCCCCCCCCCCCCTTGTAACGCATCGTCACGTTTGACGAGACCCCCCTCCCCCCAAATTGCGTTACGTAATACTTGAACGCTCCCTTAAGGCTGTTTGCATGCGAACAATATCAGAACTGACCGCATCGAATTTCTCTAAACATAGTAGTACTAACTTTGTGCTGGTTGTGCTGATATTTGTGATTTTTTGAAAATTGCTAAAAATGACTACTTTTGATAAAAGGAGGGTAAAATAGTAATTTTTTGTAATTTTAAGCAATTTTCAAAATATCACAAAAAATACATGCGAAGAGATTTTTGATCAAATTTTTTTTCAGTCACTATAAGAATTGTATCAAGTAACTTTTTGCATCAAAACATTTTTTATTTAAGCCCAAAAAAAAAGTTTTAAAAATAGACTTTTTCAAGAATTGAATACATTTAATGGGTACTTAATGGGTTAAAAATAGTATTGTATCATTAAAACGGAATTTAAATTACCTATCCATTGATACCAAACTTTTTATAAAGTATGTATTTATTCACTATCAAAGTCGCACATTAATCCTGTACGCATAGTTTTTCTGGCAAGTGTATATGTAAATGAAATAAATACACCACCGTTATAAGCGTTTAACTTTTAGAATATTAATGTATTTGTTACATTTGCTATTTATGTATTTAATATTAAATGTATGTTGCCGTTTTGTTTATATGAATATCAAAAAACAGTTATGTGCATGTCGGAGATAAATCTATAAAGTAGCTTATTATTGCCAATGTTAATGGATAATATTAATGGTTAATGTGAAAGAGCATTGGTAATGTTATTTGATAATGTTAGAGTATGAACTTAACAGAGATCTGTTTGACATAGTAACAGAGTAACTGTAAATCACTTGAGTGAGAACGTGGTAGGCATAGAAAAACCCTACTGAATGTGGCGCATTGGTATTAGTAGAAGAGACAAGAATGACAGGAGTCATAGAGAAGGACAAAATGACAAGTTGACAGACGCCGACTAGTCTAGTCGTGCAGTCAGTGTTCGGCAGAAAGGCAAAGAGAATAGTTGTGTGCTCTAAACTAATAAAACCAATTGCGACTCATTGCGTAATTACCAAAGTGAAGATGTCTGACCGTAATGTATATCCAACCATACCAACGTCCAACCCTTCTCCAACATCAGAAGTGGGATTGCCTAAGCCACATGAGCATTCTGACACCAAGTGGAAAGCGTTGTTGGAGTCGCAAAACAAAATCATAGCTGAATTGCTAAAAGCGACGCAAACTACAGCGACATCATCTACGCGAAGCGTTTCTGCATTATTGCCTATTTTCAACCCAGAAACAAACGACGCTGACGCCGCAGCTTGGTGTAAAACTGCAAATATTATTTTGTGCGAACAACCATTAGAAGGTGCAGCGTTAGTGATGGCACTTAGCAAATCGTTGCTTGGCAGCGCATCGCAATGGCTATCGCAAATTTGCTTTGCGGGGATGACATGGACGCAGTTTAAAGAATTATTCTTGGAGCGTTATGAGGGCACCGAAACGCTAGCCGCCATGATGCTAAACATCTTAAATGGACGACCAAACTATAATGAGTGTCTTTCGGTGTATGGAAGCCGACTGGTGACATCGCTGATGAATAAATGGAAGACGATGTCTCAAGAAGAAATTGCAGTTTCATTTGTGTTGGCGTATGCGACACAAATTGATGCTCGACTACAGCGCCTCGTGTTCACGACCAACATACAGACACGCAACGACCTGCAGCAGCAGCTAAAAGCCCATGCGTTTAAAAAGCGAAGCGACATTTCGGAAGGTGAAAGGGAGCCAGAAAGGAAGAGGTGCAAAACGCAGACGCCGATCAAGTGTTACTACTGCGGTAAACTCGGGCATAAGGCAACGGACTGTCGCTAGAAGAAGGCCGAAGAGAAGAACGACAACAAAGCGAACCAAGCGATCTATGTTCGGTAATCGACCAGAACTCATATTTGAGTCAATTTGGTGAGCGCTTTCCATTTTTTCTTTGATTCTGGAGCTGAGTGCTCTCTTATAAAAGAGAAACTGAGTGAGAAGCTGGCGGGTAAACGTACCAACAATTTAATTGTACTGAAGGACATTGGCGACAGTGTTGTGAAAAGCCAAATGCAAATATTGTCAACTGTGCAAATTTCAGAATTTAACTTAGAAGTTTTGTTTCATGTTGTTGCTGATGACTACTTAAAATATGATATTGTCGTTGGTCAAGATATATTTCAGCTTGGATTTGGAGTAATGTTAGAAAAGAACAAATTTAGTATTTACAAAACCCAAATTGTTAATGCTGTACAAAAGGTCAGCTGTGCTGATAACTTGAAAAATTAGATTGATGAAAACACTGATTTATGTACTAGTGATAAGTGTGAATTGAAAAATGTATTGGAAAAGTATTCTGATTTCTTTATTGATGGCATACCAAAAAGGCGAGTTGTAACGGGATTATTGGAGATTCGTTTAAAAGACAAAAACAAAACTGTTCAACGGCGACCATATCGTCTAAGTGAAAGTGAAAAATTTATAGTCAGGGATAAGATACGGAAAATGATTGAGGCCAATGTTATTCGCCCTAGTAGTTCACCTTTCGCTAGCCCAATGCTGTTAGTAAAAAAGAAGGATGGTAGTGATAGAATGTGCATAGACTTTCGTGAACTGAACGCAAATACTGTCGCAGACAAATATCCCTTACCGCTGATATCTGATCAGATCAATCGTCTTAGAGGGGGTAAATATTTCTCTAGTCTGGATATGGCCAGTGGATATCATTAGATACCGATACACCGAACGGCTTTTGTAACTCCTGATGTTCAGTTCGAATATTTGGCAATGCCATTTGGATTAAAGAACGCATTTTCAGTATTTCAGCGTGCTATTATACGTGCACTTGGAGATTCTTATGCAGTAGTTTATATTGATGACATGCCAATTGTATCAGAGTCTAAAGAGGAAGCCTTCCAAAGATTAGCGGTTGTGATTGAAGTGTTATCTCAGGCAGGATTCTCTTTTAATATCAACAAGTGTGCATTTCTACGAACTGGAATTGAATATCTGGGATTCTTTATTAAAAATGGTGAAGTAAAACCCAATCCAAGGAAGATACAAGCCTTGACGGCACTAAGTCAGCCGACAACCGTGACTCAGTTGAGGCAATTCCTAGGTTTGGCATCCTATTTTAGACAATTCGTCCCACGATTTTCTCAGGTGACAAAGCCATTATATCGGTTAACCTCAAAGCTAACTGAATTTATATGGATCGAAGACTATGAGCAAATTCGTCAAAAAATCATTCAAGTTTTAACCAATGACCCTGTTTTGATCATTTTTGATCCTCAGTCTCCAATTGAATTGCATACGGATGCAAGTGCTGATGGTTATGGCGCAATGCTTATGCATGTGGTAGAAAGTAAACGAAAAGTTGTCGAATACTATAGCAAATGTACAACCAAAGTAGAATCATTCAGTATCATTCATATGAATTAGAAACATTAGCTGTGTACAATGCTTTCAAACACTTCAGACATTACCTAAATGGTAGAAAATTCGTCGTATACACAGACTGTAATTCATTGAAAGCGAGTCGAACCAAGATAGAATTAACGCCGAGAGTGCATCGATGGGCGTATATGCAAACATTTGATTTCGATGTGGAATATCGTAAAGGTAGCCAAATGGCTCATGTAGATTGTTTATCGCGAAACCCCGTCTATATCGCATTATCAGGTGTCATACGAAAAGTATCCGAGGTACGTATTGATTTGGCATCTATAAAGCAAAACTGGTTAATTTCTGAACAGCAACGCGATCAAAGTATAATAAAAATTACATCAGAATTAAACAATAATGAAGTACAGAGTAATAAGACCAAAACTTATGAGATAAGGGGTGGCTTACTTTATCGCAAAATACAAAGAAACGGCAAGACACGTTGTTTGCCACTTATACCTAGATTATTTAGTTGGTCTGTAATTAACCATGTACATGAAGCTATAATGCACATGAGATGGCAGAAAACGTTAGACAAAGTTTACGAACAGTATTGGCTCGAAAACATGGCCAAGTATGTTAGAAAATTTGTTGAATGTTGTGTGACATGTAAATTGTCCAAGCCCATGTCGTAAGTCGCAAGTAGAATTGCATTCCATACCCAAAATTAAAATTCCATGTCATACTATTCATATCGATATAAGCGGTAAGCTTAGTGGTAAAAGCGACGAGAAGGAATATGTCATTGTACAGATAGATGCTCTTACAAAATACGTTTACTTGTATCATACCACCGACCTATTACTCATAGACACGCTGCGGGGAACAAAGTTGCCTGGCGCATCGTATTTTTTTTCTCTCTCGCCACCTCTCTCTCGGGTGCTTAGAGAGGCCAGCCGAACGCAATGCGCCGCTCAATTTGCAGGCGTAGCGTGGCGCTAGGGAATTGCAAGGCATTGTTGTTCTGGCTTTCGCTGCGAGCACAACAAGAAACCCACCCCTTTATGTATGCGCTGCCAGCGATCGTATGTGTACACACATATATATGTATGTATATATATATGCAGGTATATGCTAGTAAGCATGCATGCATCGTTTTTATGTGGTTTCACATCTGATCTGCAAAAAGGGTATTCGCAGTTCATTACCACATATAGACAAACGCATGCCAACCCTTTCTCTACCTACGTGAACGCACACAAGCATTCTTAGATCTTGACACAATGCACTCGTAAATACTCTTTTTGAACCTTTGTGCATTCGTTAACATATATACGGTAGCTGCGATGACAAAGTTACTTACAAGTGTCATAGAAAACAAGTAAGAAGGCTCTAGTCGAGAAACCCCGACTAGGACATACCCTTAACCCGATAGGTAATGCTTACAGTAACTTGTGTGTATTTATTCAGTGACCAATATAACCAAACTTCAAACTGCGATATCTCTGGTGTTTCTTAACCGATTTTAAATGTTCATTATTTTATCCATAGTTTCAAACCTTATTTTCAGAATTTTGAAATTCATTATTTTGTTGTTATCGATCACATGTGTATATCGAAAACCAGAAGTGTTATCAAAAATTTAAAACAAACTTGATCTGCCTATGGTATAGGAGAGCTTAAGTTTCAAGTTTGAAGTCTCTATCTCTTATAGTCTCTGAGATCGGCGCGTTCATACAGACAGACAGACAGACGGACGGACGGACAGACGGACAGACAGACATGGCTAGATCGACTCGGCTGTTGATGCTGATCAAGAATATATATACTTTATGGGGTCGGAGATGCTTCCTTCTGTCTGTTACATACATTTGCACAAAACCATTATACCCTTATTTACCCATTTTATGGGTAAAGGGTAGAAAAAAAGTTAGAAAGAGTAGAAAAAGTAAAATATCAAAAATCGCTTCGAAGCCAGAGTCCGAGAATATGAAAACAAATGCTGACGTATAGCCACACATACATATATATGTATGTAGACATACATACGTTCTTGTGTTGTTTTTGCTAATTTTCGGCTAGGTCCACTTGAAACTGAGCACAGACACACTAGCATATACCTGCATATATATATACATTATAATACATACATATATATGTGTGTACACATACGATCGCTGGCAGCGCATACATAAAGGGGTGGGTTTCTCGATGTGCTCGCAGCGAAAGCCAGCACAACAATGCCTATCGCCACGCTACGCCTGCAAATTGAGCGGCGCATTGCGTTCGGCTGGCCTCTCTCAACACACGAGAGAGAGACGAGGCGCCAGAGCCTGGTACGCTTTTTGCACTCCCCGGTGCGTCTATTAGTATGATGTCGGTGATCATACCCTGCATTTAGATGCATTGAATTGTATTAAAGCAGTGAAATCAGCAATACTTTTTGGGGTACCCAATAGAATCATAGCAGATCAAGGGAGGTGTTTTTCTAGTAATGATTTTCGCAAATTTTGCTCAACAAATAAGATCGGGCTTCATTTAGTTGCAACTGGTGCTAGTAGAGCTAATGGGCAGGTGGAGCGTGTCATGAGCACGATGAAGAGTATGTTAACGGCAGTAGAATCTAGTGAGCGTTCCATTTAGGGAATTTGACCACTTTTGGTGACCACTTTTAATAACTCAAGAACGGAGCAAGATATTTGACTTCTGTTTTTTGCATCGGATTAAGTTGACCAATATCTTTTATCAGTAGAAAAATAGTGGGCGTGGCACCGCCCATTTTTTTTTAACTAATGTAAATTTTTTTAGGTTTTTAGAGAATTAATTAAAAAGTAAATAAAAGTTCTGTGACAATATTAGGTTATAATTTTTGGAAAATAGTGGGCGTCCCTAGACACCTTTTAGAAAAAGTCCTGCTCTTCGTTCTTCAACTCAAAATTATATTGAAGTACGAAGTCCACAACATTAAAAGAGCTTTCATCCTCACCCGCGGTGGTGTCATCGGGATTTGATGGGCATTCTAATAGGTCCAAAACCTCTAATGGAAGACACATTCTTTTCTGTCGCTGAATTCTTCTATCCAAATTCACTGAAGCAATAATCGGATCAGAAGTATCTGTAGCTCGCTGAAACACGTCTGTTAAGTTTTCAACCCTCCCACATTTTCTGGCGTGATGCAGACGATCAGATTTATAAAATTTATTGCGAGATTCCGCTCCTTCCTCTCCGAAATAGCCAATAGGAAGCACAGTGTTTTCATGTTTGAAAAAACATGGTGATCGGAAAATGCTCGCCGAGCAGTGTTTCCATCGTTGGTACTGCCAAATCCTCCAACTTTCGGTTGATCGACTCTCAACGAAAGGTGTTCCCAAAATAGACCTTGAATTTCCTTCTTTCTCTGAAGAACCTCTTCCTTATCATTTGCCTCATAAATTCTCCATTTCTTCACACGATTTTTATAACCTGCGTGCAAAATGAATTCGAAAACTCGAATCCAGCTGTGAAGAGGACTTAAACCGTATTTCAAATGGCTGACGGTGGGCAAAAACTTGGCACACTTGAAATTTCTGTTATTGAGAAAGTCACATGGTGTGGCTCCACAAATTGGGCAAGCTTGAAAAGAGTTTGTGCCCGTCAGCGCATTTAAGACCTTGCCATCTATCACCGTTAAATACAGATTAAACTTAATGTATACTTGCTTCCCGCTTTCCAAGATAATTTTACAAGGCATTAAGTTAGAGATTTGGTTTTTAACATATTCGTCTTCTTTGAAAATGCACTCCTTGCTCTCTTTGACAAATTCCAACTTTAACGGCCTACAAAATCGAATTGAGTGAAGCACCACTTCCACAAAGAGTTTGCTAAAAACTATCTACAGGCCACATCCTTGAAAATACATCTAGATAGTGGTAACCAACTTGCACTTTCTGCCATCTACTGCCCACCGCGATACTCCATATCTGAAGACCAATTCATGGAATTTTTCAACTCATTAGGAGAACACTTTATAGCTGCAGGGGACTATAATGCCAAGCACACTCACTGGGGATCTCGTCTTGTGACTCCAAGAGGAAAGCAGCTGTACAACGCAATTATAAAACCAAAGAACAGGCTCAGATACGTCTCTCCTGGCACACCAACATACTGGCCCACGGACCCCAAGAAACTGCCCGACTTAATTGATTTTGCAGTCTCCAAAAATATTCCGCGCAACCTGATAAGCGCCGAATGTCTTTCGAAGTTATCATCTGACCACTCGCCTGTACTAATTCAACTTCAACGACACCCAGAGTTTGCAAATCGCCCGGGTAAGCTGACATCACAAAAAACTAACTGGCTAAGATACAAGAAATATGTTAGCTCACACATCGAACTTAATCCGCATCTGAAAGTGGAAGCTGATATTGATTCTATTGCAAACAAACTTGAGTCAGTCTTCGTCGAAGCAGCTCGTATGTCAACACCGAAAGCAAAAACTGCAGCACCCACCCAAAAGAAAACAAATCACCAAATTGAACAGCTCGTTCTTGATAAGCGGCGACTAAGACGGGAGTGGCAATGCCTAAGATCGCCGTCAGCTAAGCAAAAGCTAAAAAACGCTACACGTAAACTTACCAAAGCGTTAGCACTTGAAGAAGAACATGCCCAGCGCCGATACATTGAGCAATTATCAACATCCAGCTCGAAAAGCTCACTGTGGAAAGCTCACCCAACTCTCAGCCAACCGACAAAAGCAGAGATGCCCCTAAGAAACCAAGCTGGCGGCTGGGCCCGAAGCGATGAAGAAAGAGCCAACACGTTTGCTGTCAACCTGCAAAAAGTTTTCCAACCGAACCCTGCTACAAACTCGTTCGCTCTACCGACTGTATTAAACGACACCCACTTACAACATGAGCCCATTAAATTTCGCCCGAACGAAGGCGCAAGAGTTATTAATCAGGAACTAAACCCCAAAAAATCTCCGGGTCTAGACCTAATAACACCAAAGATGATTATTGAGCTTCCCTATTGTGCCGTCTGTGTTATCTGCCAGTTATTCAATACGATCACACGACTCGGGCATTTCCCAGAAAGATGGAAAAAGTCTATCATCATAATGATACCAAAGCTGGGAAAGGATCAAACAGTACCCTCGTCGTATAGACCTATAAGCCTTTTATCGTGTCTATCAAAACTGTTCGAAAAATGCTTGACTCGGATTAATCAATTTCTGAACCTTCACAACATAATCCCGTCGCACCAATTCGGCTTTCGCCAAAAACACGGAACTATTGAACAGGTCAATCGCATAACTTCAGAAATTCGAGGCGCGTTTGAAAATCGAGAATACTGTATTGCAATTTTTCTGGATGTGGCTCAGGCGTTTGACAGAGTCTGGTTGGAAGGGCTGATGTATAAGATCAAATCAACGCTTCCAGCAAACACACATAAACTGTTAAAGTCGTACCTTTACGACAGGAAGTTTGCAGTAAGATGCAACACTGCAACATCAAGCGAACACCGTATTGAAGCCGGCGTTCCTCAGGGAAGCGTACTTGGGCCAACACTCTACGTTCTCTACACAGCAGACATTCCTGCATGCAGGGGACTTGCAACTTCAACCTTTGCTGACGATACAGCTATTCTTAGCCGATCTAGATGTCCACTGCAAGCCACATCGCAACTCGCTCGTCATCTGGTTAACGTGGAAAAATGGCTATCCGACTGGCGAATTAAAGTTAACGAACAAAAATGTAAACATGTAACGTTCACCCTAAACAAGAAAGATTGTCCACCACTTACGCTAAATAATATCCCACTTCCGAAAGCAAACGAAGTAACGTACCTAGGAGTACACCTGGACAGAAGGCTTACATGGCGCAGGCACATTGAAGCCAAGAGAACACAACTAAAACTAAAAGCCAATAGCCTGGCTTTCAACGCTCGCTCCCCGCTAAGCCTTGACTACAAGGTCCTGCTCTACAACTCTGTTCTTAAACCAATCTGGACCTATGAATGCCAGCTATGGGGTAGTGCGTGCAGCAGTAACATCGACATCGTCCAAAAAGCCCAGTCAAAGATCCTGAGAACTATCACCGGGCACCATGGTACGTTCGCAACGAAAACATTCAAAACGACTTAAACGTCCCACCAATCAAGAAAGTAATTGCGGACTACAAGAAAAATTACCTTGGCAAGCTGTCATCGCACCCAAACTATCTTGCTAGAGGACTCTCAAACTCAAGCAGCCGATCCCGTCTTCGTCGTAATGACTTTCCGACCCAGCGATGAGTTGAGGTACGCGGCCACCAACTATTTGTACAACAACAAATAGTTAACTAAGTAATGCTTGTAAGATTTGTAAACTTTTTGTTAGTTTCCCTATTATAAGGAAAGATTCAAATAATAAAACCAGCAATAAAAAAAAAGAAAAAATTGCTGGTTGCGGTTATTCCATATTACATTTTTTCGAAGCATCTATAAGCCGTAAGGGTGTGACTGTTGTAGCAAATACATTCGCGCCAAAGTATAGTCCTCCCGAGTGCTTCTGATTGTAATTGGATTGCCCCGAGCTTCCATCAAAGCCGTAGCTCAAAATCAGTTCTGCCGATAATGCCTTAATCCTGCATTATTTTCTCGACAACCTCAACTTGCAAATTAACGAGTCCTCTTGCTGTGTGGACTACAAGACTCTACAACGTTACTTCAGCTTTGTTATCATTTACTGAAAAATCATTAGGTCGGCACAATTTTTTTAAGTCAGCAACCGTCTTGCATAATGGATATATATCGCAATGTTTTTTTTTTTATTGGTCCCGTACAGCTAAGTATTGCTCCTTTGTAAAATTTTGGTCCAGAAGAAGAGCTAATGCCTCATTAGGGGACAAAGCTTCTGGCTTTTTGATCGGTGCCGTAATTGCCTGACGCATGTTTTTAGCTTTTTCGGGGCATATCGAAAGAAGCTTGAGAATACTGGCAAGATCATATTGCTTTTTTTTCGTGCGGCCAAGCTTGCTGCATGAATAAGCAAACTTACATTTTCTTTTCCCGACTTGGCCAGATCTGCAGCGCGCCTTCTGCGAGATGTGTAGCTCTTCGCATTAAAATGCAATTTTGGCCGCCCTACTGGCTTCTTGGTTTCCGGAAAATTTATCACAGTTTTGGAATCCAGCCAAACTGCATGCTTCCGGCGCAACTGACTTAAATTAGCAAAGGAACTCTTCCACATTTGCGTCAAGCGGTAGCAAAATTTTTTACTCGCTTGGTCTAAAATATCGCTGTACTGGTCAAAATCTACTTCTGATATGGCATCTTTAATAAAATTAAACACAGCATTCTCCTTTGCGACTTTTCCCCTCGCTTCGTGCCACTTGCCAAACAAATCTGTGTTTGCCAAATTGAGGTTATGTCCCAAAAATGAAAAGTTCTCGCAAAATCGTAAAAAGTGATATTTTTAATAACATTTAAGTGAACAAAAATTTAATCCTCTACAACATACAATACATCTCATGGATGGACTCTTCTGGACTCACTTTAAATCCCTTACGGAACATGAGACTTTATCCAAAATATGCACTTGCAGGGCTACTTAGATTTTTGTTTTATTAGGGGACAACACGATTTTTTTTTTACAAATGACGCTCTCAAACACATAATACAAACCCCACAGTTTCGAACTCATTTCAAAAATTTTAGTTATATTGTTTTGTTTTATCCTTCTGATCACTTGAACTTGAGCGAACAAAACTTTAAATGGAAGGCGCGCGTGCTTTGCAAATGAAACAGCTGTTTTATCAGCTGATTCCTTTGTTGTGGCGCCCTCTATTGTGAATGCATTGCACTGAAACTTTTTTTAATTTTCCGACTTTCAGAAAATGGGTTTTGGTCACCAAAAGTGGTCAAATTCCCCATAGTGCGTTCATGGCAGGATGCTTTAGAGGAAGTTCAATTGGCTATGAACTGTACCACTAATAGAGTGACTAAGGCCCAATTTCTCAATGTCCGGTTAAATTTTCGATTAGCTAAACGCAAATTTAATTTAATGGTAGAGTTAAACGATTTGGTTTTCTCAAAGCCAAACTTACCCTTCATCGATAAGTAACTATCGCCTTAACAGCGTTGCCACATATATACACATTGTGTCAAATATAGCGAGCTGTTCAGCTGCCTTTTGCTGTTTTCCGGCAACATTGAATGATTTCTGTTTAAAATCAAACATATGATTAACTTAAGCACAAAAGAACTTAATTGTTTACCTATTATTATGGCAAGCCAATTGATCTACAATCCTTGCAAGAATGATTTTGCACGTAGATTTTGTAAGCCTGAGCCGCTGTATAAATTTGGCATCTTCCAGTTCAGTAAAATGCATGGACATAAAACACTCTTTCATGTGAAGCCATTTTAATTTAATAACAAAATAAATAAACAATTCAAGGGACAGCTGTTTGCCTCATCGATAATTCTTAACGATATATCGTGTCAACAAAATCAGCTTAAATTTTAAACGCGACCCAGCCTTCCGGTTAGTTTGTTTTTCATTTACTCCTAACCGGACATTGAGAATCTCAAATTTGACTAAACGTCAGTTATTTTACCTAACCGGACATTGAGAAATTGGGCCTAAGTTTAGTGCACTAGAGTTGCTAATAGGTAAAGAAGCAAGGCCTTTGGGAATGTTATCTCTTGTAGAAGAAGCACAAGTAGATTTAAAGGAATCAAGAGCGATAGCGAAAATTAATGTGGATAAGGATGCACAGTATAATAAAAGTAGATTTGACAAGAATAAGGCCCAAGTAGTGAAACATAAGATTGGCGATCATGTCTTACTTAAAAGTGAAGAACGTCACCAGACAAAATTAGACCCCAAGTTTAAGGGACCATTTGTTGTGATTGAATTGCTTGAAGGTGATCGTTATTTATTGAAGTCTTTATCGAATAATAGAACTAATAAATATCCGCACGAGAGTGTGCGAAGCTAACCAAATAGACGAGTAGTGTCTGAGTTGCTTGGAGATCTTGACAGTGGTGAAAAAGACGCTGGTCAAATGAATCTCTCTGTCACCTAAGTGAGGTGCAGAGAACATCATATACAGTGGCTACGTTTAAGCATAATGGTCATGCCAGTAATGGGTGACATTAAGTGGCGGACAGTAATCGTGAGTAATATCGATTGGCACGTGCATATCGTGCATATCGTCGTTAATTGCGCTAAGTGTATTGAGATAAAAAATAAATAAATTTAATGAAAGTAACGATATAAGACATTGATCGATTAATGATATAAGAATAATGCCAATCTTTGGATAGATCTTTTGTTAAATCTATGGTCGGACTATTGAACACGAGGACGTGTTATAGTCAGGAAGGCCGTGTCGGAGATAAATCTATAAAGTAGTTTATTATTGCCAATGTTAATGGATAATGTAAATGGTTAATATTAAAGAGCATTGGTAATGTTATTTGATAATGTTAGAGCAGTGGTGCCCAAACGCTGCTTACGACGGAGCAAATTTCAATACATTCAAAAGAAAACACCAATACTAGTAAAAAAATTTTTTTTTTTATTTCAATGGATACACGGAAAAAAATAGGGTGATACATTTTTACGTGATTTTTACTTGTCAAATGACGCGCCGACAATGCAATAACTAAAAGCATAATACAATTTCTTCAAGTGGATGCGCGTCACCAAAGCAACAACAAAATGTTCATGAAATTTTATGACCCAACAACAACCACATGCAAGTCCCGTTACTTTGCTCAAATGCACATGACGAATAGAGATAAGAAAACGAAAGTGAAAAATTGTTTTTGGAATTAGCATTGGCGCATGCCGACAGCCGTGTACATATACGCATTTGCTCGCCTATGCTTCGGAGCCAATTACAAAAACAAAGGAGCCATAAGAGCAATGGGCTGGGCACCTCTGTGTTAGAGTATGAACTTAACAGAGATCTGTTTGACATAGTAACAGAGTAACTGTAAATCACTTGAGTGAGAACGTGGTAGGCATAAAAAAACCCTACTGAATGTGGCGCATTGGTATTAGTAGAAGAGACAAGAATGACAGGAGTCATAGAGAAGGACAAAATGACAAGTTGACAGACGCCGACTAGTCTAGTCGTGCAGTCAGTGTTCGGCAGAAAGGCAAAGAGAAAAGTTGTGTGCTCTAAACTAATAAAACCAATTGCGACTCATTGCGTAATTACCAACCCTTCTCCAACATGCACATAACGAGTGTAAGCCGAATGTTCAAATAATTTGGCGAGAATATGTATTTAATGTTTGAACTTTGTTCAACTTATAATGAACATAACTTTAGTTTTTTGGTCAATGAAAATGTAGATAAACAAGGTACCAGAAATTGTGTTTTTTTTTTTTTTTTTTTTTTGCGAATGTGTGTGAATATCACAAATTATGTGATATGTTTTGTCGACTAAAGTGACACAACAAAATTTTGTTAATGCCCAGTTTTTGGGACAGAATACATGAAGACTTTCTAGGGAGTCTATAGAAAGTGATCTCTTTTGGTTGTCCAACTGTAGCGTCCAAGATGGCGAAAGTCCAAAGGGCAGAAATGGATGGCACCTTATCCCGCGAAAAAAAAGTTCAACTACTTTTAGCATATTAGCACACGCGAAATCTGAGCCACCACCGCGAAACAAACAAAATGTTAAAAAAATAAACCAAAGTCCCTGCTCGGTCGCCAATGAAAAATCTAATAGTTTTTAGATTTAAAATAAACTTGTAAAATGCAGAGACTTTTCAAGCTCAACTTTTAACATCGAATTTAATGTGACCTTCGCTTGCCTTCTAAGTACATGCGTGAGCCACAGTCGGTTGCATGCAGTACAAAGTCGCCATCGGCAGATTGCGGATCGGCTTAAACGTTAATATTTAAAAAGCGCTTAGCATAACAAGACTTCTTACAAATAGTTTTCTTAGCTTACTTATGTTCACTACTTATGTATAATATTTCCTCCCACACTTAAGTGACCTTATGTTTTGTTATGTTTATTTATATTTTTTTAGTCATTGCTTTTACTTTGGGTGCCCTCCGATATGGCAGAAATTAATAATTCTGCATTGTTTAAGACCCATTCCTCACGGTTCACTAAAAGTGGCAAACTCAAATTCGCAGTTTCGCAAAACATAGTTTCGAGAAAAACGCATTTAAAGTGCCAATTTCAGTGATTTACTCAACGGATTTTCTCTTACAAAAGAATGGCTATCCGTCAATACATTCAATATGGACCATCCATCAACCTACCTTAGCTGACACCGACTCCAAAAATAACAATAGTTCTTAAGCTGCCTTCACACAGTCGGTTTTTCATCGGTTTTTTTTATTTAAAAAAGCCAGCGCTCTCGTGTGAACACACAAAATTTTTCAGGTCCGGTCAAAAACCGACGCAAAAATGAGAAAACAGGACGCGTTCTATTTTTGCGTCGGTTATTTTAAGCCACTAACATGTATACGTGAAAAATACGTTTTTGGTGTTTTTTTTTAGTAATTTTTGGCACAAGTTCAAGCAATTAACTGGAGAAAGTGACCAGATTTTGTGATAGAACAAAAAGTGGCGGGATTTTGGATTTAACCGATGCGAATAATGTGAATGCCAAGATTTTTGATCGGTTAAAAAAAGCTACAGATAAACCGACCGTGTGAAGGCAGCTTTACTGCTTGTACAAGAAAACTCAAATATTTTTTACTTTTTAGTTATTTTGAAGAAGGTTTTTTTTTTTGTTAAAATTGTTGTTTATTTTTTATACCCTTAACCCATAAAATGGGTAAATAAGGGTATAATGGTTTTGTGCAAATGTATGTAACAGACAGAAGGAAGCATCTCCAAACCCATTAAGTAAATATATTCTTGATCAGCATCAACAGCCGAGTCGATCTAGCCATGTCCGTCTGTCCGTCTGTCTGTCTGTCTGTATGAACGCGCCGATCTCAGAGACTATACGAGCTAGAGACTTCAAACTTGAAACTTAAGCTCTCCTATACCATGAGAAGATCAAGTTTGCTTTAAATTTTCGATAACATTTCTGGTTTCCGATATACACATGTGATCGATATGATGATCAAAATTGTGAAAATGAGGTTTCAAAATATTGATAAAATAATGAACATTTCAAAAAATTTGATCAAAATCGGTTCAGAAACACCGGAGATATCGCAGTTTGAAGTTTGGTCATATTGGTCACTGATTTAATACACATAAGTAACTGTAAGCGTTAAGTATCGGGTTAAGGGTATGTCCTCTATGTCTTGACTAGAGCCTTCTTACTTATTAATTTTTAGTGATTTTGAAGGTATGTTCAATAAGTTTTCTGAATATGGATAGACCTACTTAACGTGCTGCGCATATGGGACAGCGTTGTTTAATTGAAACAAACAAAGGAAGTCAGAAACGCCTAACTCAACAAAGGTTACGACGTCCCCTAACAAACCGGGATTATGTCGTCAGCTGTCTTCCTACCAAATTTTGTGACTCTAGCTCAAAGACTGTAAAATATTACTAAATTCTCGTTTTTAAAATTTGGGCGGCGCAGGTGGGTGTGGCATCCCAATTTTTGATGCAGATCTTTGGTAGATTTCACCGTCTATCTTGATACCAAATTTAGTGACTCTAGCTCAAGAACTGTTAAAGATATAGCCGTTTCCGATTTAAAAAGGCGGGTGGCAATGGTGGGCGTGGCATCCAAACTTTTGATGCAGATCTCAAGGGGGAAGTCATCACCTAACTTCCCAACTAGTCTGACGACTCTAGCTCAAAAATCGTGGAAGATACGTATAAATAAGTATGCAAGTTCAAGAGCTATGCAGTTTTCTTAAAGAAAAAACCATTGCCAGAAATGGACAAAAAAAAAAAAATGGGACCACACTGGAAGCACCAGTTTTCAAATACAAAAAGAATCATCAAAATCGGTTTACCCAGTAGCAAGTTTTGAGGTAACAACGTCAAAAAAAAAAAAAAAAAAAAAAAAGTACAGACGAATTGATAACCTCCTTCCTTTTTGAAGTCGGCTAAAAATCAGCCAGATCGGAAAACTTTATCATATAGCTGCCATATGAACAATCGGTCTGATATTCAGTTTTTATATGAAAAACTATTGTTCTTCATTTTGTTGCAACAATACTTTGGAAATTTTCCATTATAACTTAGGAGACTTCAGTAAAAATCTGGATACTATAGGTTATAGCTGCCATAGGAAAAATCATTGTAAAACGAGTTTTACACGAAGAAATTATAAGCTATAATTTTAAAGAAAAGAATATAAACACAAAACATAACACAAAAATAACAACGAACGACAACACAAACCAACAAACGGCAACGAACAACAACAGACAGCAGAAGCACGTGCTTTTTTAAAATTGAGGATAGGTTACCTTTTCGTATATTGCAAGCCGCACGGCACCTTACGGCACTTGAACTAAACTTTTTTATGTTCATGCCAAAGAACGCCTTCACAACTAAAACTCTAACCAAACACAGAAAAGACAAACTAAGAACGTTCACAATTTTGTACTAAATCCAATAATGATTTACACAAAACACAACACATACTACTTATACTTTTTGTTGTAAAAAGAAAGTTAATACCTTTATTTAAAATATTAATCACTTAAACACTTGTTTTGAATAAGTTTAACAAATTTTTTACGGAGAGCTTCCCTTACACGTTGCTTACGCTGCAATATACAATGAATATCAAGCTATCTCTTTCGATGCTTTCTTGAAGAGGACAGATAGAGCAAAACAAAAAGATGAATAAATTCAAATAGCTAGACCAATTATAAATAAGAATTGGTACATTTTTAAAGTCAAAATTTTTACTTTGGTTTTTTTATTTTTGGCCTACGGGCGGGACCACTCAGCATTGCTTCATCTACACGCAGCTTATACCCTGTCCACACTAAAATTGCATTTTGCATTTTCGCATTTTGCTCGAAATGCTGCTTCACGGCCCATGTATTTCTTATGGGAGCTAGAGGTGGTAAAAAGTTGCATCAGAAAAAAATGAAACTATTATTTTTAGCATAAATTCGATATTGCACTCGATATTCGGTATTTTGTGAAGCATCGAAAAAGTGTCTGCTCTAGATCGTAAACAAAAACAAATATTACAGTTGATTTAAAAATAACAAATATTAAATTAACAATTTTGGGCAAAAAACATTGCTGTGATGTTAAATTATTATTGATTACAGCCCAGGAAAATAACAGCCGTTGCGTTTGGAGCGAAGACACCACAAGGATGCTTCTCGACCTGTGGTACGAGAATGTTGGCGGGCTTCGTATTTCCAAACGCTTCGCGTAGAAACTTTGTTTCTACTTTCCACCTCAAAAACGTACCTTGCCACTAAGCTGAGTTAACTCAATAACATTTGTAAAGTAGTGATTGGCCGAGGTACAGATCTCAGTCTGGCCAAGGCTGGTTACAAGTAATTTATAACTTGCTGAAACCTAAAAGTTAAATAATGGTCTAACGCGAAACCGTGTTCTACCGACTACAGATCAGTTAGAGCATCAACCGGGCCGACACCACAATTGTTACTATATCCAATCACTAAGCTTACCTTAAGCCACCGCGGGCTAGCGTCGCGGGTATCGCTTAGTCAGTTAGCTGGTGAGGGTATTTATCGGGTCAATGACTCAATCGCCACCGTACCTCAACGCCGATCGAACACGTGTCTCGGCGGATTGAATCACAGGGTATCAGACAACTATATTAAACAGAATAGCCGCGCGTTTTATATTCTTATCATTCACTTTATTCTTTATATGTACATAAACCGCGAAACTCGATGCACGTTATTCTTATGGAGAGGGGGGTTTAAATCCAATATAAATGTGTGGGTGACTTACTCACGTGCTTACTCTAGCCCTTCCCCTATTCCCTGCTTCCGATCAATCCTCTCCTTTTGGCTTGGGTGCTGTACCTCACGCTGCTCCTCTTTCAGTCACTCTTGTCTCTCTCTTCCTTCGGCTCTCACACACGACTCTGTTAATTTCATCTTTGCGTTTGACCCTTCCACGCACTTTCGATGCTCGTACTTGACTCCGTTAATTCTACCGCTCTGCATTCGGCCCTTCCACGCACTCTCGATGCTCTTACCAGACTGTCCTCGCCGCATATTCGCGGCTCACGCTCGGCCCTTCTTCGCCGATCCACTCGAGCTTTTGTAGTTTGGTGGATCGCGTGTTGAGGGTCGAAATCTCTGCTTAGTGCTTTCGCATCATCTGGCCACTCTGCTTCTAATGGCCGTTCTGTTTTGAAACCGACGTTGCTTATTGACTATTATACTATTGGGTGGTATCGTACATTATATATCTTAACAATTATTTCTTACAGCTTATTAAGTTAATATTAAACAATAAAGGGCCTTCCTGGCAATCTTCAACTATTCATATTCTGAGCTAGGTACATATTAACTATATAAAAATGTGGGGGAGGGCATCATTTGGCCTTCCTCACACCCCCCCCCCCTTTCTCCACTAGGGTGATGATTACCCTTCCGTCGGCGTGTGCTGTTACGTTAAATACGTCGGCTCCTTCTATCACCCTGAATCGCACCCTGCGTGGCCCTGGGGATTGCCTGCATCTCAAGAGTTCGTCTTGTATTTCCGCTACCGCGTCTTTGTTCAAAATGCTATCGCCTGGGTACACCGTCCACTTCTCCGGGATTGTCGTGTACACCCGGGGAAACCAGTGCTTGGGCGTTTCCTCCTGTCTAAACGGGCATACAACATTTCCCACCTCCGCTTCGAAGATTTCGTCAAACAACTCGATGCCATCGTACGGCTCCGGGGTTGGGGATGCACGGGCTGACACCTCTGGGGCTAGAGCAGCTGCGCCCTCTTCTGCCTTGTCGTTTTGCGGAGGGGATGGCGGCTCTTCGACGCGCGGTTGTGGGGCCTGTGCGTCCTCCTTCTCGATGACCGCCGTGGTCGTCTCCACCCTCATCAGTACTACTGCCCCGTCCACTCGGTACGCCGTTACCTGCTCCGCATGGTAAATCGTATGTCGGTACGTTGGCGGGCTGTCCTCGGGTTCCTGCCTCTGGTAGGTTGGATGGTTTCGGCGTGGATCCCTTGGATGTTGCTCCTGCTGTCCACCCTGGTTGTGGTCTTCTTCTTCGCTGGTTGAGTCAGTGTCTTCCACGCGGACACTCGACGGGGCTTCGCAGCCGTTTTCCTCCATACTTTTTGTCTCCTCGTCCGACGGGATTTCCTCGCCGGATGGTACCTCTTCGTCGCTGCTGATGACTACGATATCGTTATTAATCTATTCCCTTTGTATGTTTTGGTTGGGAAAAAAAATTTGTTTGAGTTGGGAGTGTGTTATTTTTTTTTCTTTCACAAAACTCTAGTCGACTTTTCTCATTTCCGACTTGGCTTATGACGTCTTTCGCTCTGTATCCAGGTCTTGTCCTTCTTCCACTTGGTGTTCTTCGAAGTCTTCGCCTTCCTGGTAGAATGGTTTTTGCTGGGCTATGTTCGCGACTCGGCCTTTACGCTGTCCTACTTTCAGCAATCGTACAATGTTTGGTGACACAAACTTCTTTACGAGGAATGGGTCATCGTATTTGGGAGCGAGTTTTGCCGCAAACCCGTCGCTAGCCTTCGATAGTTGGTGTGTCCTCAGTAACAACAACATGTTGAGCCCCGGCCGCCACTCTCTTCGTCTGAGGTTGTAATTCCGCCACTCGTTCGTTTTCTTGCAAACAAGTACAATTGGTGCACTGCACATTGGGCAGAATCGCCTTTTTTTTTTGGCAAAAACTCTAACTTTAAAGCTAGAAACTTGAAATTGTGAATTTACGACTCATATTATTCGTGAATTTCAAATTAATTTTTTTGGCGCTGCCACCACGCCTTCCCCGCCGCCCACACAAAAGACCTGCATTACATGGAAAAGTGCATAATAAATCTTAACATGATTATATTTTCATAATTAAAATATTAAATTATATGTTTTAAAACATATGTTCTTCTTCTAGATCAAAATTAAAACAATCAATGTTTTCAAACTCGTCCTCATCTCCATATGTTTGGTCTGCAACTTCTAATGTTGGCAACTTAAAAAGTGCAATACCTTCTTTTGGCAGTTTTTGTGCTTTTGAAGACTTTCTTGAAGCGATGCTTGATAAATATGGATCAGAAGAATCCAATTTGTTGCGATCCTCAGATGCGTTTTCGCCTAAGGAACCAACAGGAAGTACAGATGACTTAATAATCTGAGCACCGTGAACTAAAATTTTGTGGACCGTAGCGGTCATTGGGTACCACGGATATTTCGTCAAATGCAGACGATGCGTCTCTTCACAACATTTTTGAAATTTAATCGAACATACTTCATATTCGCATGATATAGCTATTAAAACTATATACAGTTTGTTTAAAAGCTCTTCATCGATTTCCAATATTGATGCAAATAATGGAACATTTGAAAATGCCCTTCGTGCCGTATTGCCATCGTTGGAATTTCCAGAACCATTCTGGCTTGGTTTGTTTATATGTAACCCCATTTCTGACCAAAGTTTTCTTTCAATGTCCTTTTTGCGTATCAGCATTGTGTTTTTGTCAGAATCCTTACTGATTCGCCATTTCTGAAGACCGACGCGATATGAAATATTCAAAACGAACTCCAAAAACCTAATCCATGCATGGAGAGGACTTATTCCGTACTGCAAAGTATTTGGTTTTGGCTTGAACAGTTGACTATTAACGTCGGTTTCTTTTAAAAAGTCTTTTGGGCTAGCACCACAAATTGGACATGATTGTGTTGATTTAGTGCCTGTTAAAGTATTTAACACCTTTCCATCGATGAGCGTCATGTGTAAGTCGAAGACAACTTCTACATTCATTTGATCCGCCTCATAAAGAAATGGCTTGAGGTGTTTTATTTGAGCATCTAAAAGTGCTTTTGAATTCAAAATGTGATCGCGACTTTCTTTAGTGAATTCTATTTTTAGCGGCCTGCAATACTTAACGGATTGTGGGTACCGGTTTCTCCAAACAATTCGTCCATCCTGATCCACCATTTGGAGTGGAATTATTGTTGTAACAAACAAAGATTGGTCCAGGCTTTTTGATGCGGGTTCATTAAATTTTTGTTTATAAACGCTCTGGCCGGTTGAACCGTCAAAACCATAGCTAACTGTTAGCTTTAATTTGCTTATATCAATAAATTGATTAAAAACTGGCTTTTGAAATAAAATTATCCGAGATGCAGTATGGTCAAGTAAGTTCTGCAGCGGCACTTCGGCAACAGTTTCTGTGACGCTAATATCTATAGGCCGGCACTTTTCCTTAGCCTCCTTCACCTTTTCGTAACTCGGATATATATTGGAATTCTTTTCGATATTCTTTAAGCGTATATTAATATATTGCTGCTTGGAAAAAGAATTTTCTATAATAAATGCTAAGGCCTCATCAGGTGATAATGGTATTGATTTTTTCAATGAAAGCTGCTCCGTTAATTTTGAACTGTCAGGAGAATTCATTGTTGTTTTCAGAATATGTAAAATATCTCTATCATTTGTCTTCTTAGCAGACAAAGCAGCTGCATGAACTAGAAGATTAGTTGAATTTTCTTTTGCAAGTTCGGAAGCCAATTTTCTTTTTTGACGTAAACTTCCTTCGTCATAAGATAGAGGAGGCCGTCCACCTTTATGATCACTATTATCCTTTTTTGAATAAAATGTTATTCCTGATGCAAGCCAGATAACATTTTGTTCTTTAAACCGTCGAATATTTCTTTGGGCTTTATTCAGCAGTCTCTTGACTTGTAAATTAAAGCTCTTTATTTTTATTTTTAAGCCCATCAAATCATTTTCTGGAAGAGAATTTTGAAGTCTTTGTGCGCAAACCCAGTCGAAAGTAGCGTTCATGTTGCGACGTTTTCCCAACCAAACTTCCAGCAAATCGATACGACGAATAGTATTCTTGCCCACATCTATTAAAATATATCGAAAAACCGCAAAAATCCGCTTATGTTTTAAACTTTACAAAAACGTATACATAATAACACATACAACCACATAAGCACTTTTTTGAACCCAGCTGTATCTTGCTAGATATTCTCCACGAAACACAACTATATTGAGGTTAGATTCGACAAAATTATGGTTTGTTAATAACATTGAAAACATGACGAAACAAAAGCACATATAATTGAACACATATATAAATCTTTTCTGTATGAATATTTTCCATTTTAAAGTATTTCAATTTATCAAACCGTTTAAAAATGCGAGACTCCTAAATATTAACAAATTTTGCAACCAGACTGTAAGCAAACACCGCGTGGCAAACAGCTGACTTTGAAGGGCTGGTGTAAGTCGAGGGTTGCATTATAAAATATAATTTAAATATTTTCGAGAAGGAGGGACAATTATTTACTGGAAATAATATTAAACCATAAAAATATTAAAAAAATTTTTTAGGTTTATGACAAAAAAAAGGCGGTTCCGCCCAATGTGCACTGTGCGGACTACGAGATGGTTCTATCGCGCCGGCCTGCAGTAGTTCGTCCACTTGTGCATTGATTATCTGCTGCATTGCCGGGTTCTTCGGGTAATACCTTTGTTTTATAGGCTTGTCATCCTTCATGATGATCCTGTGCTCGGCAACGTTGGACACACCCTGGAGTCCATCGAAGAGAGCCAATTCCGACCTTAACAATTTCTGTATCCCGGGTTCCAAATCCGCCGGCCACTTCTGTTCGTCTACAGCTACGTTGTCTGGCAGCGTTGTGGCAGGTATTGTAGTATCTGTCCCTTGTTCTTCTACTTCGTCTGGTATCTGTTTCTCAGCGCCCGGCACTGTATCCTTTCCTGTTTTGGTGATGGTTCTTACGGTGACGTCTAGCTGACGCGTTTCCTGGACTTCTCCTGTTTCCCTCTGCTTCCCGCTAGTGTATCCTTGCCTTGCAGCTGACTCGGGCTCTGTTATGACCCTGTCGCCGTCCGTGTTCAGCGCCTTCTCGGCTTCCAATATGAGCCACGCGTTCCCGCACTGTATGGTCGTCCCCACCAGGCTTAAAAAATCTATTCCCGATAATAGGTTATCTAGCATCGAAGACATCACGAGCATGTCCATCGTGACCTCTGCCCCCGCTAAACTAATGTCGACCCATCTGCTAAGCGATTCTTCGCGTTGGCTGTCAATACTTAACATCTTTTCTTTAACCCTCGGGAAAATTCCTCACTTATAAAACTTCTGGTTGCCCCTGAATCCACCGTTGCTGTCGCTACCTGGTCCCCGACCTTAACTGTAGCGACTATCCGCCCATCCTCTACTCTCTAAGGGTATTCTTACTTCGGGACTGCTTCGAGTCGGCACCCACCTTATCCCGTCCCAGCTGGTGCCGTGGGTCGTTTCCCATCCCGGGCCTACGACAACACTCGTTAGTTCTGACTCCTTGGGTACCACACTCTTTGCAAAACTGGACTCGTGGATTAGAACACTCTCTGACAAAGTGCCCTGCCTGCGAACAGTTGTAGCATACCCGCCTATTCATGGGCATCCTAGGCTGTTCGTGACTCAGCATTCTGTTTGCTATTGCCCCTGTTTCGCTAAGCGGTACTTTACCCGACTCCTCACCCCTCGCAACTAGCTGTGGTGATGATCTGAACGGATTGTAGTGTTTCGGGACAGTCCGCGCGCCGTAACCTGCCGCTGCATCTCTCCGATCACGGTCCTCCAGGGTCTCGTATTCTGCCGCCAACTGGGTTAGTTCCTCCAGTGTCTTGAACTCGCGCCTGCGAAAGCTTCGTCGATAGTCTAACGTCAAGTTTTCATACACTCTTTATAACTCCTGCTCTGCCGTATACCTAGCGTGTCGCATCATCCTTCGGAGGTCAGTCATGTATTCCTTAAAACTCTCTCCAGCACGCTGTCGGTCTGTTAGCGCTTCACTTATTGCCCGCGGTAATCGCTCCAGGCTGATTTCGTACATACTTACTCGCTCTTCAATCTCCTCGAGGAATACAAGTGGGTCCGTATACCCGTTGAACCTAATACCCCACTTCCGGACCAGTTCTGGGACAACCACGCTGTTCCTGTGGCTGTAACATCCCACATCTGCGTGTCGGTAGCCAGCCGGCTCGACCTGACTATGTACTACCGGTGTACTAGCAGGTGACTGGACATGGATACGAGGGATGTATTCTTTCGTTACCTTTGGACTTAACGTTGTGCTGTTGTGGATGTCCCGGTTTGACGAGAGTACAGTTGTCGCCGTTCCAGCCCAACCCAATGGGATCGCCACATCGGATTCCGATTTCTGCCGTGGTCTTCGGCCTACGACAGGTTTATCGGTCTGGATTGGCGACGTCTGAAACATTGCGAAACGTAACTCCCAGTCACCCAAACGTGTCCAAATCTCGTTTGTATGCCCGTCTCTTTTTATAAATTCGCATACTGTTTTCCGGTAGTCTGACACTGTTGCGCATTTTCCCAAACCTAACTCCTCAGAAATATATTCTAAATCCTCCTTCCGGCAGTCGTAGACCCATTGTCGGCCCACCCCTGGGTTGGTACAGCCTCCAGGCTCCATGCCGGTAGACTCGTTGACTAGTGGGTTCTCCATCGCAAATTTTTATTTTATTTTTTTTCTTTTATTATATTTATTATTTGCTTTATCTTAATTTTATATTGTTGTTGACCAAAAAAAACAAGTAAGAGGTTCTAGTCGAGAAATCCCGACTAGGACATACCCTTAACCCGATACTTAACGCTTACAGTTACTTATGTGTATTAAATCAGTGACCAATATGACCAAACTTCAAACTGCGATATCTCCGGTGTTTCTTAACCGATTTTGACCAAATTGTTTTAAATGTTCATTATTTTATCCGTAGTTTCAAACCTCATTTTCATAATTTTGAAATTGAAGATTTTTTTGTTATCGATCACATGTGTATATCGGAAACCAGAAGTGTTATCGAAAATTCAAAACAAACTTGATCTTCTCATGGTATAGGAGAGCTTAAGTTTCAAATTTGAAGTCTCTAGCTCTTATAGTCTCTGAGATCGGCGCGTTCATACGGACGGACAGACGGACAGACGGACAGACGGACAGACGGACAGACGGACAGACAGACAGACGGACAGACGGACATGGCTAGATCGACTCGGCTGTTGATGCTGATCAAGAATATACATATATACTTTGTAGGGTCGGAGATGTTTCCTTCTGTCTGTTACATACATTTGCACAAAACCATTATACCCTTATTTACCCATTTTATGGGTTAAGGGTATAAATAATTTTATAGAATTTTCAAAACACTTTTACAATCATCCGCGACCCACAGTGCAGCCAATCCGTTTATTTATTCCGTTTCCAATGGCTAGCAAGACAGCTATTCCTAAACCGAACAATGTTCACTTTCGTCGGTATCGTCCCACTGTGCCGTATTTATTTTCTTGAGTCAACCGCTTTGACTTCTCAAAACTTAAGGCACCCTGTGCTGCTCGCGTCGACGTGAGAGTTTTCCGTTAGGTAATCGACTCACCCGCTATGCCGTCAAGTTCGCTGCGTTCACCGACGGTTGCCAGCAGCAATAACTTGCACGGTTCCGTTAGGTAATCGGCGGGCACGACTTATATGATTAAGTTCATATATTTTGGTAATAAATACAGCACTCCGAACGTTTACGGTTTAGAAGTGGTTTATTTCGTATCTGAGTAAAAACTAAAGCTATTGCTGTACAATCATGTTCTTATATTGAATGGTTTGGTTGATCTCTGTTTACATTATTGGCTTGTGGCCGATGGCTTGGTTGATCTCTGTTTACATTATTACTTATGAGAGAGTTTGATTCTCTCTGTACTTAGAAGATGAGTGGTCAAGCTATAATGCTGCGACTGAATGTTTATATGAATCATGAGTCGTGCAGCTGTGTTTATAACTGTATTGTTTACATTATTGTGGATTGGAGGCCGGATGGTATTTTGGGTAAGGGTAAGTATGTTGGTAGTTGAGGGGGAGAGGTAAGTGGTGACAATTGTATAACTCCTCCACCGCCAGAGTTTGAATTTACCTGAATTCTTCTTACTTTAATGTTAATATTTGTCTTCTTAAGTTTAATATACATATAAAGTGCTAGTGCTAGTATGATTAATGCGAGGGCTATTGCCATTCCATAACCAACTTTTTTGTGATATTTTAATTCGGTTATTTCTTTTAAATTTTCAAAGTTTTGCATCGTAAAATGTTCAAAGTTTATATTATTTTTGTATGTTTGGTTTAATACGTCGGTTGGATAGAAAAATCTATCATAGAATTCTATTTGTTCGTTTGAAAAAGTTTCAGAAAATACATTAATTTCGCAATTTACAAACTGTAAAAGGTAGTTTCCATTTAAAATGATGTTTCTATTGTCACAATTTTGATTTAGTTTTGAGTTTTTTGCGTTTCTTATGATAAGTGTTTCATCATCTATTTGTTCAATGCTTGATTTGTTGTTGAATATGAATTTGCAATTATTATTTAGTGTACAACTTTTGCTTAATTTTAGTTCTCTTAAAATAATATTTTCTTTATAATCATATGTTTTATTTTTAATTTGTGTGATCATATAATTTTCTTGGTCGATTTGAATATAATTTTTATTTGGAATTGGAGTGATTAGCTTAATATCTATTTTGCAAAATGTTTTTGGTAGCTTGATTGCCATGACAATCGCATTATTTTTGTACTGAAGTATGCCCATTCTAATCAGTTTAATTTTGTAAAAATCTATTTCAAATTTATTAATTTCTTCTTTTGTTAAGTATTTCTGGTAAAAATATATTGTTTTTGGCTGAAGCTATGTTCTCTTGAATGTAATTTATTTTTTCTTCAAAATTTTTTAGTTTTTGCATTTGATTATTAAATAATACTTTCATTATTGTGTCTTTATTTTGTTTATTAATTTTTGCTGAATATATTGATATTAAATTTCTGTCTTGTAAAATTGTGTCTGCTATTTCATTAATACTGTCATTAAAATGAGTGTTTATGTAAATTTGTTGGTTCATATTTTGAATTAAATTGTGGTTGTTCTGATCGATTATGTCCAAGTGTTCTATAATGTTATCTCTGTCCTCTGTCGCCGTTTATTAATCCTCTTTTCTGTTTTCTGCTAGATGGGGTTATTGATTTGATTTTAGCTTTAATTAAGTCTATTTCATTAATGATTAATTCTTTCTCTGCTATTTCAACTTGTTTTATATTATTTTTGTCAATCTTGTTGATAATGTTTGTAAGTTTGTTTAAATCGATTATATGTAGAATTATTATAGTTTCGTTAACAGCTTCTGTTGAATGAATGTGTATTGGAACGTATCCTGCTTCCTCCTGAATTGGTACGATATGAAGTCTAGCTTGCACCGTTGTTAGTATCATTCATATGATAAAAAAAATATACTGTAAATGGGATTACAGGTTACTAAAAAATTGTGGATATATATAAAAAAAAATGTGCTTATATGTATTGATATATACATATATAAATCATATGTGAACAGAACAGCTATTGCTGAATTCTGTCAAAGATAAAAAAAATCTTATATAAAAAAAAAAATTTTTTTTTATATTTGTATTTTGTTGTTTGTTTCTTTTTTTTTTTTTTTTTTTTTATTTTAATATATATATATATATTTATTTTTTATTTTATTTTTTTCAACTTCCTTCCTCTTTTAATGGTCTTTTAATATTACAAGGATGAATATCTTTTAATTTTGCAAGTCTGAAATATGGTTCGTCTTTGTGTCTAAGTCGTTTATAGTTTTTTATATGACCTTCTTCTCTGTTTTCTACATAATCTTCCCTTTTTCCGTTTAAATTGTTTATAATTTTTTTCTTATGTTTTATTATTGTTTCATGAAGTTCTTTTGCATCCTTAACATTCTTTGCCTCATTGGGTGAACATTGAATTGTAGTGTGAAACCTTTTATTATATACGCCTATGGAAATCTGAATTTTTGTTTCTATTGAAATATCCTCGTCTATACTATTAACAATTTCTATTAAAGTTGAATGAAGTCTTTCTATATCTGCATTTCCAGTGTGTGAATTTGGTTTTGTTAAGTGTAACTCTACTTCCTCTTTGTTTAAGAAACTTACTATTTGTTCTGCTCTGAATTCATTGTCCATAATAATTTTCTTTGGTTTACCAAACTTTGTGAATTGATCTATTATAATTTGTAATTTTGCTCTCCAATTTCTGTCTTTGATATTATATGCCGTTGCAAATTTTGTTAGTTTGTCTATTACTGTTGCAAATGTTCTGTGTTTTATATGGAAAATGTCTACATGAATTATTTGATTCTTTTCTTGTGGGGTTTCAGTTATGTTAAACTTTGGTTTAATTGGTTTTCTGTCGTATTTTACTGCTCTGCATTTTTTACAATTTGATAATACTAAATTAATGTGGTCTCTTAGTTTTGGAAAATAAATTTTGTCTTTTAGGGTATAAAATGTCTCGTTCATTCCACTGTGTAGGGACTCTTTTGTATGATAAAATGCAATTTGTTTATGAAGTTCTTCTTCGTTGTCTATATCTATTGCTCTTTTTGTGCATTTAATAAATTGTATATTTTTTGTGTCTCTAAATAGGTCTGTTAAAATACATTGTATTTTGTAGTATACTGAGTCCGTTACTTCTGAATATATGCCGATTGTGCCTTTACTTATATTGCTTTGTAACTTTTGTTCTATTTCGAGTGTTTCATCTGCTGGATTAATTTCTATGATCTTTTTTCCTTGTTGCTTTATGATACTGTCTCTTGCTGAATATGTTACAATGATTTGTGTATTAAATTTGTTTACTATTTCATCTTTTATATTAAAAGTGATTGGTTCGTTTTCATCTGCTGAATGTATTGTGTCTGATAGTTCTAGGTTAGATTCATCTTTATTGTTCTCATTTATAAGCGGTGCTGTTTCTTGCCTACTCAAAAAATCTGCCACTTTATTGTCTTTTCCTTTTATATACTGAATGTCATAATCAAATTCTTGAAGTTTTAAAAGCCACCTTTTATGTTTGTCTTTTAAATCCTTTCCTTTGTATTTTGTACTTAAATATTTTATTGGTTGATGGTCTGTTATGATCTGAAACTGTGATCCATGTAAATAATGTCTGAAATGATCCACTGCATAAACAATGGCCAAAAATTCTTTGTCAGTTGCGCTGTATTGTTTCTCGTGTTTATTTAAAGTTCTTGTTAAGTACGCTACTGGTTGCCCTTGTTGTGACAAAACTGCGCCGATTGCGAAATCGCTGGCATCTGTTGTTACTGTAAATTGTTTATCAAATTCTGGGAACTTTAACGTTGGGTGTGAGCTGATGAGTGCTTTTAAGTTTTCAAACGAATCAATATACTCTGGGTCATTCATATTAATTGTGTTGCCTTTTTGTAAGTATTTAATCATTGGGTAAGCAATTTTTGAGTAATCTTTAATGAATTTCTTATAAAATCCTGACATACCTAAGAAACCTCTAAGTTGTCTCTCTGTTTTTGGAAGCGGAATAGCTAAAATATCTTTTATCTTTTTTGGATTTGGCTGTATGCCTTCTTTTGTGAGTACATGTCCTAAAAATTCTGTTTCTTTTTTCATAAAAGAGCATTTATCTGCCTGTATTTTTAAGTTATGTTCTTGAAGCTTTCGAAAAATCTTTTCTAATGAATTTTTATGTTCTGCTAAGGTTGTTGAAAATATTAATATATCATCCAAATATACCACACATATTTTGTTTATATAGTCCCTTAAAATGTCATTCATTAATCTTTGGAAAGTTGCTGGTGCGTTTTTTAGGCCAAATGGCATTCTAACGTATTCATATAGTCCTATTGGTGATACAAATGCTGTCTTTTCTATGTCTTCTTCTGCCATTAAGATCTGATGGTAACCTTTTGCCAAGTCTAATGTGCTAAAGTATTGAGCACTTCCAAGTTTGTCTAATATTGAATCCATAATTGGTAAAGGGTATTTATCTGAGACTGTTACATGATTTAAACGACGATAGTCTACACACAATCTATATTTTTGTACTCCTGAGTTATCTTTTTTCTTTGCCACTATACATATTGGTGAACTATATTTGCTTCTGCTTTTTCTTATTATACCATTTTTTTCCATTTCATTTATTTGTCTTCTTATTTCTTCTTCATATTTTGGGGAACACCTATAAATTTTAGAATTTATCGGTTGGTCTGTAATAGTTCTTATATTATGTACTACTGTGTTTGTGTTGGTTAATTGATCACCTTCTTTATAATATAACCCTTTAAATTTTCTGATTAATGTTCTTATTATTTCACTTTCTTCAACATTGCAATTTGTCAGATTAATGTCTTCAATTTCACTTACTTCAAGTACACAAGTCTCATCAGGAATCTTGGACAAGAATGGAATTTCGACATCATTAATGAGTTGAATAGTTTTCGTTATAAAATTAATATTTTTCACGTTTCTTTGGATGAAATCCATGCCCAATAGAAAATCATATAATTTGTCTAGGGGTAAAGCCACCCATCTTGAACGCATTTTTGGTGAATATTGAAATTCACTTGGTGCTTTGGTCATTACCAAAAAATTGTCAGTTTCAAATTTTGTGTTAATAGTGTGATTAGTTTTTGTATACTTTTATATTATTTCATATACGTTTTCCTTTGCTCTGTTAGTATTAAGTATGCTAATTGTGGATCCAGTGTCCACTAAAAATAGAAATCTGCGTCCCTCAATAGTTCCTTCTATCAACATTTTTTTGTTATCCGAGGCTACTGGGTAAAAAAATCTTCGGGAATTTCAACAGTACTTTTATTGTCTTCCTCTGCTAAATGATCTATCTCCACTGCTTCTTGAGAATTCTGTTGTTGAGCATTATTGTTTTGTCGTGTATTTTGGCTTTGGTTTTTATTTTGTTGGTTATAATTTAGTCTTTGATTCTGTTGCTGATTGTAATTATTATTTTTGTTCTGTTGCTGATTGTAAGTATTGTTTTGATTCGGTTGTTGATTGTTAGTATATTGACGTCTTGTGTTTTGGCTTTTTTGAACGTTGTTGTTTTTGTTATTATTGTTAGCATTTACTTGGTTGTTGTCAACATTTTGGTCATTGCTGTTATTTTGTCCGTTATTATCAAAGTATTTTCGGATTAATAGTTTTGTATTTAAATTTCCAATGTTAAGGCCGATATACTTGGCTATCTCATCCCTAACTGCTGGAAGAGTAGTTAAAGGCATTAATGAAACTGCCATGGAACCTGAAGCTAATTCTTTAACTCTTTGAATCAATAATCCACTTAAAATATTAACAAGGTTTTCATTATTTTCAAAAACAGCAAAATCTGTAATTTCTTCGACTATATACCTTACTTTTATATCCAAATCTCGAATAGAGCTTACTTTGAGGTTGTTTATTTTTCTCGTTAGGCCCATCTGGTCTGTCCTTGGTCGATAATGGTGCTTCAACTTCTCCTTGCATTGTTCCCACGTCGTTGGTGTATTAATGTTGAGTACCGTCCTTGCCTGTCCTTGGATTTTGGTGTTGAAGATCACACTGAATACCTGATCCGCATCTGCTCCGTATTCCAGCATGATTTGGTCCACCGACGCAATGAATCCGTGTAGAGTGCCCTCTTCCCCCGTAAATGTTGGGAGATATCGGGTCTCTTTCTCTATGTTGTTACGTTGTCTCGTAACCGGATTCGCCATGTTTATATTGTTTTGTTGATGAGCGATTATTTGTGTTAGTGCTTGAATGCACCTCTGCATTTCCATTATGTCATTTGCCATTTTATTGTTTTGTTTCGCTCTTTTTGTTACACTTTTTCACTTTGTTGATTGTGCTTATGCCTTAGGCTGTGCTGCACTGAATCACTTATTAGTGTGTGTTATTTTAAGGTCCGTAACCCGGCTGCGCCACTTATATGATTAAGTTCATATACATATTTTGGTAATAAATACAGCACTCCGAACGTTTACGGTTTAGAAGTGGTTTATTTCGTATCTGAGTAAAAACTAAAGCTATTGCTGTACAATCATGTTCTTATATTGAATGGTTTGGTTGATCTCTGTTTACATTATTGGCTTGTGGCCGATGGCTTGGTTGATCTCTGTTTACATTATTACTTATGAGAGAGTTTGATTCTCTCTGTACTTAGAAGATGAGTGGTCAAGCTATGATGCTGCGACTGAATGTTTATATGAATCATGAGTCGTGCAGCTGTGTTTATAACTGTATTGTTTACATTATTGTGGATTGGAGGCCGGATGGTATTTTGGGTAAGGGTAAGTATGTTGGTAGTTGAGGGGGAGAGGTAAGTGGTGACAATTGTATAACTCACGTTTTCACCGTCTCGTTCGCTGCGCCTCAAATCTTTGTTGACCGCGCGGACTCAAGCAAGGCCCGTTACTTTATCGCCGTTCACGTTTTACTCTCTATTCTCGCAGCTGCGACCGATTCAAAACGTCTTACACACTCTGTCTGCTGTGATCCCGTTGGTTTTATCGCTGCGCCCGTTTTCGTTTGCTTTCGTTGCGCCGCGACAATTGCACAAAATCTCGATGTTCGAATGCCGTTTAATATCCACCGTTTTACATGCGCGTAGCAAAAAGGGTATTACTACTCTACTTGAACCACAATTTGCGCACTTTTTAGTGATGTTACTGGGGGCTTTAATTCCAGTTTACACCACCCGCTAATAGTTTAGGTCCGCCACGGGCGCCACTTGTAAAGTAGTGATTGGCCGAGGTACAGATCTCAATCGGCCAAGGCTGGTTACAAGTAATTTATAACGTGCTGAAACCTAAATGCTTCCGATCAATCCTCCTTTTGGCTTGTGTGCTGTACCTCACGCTGCTCCTCTTCCAGTCACTCTTGTCTCTCTCTTCCTTCGGCTCTCACACACGACTCTGTTAATTTCATCTTTGCGTTCGACCCTTCCACGCACTTTCGATGCTCGTACTTGACTCCGTTAATTCTACCGCTCTGCATTCGGCCCTTCCACGCACTCTCGATGCTCTTACCAGACTGTCCTCGCCGCATATTCGCGGCTCACGCTCGGCCCTTCTTCGCCGATCCACTCGAGCTTTTGTAGTTTGGTGGATCGCGTGTTGAGGGTCGAAATCTCTGCTTAGTGCTTTCGCATCATCTGGCCACTCTGCTTCTAATGGCCGTTCTGTTTTGAAACCGACGTTGCTTATTGACTATTATACTATTGGGTGGTATCGTACATTATATATCTTAACAATTATTTCTTACAGCTTATTAAATTAATATTAAACAATAAAGGGCCTTCCTGGCAATCTTCAACTATTCATATTCTGAGCTAGGTACATAATAACTATATAAAAATGTGGGGGAGGGCATCATTTGGCCTTCCTCACACATTGAAAATAAATTGTTACGGCCAATAATCTCAGAATTTTCTATTATTTATTTAAATACAAAAATTGGCTGCAACCTGCAATAAACACCTGATCTGAAAATGCAAAATGCTAATGCAGTACAATGTAGACGGTAAACTGCATTAGTATCGATATTTCGATTATTTTTATAAATGCGCGTTAGTGTAGTTAGGGTATTAGTTTTATCTTGTAATTTTGTACAGTACCAAGACTCAAATGAGACTCGGTGTCAAATGTTCATACGTGAACACTCTGCGGCGGGTTAACAAATGTGATGGTTTAGTTTATTATTAAAGTTTATTATCTAAAGTTATTTTTCTTATTCTTATTTTTATACTTTGGTATTAAAGGTATCATAGTATATTGGGTTTGTGCAATGCAATGCATGGTGTCTGTCCGTCCCTCTGTCCGTATGAACGCAACTTTTTTCGACACTCTTGAAGCTAGAGCCTTGTAACTTTGCAAATATCTTGGTACATGCCTTCGTCAGACAAAGTGTTGAATTAAGGGCGCTACGACCTCAAGGGGCCTGGAAAATCGATATCAAATTGATACACCTCGATGTGCAAATCGATTAAAGACATATATGTCCCACATTTTAGCAACTAGAGTCACCAAATTTGATGGCAAGAAAGCTGGTGACGTTCCCCAAAAAACTTCATCAAAAGTTTGGACGTCAAGCCCACCTCTTCCGCCCGCAGCCCCCTCCAATTATTAACAAAAATGCCTGTATCTTCTATAGTTTTGAAGCTTTAGCCACCAAATTCGGTATAAGGGTAGATGCTGACATCTGGCACAGATATGCATTTAAACTTTGGACGCCTCCAAACATCGGGAAATGCCCCACCGCCCTAATAAAAACCGGAATGCATGTATCTTCGCCAGTTTTTGTGCTAGAGTCACCAAATTTGATGACAAGATTGCTGGTGACAGTCCTCAGAAAACTGCATCAAAAGTTTGGATAAATCGCCCACCTCCTTCGCCCCCACCCCCTTTAATTTTAAACAAAAATCCCTGTATCTTCTGCAGTTTTGGAGCTATTGCCACCAAATTTGGTATAAGGGTAGATGCTGACATCTGACACAGATATGCATTTAAACTTTGGATGACACGCCTCCAAACATCGGGACATGCCCGACCGCCCTAATAAAAACCGGATTGCGTGTATCTTCGCCAGTTTTTGGGTTAGAGTCACAAAGTTTAGTTTGCAAATTGTTAGTGACATCCGTAACAGATGTTCATTATAATTATACCGCCCTCCTTTACATCTTTGTCAGTTTTTGCGCTAAAATCTTCAAACTTGGTAGGGGATAGAAGGTGCCATCCGCCACAGATATGCATCACAAATTCGGATGTCACGCCCACCCCTTCTGCCTGTTATTTATACCCCCCCCCCCACACACACACACAGAATCCTTAACACAGCTATGTAAATTGGTATCAAAGTATATCGCAGTCGGTTGCGTCCGACTGCAAAGTTTTTACTTGTTCTTATTACATATAATCAAAATCACCACCAAAATTCATACAATCATTAACGAAACATGTCCAGTCACGAGATGAAAGATTAACCCATTTAATTCTACTTGGTGATAATATTTCTTGATCTGTCAAAATAACTTTTTCTGGGGGTGTTTTTTTTACATTGTATCCTAGCTTTCGTATTACGCAGGTTCTTAAAAAGCCACGTGATCCTGACTTCAAATTCTACCCAGTATGTTTTGGATCTTACAACAGATTAACAAATACAAATTGATTGTCTGTTTGGTTTGAAATTTGAAGTTTCTCAGGTTTTCTCACTGGCACTGTTCCAAGACCAATTTTATTTATTTATTTTATTTATTCAATGTGAATTCTTTCATTAGATGGTACGAATCCATTCAGGGGCGTAGCTACCGCCGTATCTGCCGTATCAATTATACGGGGCCCCCGGGCCACGGGGGCCCCCAACGTACGTTAGCAAAAATTAATAAAAACTGGTCAACATTTTTTTTTTTAAGAATTGGAAGATATAATATGATAATAGTTGATACTAGCTTTCTAGTAGCTTTCTTTATATATATCCCGTAGCTCGAGAATGCAAAAAAAAAAGACCAATTAAAGGCTCTATAAATATGCTCAAAGTCTGAGTTTAAAAAAAAATTAACTCCATTAAGGAACTCCTTGAGCTATTGCTTATAAAATTCAATAGTCTTGCATCTAGTTTTCCGGAGGCTATAACAGCATGTTTTTTATTCTTGACCCTTCCGGTTACAACCGCAACTGCTGAAAGAAGTTTCTCAAAGCTAAAACTAATAAAAAACAAGTAAGAAGGCTCTAGTCGAGAAATCCCGACTAGGACATACCCTTAACTCGATACGTAATGCTTACAGTAACTTGTGTGTATTTAATCAGTGACCAATATAAATAAACTTCAAACTGCGATATCTGCGGTGTTCGTTAACCGATTTTAATCAAATTTTTTGAAATGTTTATTATTTTATTAATAGTTTAAAACCTCATTTTCTCAATTTTGAAATTGAAGATTTTTTTTGTTATCGATCACATGTGTATATCGGAAACCAAAAATGTTATCGAAAATTTAAAGCAAACTTGATCTTCTCATGGTATAGGAGAGTTTAAGTTTCAAGTTTGAAATCTGTAGCTCTTATAGTCTCTGAGATCGGCACGTTCATACAGACAGACAGACAGACGGACGGACGGACATGGCTAGATCGACTCGGCTGTTGATGCTGATCAAGAATATATACACTTTATAGGGTCGGAGATGCTTCCTTCTGTCTGTTACATACATTTGCACAAAACCATTATACCCTTATTTACCCATTTTATGGGTAAAGGGTATAATTACCTTAGAGCTTCGATAGGGCAGGAACGCCTCTCAGACCTGTCCCTATTGTCAATAGAGTCAGAAGCATTAGAGAAATTAAAGTCATCATCAGCGGTAAATGATTGAATAAATCAGTTTGCCGAAAAAAAGGCAAGGAGAGTAAATATTTAATTAAAATTGTTTGTAAAAATAGATAATTATAATCAATAAATATGTTTTTTAATTGTATGCAAAAAATTATTTTCTTTTGTGAGAAATCCTTACCCTTCTTAAGGGCCCCCAAAAAAATTTGTATACGAGGCCCCACCAAGGCACGCTACGCTTCTGAATCCATTTCAAAGTTATATACTAAAAACTCAGAGTTTAACTGCATCATTAATAAATGCCCATCTCGCTGTTCCGGCACTGTTATAATTCTAAAGAGTTGAGATGGATTCTTGCTGAATAATGGTATTTTGGCATATATGACAAGTTTATGTTCTATAAAAAATCCATTTGCATTCAGCAGTGTGTAAATCTCCTTTATTTCAGTATTAGTTCTTTCTTCTGGGAGAACTAATTTTTCGGATACGCTACCTTTATTCCCTTAATTGTCTTCGTTTGAGAATGTTTGGATTCAATCGCCCATAATAATTGTCAATTAATAATCCTATTACACCTGTTTGTATTTTGTCGCATTCATCAGTTAAAGTACTAAGTTCTTTGTTTAATAAGATAAAACTAATCGAACCCATAAAATTCAATGGTGATTGCTTCTTTCTTATTGGTTTTTTGGTTCTAAATAAGTCTTTATTTTCTTCTAAAACTAAATCTTCTGTGCCCAAAAGCTATCTTGCTGGATGGCAGTTTTCGTCTTTCATTATTACTATTTGTCCTTTTTGTACATCCAGTGTCTCTTTATACCCTTAACCCATAAAATGGGTTAATAAGGCTATAATGGTTTTGTGCAAATGTATTTTACAGACAGAAGGAAGCATCTCCGACCATATAAAGTATATATATTCTTGATCAGCATCAACAGCCGAGTCGATTTAGCCATGTCTGTCTGTCCGTCTTTCTGTCCGTCTGTATGAACGCGTAGATCTCAGAAACTTATGAGCTAAAGACGTCAAACTTGAAACACAAACTCTCCTATACCATAAGCAGAACAAGTTTGCTTTAAATTATCGATAATACTCCTAGTTTCCGATGTACACAAATGATTGATTGAACAAAAAAAAATCTTGAATTTTTAAATTGTAAAAATGAGGTTTTAAGCTACGGGTAAAATAATAAATTAATTAATTTAATTTGATCAAAACCAGTTAAGAAACACCGGAGATATCGTAGTTTGATGTTTGGTCATTTAAGTCACTGGAAGAATACAGAAATGTCTGTATTCGTTACGTATGGGGTTAAGGGTATGTCCTAGTCTCGTCTACAGCCTTCTTACTTGTTTTATACTTTGATACCAAAGGTATCAGAGTGTCCGAGTGTATCAGCGATTTTCGTCATGGTGTCTGTCCGTCCGTCCGTATGAAGGCAACTTTTTTCGACACCCTTAAAGCAACAGCCTTGAAACTTTGTACATTCCTTCGTGTTAAATGTTAAATTTAGGGCTGTACGACCTCAGGGGGCCTGGGAAATCGATAATAAGTCGATACACCTCAATGTGCAAATCGATAAAACACATATAAATCCCTTACTTAAGCACATTCCCCAAAAAACTGCATCAAAAGTTTGGATGCCACGCCCACCTCCTTCGCCCCCAGCCCCCCTTCAATTATAAACAAAAGTGCAGTTTCTTCTACAGCTTTTAAGCTATTACCACCAAAATTTACATAAAGGTAGATGCTGACATCTGAAACAGATATCCATTAAAGTTTTGAATGCCACGCCCCCAAACAACGGGACATGCCCCACCGTCCTAAAAACAAAACCGAAATGCATGTGTCTTCGCCACCTTTAAAACTAGAACCAACAAATTTAGAAGGGAGGCGGAAGTTGCCATTCCCGAAAGATCTGAATTAAATGAAGGAAGTTGGATGCCACGCCCACTTATACCGCCCAGCTTCCAAAATCTGAAAGTTCTATATCATTTTTAGTTTTTGGGCTTTTAGCGACATCCGTAACAGATGTAATTCAAAGTTGTGGTTGCCACGCCCACTTATACCGCCTACCTCTATATCTTTCTCAGTTTTTTCGCAAGAGTTTCCAAACTTGGTAAGGGGATAGAAGGTGCCATCCGCAACAGATATGCACATCAAATTTGAATGTCACGCCTACCCCTCTGCCTGATATTTATACTTAAAACCACCATATATTACAGTCAGTTGCGTTCGACTGCAACGTTTTTACTTGTTTTTACTTACTTCATTGTTGAAGAGTTAATAAATAGTCATCTCTCCATTTTGACCAAAACTCTTTTTTCATTCTCTAAATAAATTTTCGTCTGTCTAAGTTGCCTATTCTATACTGGGTTTATAATTATATTCTATCTATAGTTGGTTTTTCAATTAAAAAATCCCTTGTGTCAACACTTCGTTAAAGTTAATGTCTTCTCCGTACGTATACAAGGATTTGTCCCGATAATGTTGACATTCCTTCATATGTTAAATTGTTGTAGCCTATTACTCCTTTTAAGTGATATATGGCACCTTCTATCCAAGTTTATCAAGTTTGGTGACAAGCGCAAAACTGAGAAAGATTTTGAGGTGGGTGGTAAAGTTGGGCGTGGCATCCAAAACTTTGATGAAGATCTGTTACGCATGTCACTTACAATATTCGCAACAAATTTGGTGACTCTAGCGCAAAGTCAGAAAGATATGATAGTTTCCGATTTAGGGAGGTGGGCGTGGCATTCAATTTTTTCATTTAATGCAGATCTGTGGGTGATGTCGCACTTTGTCTTCTCACTAAATGTGATATCTTTTGCTTAAAAGCTAACGAAGATGCATGCATTCCCGTTTCTTAAAGTCGTTTGGTTGTGGCGCGTAGTTTAAGGGCTTGGCATCAAATGTTTCGATGATGACCTTAATACCAAACATGGTGGGTATAGCTAAAAATAAAAATTTTCAAAGCTTTAATAGTGCATTTACATAGAAGCCTTTAAAAAGGCCTTAGTGATACGGGCGAAAAGGCATTTACACTGACAAAAGGTCTTTAGCAATCAGCTGTTTTTTGCTTACTTTTGGTTGTAATTTTTGAACAAGAAGAATTTGAAACAAGTAAAAACGTTGCAGTCGGACGCAACCGACTGCGATATACTTTGATACCAGTTCACATAGCTGTCTTAAGGATTCTGAGTGCAAATAGTAATATATGAGGGTTTTGGGTATAAAATTGGAGACTCTAGCTCAAAAACTGACAAAGATATAGAGGTGGGCGGTATAAGTGGGCGTGGCTTCCAAAACATTGATGCAGATCTGTTACGGATGCCTATAACAATGTTCATACCAAATTTGAAGAGCCTAGCTCGAAAACTGAGAGAGATATAGCGGTGGCCGGTATAAGTGGGCGTGGCATCTAAAACATTTATGTACACCTGTTACGGATGTCACTACCAATGTTCATACCAAATTTGGTGGCTCTAGCTTAAAAACTGGCGAAGTTACATGCCTTCCGGTTTTTTTTTGGGCGGTGGGGCATATCCCGTTGTTTGGGGGCGTGGCATCTAATGTTTTGATGCATAACTTTGTCAGATGTCAGTATCTACCTTCATGTCAATTTTGGTGGCTATAGCTTCAAAACTGTAGAAGATACAGGCATTTTTGTTTATAATTGGAGGGGGGCTGGGGGCGAAATGGGTGGGCGTGGCATCCAAACTTTTAATACAGTTTTTTGAGGAATGTTACCAGCTATCTTGCCATCAAAATGGGTGACTCTAGCTGCTAAAATGTGGGATATATTCGTGTTTTATCGATTTGCACATCGAGGTGTATCGACTTGTTATCGATTTCTCGGGCCCCCTGAGGTCGTAGCTTTAAGGGTGTCGAAAAAAGTTGCGTTCATACAGACGGACGGACGGACGGATAGACACCATGACGGACATTGCACAAACCCAATATACTATGATACCTTTGGTATCAAAGTATAAAAATGTAGCAAAATTTATATTTTAATAATGCTGGCAAAGGAAATAGGTGATTGCGTTGTTAATACGGCAAATGATTGCGTCAACTTTTTTCTTGGCAATTTTGCTGATTGCAAGAACTCAGAAGTGACCGCAGCCCATAATGCAATGTCTGGATTTGACTGCATAAGGACGCGAAGCATCTGGAAGGCAAAGCGCAATGGCTGCTATTGGGAGATGGATGTCCCGAAATTGAGTGAGATGGCCATTAGGGAGGGTTTCCGAAAGGAAAGAAACCACTTCCAAAAGTTTTGCGACACCTTGCCTGAAATGGAAAGGATGGAAACTAACTTAAGAGCGTCCAAAACGGGACGCCGTAGCTGTGTATAGCCTGGGCTCATCTGCAGAGTACAGAACAGTTGCCAGTCTGTTTGGCATATCAAGTGCTAGCCTGTGCAACATTCAGATTACTTACTTGCACATTTGATTTGGTTTAAAGTCAGCTGTTAAAAGTTGCCACCTGGCGCGAGGAAAAAGTCGCTATTTTCAAATATAACGGCCACATTTTGTATGCCAAAGGCTAAATTTTTCGGAGGCCTTAAGACTAAATGCTAAAGGCGCGCCTTAAGGCCTCAGTGTAAATGCGCTATAAGAGTGTCGAAATACATATGTTTTCTTGATACGGATAGGTGGAATGAAGGGCAGACACCTTGACGGACATTCTACATAGGCAATATAATACTGACATCTTTAATATCAGTATAATATCAAATCGTCGCGATTGCAGGACTTTATTTACATCGGTCGGCAAATATTATTTTTAACCAACATAATGGAATCATAAGGATGCTAAGAGTTATACCCTATCTACACTAACGCGCATTTTTAAAAATAATCGAAATATCGATACTAATGCAGTTTACCGTCCACATTGTACTGCATTCGCATTTTGCATTTTCAGATCAGGTGTTTATTGCAGGTTGCAGCCAATTTTTAATGGAAAATTCTGAGCTTATTGGCCGTAACAATTTATTTTTAATGTTATTGAGTTTACTCTGCTTAGTGGCAAGGTGCGTTTTTAAGGTGGAAAGTAGAAGCAAAGTTTCTACGCGAAGCGTTTGGAAATACAAAGCCCGCCAACATTCTCGTACCACAGGTCGAGAAGCATCCTTTTGGTGTCTTCGCTCCAAACGCAACGGCTGATATTTTCCTGGGCTGTAATCAATAATAATTTAACATCACAGCAATGTTTTTTGCATAAAATTGTTAATTTAATATTTATTTTTTTTAAATTAACTGTAAAAATTTGTTTTTGTTTACGATCTAGAGCAGATACAAAATACTGAATATCGAGTGCAATATCGAATATATGCTAAATATAATAGTTGCATTTTTTTCTGATGCAACTTCTTACCACCTCTAGCTCCCATAAGAAATACATGGGCCCTGAAGCAGCATTTTGAGCCAAATGCGAAAATGCAAAATGCAGCTGTAGTGTGGACAGGCTATTAATTGTTTTTTATTTTTCTGCACCATTAGATTTACTCAAAACCTTTCAACATTTCGGCGTGATGTGGTGAACCTTCCAAAATCAGCCTTATATTTAACAGGTAAGCACGTATACAAAATATTTTCAATTTGATGTGATTAAAACATATTTGTAGAATGGTTTCACTAAAATCGATTTTTACGAAAAATTAAATGTTATTTTTGTTGTATACTCAGCTCAACAAGTGCGTGTAATGAAGAATACCACTGCACACTGGTTCCTGTTGTATGGGGAGGGCGGCCAAAAATACTTCTAGTTGAGGTAGAGGCTTGAAACTTACCAGAAAATTTTTGTAAACTTATAGTAAGATCATGTATAAAAATCAGGCGGATCGGACCACTATATCATATAGCTGTCATATGAACGATCGGTTGTGATAACAAAAAAAAAATAGACCAAAATAAATAAAGTGGTAGATTTTCGGTTTGAAATTTTCATTTTATAATTATTAGATTAAAATTAACATTTTGTGGAAAGGGGCGTGGTTCATTCTCAGTACGCCCACATGCAGTAAGTAATTTGGAGTAATTCTATTATGTAATTCTACTATTATATGAAAATAACAAAAATAATAAATTATTATATGAAAATAATAAAAATTATAAATAAACAAAAAATAAATTTAAAAATGGATAATAACATATTAATATAAATTTAAATTTAATCGAATAAATTTGTCCCATCTACAAGATCAAATGCTGATATTAATAAAACTTACTTTTTTGTGCATGGAAGTTTTCTTTGGCCAGTAAGAAATGGATCTGAACTCAGAAGCAATCTATTTATTAAGTCCGTATTTGTAACAATGCGTGACATCTTCCGAGTGTGCTGCCTTCTGAACATTTTAATATCCTTATTTTTTGATTCTGCAGCTTCTTCAGATAACTCCCCGATTGGTAAAAGTGCATAATTTATTACATCTTGAGCATGAACCAAAATTTTGTGTATTGAGGGTGGAAGATAGTACCAGGGATACAACTTAATAAGTTCTTTGGCAGTGTCAAGTGCAAATTCTATAAATTTGTTTACGTTGATCTTGTAACCAGATGCCATACATTGCAGCAATGTTGCACACCGGACTATAACATTTTCATTGATTTCTGTAATTTCGGCTTTCGGGTTATTGAAAAATGCTCTGGCCGTATTGCCATCATTTGAAGTGCCACTTCCTCCACTTCTGGGTATGTCCACCAATAGACCCATTTTTAAACGAAAATCTTTTTGCATTTGGGCTTTTCTATTCAGCATGGCTTCTTTTCCTTCTGCAGTACTTATTCGCCAACTTTTTAAATCAAGTCTGTAGGAGACATGCAAAAAATATTCAAAGAATCTAATGTATGAATGCAATGGCGATAATCCAAAGTCGAAACGCGTTTCATCAACCTTTTTTGTCAAACACATTTCGTAAGCTCGCTCATCTCGGGCACATAGCCGATATTTTCAATATTGCTTCGTACATGGTCCACAGCCTTCTGTAACTTTTCTGTATTGGTACCTATTTCTGTGCACCAACGATTGAAAATGTATATTCGTGTAAAGACACAGCGATAAGAGCCGCCTTTAATACCAAATTAGAAAAATAACATTAAAAAATATAATTTTAACTCAATAAGAACACAAAACACGAAAGACAAAAACACAGACAAAGCACAACAACAAGACAAAGCAGCCGGAAAAATTTAACCTTGAATAAACGACGGCGTTAGTATTTTGTAGATTATGCACACATCTGCAAATATCTGCAGCTAAAATAAACTCTCGTATTACCTTAAGACACACACAAATACACTGAAAAAAAACAGAATGGGGGAATCGTGGGGGAACACAACTAAAACTTTAAGTAAACATAAAAAAGACGCACACAAAATGTACAAAAACAGGGTAAACTAAAACATTAATTTTAATACAACTACAACTCAAATTAGTAATTTTTCAATTTAAGAACATAAAATAAATACTTTCAACTTTAAAATCCATTTAAAATAACACAAATTCATAAACTGTACTAAGTGACTGAACTGATTAAAGTGCGTTTTTGCTGTGAAGTTTTCGCAATGCGTGCAGCTGCACTTTAAAAATGAACACGTGTTCACATCTTTAATGCTTTTTTTAGAAAGTCCCGTTAGATTTCCAGAAAAAACCGGTTTGCCATTAAAAAGTTTGGACATTTTAGAGACAGTTTGTGTACTTTTTGTAATTTTATTTTTGCACGCATTTTTTGAATTTTGGCCTATGGAGGGAACCACTGTGCACTGGGTTGGCTGACCGCGACTGTACATATTGTGCAGTCAGCGATATTCAGTAGAATATTGGTATGCTAACAATAAAAATAAGGAAGTAGGTGTATTCAAGAAATAGTTTTTATACCTTTAACTTATGAAATGGGTTTATGACGGTTCTGCGACTAAGTTTGTATTAAAAATACGAAAGCATCTCCAACCCCATAAAGTATATATTCTTGATTAGCAGGAACAGCCGAGTCGATATATCCATGTCCGTCTATGTGTATAAGAACTTGAGACTGCAGATTCGCAATTGAAGCTCTTTCTTTACTATCAATAGAAGAAGTATTCTTCAAATTATCGAAAAGACTTATGGTTTCCGATATACACATATCATATTGAAAACAAAAAACAAACAAATAACACTGTCTTACAAGGCTTTTGCAACGGAGATGGGATGAATTTTTTTCGTGTTGGGGGTGACGAAAAACTAAAAAAAAATATATATAAGGGATAGTTAATTGGAGAAATTTCGCAGTAGAGGCAGTTTTTAAAGGTATGACTATTGCGCAAATTTTAAGCTTATTTGACGTTGTGTAGCTTATGGCAAACGTGAGTTAAAGCCAAAAGTGTAGAAAAGTGTTATTCAATAAAATCGCATTTTTAGCACTTTTATTCAACTTTGACGTTGTATAACGGTACCGTGGGGCAAGATATTTTAAAAAAATTTTCTTTGGTGTTATAATTTTATTACGAACAAAACGATATGTCTTACTATGCATATTCATTCAATTATGAAGTTTATTTTTGCAAAAATGTAAAAAATGGCGTTTTTGTTTTAATAATTAACCGAAACAGTTAGCTGGTTTGTTGTAGATGAAGTCAAAGTATCAACCGCTTCAAACTTATTTTACCTACGTTTTCAAGGTCGCTCATCTAGACTCCGTCGTCACAATTTTGATTTGACCAAAAAATTTAATATGGCGGCTCTTTTAGGAATAAAAACTAACGAAAATCAGGTAATTTTTTTTTCCATATTTTTACTTTTTATTCAAAGAAAAGAAAGTGTGTTAAACAATTCGTCAAAGCCTTAGATGAAGATTTAACCCTCTAACGCTTAAGAGTGCCTAGAGTCACTTATTACATTATTTACTTTAGCGAATCAACTAAAAGCATTTATATTATTTAAAAAATTTTTGGCAGTTCATAACAAACACCAAATTCCGTACAGAAGCTTTGAAGGCTCTCAGAAGCTTTGAAGGCTCTCAGAAGCTTTTAACGGTACTTTTAATTTTCGTACGCACAGAACATCTGTTTCTTCCCTCGTAAATTTTGACCAGTTGCGTGTTGTGCTTTATTTTGCTTATAAAAGTTAGTATATTAAACCAATTTGACCCATAAATTTTTTAGTGAAAGTTATGTTTATTTACTATTAAAATAAAGTTACAGAACAGCAAATACATAAAAGATGTGCGTTTTAGCAACGAAATAGTGATAAGTGCCTTGAGACACTTTTGGAGCTCCACGCTAACTTTTGTTGCTGGCATCTAGTTCCGACTGCATGCAATTTTTGCGTTGTTTTTAGCTTATTGTTTGATTTCTCTAGAAATTTGGAAGAAATGATAGCGCGTATTCGTTTTAGGATATCCGACTTGACTGATGAACAGTTTCTGTAACTAGGCATCCTATATAAGACCTGCGGTTTGCCCAAGTAAACCATTTTCCGGAATGGTTGGATCGAAATAGTGGAAAAAGATGGTGCAAAACTGCAAAACTTCGCAAACGCAATCTTTTTGCCTAAAATTCAATCTGTATTTGTGCTGCGCAGCCAACAAAAATTGTTTTTCACAATATCATACAAATAAATAAAATTAAACTTAGATTTTCGAAAATGCCTTTTTTTATACTCAAAGCCCTAAAAGTGCCTTGAGGCACTTAACCACTTTTTCTCACCTTACAGGTAAACGAAAACTCCTACACTATTTCTGATTACATATTTGAGTTTAGGAGCCACAATTCACTATAAAAAAAATTATTCTAAGAATTTTCTTCAGTTATTTTATAAATATTACTAGTAAGGGACCCGCTTGCTTTGCTGCGCCAATAGTTTTTACAAACATTTAGCAATATGTATAAAATAAGTTAGTTAATGTTTAACAACATATTAGCAAAATATTTAATATTCTCTTTTTCACGCCACCATTGAGGTTGAGAATCGGACGCGTCATTTTACTTTGATACCAAAGGTATCATATTATATTGGATTTATGCAATGTCCGTCAAGGTGTCTGTCCGTCCGTACGCCCGCCCGCCCGTCCGTTTGAACGCAACTTTTTTCAACACCCTTAAAGCTAGAGCTTTGCAACTTTGCAAACATCTTGGTACATACCTTCGTCAGACAAAGTGTTAAATTTGGCTCTACGACCTCAGGGGCCTGGGAATTCGATAACAAATCGATACCCCTCGATGTGCAAATCGATGAATCACATATATATATCACATTTTATCAGTTAGAGTCACCAAATTTGTGGTCAAGATAGCCGATGACATTCCTCAAAAACTGTATCGAAAGTTTGGATGCCACGCCCACCTCTTCCGCCCCCAGCCCCCCTTCAGTTATAATCGAAAATGACTGTATTTCCCACAGTTTTAAAGCAATACTGACGAAATTTGATGGGAAGGTAGATCTTACAAAGATATGCATTAAAATTTTGGATGCCACGCCCCACGTATACCGCCCACCTCCTAAAATCTGAAAACTCTATATCTTTTTTTAGTTTTTGGGCTCGAAACCTTGTTAGTGACATCCGTAACCGATCTACATCAAAGTTTTATATGGCACGCCCACCTTTTCCACCCACCTCGTAAAATCTGAAATTTCTATATCTTTCCCAGTTTTTGCGCTAGAGTCACCAAACTTGGAAACATTGTTAGTAACATCCGTAACAAATGTGCAATATTGGATGCCACGCCCACTTATACCGCCCACCTCAATATCTTTCTCAGTTTTTGCGCTAGAGTCTCCAAAGTTGATAGGGAGATAGAAGGTGCCATCCGCTACAGATATGCATCACAAATTTGAATGTCACGCCTACCCCTTCTGCCTGCCTATTTATACCCAAAACCCCCATACGTTACAAATACATACAAACTTACATATGTGCTTTGCTTGATTGTTCGAAATTGTATATCAACAATGTTTGTGTGGTACGACGTTACGTCTGAGTTAGATAAGCAGCAAGTAAGCAAATCTACCACTATACAAAGATGTTCAAGATTAATTATTTTCGCACAAATGGCTCGATATAAAAAACAAATACAAATTGAATGTATGTACATATGTACAACTTTTTTGCATTAAATAAACATACATATGTATGCAGATAACATTTTCTTAAGTTTCTATTTGTTAGTGCGTTTGTTTTTGCACGGTGTATACATATATTTGCACTTGCATGTTTTGTTATATATATGTATGTTAAATGTACGTACATACATGTGTATGTATGTACATATGTATATACGTGCATTTGCAACACCAACCAAAGATACAAATGCCAGATCGAAAATTATATCAGAACAACAACGGCAATATGTATTTGTGTTTGTGTGTTAAGTTTTGTTTGAATTCGATAATTAGCGAGTATGTAGATAAAACCACCCCGTATCATATTCTGGTGTGCAAAACTCTTCTAGGCGCACCAAGTTACATATGTTTTAATTCATTTAATTTAAATCAATCAAACCAACAAAAAGAATCATTGCTAGCCCAACAACAACACTTACAACAACTACAAACGGTACTTGGGTCATAATCAGTTGTCAAAGGCACAAAGAAGAAAAGAGAATAACGGAGACAAAAACACAGCGCATGTGTTTTGTTTTTGTAAACTCGCTGGCGATCGCTTGTACAGACGGCAGTAGTGGAATGGGTCATGTGTTTTGTTTTTGTAAACTTGGCCGCGATAGCTTGTGCGCCGACGGCAGTAGTGGAATGGGTAATGTGTTTTGTTTTTGTAAACTCGTTCGGCGTTCAAACTCACAGCTTGTGCGAAAATAAGGCGCCAGAGTGGTGGAATGAGGTAAAATGATAAACGCAGGACCTTGATTTGTATGGGAGGTACTCGAAGGAGTGGTCCAAATTAAAAATCCTTTCTTAGTGCTCACTTTCTGCCTGAATGGCTGTGGGTCTCTCAACAATCAGGACAAACTATTTTATATATATAGATTATATATAAAGGGTGGTTAAATTTCAAGGGCCGATGTTGAATGTGAACCACACCTAAACGCCAAGTTTTTTTCCGAATTTAATTTGACATTTCTCTATTTCAGACTTACTCAATTTGAACCATGGAGAGATACACAATCCAACAACGTGTTAAAGTTATCCAGACTTATTATGAAAATGGGCGTTCAAATCAAAATGCACTACGACGAGTTGAGGTGGACGGCTCTTCAGCCACACTATCGCGAACAGCAGCAATATTTTCGGCAGTACGAGCTGTACGAGCATGCACTGGTGTTCTCACATCTTCTACAGACCCGGTTTGCTCGAATTTGTCCACGATTTTTGCGATTGTACGCACATTTGGACGATCAAATTGACCAAAAAAATCACGAAGTGCACGATATGCATTTTAACGCCCATTTTCATAATAAGTCTGGATAACTTTAACACGTTGTTGGATTGTGTATCTCTCCATGGTTCAAATTGAGTAAGTCTGAAATAGAGAAATGTCAAATTAAATTCGGAAAAAAACTTGGCGTTTAGGTGTGGTTCACATTCAACATCGGCCCTTGAAATTTAACCACCCTTTATATGTATATTAGCCCATCATATGGCTTGTACACTTTCTTGTATATCTTCTGACCTCGTTAACATTAATATCTTCATGAAATCAATGCTCCAATCGCTTCAAAATTTTGCAGAAATTTGTTAACCAAATATTCGTAGTTTGGGAAACGATAAGAAAGCCTTCAACACGCCTTCTTTAATCTTAGCGCTCGTTTAAATGCTAATAAATGTTCATCTAAGGCTTTGACACTTTATTTTTTTGAATAAAGAGTAAAAATATGGAAAAAAAAAAATTACCTGATTTTCGTTAGTTTTTATTCCTAAAAGAGCCGCCATATTAAATTTTTTGGTCAAATCAAAATTGTGACGACGGAGTCTAGATGAGCGACCTTGAAAACGTAGGTAAAATAAGTTTGAAGCGGTTGATACCTTGACTTCATCTACAACAAACCAGCTAACTGTTTCGGTTAATTATTAAAACAAAAACGCCATTTTTTACATTTTTGCAAAAATAAACTTCATAATTGAATGAATATGCGTAGTAAGACATATCGTTTTGTTCGTAATAAAATTATCTACGACACCAAAGAAAATTTTTTTTAAAATATCTTGCCCCACGGTACCGTTATACAACGTCAAAGTTGAATAAAAGTGCTAAAAATGCGATTTTATTGAATAACACTTTTCTACACTTTTGGCTTTAACTCACGTTTGCAATAAGCTACACAACGTCAAATAAGCTTAAAATTTGCGCAATAGTCATACCTTTAAAACAAAGTATTGATACACATAATCGGATACAAATTGTAGCTACTACTAATTTAGTATGAATGTATGAAAACGTGAGTCATTTTTCGGTATTTTGTGAAACACACAAAATTGCCTCTACTGCGAAATTTCTCCAATTAACTATCCCTTATATATATATTTTTTTTTAGTTTTTGTCACCCCCAACACGAAAAAATACGTCCCATCTCCGTTGTAAAAAAAATGTTTAATTTTGTATGACTGTGTAACCTTAAACAAAATTTTAAAAATTAATTAAAAAATGTAGTTAAAATCATAGATGTCGCAATTTGAAGTTTGGTCATTTTTAATGTACGTGAATACTGAACGCGTTATGTTCCTGGTTAAGGGTATGACATAGTCGAGACATCTCGGCTAGATCCTTCATACTTGTTAATTGTTAAAGTGATAAATAACTAGTAAAACGTTGCAGTCAGACGCAACTGACTGCGATATTCTCTGGTACCATTTCACTCATCTGTGTTAAGAATTTTGTGTGCAAATAGGTATAAATGAGATTTTGAATATAAACAAGTAAAAACGTTGCAGTCGGACGCAACCGACTGCGATATACTTTGATACCAGTTCACATAGCTGTGTTAAGAATTCTGAGAGCAAATAGTAATATATGAGGGTTTTGGGTATAAAATTGGAGACTCTAGCGCAAAAACTGACAAAGATATAGAGGTGGGCGGTATAAGTGGGCGTGGCATCCAAAACATTGATGCAGATCTGTTACGGATTCCACTAACAATGTTCATACCAAATTTGAAGAGCCTAGCTCGAAAACTGAGAGAGATATAGCGGTGGCCGGTATAAGTGGGCGTGGCATCTAAAACATTTATGTACACCTGTTACGGATGTCACTACCAATGTTCATACCAAATTTGGTGACTCTAGCTTAAAAACTGGCGAAGATACATGCCTTAAGGTTTTTTTTAGGGCGGTGGGGTATGTCCCGTTGTTTGGGGGCGTGGCATCCAATGTTTTGATGCATAACTTTGTCAGATGTCAGTATCTACCTTCATGTCAATTTTGGTGGCTATAGCTTAAAAACTGTAGAAGATACAGGCATTTTTGTTTATAATTGGAGAGGGGCGGGGGGCGGAATAGGTGGGCGTGGCATCCAAACTTTTGATGCAGTTTTTTGGGGAATGTCACCAGCTATCTTGTCATAAAATTTGGTGACTCTAGCTGCTAAAATGTGGGATATATTTGTGTTTTATCGATTTGCACATCGAGGTGTATCGACTTGTTATCGATTTCTCAGGCCCCCTGAGGTCGTAGAGCCCCAAATTTAACACTTTGTCTGACGAAGACATGTACCAAGATATTTGCAAAGTTGCAAGGCTCTAGCTTTAAGGGTGTCGAAAAAAGTTGCGTTCATACGGACAGACGGACGGACAGACGGACGGACGGACGGACAGACGGACAGACGGACAGACACCATGACGGACATTGCACAAACCCAATATACTATGATACCTTTGGTATCAAAGTATAAAAAGGTGGCGGAAGATCTGTTGCGTGTGGCATCCTTCATCCCTCTACCAAGTTTGGTGGCTCTAGCGCTAAAGCTAAGTAAGATATACAGATTTCAGATTTTAAGAGGCGGTATAGGTGGCATGAAATATTTTAATGCAGATCTATGTCGGACCGCACTGTCTATACCCTTACTTAGTTTGGTGACTCTGGCGTAAAAATTAAGAAAGATATAACAATTTTTATTTCAAGGTTCTATATATCTTGTGTCGAAAAAAGTTGATTTCATACGGACGGACGACAGACGAACAGACACCATGACGAACATTGCACAAACCCAACATACTGTGATACCTTTGGTATCAGAGTATAAAACAAGAAGGAAGGCTCTAGTCGAGAAATCCCGACTAGGACATACCCTTAACCCCATACGTATCGTGTACAGTCATTTGTGTGTATTTACCCAGTGACCAATATGGGCAAAATGACAAAATTTCAAACTGCGATATCTTCGGTGTTTCTTAACCGATTTTAATCAAATTTTTTGAAATGTTCATTATTTTATTAATAGTTTAAAACCTTGTTTTCACAATTTTGAAATTCACGAATTTTTTGTTATCGATCACATGTGTATATCGGAAACCATAAGTGTTATCGATAATTTGATGCAAACTTGTACTGCGCATGGCTTAGGAGAGTTTAAGTTTTAAGTTTGAACTCTCTAGCTCATATAGTCTCTGAGATCGGCGCGTTCATACAGACAGACGGACGGACAGACGGACATGGCTAGATCGACTCGGCTGTTGATGCTGATCAAGAATATATACACTTTATAGGGTCGGAGATGCTTCCTTCTGTCTGTTACATACATTTGCACAAAACCATTATACCCATATTTACCCATTTTTTGGGTTAAGGGTATAAATATGGATTAAATTATTTACCAAGCAATTGATGCCCCGTCGATCCATATCGAGGTGCAAATCAAATTTACCGTACCTACATTTAAATCCCATATTTAAGAATCCAGAGCCACCCTTTGTAACAAGTTAGCTGATGACATTGCCCAAAAATCTGCATCAAAAGTTTGAATTCACGCCCCCTAGCTGTCCCCAATGTCCCGCCGCCTTTTAAAATCAATAATGCATGACAACTTTTTATAGCCACTAAATTTTGCCATCTGCAAAAATTTTCCACGCCTTCACTCTTCTACTTGCCCTTTAAACAAAAAATACCCATAATTCACTTTAAAAGCAAAATTCTTAACACAGATTTTTATGCTGTTATTAAGGTATGCCGTAGTCAGTTGCGTTCGACTTCAAAGTTTGCACTTGCTTTTCTCAGCTTAAGCGAAACATTTTTGCCTTTTTCTGTTACCTGCTTTACAAAACTAAATTTTGCCCGGAACTAATTTAAGTATGTATTTTATAACTAATATAACACTTATTTTTAACTATTTGCAGAAAGTTCAAACGAGGTCTTTACTGATTTAAATTACTCCATATCGGTTTAAATTATAAAACATTGTGTTGGAGCTAATGTAACCTGTCAAAGAGCTATCGATCACAATTTTTAAAATATTGTATTGTATATTTATTTAATAAACATGAATGAATCCCATAATTAAAAACCAAGTGTTTTTTTTTTATGAAATAAAGCAGTTTACCAAAATTTTCTCTCTACTTTAAGCCGCATACGGAGATGCAATAAGTGCTAACAAAAATTTCTGATGAATTAAATATGATTATAATAGGTTAAGAAAAAAGTCATTGCGGGTATTTTAACAATTTTCAGTATCACTCAAAGCGTTTTAAATGAACCGGAAAAGGTGGTAATCACTTGGTTCCAGGTCCGGACTATACGGTGGGTGCGATAGGACCTTCCATTCGAATTAGTCCTGTTGACTAATTCTGGTCGCTTCTGGTCAATCGCCTGCTTCAATCGCTTGAGTTGCTCGTAGCAAATGATCGAATTAAGCGTCTGACCATAGTTGGGCAGCTTCCAGTGGATGATACCCTTCCAATCCCACCAAACACAGCAAAACCTTCCTGAAAGTCAATCTGGATTTAGCATTGGTTTGGGCCGGATCATTGTGCTTCGACCACAATTTTTTCCGGTTTTCGTTGCCGTAAGTGATCCACTTTTCATCACCAGTCACAATCCGCTTCAAAAATGAGTCAAGATCGTTACGTTTCAAAAGTGTATTTTGATAATTCGATCTAAAAGATTTTTTTGTGTCACTTCGTGGCACCCAAACATCTAGTTTTTATAATTTGATACCAAAGGTATCATAGTATATTGGGTTTGTGCAATGTCCGTCATGGTGTCTGTCCGTCTGTATAACCGCAACTTTTTTCGACACCCTTAAAGCTAGAGCCTTGCAATTTTGCAAATATCTTGGTACATGTCTTCGTCAGACAAAGTGTTAAATTTAGGGCTCTACGACCTCAGGGGGCCTGAGAAATCGATAACAAGTCAATACTCAATGTTCAAATCGATAAAACACATATATATCCCACATTTTAGCAGCTAGAGTCACCAAATTTGATGGAAAGATAGCTGGTGACATTCCCCAAAAAACTGCATAAAAAGTTTGGATTTACCAAATTTGGTAGAAAGTTAGATACTGACATCTGACACAGATATGCATCAAAACTTTGGATGCCACGCCTCCAAACAACGGGCCATGCTCCACCGCCCTAATAAAAACCGGAATGCACGTATCTTCGACAGTTTTTGTGCTAAAGTCACAAAACTTGATGGGAACATTGTAAGTGACATCCGTAACAAATGTGCATACAAATTTTGGATGCCACGCCCACTTATACCGCCCACCTCTATATCTTTGTCAGTTTTTGAGCTAGAGTCTCCAAACTTGGTAGGGGTATAGAAGGTGCCATCCGCCACAGATATGCATCACAAATTTGGTTGTCACGCCTGCCCTTTCTGCCTGATATTTATACCCAAACCCCATATTTTACTATTTGCACCCAGAATCCTTAACACAGCTGTGTAAACTGGTATCAAAGTATATCGCAGTCGGTTGCCTCCGACTGCAACGTTTTTACTTGTTTTTTTATGGAGTTGCACACAAAAATTCCGTTTCGGGAATGGCCCTTATCTATATACATAAAATAGTTTGTTCTGACTGACTGACTGACTGACTGATTGTTGAGAGGCCCACAGCCTAAACGATAAGAGCTAGAAGGCTGAAATTTTCACCAAATATTCCATTCAGGCAGAAAGTGAGCACTAAGAAAGGATTTTTAATTTGGACCACTCCTTCGAGTACCTCCCATGCAAATCAAATTTTGCATTTATCACTTTACCTCATTCCATCACTCTGGCGCCTAATTGTCGCACAAGCTGTGGGTTTCAACGCCACCGAGTTTACAAAAACAAAACACATGACCCATTCCACTTCTGCCGTCTGTACAAGCGATCGCCAGCGAGTTTACAAAAACAAAACACATGCGCTGTGTATGTGTTTCCGTTATTTTCTTTTCTTCTTTGTGCCTTAGACAATTGATTTACAACCCCAGAACCGTTTGTTGTTGTTGTAAGTGTTGTTGTTGGGCTCGCAATGCTTCTTTTTGTTGGTTTCATTGATTTAAATTAAATGAATTAAAACATAATTTTGTTTTGTACACCAGAAAATGTTACCTGGGTGGTTTTACCAACATACTTGCTAATTATCAAACAAAACTTAACACACAAATACCTATTGCCATTGTTGTTTTGATATAATTTTCAAACTGACATTTGTAACTTTGGTTGGTGTTGCAAATGCACGCATGTACATATGTACATACATACACATGTATGTACGTACATTTAACATTCTTTTGTACATACATATATATTAACAAAAATGCGGATGCAAATATTGGTTAATGCACACATACATTGTTGTATCTGTAGCAAGCTAAAAAAAGCAAAATAATGTTCACCAAATATGTACAGTGCAAAAACAAACACACTAAGAAATAGAATCTTAAGAAATGTAATCTACATGTACATAAATACACAAGCTGGGAGTGTGTTCGCGAGCGAGTTTACAAAAACAAAACACATGAGTTTTTTTTCTTTTCTTCTTTGTGCCTTTGACAATTGATTTACGACCCCAGAACCGTTTGTTGTTGTAAGTAAGTGTTATTGTTGGGATCGCAATGCTCCTTTTTGTTTGTGTCATTGAATTAAAACACATGTATGTACGTACATTAAACATTCTTTTGTACATACATATGGTAGGTAGGTAGGTAGGACCGGCTGACCCGCGGGGGGGTCACACATAGACCGAAATATGGTCCTTAGTGAAGCCGGGGGGGTATGGAGGCGTCAGATTTGTTTAATCTATCGTGTCGCGCGTAATTCGTGCACTCTTGGCAAAAGCTAGGAGTGCGTTAGGAGTGAGCTTGGCTGCATCTTCGAGTGATGCAAGCCTGGTAGCGTGAAGGTGGGTCATCCGCGACCTTGCAACCGCGGGACAGTGACAGATGAGGTGTTCCAGAGTTTCAGGTGTGCTCGGTTCCTTGCATTTGCTGCAGCCATCTTCCGTGGTAAGTCCCATTTTTTTGGCATGCGCCGCAACGAGACAGTGACCAGTTAGTATTCCCACCAATAGCCTGCAGTCGTTCCTCGGAAGTTGCAGTATGTATTGCGTGAGCTTTGCGTTGTATTCTCGACACATAATTTTGGATCTCCAGCACGTGGTGGTGGTTTTCCATCTTCTATGTGCTTTCCTCTGAGTATCTTGCTCGTTTTGTCTGTTTGCCGTCTGTAGGGACATGCTGACCCTTTCTGCTCTGTCGATTGCCAATGCCGCCCCGCCCTTTGCAAGTTTATCTGCCATCTCGTTTCCAGCGATGCCCTGGTGGCTAGGAATCCAGTAGATCTGCACCGTGCTCGCGGTGCTTAGTTGGTCTAATGCTTCCTTGCTTGCCAGGACATTCCTGGATGAGATGGTGGGGGCTTGCAGGGCTTTGATGGCTGCTTGGCTGTCGACAAAGATGTTTATTTTATTGTGTGCTAGTGGGATTGTCATAGCCACTTCCGCTGCTTTCCTTATTGCGAAGGTTTCCGCTTGGAAGATGCTGCAGTGGTTGGGTAGTCTAAAGGAGAGCTGTATGAGTGGCTCCTCACAGTAGACCGCCGCTCCAACCCCAGCGGACATTTTCGATCCGTCCGTGTATATGTTGGTTGCACCCTGGTCTTGTCCAATTTTCCAATCGTTGGGTCCAAGCAGTGAGGTGGTTTTCCTGAAGTTTGTGATCGGTGTCATATAGTCCGTGCTAGTATAAGACTCCCGCGCAATTGTGCTGTGGCCATAGCTTGCCAGCGCCATGTTACCTGTTGCACAAAGTCGTTGTGCTGCTTTCTTCGCAGTTAGTTGTGCTTCGAGATCTATGGGGTTGACATTGAGTATAATTTCTAATGCCTTCGTGGGTGTTGTGCGTAGTGCTCCGGTTGTGCATACTAGTGCACCTCTCTGAACTTTTTCCATAATCTTGAGGTAGGTGGATTTCTCTGTGGCTTGCCACCATACCATGATTCCATAGAGTAGTATTGGTCTAACAACAGATATGAAGATCCAATGTGTCAGTCGGGGTGAAAGGCCCCAAGTGTTGCTCAACATCTTTTTTGAGACATATAGGGCGTTGGTGGCCTTTTTCACTCTTTCTTCCACATTTGGTCTCCAGCTCAGTTTGCTATCCAGTACTAGTCCTAAGTATTTGATGGCCTTGCTTGGCGTTAGCATGGTGCCATTGATTTGGGGCGGAGTCCAGCGAGGTACCTTGTATCTCTTCGTGAAGAGAATTAGGTCCGTCTTGTCCGCGTTGATACTGAGGCCGGTTTCTGTTGCCCAAGCCAGTATCTCCTTTAGAGCGTGGTCCATGATCGAGCTGAGTGTCGATGGACATTTTCCCACAATAATTATGCTTATGTCGTCCGCATAGGCAGTTATTCTTTGGGCTTTGTTCCTGAATTTCGTCAGCAGTTCGTTTACCACTATGTTCCACAGCAGGGGGATAGTACTCCCCCCTGGGGGTGCCTCTGTGGGCTTCTTTTTCCATAGTGGTCGTTCCCCATTCAGCTCTGACTCTTCTGCAGCTCAACAGATTCTGTATCCAAGAGTTCATGAGTTCTCCATGAGGTGCTAAGGCTCTAAGGCTTCGCATAATTGATTCTGTCGATACGTTGTTGAACGCACCAGAGATGTCCAGAAACGCTCCTAGTGCGTATTCTTGGTTGTGTAGTGCTTTCTCGATGGTAGCTACTAGCGAATGAAGTGCTGTTTCCACCGATTTTCCTTTGTTGTATGCGTGCTGATTCCGTTCCAAGAGAGAATTCGTATCCTTTCTTATTTGCAGATCAAGCAATTTTTCCATTGTTTTGAGCAGGAATGAGGTGAGGCTAATGGGCCTGAAGTCTTTGGGTTGCACGTGGCTGCATTTGCCTGCTTTGGGTATAAAGACAACCCGCGCTGTCCTCCATCCAACAGGAATATAGCCGTACCTCATACATGCCTTAAATATTTCGTGCAGCCATGGAGTGACTTCGTATTTGGTCATCTGCATCATGGCTGGAAAGATACCATCTAGTCCAGGTGATTTGTAGCCCTTGAATGAGCTTATCGCCCAGTGGATTCTCTCCGGTTTAAAAATTTCCCTTAGGGTTTCTGTGGCCTGCGGACAGGCGTGATTTGTCGTCATATGTACTATTGTTCCAATGTCCGTGCAGCCCGGGAAGTGTGCCTCTAGAAGGGCGCCTATCGCTTCCTTGCTGCTTTCCGTCCATCTTCCATTTTCTGTTTTGAGCTGACTCTGTATGGCCGGTTGGCTAGAGAGTAGCTTCCTTAGTCTCGCTGTTTCTGTGACCTTCTCTATTCCTGAGCAGAAGGATCTCCACGAGTTTCTTTTGGCTGTCCGTACTTGTTTTTTGAAGTTTCGGAGCCTTATCCTGTATTCGTCCCACACTATCTCGCTATCAGCTAGTTTGGCTAGCTGGAACGTCTCTTGCAGGTCTTTTCGTTGTCCTTTGAGTTCCTTGTTCCACCACGGTGGTCTGGTTCTCTTCTTGGCGTAGGTGATTTTGCACGATTTGGAGAATGCACTCGTTAGGTGGGTTGTCAGCGTCTTCAGAGATGCCTCTATTCCCTCTAACGATGAGATTTCCTTAGGCGGTGGTAGGCGCTCCTTGATGATGCTCTTGAATTCCTCCCAGTTGGTATTCCGGGGGTTCCTGTAGGCACTTTTGGGACACTTGTAATCGAAATCCACGCGGAATTGAATGTACTTGTGATCCGAGAAGGATGGTCTACTAAGGACCTTCCATTCCGTCACTTTAGTACTGGATCCCGACGCGAAAGTGATGTCGAGGACGTTAGATGAGGTTGGACCTACGTAGGTAGGCTCTTCCCCAGCATTAGCTAGATTAAGATTATTTGCTAGGATAAAATCAAAGATTGACTCACCCCTTGCGTTTACGTCTTTGCATCCCCAGAGCGTATGGTGCGCGTTTGCGTCTGCTCCCACTACCAGCGGCTGCTTCCTTGAGCTAACCATCGTCGTGAGGCGATGCAGTTCGGCTGGTGGTGCTGCCGAATCGTGCGCCATGTAGCAGGACGCCATAAGGGTTGGCTCGTCACTGCTGCCCTCCAGGGCTACAACTCTTAGGTCGTCTGAGCTGTAATTAGGCATTAAGTAGGCATATATGCTTTTTCTTACTAGAATAGCAGTTCTGTTTCTACTTACGGTGGTCGGGTAGAAAACGTTGTAGTTAGGTGACCTTAGTCCGGCTACCCTATTGCCCGACGCTATCCAGGGTTCTTGGACTAAGGCCACGTCGGCGGGCCCGCTCTCCAAGGTTAGCAGGAGTTCCGCCGTTGCCGCTTTGCTTTTATGAAGGTTGAGCTGAAGGACCCTTAGCTGCATGGCTGCTATTGGCATCCTCCAGCTCCGATGGGGCGACTACCAGCGTCGTGTCACCATCGCCTTCACCTCCGTCTTCTCCAATCTCCAGGCCGTGGGTCGCGTCGACTATGGCATCGATGCCTAGGTCTCGCTCTACCTCACCGGCCTGCAGCGTGTTCTCGTTCTTGTCTTCGGGGTGGCGCTTTTTGAGGCGCAGGTACACGCACCCAACGCCCCATGCCATCTTCCCGAACCTGGGGTACAGCATATCCTCGGCCTCCTTGTTGATCTGGAGGACCACATGCTGCCCCTTCTCATCCGGCTTGGCCACATGCAGGACCTTCCAGTCCCCAGTTGGCACGTCCGGGTTCTGCCACTTTAGGAGTTTCAGCGCCTGCTCCTCCGGTAGCACGCGTGGGAAGAGCACCTTGGCTTTCGGTACCGACGGAATCATAGTTCTGTCAACTACCTCCAGCCTAGCACCCTCCCACGGTGCCCTTAGGGCAGCGATGACGCTCGTGACCCAAGAGAGGGTGAGTTCGTCCTTGCAAGACAGAATCTTCACCCCCCTAGCCAGCCAGCTCCATCGAAGGTCGTGGGCTGCGCTTCCGGGTCCTGCATCCTCTCCATCAGAGCATTTAGAAGTTGTGTTTCGACAAGCCTCCAATGCTCTTTCGTCATTTTGCCGTTGGGGTCACTACGGTCGATGAGCGCTACGACAAGATGTCGTCGCGCCACATCGCTCGCGGTCTCCTTCCTCGGCTGCGTTGTGGGCTGGCGTGGCCGCTTGCTCGCTGGTAATGCCGCCTTCGTCTGCTGCTCCGTATCATCGGAGCGCTGCCGTTTCATGGCCAGCTGCTCCTCAACCTTGTTGGCGAACTTGCCACTCGTGGCCACCATCGCCGGCTTGTTGGCAAAATGCTCCCGGCCTTCTCTGATCTTCTGCTCGGCCCATTGCAACTTGCTCCTTTCCTCGGGGGTCAGGTTGCTAGAGCTGCTGAGTCGAGCTTTGATCTTCAGCGCCGCTTTATATTGGGCCTTTGCGCGCATGCCCTCCTTAGTCCTTTTGGGACCTTCCTTACGAGAGGAATTGGCTCCCTCCAGGACCGGGGGTTGAGTGGACATATCGGTTGCTGTGGATTCACAGTCCGAGTCCACTGCAGCACTGCGCCAAAGCTTACCCGATGCCGTCGTTGTTGTTGTTGTTGTTGTGTTGGTGGCAGTCGCGTTACAACTAGCCTGGCCTGTTCCCACCAGGATAGAGGTGTGACCGCTGGCGACACGCAGAGAGGATTGCTCCCCCTGCCCGCCGGTGGTAGCAGTCACGCCTTCCACCGACGTTTGGGCTGACATCCCAGCCCCGGTTTGATCCTTTGAGACCTCCATTGTGATTGTTATTTATCGGGGAATCACCCTTACCAATTTAGGCCTGCTGGCAGGCACCTCAAACCATGGAACGACCTCAACACCCCCGATTCGCCGAAGCTGTCGGGGTATGATGTGTCGTTCCTTAGCTAGACACTGCATTGCCTGGGGGATAGGCGAGCAAGTGACACTGGGTATTCTTCGTTTATCCCGAAGCAATACAGTGTCCATTGCCCAGCCGGCACCCTCTTGGAGGGTTCAGTTGAGGATTTTGCCAACCGTACATACATATATATTAACAAAAATGCAAGTGCAAATATTGGTTAATGCACCCATACATTGTTGTATCTGTAGCAAGCTAAATGAAAGCAATAAACATGTTCACCAAATAAAGACAGTGCAAAAACAAACACACTAACAAATAGGATCTTAAGAAATGTTATATACATATATACGAGTTGACAAAAACAAAACACATGTTTTTTTTTCTTTTCTTCTTTGTGCTTTTGAGAATATATTTTCCAATCAAGTACCGTTTGTTGTTGTTGTAATTGTTGTTGTTGGGCTCGCAATGCTTCTTTTTGTTGGTATCATTGATTTAAAACAAATCAATTAAAACATAACTTGGTGCGTCTAGAAAAGTTTTCCACACCAGAATATGTTACGGGAGTGAGTTTATCTACATACTTGCTTATTATCGAATTCAAACAAAACTTAACACACAAACACAAATACCTATTGCCATTGTTGTTTTTTTTTTTTGATATAATTTTCGAGCTGACATTTGTAACTTTGGTTGGTGTTGCAAATGCACGTATATACATATGTACATACATACACATGTATGTACGTACAGTTTACATTGTTTTGTACATACATATATACGCGTTTACAAAAACAAACCACATGTTTTTTTTTCTTTTCTTTGTGCTTTTGAGAATTGATTTTCCAATCAAGTACCGTTTGTTGTTTTTATACTTTGATACCAAAGGTATCATAGTATATTGGGTTTGTGCAATGTCCGTCATGGTGTCTGTCCGTCCGTCCGTCTGTCCGTATGAACGCAACTTTTTTCGACACCCTTAAAGCTAGAGCCTTGCAACTTTGCAAATATCTTGGTACATGTCTTCGTCAGACAAAGTGTTAAATGTAGGGCTCTACGACCTCAGGGGGCCCGAGAAATCGATAACAAGTCGATACACCTCGATGTGCAAATCGATAAAACACAAATATATCCCACATTTTAGCAGCTAGAGTCACCAAATTTGATGGCAAGATAGCTGGTAACATTCCTCAAAAAACTGCATTAAAAGTTTGGATGCCACGCCCACCTATTTCGCCCCCAGCCCCCCTCCAATTATAAACAAAAATGCCTGTATCTTCTACAGTTTTCAAGCTATTGCCACCAAAATTGACATGAAGGTAGATACTGACATCTGACAAAGTTATGCATCAAAACATTAGATGCCACGCCCCCAAAAAACGGGATATGCCCCACCGCCCTAAAAAAAACCGGAAGGCATGTATCTTCGCCAGTTTTTAAGCTAGAGTCACCAAATTTGGTATGAACATTGGTAGTGACATCCGTAGCGTGTACATCAATGTTTTGGATGCCACGCCCACTTATTCCGCCCACCGCTATATCTCTCTCAGTTTTTGAGCTAGGCTCTTCAAATTTGGTATGAACATTGTTAGTGGCATCCGTAACAGATCTGCATCAATGTTTTGGATGCCACGCCCACTTATACCGCCCACCGCTATATCTCTCTCAGTTTTTGAGCTAGGCTCTTCAAATTTGGTATGAACATTGTTAGTGGCATCCGTAACAGATCTGCATTAATGTTTTGGATGCCACGCCCACTTATACCGCCCACCTCTATATCTTTGTCAGTTTTTGAGCTAGAGTCTCCAATTTTATACCCAAAACCCTCATATATTACTATTTGCTCTCAGAATCCTTAACACAGCTATGTGAACTGGTATCAAAGTATATCGCAGTCGGTTGCGTCCGACTGCAACGTTTTTACTTGTTGTAATTGTTGTTGTTGGGCTCGCAATGCTTCTTTTTGCTGGTTTCATTGATTTAAAACAAATCAATTGAAACATAACTTTGTGCGCCTAGAAGAGTTTTGCACACCAGAATATGTTACGGGGTGGTTTTATCTATATACTCGCTAATTATCGAATTCAAACAATATTTAACACACAAACACAAATACCTATTACCATTGTTGTTTTGATATAATTTTCGAGCTGACATTTGTAACTTTGGTTGGTGTTGCAAATGCACGTATATACATATGTACATACATACACATGTATGTACGTACATTTAACATACATATATATAACAAAACATGCAAGTGCAAATATATGTATACACCGTGCAAAAACAAACGCACTAACAAATAGAAACTTAAGAAAATGTAATCTGCATACATATGTTTGTTTATTTAATGCAAAAAGTTGTATAGATATGTACATATGTACATACATTCAATTTGTATTTGTTTTTTATATCGAAAAATGCGTGAAAATAATTAATCTTGAACATCTTTGTATAGTGGTAGAATTGCTTACTTGCTGCTTATCTAACTCAGACGTAACGTCGTACCACACAAACATTGTTGATATACAATTTCGAACAATCAAGCAAAGCACATATGTAAGTTTGTATGTATTTGTAACATATGGGGGTTTTGGGTATAAATAGGCAGGCAGAAGGGGTAGGCGTGACATTCAAATTTGTGATGCATATCTGTAGCGGATGGCACCTTCTATCTCCCTATCAACTTTGGAGACTCTAGCGCAAAAACTGAGAAAGATATTGAGGTGGGCGGTATAAGTGGGCGTGGCATTCAATATTGCACATTTGTTACGGATGTCATTAACAATGTTTCTAATAAATTTGGTAACTCTAGCGCAAAAGCTGGGAAAGATATAGAAATTTCAGATTTTACGAGGTGGGTGGAAAAGGTGGGCGTGCCATATAAAATTTTGATGTAGATCAGTTACGGATGTCACTAACAAGGTTTCTACCAAATTTGGTGACTCTAGCCCAAAAACTAAAAAAAGATATAGAGTTTTCAGATTTTAGTAGGTGGGCGGTATACGTGGGCCCATCCAAAATTTTAATGCATATCTTTGTAAGATCTACCTTCCCATCAAATTTCGTCAGTATTGCTTTAAAACTGTGGGAAATACAGTCATTTTCGATTATAACTGAAGGGGGGCTCGGGGCGGAAGAGATGGGCGTGGCATCCAAACTTTCAAAGCAGTTTTTGAGGAATGTCATCGGCTATCTTGCCCACAAATTTGGTGACTCTAACTGATAAAATGTGATTCATCGATTTGCACATCGAGGGGTATCGATTTGTTATCGAATTCCCAGGCCCCTGAGGTCGTAGAGCCAAATTTAACACTTTGTCTGACGAAGGAATGTACCAAAATATTTGCAAAGTTGCAAAGCTCCAGCTTTAAGGGTGTTGAAAAAAGTTGCGTTCAAACGGACGGGCGGGCGGGCGTACGGACGGACAGACACCTTGACGGACATTGCATGAATCCAATATAATATGATACCTTTGGTATCAAAGTAAAATGACGCGTCTGATTCTTAACCTCAATGGTGGCGTGAAAAAGAGAATATTTAATACTATAGTACTGATAAATGGCACGTTCGTTCTCGTTCACCGTCGCACACAGACTGACTGCGCGATCAGTTGCTGCTCGTTTATTGTATGTATTCTATGCTTGACAGCTTCGTTCTTAACGAAGCTGTCGACGAGTTTACAGTTATTACTACGTGACTATTTGGTACAGTGGTGTCTTACATGCTAGTTATTGCTACAATTCGGCCGTCCTGACGTTGAGGATCTCCTGATACTCTTTGACATGCTTCTTGTTACTATTTTACTTTGGCCATATCTATTACTTTTGCATGTATTTGTACAATCATTTTTTCTTAATATGTCATTATTTTCAATATGACTTTGATTTTCATTATCATTGTTATTTAAATTTTCTACACTTATATCATCGTTTACATTTTCTAAACTTATATCATTATTTACATTTTCTACACTTTTGTCATTATTTACATTTTCTAAATTTATATCATTATTTACATTTTTTAAATTTATATCATTATTTACATTTTCTAAATTTATATCAACGTTTACATTTTCTTCGTCAATGTTTTCTGTGCGCTCATTTGAGCTATTTTCAACAACAGTTTCTTGGTCAGAAATATTTTTCTTGTTATCTATAAGCCAAGGTTTCATATTATGTATAGCCCAAATTCCTGAATATGGTAATTGCGTTTGTTGAAAATTCTCAACATCTTCGACCAAATATCTATCATTGTCTAATACTTTTGAAACAACGTTAGGTCCTTTGTATTTTGGGATTAATTTGCTTGATACTCCTTGTTGAATTAAAATTTCGTACTACCACAAAGTCTCCTATCAAAAATCCTTTTGGTTTTTGACGTTTTGTATCTACGTAGGTTTTGTTGTAAAGTTTTACTTTTTCCTGGCATGTGTGAGCTTTTTGTCTTATGTCGCTTACATTTCTTATTCCTATATTCTGATTATTATCTATTACATTTTCTTGTTCTAATAGCATATCTCTTATCTTTATTATCTTTTCATCTTTTCCTTGACAAATTATTAAGTTTTCTTCGAATGTATTTGTTTCAATTATTAAAACAGTGTTACTTCGGCTTAACGCGTCTACATGTTGCATACGTTTTCCCGATCTATGTTCAAGTTCATAATCATAGTTTTGCAGCTCAAGAACCCATCTAGCAATACGTGGGTTTAACTCTTTCTTATTTAATGTTAACGTTAACGAGTTGCAATCGGTTACTATTTTGAACTTTAAGCCTTGTACATAAACTCGAAATTTCTTTAACGCATTTATTATTGCTAATGTTTCGAGCTCGAAGCTATGGTATCTGGACTCTACTTCAGTTGTACGTTTTGAATAATAGAAAACAGGATGAAGTTTTCCATCACTTTTTCTTTGAAACAATAGTGCTCCGTAACCTAAAGAACTTGCATCACAGTGCAATTCCGTTTGATCCCTAGGGTCATATATTGCCAAAATTGGAGCTTCTATTAACTTATTTTTCAGTACATTAAAAGCATTAACTTCATCTTCTTTAAATTCAAATGTCATATCTTTCTTTGTTAAATCATATAATGGCTTTGCTATTAATGAAAAATCTTGAATGAATTTTCTGAAATCGTTGTACTTCGTGCGTTTTTGAGGGCACTGGAAAAGATTTAATAGCTTCTATGCCTGCCTCGTTTGCTTTAATGCCATTTCTTGAAACTTGGTATCCCAAATACTCGATTGACGATTTTAAAAATTCGCATTTATCTAGCCTCAGTTCCAACTTGTTATCTACTAAACGTTTAAATACTTCTTTTAAAATGCCGAAATGTTCATATAGACTTTCGGAAGCAATTAAAATGTCATCTAAATATATCACAACCTTTTCTGTCCGAGTCATATCTGAAAATATCTCATTGAAATATCTTTGAAAAGTGGAGGGTGTATTTGTCAATCCGAATGACATTCTGAGATACTCAAACTGACCCATGGGAGTAGTGAAGGATGTGTACTTCACCGATTCTTCGTCCATAAGTACATGGTGAAAACCGTTTTTCAAGTCTAGTTTTGAAAACAGACTTTTATTTACTAACCTTTCTAATAAGTCATCTATTAATAGAATAGGATAATTGTCTTTTAGTGTTATTTTGTTCAAACGACGATAGTCTACACACATTCTTAGTCCACCTGTCTTTTTCTTAACCAGTACTATCGGTGACGTATACTCTGATTTGCTTGGTCGTATATATCCACATGCTAAATTTTCATCTAATATTTTCTGTACTTTTAACTTTTCATCATGTGACAGTCTTCGAGGGGAATATCGAAATGGTTTTTCTTCTTCTATTACTATTTTCATGCATGTTTTCAAATTTGGTTCAACAGGTCTTGTAGGCTCTACATAATACTTTTCAAAAAGCTTTTCAAATTTTTCTAAGTTCATTGCATTCATTTCATTCCCTACTTTATAAGTTTCTTTGTCTGTGTACGCTATGTCGATTGACAAAATTTGTAAATCGAAATCATTGCTATCTTCTGTTTTATCTTTGTTTTCATTTTTAGTTGTTTTTTCAAAAATGTTTTCTTCGCTTACAACTTTTTGTCCTTGTTTTTCCTTTTCTATGTTTTTAACTTTATTATTTTGACCATTTTCATTTATAGTTGCTTTGTCTTTTAATTTTTCTTTAAGCTCTACTTTGTGTTTTAGTTGTTTCGATTTTTCTACATTGTCTTTTTAATTGGTGTTGATCACTTCTTTGTGATCTTTATTATTTAACTCACCTTTGTTATTTATATTTTCATTTAACTCTACTTTGTTGATTCTATTTTCATTAAACTCTACTTTGTTGATTCTATTTTCATTTAACTCTACTTTGTTGATTCTATTTTCATTTAACTCTACTTCGTTGATTCTATTTTCATTTAACTCTACTTCGTTGATTCTATTTTTATTTAACTCTACTTTGTTGATTCTATTTTCTTGTAAAGACTGCAATCTCGGGCAACATGTCCAAACTCACCGCACGCGTAGCAGGCTCCATCAGCGCGCTTTGGTTTAAGGCATGTGTCGGCCAGGTGTCCCATACTGTGGCAATTGTAGCATTTTTGGCTCTGCTTTTCTGTAGTCGATGTGTTGCCTGGTTTGCGCTCCAGACCTTTTGGAATGGGACGACTTGGCATCTCGATGTCTTGGAATGCGTTTAACATTTCAGTCGGCGATGTGAAGCGTTGTAACTTGGCCTGATTTTTGAGTTGTACGTTTACAATCCCGTCGAGCATGTACTGCACTATTTCGGCGTCGTCCATCTTTATCGCATTAGCCAAAGCTAACTTGTCGAAATAATATTTGGCAAACTTCTCGTTTTGTTGCCACTTGCGTTTTTCAAACTTGCGACGAAGATCCAAAATGTTTTCTTCAGTGCCGAACCTTATTTTCAGCTGAGCGAGAATGTTGTCGATCGGTGCAGAGAGCAACAAAGGCTGAGATAGTAGCCAAACAATTGCATCTCCCTTAAGGCGACTACATATTAGTGGGCGTATAATCTCGTCGTTTATATTGAAAGCGGCGCGTATATTTTGAACCAGCACTAGCCATTCGTTGATATTTTTGTTATCATTAAATTCTGGCAACAGTTCTTTAGCAGTGCTTAAGTTGGTTGTAGACGTTTTATTGCGCAACACCGCATTTTCGCATTGTAAACTCCACATCATGCGTTCAATTTCTTCGATTTTTTGGGCGCTGTTGTTTTCATTGTTTACATTTTGATTTGTAGTGTTGGCAACTGTAGACATTTGTGCATCGATTCCGCATATATCGTGGTTGTTGGTATCGATAGCACGAAGATCGTTTGCGGCGCTGCCATTCTCAGCGATATTTAAAACATCGCTTACATCGGCGTTTAAAGCGTTGCCACCACGTTTGTTGGTGACGTCGTTGTTGTGCGCTGAGTCGGCGATGGAAGTGCCGTTACCTTTGGCGCCGGCTTGCTCGTCGTCAGCGTCGCTGCTGCCGTCGTCGTCGCTTTGCACTGGTAATTGTACATTTTTATACTTTGATACCAAAGGTATCATAGTATATTGGGTTTGTGCAATGTCCGTCATGGTGTCTGTCCGTCTGTCCGTCTGTCCGTATGAACGCAACTTTTTTCGACACCCTTAAAGCTAGAGCCTTGCAACTTTGCAAATATCTTGGTACATGTCTTCGTCAGACAAAGTGTTAAATGTAGGGCTCTACGACCTCAGGGGGCCCGAGAAATCGATAACAAGTCGATACACCTCGATGTGCAAATCGATAAAACACAAATATATCCCACATTTTACCAGCTAGAGTCACCAAATTTGATGGCAAGATAGCTGGTAACATTCCTCAAAAAACTGCATTAAAAGTTTGGATGCCACGCCCACCTATTTCGCCCCCAGCCCCCTCCAATTATAAACAAAAATGCCTGTATCTTCTACAGTTTTCAAGCTATTGCCACCAAAATTGACATGAAGGTAGATACTGACATCTGACAAAGTTATGCATCAAAACATTAGATGCCACGCCCCCAAACAACGGGATATGCCCCACCGCCCTAAAAAAAACCGGAAGGCATGTATCGTCGCCAGTTTTTAAGCTAGAGTCACCAAATTTGGTATAAACATTGGTAGTGACATCCCCACGCCACGCCCACTTATTCCGCCCACCGCTATATCTCTCTCAGTTTTTGAGCTAGGCTCTTCAAATTTGGTATGAACATTGTTAGTGGCATCCGTAACAGATCTGCATCAATGTTTTGGATGCCACGCCCACTTATACCGCCCACCTCTATATCTTTGTCAGTTTTTGAGCTAGAGTCTCCAATTTTATACCCAAAACCCTCATATATTACTATTTGCACTCAGAATCCTTAACACAGCTATGGGAACTGGTATCAAAGTATATCGCAGTCGGTTGCGTCCGACTGCAACGTTTTTACTTGTTTCCATTTGAAGACGGCAATGCACTACACAATTGAGCAGCTAATGACTCCTTAGTACCTTCTGTTGGCAATCCAAGTCTTTCGCACCACATTATAATGTCTTGGAGGCTTAAATTATGTACTTCTTTGGGCGCCTCTATTTTCTTTTAAATTTTTTCTTTTAATTGTGTGCGAACGAAGAACGATTTGGGTTTTGTTGTGAATAATCACAATTATAAATATTGTCTTTAGCGGCTATTATTTTTTTGAAGTAAATAGATGTGTTGAGTGGTCACTTTTATTTTCTGTATGCGTTTTGTTCTTATCCCACTTCTGAATTATAGTACTGATAAATGGCACGTTCGTTCTCGTTCACCGTCGCACACAGACTGACTGCGCGATCAGTTGCTGCTCGTTTATTGTATGTATTCTATGCTTGACAGCTTCGTTCTTAACGAAGCTGTCGACGAGTTTACAGTTATTACTACGTGACTATTTGGTACAGTGGTGTCTTACATGCTAGTTATTGCTACAATACTTTGCTAATATGTTGTTAAACATTAACTAATTTATTTATTTTATATATATTGCTAAAATTTTGTAAAAACTATTGACGCAGCGAAGCAAGCGGGGCCCTTACTAGTCTATATATATAAAAGAAAGTCGTGTTAGTTACACCACTTATAACTCAAGAACGGCAGAACAGATTTGGGTGAGAATTGGTAGGGAGGTAGCTTAGAGCCAGGAGAAGGTTTATGACATTCAAAATTCAGGAAAATGTTCAACAGGAATGCAGGAAAACCGGTAAAGTATTTTACACCCTTAACAAAAATCCCTAATCAAGAAACCATTCGATTACATGTCGTTACATTTTTTGACAGCTTCTAATTGTAATCTATTTAATTTTGAGGTTAAAGTTATTCGTTTGTTAACAGTTCAATTGGAAACACGTTTATTGTGCAAACTTTTTTTAATTTGAGGTTAAATTCACCAGTCTGTCCATAGTCGAAAATGCCTAGAGGACGACGTGCGAACATCGGCCGCCGCACAAGACATGCAAGCCAGCAACAAGTGTATACACAAATGATAATTGGTTGTATCTTTTATTTTGCAAGTCGGCACGAAGCCGCCTTCTCGAATGATATTAGCTCCAAATGAAGTCATGCGAAAGCAATTATTGTATTCAAGGATGTGTTGAAGAAAATTGTTGGAATCGGAATCACTTCAATCGAACAATGCTTTTAGTAAGTGTTGTGGTGTAAGTAATGGATCCAGTTTGACTTTTCACTTGCGCAGCACAATCCAGCCGTTTCTCTTTTAAACTTTAGCGCCTTGCAATATCGACATACAGTCGTCATTGGTCCAATATCTAAATTGTCATAATTACTGTAGTTCGTAGTGGGATCATATTGGAATGCCAAGCGATTGTATGATGCCAATGATCTCCGCGTACTCAATCGGGAATTTTCTCTTATTATATTTGGCTTTCTTCGCAAAAATTTTGTCTTTACACTTCTTGCTGTTACTTAATGAAATAAAAATATTGCTTTTTAAAAATTTCATTCTTCATCTTTTAGGCCCAATTTCTCAATGTCCGGTTAGGTAAACTAACTGACGTTTAGTCAAATTTGAGTTTCTCAATGTCCGGTTAGGAGTAAATGAAAAACAAACTAACCGGAAGGCTGGGTCGCGTTTAAAATTTAAGCTGATTTTTTGTCACGATATATCGTTAGAAACTATCGTTAAGGCAAACAGCTGTCATTTGAATTGTTTATTTATTTTGTTATTAAATTAAAATGGCATCACATAAAAGAGTGTTTTATGTCCATGCATTTTACTGAACTGGAAGATGCCAAATTTATACAGCAGCTCAGGCTTACAAAATTTACGTGCAAAATCATTCTTGCAAGGATTGTAGATCAATTGGCTTGCCATCATATTTTACGTATATTTATTTATTTATTTATTGTCAACTAATATCAGTCGACATAAAAATTAAAATTAAATCAAATTAAAAGTAGAGCTTAAGCTACAAAAATGTTTAAGATTAATGAACAAAATTTAAAATTAAATCAGTAAACAAACTGAAATGAAATGAAAAAGTTTAAAAATTAAAATATTCTGGGGAGTTAACAAAAATTTAATTTAATGATCCAACATTTGTTGCAAGGATTGGGAAAAACCCAGAAAAACCCAATCAGATCATAAGATTAGTGATTAGTGACTATGACTAGATAAGTAAAGCAGTATGGATCTTTTTAGTATGGGAATGGAGGCCTCAAAGGAAACAAGTGAAAACATCTTATTGTAGTCTGCGCACACTACTCGAAACGGTTCATGCATTAGATAGTTAGTAGAGCAACGATCAAGGTTAATAGGTACAAAGTTACGAGAAGATCTAATAGGGACAGATAAGTTTATTCGACTTAATAAAGTAGGTGAGTCGATTTCACCATTGAGCAGATTAGTAACAAATAAAACTCCATGCATAGTTCTACGGTTTTAAAGAGAAGGAAGGTTAATTAACAGAAGTCTACTTGAATACGAAGGCAAATCAACTCCGGGAACCCAGTTAAAACTTCTAAGTGCAAATAAAAGAAATTTCTTCTGAACAGATTCGATTCTATCCTGATGAATCTTGTATTGCGGAGACCACACACAAGATCCATATTCAAGGATGGGACGCACTAGGGATGTATAAAGTGTTTTAGTAGTGTAGGGATCGTTAAACTCTTTCGACCACCGCTTGATGAAACCAACGACACTGATGGCTTTATTAACCATGCATATTAACGTGCGAGTTAGATATTACTGCAGGAAGATCATTAATAAAGAGATTAAATAATAAAGGCCCAAGGTGACTACCTTGGGGGACACCTGATGATACATAAATTGGTTTAGAGACAGATGATTTAAAGACAACTTTTTGTGTACGGCCACACAAGTACTCGGAAAGCCAAGAAAGGAGATTAGTTGGGAGCCCAATAATGTTTAATTTATGAAGCAAAAGTTGATGACTAACAGAATCAAATGCCTTACTAAAATCGGTATAAATGACATCAGTTTGCATTTTGCTTTGAAATCCTTTAATAACAAGCGATGTAAATTCTAGAAGGTTGGTGGTAGTAGATCTACGCTTTACGAAACCATGTTGATAAGGCGAAATAATTGCACTACATGAGTGTTGCAATTGGGAGCAAATAAGTTTTTCGAAGACTTTCGGAATGGCAGACAATTTCGAAATCCCCCTATAATTTTTAACATTGGACTTGGAAGAATTTTTATGAAGTGGAATAATAAAAGATTGCTTCCACATATCAGGGAATACTGAAGATTCAACAGACAATTTGAATAATTTTAGTAAAGGTTTGCATAGTGTATCAGCACAATATCTAAGTACACAACCGGGCACTCCATCAGAACCAGGCGAGAAGCCAGGTTTGATCAGGTTTAGGTCACTTAACAGAGAACACTCAGTTAAGACCGGGGCAAATATGCAATTTGATGTTTGAATTTGGAAGGGATAAGTATTACTGGAACTATGAGTACTCAAAGAATAAACTGATTGAAAATATTCAGCAAATAGATCGGCCACAGCCTGATCCGTACTTGCTTTCGTATTATCAAGAAAAACTGAGGATGGCAGGCAGGAGGATTTACGTTTAGAGTTAACAAATTTATAAAACTGTTTAGGACCTCGAGAGAAATTCATTCTACATTTATTAAGATAGTTATTATAGCAGGATGAGTTAACAGAGAGAAAATTAGACTTTGCTATAATATAGGTTGATAAGTCAATAGTATTTCCCGATTTTCGGAATTTTTATAAGATCTTGTCTTCACATTTTTTAGTTTTGATAATTCCCTTGTAAACCAAGGTGGTTTGTTATCACTTGAGGAGTGACAGAGGGGAACACATCTGTCCAAATGCGAATTCAAGGTCTCATAAAATATGGCAATGGCAGTTTCTAAATCACTACAGGAATAAAGCTGAGACCAATTAGTTGCATTCAAAAGTCGATTTAATTTAGTGAAGTTAGTCTTACGGAAACAACGTGATTTTGCAGAAATATAAGTATTATAGTTAGAGTTAAGTATTTCGAGGGAAAGTTCTAAAGTTGGATGGTAAGAGTCTTCCGGCTGCACTAAGGGGGGTACTCTGTTTACCTTACAACAATCAACATCAGAAACAAATACTAAGTCTAACATTCTACCACTACAATTAAGTATATCGCTTACTTGTGATAGCCCCAACTCCAGGATACCATCTATAAAATCATCAGATGTGGTTGGTAATTGTGTGGAAGATGAGTCACACGCAGACCATCCCACATTTGGCAGATTAAAATCACCAACCACAATTAGATGATCCATGTCTAACAATAAGGACGAAACATGTTGCAAAGCATTTAAATGGGACGAATAAATGTTAGTATCACAATTAGGAGGAATGTAGGAACATGTAATAAAAAGTGAACGACTACCATAAGATATTCTAACACATACAAACTCTGTATCCGGAAGATCATTGGATTGAATTTGTTCAGAAGAAATGCAGGAATCAACAGCGATGAGAACCCCACCACCCTTACGGGTTGTGCGATCACATCGGTATAAGTTATATTTATTTGGAAAAACAGAGTAATCAGAAATATCAGGTTTTAACCAGGTTTCAGTAAGAGCAACTATTTGTGAATCAAAGGATAGGCTATTAACGTAAAGTTTTGAAAGTTTAGTATTAAGGCCTCTTACATTTTGATAGGATAGACTAATTACTTCAGTTAGTTTTTTGATACAGACGTAGAAGGAAGTGAGTTAATAATCGGGATGGCACTACTAGTATTACTGTTAGTGTTATTGCTATTTCGCCTGTTAACATACTCTTTCACGAGAATGTTCGGCGGCCAAAACTTTTCAGAACTAATTGTCGAGAAAAGTTCAGGCGGCACACTCAACTTGAACGAAGATATGTTACGAGCGTGTTTAAATTTAAACTTTTCAACAACAATCAACGGGGAGTCGATATTACTCTTAATATACGCACTAACATCTTCTGAGGAGGTATCAGATGCTAGCCTAGATACAAAAATATATTTACTAGTAGGGACAACTACAAGCGGCTTAGGTGCTGCAGCTACGCTACTAGGAACGGTTAATCGAACATTAGAACAAGACGGTTCAACAACAGGAACGTGTAACGGGGTAATATTACCACCGGGCAGTATCGGATTATTTGCCGGTGAGTTAAATACCATTAACGGGGCCGCGATTGGATTTGGGCTATTCATGCTGGCAGCCAGAAGTGGCTTAGGCAGGACAAGAGGGGCAATAGGAGGGCAAGAGCCCGAAGTCTTTTTGCGCTTTGGAGAGTCGTCAAGCATCTTCCCATTTTTAAATTTTAATTCGAGGTCTTTAAAGTTGGAATGAAGATTGTCAAAAGCAAGATGCACAGCTTTAAAACAATTAAAGGTCTGCCTCATGTATTTTGACATCTCCTTCTCAACCACATTGCAGGCATCACAAAACCATTTAAGGCCAGAGTCAGTTCCTAAACAGTCTTTGATTTTGGCAGTGAAACCTGCACATTTTAAGTGGATCGTGTTATCGCACATCCTACATACGACGAAATCAGCGCTGGTTGCTGTAACAATTTTACAGTTCTTACTGCAGCAGACAAACATTTTATTACAAGTTAATAAAATAAAATATGGGCAAATTAATGTGCTTGATCAAAGCAAAGTAGGTGAAAGAATGTAAGCGTAGCAACGAGCGCAATATAACGGACAATAGTGGGAGAGCGCTTGAGTATAATAGCGCTTGAGTGAAAAGGCGTGAGCGCGTAGGCAGATAAACCGCAAGAACTATGAAATAGAGCGAGAGAGAACTGAAGCTGGAGAGCAAGAGTGCGTTAATAGGTAATTTTGTTAGTAAACGAAAACAAACGAAAGCAAGCGAGAGCAAATATACGTATGTATGTATGTATGTATTTTCAAGACAAAGCAGCGTCCGCTTGACTGCAAAATAAAATAAGTTAAATGTTTAAGCAAAGTAACTTTAAACACATAAATCCGTACAACGTATATCTGCGATCACAATTTAGTATGATTACCACAATTAAACCAATTAATGCACAGCACAAACACTCGAAAAATAATTATTTAGCAGGAGCACTCAAAAATACAACCGTCACCAACGAAAGTTAGTTATGTTATGTTATATGTGGGATCTTAAACAGAAATCATTCAATGTTGCCGGAAAACAGCAAAAGTCAGCTGAACCACTCGCTATATTTGGCAAAACGTGCATATATGTGGCAACGCTGTTAAGGCGATAGTTACTTATCGATGATGGTTAAATTTGGCTTTGAGAAAACCAAATCTTTTAACTCTACCATTAAATTAAATTTGCGTTTAGCTAAACGAAAATTTAACCGGACATTGAGAAATTGGGCCTTAATCCCCAAACGAAATGTTTAAAAAACGAGGTGGCGTTACGGAGTTCGCTGGGTTTTCTAGTATCTCAATAATTATAACTATTTACTATTTTTAAAGCAGCTGACAACTCAAGATCGTCGTCAATAGGCCTGCTGACTGCGTTGGACACCCTTGATCGAATTGTGAGTACAGACAAAACAATAAGAATGAAATAAGATTGCTAAACCAGTGATCTATAATCAGAAGTAAGTGCATTGTTATAAATTTCGTTTATCGTTGTACTACTGCCTGCAACTAATTGATTAATAATATTTAAACGAAAGCTCTGAGCTGACGGCGGTCAAGAGAATAATTTGATTCTACCAATTGTTGTTTAAAAGATTGTATTTAAGCGTAGCTTGTTAGAAGAGAAAAGTAATGAAGAAAAGTGAATTATATGAACTACTGCTGAAGTAATATGAACATGAATAATAACTGAGTTTTGGTAATTTTAGGGTGGGGCACCGAGACCGACTGATGCATTGCTGATTTATTAACTTGAAACAACGCTCTATTACATCATAATATCTGAAACTTCCATCGCTCTGTCCAAACTTTAGTTATGTGACGCCTACGCTACCTAGCAAGCAAAACCGATCCCTAACTTCCCGTACCTTAAGCTGAGCCGCAGCTAGGATAGAGCCGCTTCAGGGGCGTAGTCCATGTTCGTTATATACTAAATGGCGCTATAAAAATTATTATTATTATTATTTAATTGTTAAAGAGAATTAATTCTAAGTAACAATTTGTTATAAAGCCAGAGCAGCAAAGGCCTTCAGGCAGACTTACTTTTAAAATTTACATATTTACATATATTTTAATTATATATCTATGTGTAGTTTATTAATAACTTTTATCAAATTTTCTATATTTGATAAATTGGGTTTTAAGATAAGGACGTTGAGTGTGGAAGAGTTAAGGGATTTGCAGATATTCATTACGTGTTGGCATTGGAGTACTAAATGTTTTGTTGTCAAGAAATCGCTATTGCAAAATGGGCATATAGGTGCCGGTGTCTTGTTGAAGATGTATTTGTGTGTTAGTATTGTGTGTCCTAGTCTGAATCTAGTGTATTTTATTGCGTGTTTCCTGTCTATTTTAGTTGAAAGATGTGTAGGTACTTTTGCAGGGTTGATGGTTTTGTTGAAGTGCGTGTAATCCTTCCAGATTGTTTGAAGTTTTTGCTTTGTTGTAAAGTTAATCAGTTTATTTATATCCTTTTTGTTGTTGATGTTGTGTAAGAGCAATGGTGAAAGTGTAGCCATTTTAGCTACTGTGTCTGCTTGTTCATTTCCTTTTATATTCACATGTCCAGGCGTCCAGAGTAGCTTAATCCTTTTGTGAGTTGAGTTGAGTTTGTCTCTAATTTTTGCGATTGTGGGTTGGTATGTGTTTGGATTTTTAACGGCTAGTAAGAGGGAGAGGGAATCCGCGCAGATAACAAATTTAGTTTTTGATTCTTTTTGTGTGAACTCTACCGCACAAAGAATCGCTTCTGCTTCCGCTGTGAAGATTGAAGAGTGCAAAGGTGTGACGGCTGATTTTAATATTTTATTATCTTCTGTGACAATGCTGAAAGCAGTTATGTAGTTCAGTTTTGATGCGTCCGTGTATAGAAATGTCCATGACTTGTATTCGTTTCTGATCTCTTCGAAGCCTTTTCTGTAGACTTCGCATGGGGTATTGTCTTTTTTATACTTCGAGAGTTCTAACAGTATAGAGTGACTGTTTATTGTCCATGGTGGAAATTTTTCTTTGTATTTGCGTTCTGGTGAGATGATTATGTTTAGAGCTACAGCTTCTTCGATGATCATTTCTAGGCTTGATGTCTTTTTTATTGCTCTTTTCCGTTAAAGTTGCCTGAGTAATGCATTTTGTAAGGAAGATCCATGTGCATTGATTATATTTTTAATATGTCGTCCAATGCTCCATGGGAATCTAGTGTTTAAGTCGGGGAGTCCTGTTTCTGCCAGCATGTTTTTTATTGGGGTAGTACGGAGGGCGCCTAATGAAAGTCTGATGAAGGAATGGTAGGGAGTGGAAAGTTTTGAGAAATTTGTTGTATTTGTTTTACCATAAATTGAAAGACCGTAGTCAACGCAGAAAGTACGAGTGCACTCGGTTGGATTGTGGGCTGGTAGACCACATGGGTCACAGACCTTTGTGCCTTTGCATAGCTTTGCTGTGTGGCCTATAATTTGACAATTTTTGCAGCGCATTGGGTTTGGTTTATATTCTTTAACCTTTACGACATGCCATGATATTTGTATTTTTTGGGGAAGATTGTATAGATTGAAGGTGAGCTGCACTACGCCGGAGGGAATTGTTTTGCCATCAATGAGTTTTGTGTATTTATATACATCGACAACTCCTTGAGATTAAAGTTCCTTAAGTATCTCTTCGTTTGGTATGTTGTTGAGTCATGGGGCATAAGCTGTGCCTTTGCAGAGATTAAGATTTTTGTGGTATTCACATGATATTTGGCAGATACCATGGAGTTTTTTGGAAACGATGAATTTATCTGCTATTGTTGCATTCTCTACGAAAATTAGTAGATTTCCATCACGCATTTGGTTAATTATACCCTTAACCCATAAAATGGGTAAATAAGGCTATAATGGTTTTGTGCAAATGTATGTAACAGACAGAAGGAAACATCTCCGACCCCATAAAGTATATATATTCTTGATCAGCATCAACAGCCGAGTCGATCTAGCCATGTCTGTCTGTCCGTCTGTCCGTCTGTATGAACGCGCCGATCTCAGAGACTATAAGAGCTAGAGACTTCAAATTTGAAACTTAAGCTCTCCTATACCATGAGAAGATCAAGTTTGTTTTGAATTTTCGATAACACTTCTGGTTTCCGATATACACATGTGATCGATAACAAAAAAATCTTCAATTTCAAAATTGTGAAAATGAGGTTTAAAACTATTGATAAAATAATGAACATTTAAAAAAATTTGGTCAAAATCGGTTAAGAAACACCGGAGATATCGCAGTTTGAAGTTTGGTCACTGATTTTATACACATAAGTAACTGTAAGCGTTAAGTATCGGGTTAAGGGTATGTCCTAGTCGGGATTTCTCGACTAGAGCCTCTTACTTGTTTTATATGGGGGTTTCGGGTATAAATATCAGGCAGAAGGGGAAGGCGTGACATCCAAATTTGCAAATCTGTTACGGATGTCACTTACAATGTTCCCACCAAATTTGGTGACTCTAGCTTATAAACTGGCGAAGTTACATGCATTCCGGTTTTTTTTTTAGGGCGGTGGAGCGTGGCCTTTTGCTTGGGGGCGTGGCATCCAAATCCAATGCATATCTGTATCAAATGTCAGCATCTACTTTCCTACTAAATTTGGTGGCTATAGCTTCAAAACTGTAGAAGATACAGGCATTTTTGTTTATAATTGGAGGGGGGTTGGGGGTGGAAAAGGTGGACGTGGCATCCAAACTTTCGATGCAGTTTTTTGAGGGATGTCACCAGCTATCTTGCCATCAAATTTGGTGACTCTAGCTGCTAGTTTAATTTTGCGCTAGAGTCTTCAAACTTGATAGGGGGATAGAAGGTGCCATCCGCCACAGATAGGCATCACAAATTTGGCTGACATGCCTAGCCCTTCTGCCTGATATTAATACCCATAACCCCAAATATTACTATTCGCACACAGAATCCTTAACACAGCTATGTAAACTGGTATCAAAGTATATCGCCAACTGCAACGTTTTTACTTGTTTGGATTTGGTTGCCTTCTTTTATGAGTACATGTCCTAAAAATTCTGTTTCTTGATTCATAAAAGAGCATTTCTCTGCCTGTATTTTTAAGTTATGTTCTTGAAGCTTTCGAAAAATCTTTTCTAATGAATTTTTATGTTCTGCTAAGGTTGTTGAAAATATTAATTATTATTATTATTATTATTATTTAATTGTTAAAGAGAATTAATTCTAAGTAACAATTTGTTATAAAGCCAGAGCAGCAAAGGCCTTCAGGCAGACTTATTTTTTAAATTTACATATTTACATATCTTTACATTATATATCTATGTGTAGTTTATTAATTACTTTTATAAAATTTTCTATGATAAATTGGGTTTTAAGATAATGACGTTGAGTGTGGGAGAGTTAAGGGATTTACAGATATTCATTACGTGTTGGCATTGGAGTACTAAATGTTTTGTTGTCAAGAAATCGCTATTGCAAAATGGGCATATAGGTGCCGGTGTCTTGTTGAAGATGTATTTGTGTGTTAGTATTGTGTGTCCTAGTCTGAATCTAGTGTATTTTATTGCGTGTTTCCTGTCTATTTTAGTTGAAAGATGTGTAGGTACTTTTGCAGGGTTGATGGTTTTGTTGAAGTGCGTGTAATCCTTCCAGATTGTTTGAAGTTTTTGCTTTGTTGTAAAGTTAATCAGTTTATTTATATCCTTTTTGTTGTTGATGTTGTGTAAGAGCAATGGTGAAAGTGTAGCCATTTTAGCTACTGTGTCTGCTTGTTCATTTCCTTTTATATTCACATGTCCAGGCGTCCAGAGTAGCTTAATCCTTTTGTGAGTTGAGTTGAGTTTGTCTCTAATTTTTGCGATTGTGGGTTGGTATGTGTTTGGATTTTTAACGGCTAGTAAGGTGCAGAGGAAATCCGTGCAGATAACAAATTTAGTTTTTGATTCTTTTTGTGTGAACTCTACCGCACAAAGAATCGCTTCTGCTTCCGCTGTGAAGATTGAAGAGTGAAAAGGTGTGACGGCTGATTTTAATATTTTATTATCTTCTGTGACAACGCTGAAAGCAGTTATGTAGTTCAGTTTTGATGCGTCCGTGTATAGAAAAGTCCATGACTTGTATTCGTTTCTGATCTCTTCGAAGCCTTTTCTGTAGACTTCGCATGGGGTATTGTCTTTTTTATACTTAGAGAGTTCTAACAGTATAGAGTGACTGTTTGTTGTCCATGGTGGAAATTTTTCTTTGTATTTGCGTTCTTGTGAGATGATTATGTTTACAGCTGCAGCTTCTTCAATGATCATTTCTAGGCTTGATGTCTTTTTTATTGCTCTTTTCCGTTTAAGTTGCCTGAGTAATGCATTTTGTAAGGAAGATCCATGTGCATTGATTATATTTTTAATATGTCGTCCAATGGGAATCTTGTGTTTAAGTTTATTGGGGTAGTACGGAGGGCACCTAATGAAAGTCTGATGGAGGAATGGTAGGGAGTGGAAAGTTTTGAGAAATTTGTTGTATTTGTTTAACCGTAAATTGAAAGACCGTAGTCAATCTTGGCGAGTATTATTGACTTAGCTATATTAATGAGGGCTGAGGTGTTGCTTTTTAACTTATAGCTACTTAAACATTTAGTTATATTTAGTCTTTTATTTAATGAGTTAGTTAATGCTTTGACATGTTCGTTCCAATTATATTTACTGTCGAATGTTAAGCCTAGAGTTTTAAGGTGTTGTGTTTTCGGTATGTTTACATTGTTTATTTTAATATCTATGTTAGAGCAATTGTGTTTGCTGCATATGTGTAGGTGAGTGGATTTTTCTGTTGATATTTTTGTTCCAGTGATATTGCACCAATCGTGAATTTTACAAAACAAATTATTTATTTGAGTGTTATAGCCGGGGTTTGGTTTGAAAAAGAGGCAAAGGTCGTCTGCGTACATATTGTGTTTGAAAAATGTATTTTGATGAACCTTGTGGGATGCCGTTTTTTAAGTTCTTTTCATTGGATAGGGTGTTATTAACATTAACTCGTATTCTACGGTTGTTTAGGTAGCTTCGAATGTACTTAATGATTTTTGGGCCAAATTTCCAATCGTATAGTTGCTGTATAATACAATGAGCATCCACCCTTTTCCATATTGATTGAGAGTACCGATATGTGGTTTTTTGTGGCTTGATTGTTACAAATAAAGTTATCTTTTACAAGTAAGGGATCCGTGGTTGACCTTTTTTGCTTGTATGCATATTGGTTAGGAGATAGGAGGTTCTCTTGATTAAGCATCCACATAATTCTTTTTGATATAATTTTCTCTAGTATTTTGGAAATGCAGGGGAGCAGGGATATTGGGCGATAACTGTTAAGTAAGTGTTTTGGTTTGTTTGGTTTTTTATACCCTTAACCCATAAAATGGGTAAATAAGGGTATAATGGTTTTGTGCAAATGTATGTAACAGGCAGAAGGAAGCATCTCCGACCCTATAAAGTATATATATTCTTGATCAGCATCAACAGCCGAGTCGATCTAGCCATGTCCGTCTGTCCGTCTGTCTGTCTGTCCGTCTGTCTGTATGAACGCGCCGATCTCAGAGACTATAAGAGCTAGAGACTTCAAACTTGAAACTTAAGCTCTCCTTAACCATAGGCAGATCAAGTTTCCTTCAAATTTTCGATAACACTTTTGGTTTCCGATATACAAATGTGATCGATAACGAAAAATTCTTGAATTTCAAAATTGTGAAAACCGGGTTTTAAACAATTGGTAAAATAATGAACATTTTAAAAAATTTGAATAAAATCGGTTAAGAAACACCGGAGATACCGCAGTTTGAAATTTGGTCATTTTGATCATATTGGTCACTGGGTAAATACACACAAATGACTGAACGCGTTACGTATGGGGTTAAGGGTATGTCCTAGTCGGGATTTCTCGACTAGAGCCTTCTTACTTGTTTATTGGTATTATTGTTGCAATTTTCCATTGATGGGGGATATTGCCGGTGTCTAGTATTGTATTATAGAGGTCTAAGAGTTTGTTTATTGCAGATGGTGGGAGTTTTTTTATACCCTTAACCCATAAAATGGGTAAATAAGGGTATAATGGTTTTGTGCAAATGTATGTAACAGACAGAAGGAAGCATCTCCGACCCCATAAAGTATATATATTCTTGATCAGCATCAACAGCCGAGTCGATCTAGCCATGTCCGTCTGTCCGTCCGTCCGTCTGTCCGTCTGTCCGTCTGTCCGTCTGTATGAACGCGCCGATCTCAGAGACTATAAAAGCTAGAGACTTGAAACTTAAAACTTAAGCTCTCCTATACCATGAGAAGATCAAGTTTGCTTTAAATTTTCGATAACATTTCTGGTTCTCGATATACACATGTGATCGATAACAAAAAAATCTTGAATTTCAAAATTGTGAAAATGGGGTTTGATACGGATAAAATAATGAACATTAAAAAAAATTTGATCAAAATCGGTTCAGAAACACCGGAGATATCGCAGATTGAAGTTTGGTCATATTGGTCACTGATTTAAAACACATAAGTAACTGTAAGCATTAAGTATCGGGTTAAGGGTATGTCCTAGTCGGGATTTCTCGACTAGAGCCTTCTTACTTGTTTATTATTTGATAATTGAGATTGTCATGTCTAGGAGTGGAACCTCTAAGGCAACGGCCAGCAACAGGCGGACCGCCAAATATTGTAATGTAGGTATGTCAAGTATAAACAAATACGTAATATTTTCACACTTATTTTAGGTAATAAATAGCTGTACTTAATTATTATCAGTTGTTTTTTTTTCTGGACCGTTTAAAAATTTTCGAGCAATATCCGGACCCTAGTTAAAAGTACTTGCCGACCCCTGCTCTAAGGGTATCTAGACAAGATTGCAATTCTACAAGTGCTATGGGTTTTTCAATGATTTTAGCTCTGTTTCTTGGAGTATATGTGATGGATGTTTGGGCTATGTGTTGTTGTTTGTTTGGTATTTATGGAGGTGTTTGAGAAATTTGAGTCGATTGAATAGTTTGACCATGTTTTGCAAAATGCTTCAGCTATTTTTGTTGGATCACATGTGTTTCCTGTTTCTGTTTGTATTGCATGGATGTGTGTGATTTTACTAACCCCCGAAAGCCTATGAACTTTGTCCCAGAGGCTTTTGGGTGTTGTGCTAGGGTTTATATCTTCTGTAAACTTAGCGAAGCTTATTCTTTGTGCTATTTTTGATGTATATTTAAATTTTGCGTTCGCTTTTTTGTACATTAGCATGTTTTCTGTGCTTAGGTGTGTTCTTAAACTATGTAAACATTTTATTTTTTCATTTTTTAATTTTTCAAATTCTTGGTTCCACCAGTATATGTAATTATTTTTATACCCTTAACCCATAAAATGGGTAAATAAGGGTATAATGGTTTTGTGCAAATGTATGTAACAGACAGAAGGAAACATCTCCGACCCCATAAAGTATATATATTCTTGATCAGCATCAACAGCCGAGTCGATCTAGCCATGTCTGTCTGTCCGTCCGTCCGTCTGTCCGTCTGTCTGTCCGTCTGTATGAACGCGTAGATCTCAGAGACTATAAGAGCTAGAGACTTCAAACTTTAAACTTAAACTCTCCTATACCATGAGAAGATCAAGTTTGCTTTAAATTTTCGATAACATTTCTGGTTTCCGATATACACATGTGATCGATAACACAAAAATCTTGAATTTTAAAATTGTGAAAATTAGGTTTGAAACTACGGATAAAATAATGAACATTTAAAAAAATTTGATCAAAATCGGTTGAGAAACACCGGAGATATCGCAGTTTGAAGTTTGGTCATATTAGTCACTCGAAAAAAGGACACAAATGACTGAAAGCGTTAAGTATCGGGTTAAGGGTATGTCCTAGTCGGGATTTCTCGACTAGAGCCTTCTTACTTGTTCTTTCTGTTGGGGTTGGATGTGGGTATTGCTTTGCTGGCAGATGCCTTAACTATTTTGAGAAATTTGGCTGCTGATTGATTAGTGTTGTTTGTTGTAACTAGTTCTTGTGTTAGTACGTCTATGTTCTCTTGAAATAATTTCCATTTTTATATCTATGTGTTTTGTAAGCTGTTTTTGTGTTTGCTATAGAAAATATTTGTATACGTATTGGGTAGTGGTCGCTCCCTTAGTGATCTTCATTTACAGTCCAGTCGGCGTTAAGGTTAAGTGGTGGTGAGCAAAACGCTAGGTCAACGTGTGTGAAGGTGTTATGGGTGGAGAAGTGTGTGTGATCTCCTTTGTTTAGTACAATTAGATTGCTGTATTGAACAAAATTTGCTATAGTTCTTCCTCTTGGATTATTTGAGGGTGACCCCCAGAGAGAATGCCAGGCGTTAAAGTCTCCTAGTAATAAAACTGGCTTATTGAAGCTGTTTATCAGGTTGTGAGGGTCTTGCTCTATGAACTTGTTCTTGGGAGAAAGGTAGGTGTTAATAATTATAAACGGAGTTTTAGCTTGTATTTCTGCACATGTTGCTAAGATGTTTGATTGGTGATTTACGATTTTGTGTTGTATATTTTCTGATATTAGAAGTGCTACTTCTCTGTTAGCTTTAGGAGCTAGCAAATTGATATCATTCTTATGATATAGTAAGTATTGGTTTGGTATGGGAATTTTTGAGTTAGGATTGGTTATATGGGTCTCTTGTAGGGCTATTATGTGTGGGTTTTGGTTTTTTATTAAGAGAGAGAGATTGTGGTATTTGTCTTTATATCCATTAATGTTCCATTGTAATATTTTTAAAGTCATTATGCTAGTGAGTGAGTTGTGTTAATTTGTTTTGTATTAGTTCTTGTGTTAGTTTTTAATCTCCCGGTCTCTCTATCGGTTCAGCGAAGCTCCGCTTTAATGCATAGATCATTATAAGCACTCGAAGGGACCGAGAAAGAGAGCGAGCACAGCTTTGAGAGGGTTTATCACAACTCAACGTCTTTTGTGATACAATCCGTATCAGAGAGCGTTAAGTGATTTTGTTTGTTGATGTTATGTTTATTTCTTTCGTAATTCATGTGTGTGTCTGTTTCTGAGTCGCTTGAAGTTATCTTTTCTGTGAGTGTTGAGTGTTTCGTTATCTTGATTGTTTGTTTTTTCGGTTTGCTTAAGTTGTTTTCTAGCATTGTTTTTGTATATTTTGTGTTTGTAAAGTCAAAGGGTTTTTCGGGTGTGCTTTTAGTTTTTATTATGTTTTTAGAATTGTTTTCTTTATTGGAGTTGGATGGTACGATTTTTGTCTCGTTTTGTTTTTGTGGTGTTTGTGGAGCGGTTATTTCTGCAAATGTTTGTTTCATATTAGTTGGTGTTTGTGAGTATTTTTTGTAATATTTTGTTTTGGCATCGTACATAGTGCATTTTTCAGTGGTTTGTATTTTAATTATTTCTTGTGCTTCTTTAAATTTTGGGACAGTCTTTGTTGCTATCCGCATGCTCTCCCTTACAGTTAACGCAGAAAGTGCGGGTGCACTCAGTTGGATTGTGAGCTGGTAGACCACATGGGTCACAGACCTTTGTGCCTTTGCAATGCTTTGCTGTGTGGCCTATAATTTGACAATTTTTGCAGCGCATTGGGTTTGGTATATATTCTTTAACCTTTACGACATGCCATGATATTTGTATTTTTTGGGGAAGATTGTATAGATTGAAGGTGAGCTGCACCACGCCGCACAGTGTACGATTTTTCCAATCTAGGGGGACTTAATTCAATAGCAGTCGTAGTTTTAAAGCTATTGACTTGAAATTTTTAGTGAATGTTTGAATATTCCCAAAGAAATTTTTGGACCAAAATATAGAGTGGGCGTGGCAGTTTAAAGGGCGTAAAATACGGAAAAACCAGAAATTTTTCATTTTTTCAACACACAAATTAACATAAAAAAACCAAAAAAATGTTATCAAAAAAGTATCAGGTTAGTATTTTTTGTTTAGATTATAGCCAATTAAAAAATATTTTTTTTAAATTAATAATAATAAAAAAAATTAAATTGATTGATTACCTTTGTTATATGCTCATGATTTTGCTTGTAACTTCAAAAATATCGGCTGAAAAAATTATATTTCGGTTTTGTTTTAAAGGTAATTAATTAATTGAAAGAAAAAAGTGGTTTTAATATTTTTCAAGATTTTTTTATTTAAATAAAAAACAACTAAAAATGTATGAACAAATTTGGCAAATATGTTTACATCGTCTAGTTGAGTCAATGAGTGAAACAAATCTTCGTGGGCACTTATCAACCTTCTTATAGTGTGATCGATTGTAAACCTATGTCGGCATACGATTCGGTGACAGTAATTTCTCTGGGATAGCATAAGGATTTTGACTCTTTGACGAGATCATAGCACGGATACATTTTTGGACTGACCATTTTTGTGTGCTGCCGTAAGGTCTTGTATTGGTGCACTGATAACTTGGTGTCCACCATTAACGCAAGTGCCTGATCTGCCGAAAGACGTTTTGTATTGGTGCACTGATAACTTGGTGTCCACCATTAACGCAAGTGCCTGATCTGCCGAAAGACGTTTTGAATTATCAGTGCATAATCTGGCTTTCTTGATGGTTGATCCCCTAGATGGAGAAGCATTTGCCAACTGACTCATTAGCCTCGCCGCATCCCTTTTTCCGCTCGACCGCAAACTCAGCTCTGTCGCTGAAATCAATTGATTCTCATCAAGTTTTCGCAGCAGATCTTAACATTTTCTTTGCTGTGTTTTTGGGCAACAATCAGAGAACGGTAATAGCTCTTCCGCATTGCTTTGAGGTTGAAGGCGCGACATCAATTTTATAATCGTCTCCTTTATGGTGCCCTGCAGCCAACTTTCATTGTTGACCATAAATCTAGATTTATCTCTCCTAGATTTACTCCACCTCAACTCAAATTCGTGGCACATTTTAGTTAAGTGCAATTTTAACTTTTTATAATCAATATCTTTGCCAAAAATCATCGCAGCGTGATCAAGAAGTGAGTTTAGCTTAACGGTTCTTACATTGCCTGACCACACCTCGAAAAACTGTGCGCGTGTAATTGCAGTCATTGCTAAATTGAACTTCTTTGGGTAAAATATGGGCAGAATGTTAATTATGATCCTGATTCAGAATGATTTTCTGCAAACGATGTATGTTGTGGTTGATTTGAATGTGATTGAATGTTGTAAGTTTTTTTTTCCATCAAAAATGGTATTGTGAAAAATTTACTTACTTTTTGGAACTTATTTCCGACAAATTATAAAAATTGTATAGGACACTTATAAAGAACCTATATATATCAAAAAATCAATAATGCTCCAAAAATTACTAGAAAAATCAAAATCGACAGCTCACTATAACAAAATGATGTAATTGAAACGATTAAACTTTGTCAACTGACGGTCGTTGTCCGCTGCAATTTTGCATGCATTTCAAATGCACCAGTTCAAGAACCGTTATTTCATTTACAAAAATTTTTCGTTTTGTTTTGCGCTTGTTTTCGTAACATTTGAACATTTCTAAGTTGACTTCTAAAAGCTCATTGACCTTAAAAAACATTTTATTTTTCAATTAAGTCCCCCTAGATTGGCAAAATCGTACACTGTGCGCCGGAGGGAATTGTTTTGCCATCAAAGAGTTTTGTGTATTTATATACATCGACAACTCCTTGAGATTTAAGTTCCTTAAGTATCTCTTCGTTTGGTATGTTGTTAAGGCATGGGGCATAAGCTGTGCCTTTGCAGAGATTAAGATTTTTGTGGTATTCACATGATATTTGGCAGATACCATGGAGTTTTTTGGAAACGATGAATTTATCTGCTATTGTTGCATTCTCTACGAAAATTAGTAGATTTCCATCACGCATTTGGTTAATTATACCCTTAACCCATAAAATGGGTAAATAAGGCTATAATGGTTTTGTGCAAATGTATGTAACAGGCAGAACGAAGCATCTCCGACCCCATTAAGTATATATATTCTTGATCAGCATCAACAGCCGAGTCGATCTAGCCATGTCCGTCTGTTCGTCTGTCTGTCCGTCCGTCCGTCTGTACTAACGCGCCGATCTCAGAGACTATAAGAGCTAGAGACTTCAAACTTGAAACTTAAACTCTCCTATACCATAAGCAGATCAAGTTTGCTTTAAATTTTTGAAAACACTTCTGGTTTCCGATATACACATGTGATCGATAACAAAGAATTCTTGAACTTCAAAATTGTAAAAACAAGGTTTCAAAATATTGATAAAATAATGAACATTTCAAAAAATTTGATCAAAATCGGTTGAGAAACACCGAAGATATCGTAGTTTTAAATTTATTCATTTTTGCCATATTGGTCACTGGGTAAATGTACACAAATGACTGTACGCGTTAGGTATGGGGTTAAGGGTATGTCCTAGTCGGGATTTCTCGACAAGAGCCTTCTTTCTTGTTCCTTTTGGTTTTGGGGCTGTCGCTTAGCATTGCAAAGCGATTAGCCCCTTGACTATTGTGCCCGGTGGGCATAGCTGTAAATTTGACTTACTTTATGCTTTTATGCTTTTGTATATACTGAGAGGTAAAGAATGAGTGTGTAAAAAGAAAAAGGCGCTTGAAAACAAGATAAGCTTTGAACTGAACTCTGCGATAACACAACCGATCGGTACGAGGTCTAGTCGGCGACTGATTCTATAAAAATAATTCAACTTGACATATGCAGTCCGATTCCTATTCCCGCTCCTACAAGAAGTACCAGTTAGTGCTGATTCAAATAAATTTTGAATTCATGACAGTTCAACCTCTAATTATTGGAAATGCTGGGATGTTTAACACTGCTATAACCAGACCAAACGACAATAACTGGTTAAATATAAGGCAACTCCTAATATATCTGATGATTGCATATTAAGTTCTATGCCAAGTAATATTACAAAGAAAAACAAGTAAAAACGTTGCAGTCAGACGCTACCGACTTCGATATACTTTGATACCAGTTAACATAGCTGTGTTAAGGATTCTGTGTCCAAATTGTAATGTACAAATATCAGACAGAAGGGGGAGGCGTGCAACCCAAATTTGTGATACATATCTGTTACGGATAGCACCTTCTATCTCCCTACCCCTACCAATCGTACACTGTGCGCCGGAGGGAATTGTTTTGCTATCAAAGAGTTTTGTGTATTTATATACATCGACAACTCCTTGAGATTTGAGTTCCTTAAGTATCTCTTCGTTTGGTATGTTGTTAAGGCATGGGGCATAAGCTGTGCCTTTGCAGAGATTAAGATTTTTGTGGTATTCACATGATATTTGGCAGATACCATGGAGTTTTTTGGAAACGATGAATTTATCTGCTATTGTTGCATTCTCTACGAAAATTAGTAGATTTCCATCACGCATTTGGTTAATTATACCCTTAACCCATAAAATGGGTAAATAAGGCTATAATGGTTTTGTGCAAATGTATGTAACAGGCAGAACGAAGCATCTCCGACCCCATTTAGTATATATATTCTTGATCAGCATCAACAGCCGAGTCGATCTAGCCATGTCCGTCTGTTCGTCTGTCTGTCCGTCCGTCCGTCTGTACTAACGCGCCGATCTCAGAGACTATAAGAGCTAGAGACTTCAAACTTGAAACTTAAACTCTCCTATACCATAAGCAGATCAAGTTTGCTTTAAATTTTTGATAACACTTCTGGTTTCTGATATACACATATGATCGATAACAAAGAATTCTTGAACTTCAAAATTGTAAAAACAAGGTTTCAAAATATTGATAAAATAATGAACATTTCAAAAAATTTGATCAAAATCGGTTGAGAAACACCGAAGATATCGTAGTTTTAAATTTATTCATTTTTGCCATATTGGTCACTGGGTAAATGTACACAAATGACTGTACGCGTTAGGTATGGGGTTAAGGGTATGTCCTAGTCGGGATTTCTCGACAAGAGCCTTCTTTCTTGTTCCTTTTGGTTTTGGGGCTGTCGCTTAGCATTGCAAAGCGATTAGCCCCTTGACTATTGTGCCCGGTGGGCATAGCTGTAAATTTGACTTACTTTATGCTTTTATGCTTTTGTATATACTGAGAGGTAAAGAATGAGTGTGTAAAAAGAAAAAGGCGCTTGAAAACAAGATAAGCTTTGAACTGAACTCTGCGATAACACAACCGATCGGTACGAGGTCTAGTCGGCGACTGATTCTATAAAAATAATTCAACTTGACATATGCAGTCCGATTCCTATTCCCGCTCCTACAAGAAGTACCAGTTAGTGCTGATTCAAATAAATTTTGAATTCATGACAGTTCAACCTCTAATTATTGGAAATGCTGGGATGTTTAACACTGCTATAACCAGACCAAACGACAATAACTGGTTAAATATAAGGCAACTCCTAATATATCTGATGATTGCATATTAAGTTCTATGCCAAGTAATATTACAAAGAAAAACAAGTAAAAACGTTGCAGTCAGACGCTACCGACTTCGATATACTTTGATACCAGTTAACATAGCTGTGTTAAGGATTCTGTGTCCAAATTGTAATGTACAAATATCAGACAGAAGGGGGAGGCGTGCAACCCAAATTTGTGATACATATCTGTTACGGATAGCACCTTCTATCTCCCTACCCCTACCAATCGTACACTGTGCGCCGGAGGGAATTGTTTTGCCATCAAAGAGTTTTGTGTATTTATATACATCGACAACTCCTTGAGATTTGAGTTCCTTAAGTATCTCTTCGTTTGGTATGTTGTTAAGGCATGGGGCATAAGCTGTGCCTTTGCAGAGATTAAGATTTTTGTGGTATTCACATGATATTTGGCAGATACCATGGAGTTTTTTGGAAACGATGAATTTATCTGCTATTGTTGCATTCTCTACGAAAATTAGTAGATTTCCATCACGCATTTGGTTAATTATACCCTTAACCCATAAAATGGGTAAATAAGGCTATAATGGTTTTGTGCAAATGTATGTAACAGGCAGAACGAAGCATCTCCGACCCCATTTAGTATATATATTCTTGATCAGCATCAACAGCCGAGTCGATCTAGCCATGTCCGTCTGTTCGTCTGTCTGTCCGTCCGTCCGTCTGTACTAACGCGTCGATCTCAGAGACTATAAGAGCTAGAGACTTCAAACTTGAAACTTAAACTCTCCTATACCATAAGCAGATCAAGTTTGCTTTAAATTTTTGATAACACTTCTGGTTTCTGATATACACATGTGATCGATAACAAAGAATTCTTGAACTTCAAAATTGTAAAAACAAGGTTTCAAAATATTGATAAAATAATGAACATTTAAAAAAATTTGATCAAAATCGGTTGAGAAACACCGAAGATATCGTAGTTTTAAATTTATTCATTTTTGCCATATTGGTCACTGGGTAAATGTACACAAATGACTGTACGCGTTAGGTATGGGGTTAAGGGTATGTCCTAGTCGGGATTTCTCGACAAGAGCCTTCTTTCTTGTTCCTTTTGGTTTTGGGGCTGTCGCTTAGCATTGCAAAGCGATTAGCCCCTTGACTATTGTGCCCGGTGGGCATAGCTGTAAATTTGACTTACTTTATGCTTTTATGCTTTTGTATATACTGAGAGGTAAAGAATGAGTGTGTAAAAAGAAAAAGGCGCTTGAAAACAAGATAAGCTTTGAACTGAACTCTGCGATAACACAACCGATCGGTACGAGGTCTAGTCGGCGACTGATTCTATAAAAATAATTCAACTTGACATATGCAGTCCGATTCCTATTCCCGCTCCTACAAGAAGTACCAGTTAGTGCTGATTCAAATAAATTTTGAATTCATGACAGTTCAACCTCTAATTATTGGAAATGCTGGGATGTTTAACACTGCTATAACCAGACCAAACGACAATAACTGGTTAAATATAAGGCAACTCCTAATATATCTGATGATTGCATATTAAGTTCTATGCCAAGTAATATTACAAAGAAAAACAAGTAAAAACGTTGCAGTCAGACGCTACCGACTTCGATATACTTTGATACCAGTTAACATAGCTGTGTTAAGGATTCTGTGTCCAAATAGTAATGTACAAATATCAGACAGAAGGGGGAGGCGTGCAACCCAAATTTGTGATATATATCTGTTACGGATAGCACCTTCTATCCCCCTACCAAGTTTGGAGTTTCTAGCTAAAAAACGGAGAAATATATAGAGGTGGGCAGTAACATGCATTTTGGTTTTTATTAGGGCGGTGCAGCATGGCCGTTTTTTGGGGGCGTAGCATCCAAAGTTTTGATGCATATCTGTATCAGATGTCAGCATCTACCTTTTTTAATTGGAGGGGGGCTTTCCATAAAATTTGGTGACTCTAGCTGCTCAAATGTAGATATATATGTGTTTTATCGATTTGAACATCGAGTATTGACTTGTTATCGATTTCCCAGGCCCCCTGGGGTCGTAGAGCCCTAAATGTAACACTTTGTCCGACGAAGGCATGTACCATGATATTTGCAAAGTTGCAAGACTCTAGCTTTAAGGGTGTCGAAAAAAGTTGCGTTCATACGGACAGACGGATGGACAGACACCATGACGGACATTGCACAAACCCAATATACTATGATACCTTTGGTAGTATCAAAGAATAGTAAATCATCAGTTTTAGTGCATTTTTATACCCTTAACCCATAAAATGGGTAAAAAAGGGTATAATGGTTTTGTGCAAATGTATGTAACAGACAGAAGGAAGCATCTCCGACCCTATAAAGTATATATATTCTTGATCAGCATCAATAGCCGAGTCGATCTAGCCATGTCTGTCCATGTGTCTGTCTGTATAAAAGCGCCGATCTCAGAGACGATAAGAGCTAGAGACTTCAAACTTTTTTTTTTTTTTTTTTATTGCTGGTTTTATTTTTTGAATCTTTCCTTATAATAGGGAAACTAACAAAAAGTTTACAAATCTTACAAGTATTACTTAGTTAACTATTTGTTGTTGTACAAATAGTTGGTGGCCGCGTACCTCAACTCATCGCTGGGTCGGAAAGTCATTACGACGAAGACGGGATCGGCTGCTTGAGTTTGAGAGTCCTCTAGCAAGATAGTTTGGGTGCGATGACAGCTTGCCAAGGTAATTTTTCTTGTAGTCCGCAATTACTTTCTTGATTGGTGGGACGTTTAAGTCGTTTTGAATGTTTTCGTTGCGAACGTACCACGGTGCCCCGGTGATAGTTCTCAGGATCTTTGACTGGGCTCTTTGGACGATGTCGATGTTACTGCTGCACGCATTACCCCATAGCTGGCATCCATAGGTCCAGATTGGTTTAAGAACAGAGTTGTAGAGCAGGACCTTGTAGTCAAGGCTTAGCGGGGAGCGAGCGTTGATAAGCCAGTGGAGGCTATTGGCTTTTAGTTTTAGTTGTGTTCTCTTGGCTTCAATGTGCCTGCGCCATGTAAGCCTTCTGTCCAGGTGTACTCCTAGGTACGTTACTTCGTTTGCTTTCGGGAGTGGGATATTATTTAGCGTAAGTGGTGGACAATCTTTCTTGTTAAGGGTGAACGTTACATGTTTACATTTTTGTTCGTTAACTTTAATTCGCCAGTCGGATAGCCATTTTTCCACGTTAACCAGATGACGAGCGAGTTGCGATGTGGCTTGCAGTGGACATCTAGATCGGCTAAGAATAGCTGTATCGTCAGCAAAGGTTGAAGTTGTAAGTCCCCTGCATGTAGGAATGTCTGCTGTGTAGAGAACGTAGAGTGTTGGCCCAAGTACGCTTCCCTGAGGAACGCCGGCTTCAATACGGTGTTCGCTTGATGTTGCAGTGTTGCATCTTACTGCAAACTTCCTGTCATAAAGGTACGACTTTAACAGTTTATGTGTGTTTGCTGGAAGCGTTGATTTGATCTTATACATCAGCCCTTCCAACCAGACTCTGTCAAACGCCTGAGCCACATCCAGAAAAATTGCAGTACAGTATTCTCGATTTTCAAACGCGCCTCGAATTTCTGAAGTTATGCGATTGACCTGTTCAATAGTTCCGTGGTTTTGGCGAAAGCCGAATTGGTGCGACGGGATTATGTTGTGAAGGTTCAGAAATTGATTAATCCGAGTCATCAAGCATTTTTCGAACAGTTTTGATAGACACGATAAAAGGCTTATAGGTCTATACGACGAGGGTACTGTTTGATCCTTTTCCAGCTTTGGTATCATTATGATGATAGACTTTTTCCATCTTTCTGGGAAATGCCCGAGTCGTGTGATCGTATTGAATAACTGGCAGATAACACAGACGGCACAATAGGGAAGCTCAATAATCATCTTTGGTGTTATTAGGTCTAGACCCGGAGATTTTTTGGGGTTTAGTTCCTGATTAATAACTCTTGCGACTTCGTTCGGGCGAAATTCAATGGGCTCATGTTGTAAGTGGGTGTCGTTTAATACAGTCGGTAGAGCGAACGAGTTTGTAGCAGGGTTCGGTTGGAAAACTTTTTGCAGGTGAACAGCAAACGTGTTGGCTCTTTCTTCATCGCTTCGGGCCCAGCCGCCAGCTTGGTTTCTTAGGGGCATCTCTGCTTTTGTCGGTTGGCTGAGAGTTGGGTGAGCTTTCCACAGTGAGTTTTTCGAGCTGGATGTTGATAATTGCTCAATGTATCGGCGCTGGGCATGTTCTTCTTCAAGTGCTAACGCTTTGGTAAGTTTACGTGTAGCGTTTTTTAGCTTTTGCTTAGCTGACGGCGATCTTAGGCATTGCCACTCCCGTCTTAGTCGCCGCTTATCAAGAACGAGCTGTTCAATTTGGTGATTTGTTTTCTTTTGGGTGGGTGCTGCAGTTTTTGCTTTCGGTGTTGACATACGAGCTGCTTCGACGAAGACTGACTCAAGTTTGTTTGCAATAGAATCAATATCAGCTTCCACTTTCAGATGCGGATTAAGTTCGATGTGTGAGCTAACATATTTCTTGTATCTTAGCCAGTTAGTTTTTTGTGATGTCAGCTTACCCGGGCGATTTGCAAACTCTGGGTGTCGTTGAAGTTGAATTAGTACAGGCGAGTGGTCAGATGATAACTCCGAAAGACATTCGGCGCTTATCAGGTTGCGCGGAATATTTTTGGAGACTGCAAAATCAATTAAGTCGGGCAGTTTCTTGGGGTCCGTGGGCCAGTATGTTGGTGTGCCAGGAGAGACGTGGCTGAGCCTGTTCTTTGGTTTTATAATTGCGTTGTACAGCTGCTTTCCTCTTGGAGTCACAAGACGAGATCCCCAGTGAGTGTGCTTGGCATTATAGTCCCCTGCTGCTATAAAGTGTTCTCCTAATGAGTTGAAAAATTCCATGAATTGGTCTTCAGATATGGAGTACCGCGGTGGGCAGTAGATGGCAGAAAGTGCAAGTTGGTTACCACTATCCAGATGTATTTTTAAGGATGTGGCCTGTAGATAGTTTTTAGCAAACTCTTTGTGGAAGTGGTGCTTCAGCCGGCTTCTTATCAAGATGCCAGTCCCGCCGTGCGCCTTGCCATCGGGATGGTTGGTTCCGTAGAATGAGTATTAATTAATTAATTATACTTATTTGTAAGGTGTGTTTCGGAAAGTAGCATAATGTCAATGTGGTTGTCGAGTAGAAATTGAGCTAATTCAAGTTTATGCTGTGAAACGCCATTGGCATTCCACGTTGATATACGTAGCGAGGCCATTGATTATTTCGATTGTAGTGATACAAGCAACTGTACCAAAGTATTTTGACTTTGTAGTAAATTTTGCATAGTTTCTTGCATAAATGACATGAACTGTGATAAACTCTGCTGCATATTACATATCATTGATTCAAAGTTGCTTAGTGGCGGTTCCTGTGGCTTGTTGTCTCGTTCGTCGTTGAGTTCTACATGTTTTGCTTGTGAGCCTGGATAAATAGCAGTAGGCATCAGTCCAGATCTTAAGGCGCTTGCATAGGTCGCGTTTTTAATAACAGGTGCGGGACCAAAAGATGACCTGGCAGCAGTCGAAAAGAAGACGTTAGGGTTGGACTTCGATGGAATGTATGATGGCGGTGCGTTTTGAGAGCGTGCTGTGTTCACGCGATGATGGATGCGAGACTTAAGCTCCTTGTAAATTGGGCAGCCTCTGTAGTTAGCTGTGTGGTTGCCTCCGCAGTTGCTGCATTTTTTTTTGCTGGAGTCATCTTTGCTTGCTGGGCAGCTCGACGAGTCATGAAGATCGCCGCAAACCACACATACAGGGCGCAGCTTGCAGTAAGACCTTGTGTGACCATATTCTTGGCAATTCATGCATTGTACCGGGCCGTTACGTTTGTGTGGCTCTTCAACGGTGATTCTGCGGTGCAATAGGAACTGAAGCTTGTAAATGGGGTGCACCTCATTTTTTTTCATAATCAGAGCCTGAGGCTCAAGCTCAATTTTAAAGAGTGGTTGTGGCCTGGTTTTGTTTTGAATATTTAAAACTGATTTAACGGAGAATCCTTTCTCATGTAGCGCTTGTTTAATTTCATCCGTCGTAACATCAGGCTCGATGCCTTTCAATACAACTTGCAGGCCCTTGCTGCTTTTAAGCTGATACGTGTTAAAATTTTTGTTTGCTTTCTGTTAAGTAGGCCGACAACTTTCTAAAACTGTCTTCAGTTTTTGTCTGCACTTTAATCTCATGAATACTACCCCTCATTAGGGGGATGATGTGGAAATTGTCATTGCCAACGAGCTGTACAACATTGTTAACAAAAGCGCTAGAGCTTTTTTCACGTATAAATATCGGAGGAGGCTTTTGCTTTTTTTTGTCAACATTATCTTCAGGGGGCAAATCATCAGCGTTATCTGCCAAAATTTCAAATCTATTGGTATTGTTTGGTGCTTCGCCTATATTAGCGCGAGTAATTTTTGGTTTGTTTGTAGCTTGGTGGGGGCTTAATTTACGCTTGATCTGTATGTAGCGTACGTTGGCTCATTCTATTGAGCGGGGTTACGTTTATGGTTTTATATTTCTTTGATTTTATTTGTGAGTAATTGGTTTGAGTTTTAACTAAAAATGATTAGATATATGTATAATATATCCCATAATATCCCATGGGCTACCATATATTAGTGATAAAAAACATTTTAAAAAAATTTGGAGCACTTTTGGGCTGCAGCCCCACTTCTGCAGATTTACCGAGTTAAAGATAAGTTATGAGGGGAGGTTAAAGGGGTGATACTGAGGGGTATCTTTTAAATTTTAGGAGATATTTATGTCAAGACCCGGTGCTGGAGGTCTTGAGGGTGATAACGTTTGAGTCTCCTCCTTACTCTTCCGCGGTGACAGGTAGTATTTAGGCGTCTAGCTAAACAGTTGGAATGAGCTTCTAATCTCTCCGTGTATTTTTGGGCAATCGCTTGGATGCTGTCTTCTTTTTTGGGCACCTTAAGGTCGCGCTTAATATTTCGTGTCCTTATGGAGACCCAGAGATCATCCTCAGAGTCTTAGCTTGTAGCACACGGATCTTATTCAGGTGCGACTAGCCAGTAATATCGCACACCTGTGTGGCTTAGAATAGGCTGGGAGCTAAGATGCATTTGTATATTTTCACCTTGTTCTCATCATCCTTGCAGCTTAGGATCTTGACACCTAAGAGCCAGCCCGCTCCATCAAAAGGGATGGGAAGCGAGTCCGGTTCGCCCATCCGACTTAGGCCCAATTTCTCAATGTCCGGTTAAATTTTCGTTTAGCTAAACGCAAATTTAATTTAATGGTAGAGTTAAACGATTTGGTTTTCTCAAAGCCAAATTTACCCATCATCGATAAGTAACTATCGCCTTAACAGCGTTGCCACATGTATGCACGTTTTGCCAAATATAGCGAGTGGTTCAGCTGACTTTTGCTGTTTTCCGGCAACATTGAATGATTTCTGTTTAAGATCCCACATATGATGGCAAGCCAATTGATCTACAATCCTTGCAAGAATGATTTTGCACGTAAATTTTGTAAGCCTGAGCTGCTGTATAAATTTGGCATCTTCCAGTTCAGTAAAATGCATGGACATAAAACACTCTTTTATGTGATGCCATTTTAATTTAACAACAAAATAAATAAACAATTCAAATTACAGCTGTTTGCCTTAACGATAGCTCTTAACGATATATCGTGACAAAAAATCAGCTTAAATTTTAAACGCGACCCAGCCTTCCGGTTAGTTTGTTTTTCATTTACTCCTAACCGGACATTGAGAAACTCAAATTTGACTAAACGTCAGTTAGTTTACCTAACCGGACATTGAGAAATTGGGCCTTAGAAGCGCATCGAACAGCAGCGCCCACACTTTCTTCCACTGTTCGGGCTTCATTTTGCCGTTTGGGTCGCTCCGGTCGATGAGCGCGACGTCTAGATGCGCCTCGCTACATCGCTGGCCGTCGGTTTTGCCCGCGACACTGGCTTTTTGCAGTGCCGCTTGCCAGCTGGCGCCTCTACTTTAGAGGTTTCAGCGGAGCGCTGGCGTTTGACGGCCCGTTGCTCCTCCACCTTGTTGGCAAAACCGGCTTTTTTAGGCTCCATGTTTCCCTTTTTCTCGAAGTGAGACCTACCCTCTTCGATCCTTTCGTCACAGAATTAAGCACAGTACATTTTTCACTCAACCGTTCGATGCAATAGTTTGCTGTTAACTAAATCAGCGACTCTCAAAATTGCTTTCAAGAAGACTAATTTTTAGCGCTAATTTGTCATTCATACCTATTTTGGGCAACACAGGTACTAAAAGATAATTTAATTTGATTTGAGCTTTCAGCTTTACCCTTAACCCCATACGTATCGTGTACAGTCATTAGTGTGTATTTACCCATTGACCAATATGGCCAAAATGACAAAATTTCAAAGTGCGATAACTTCAAATTTTTTAAAATGTTCATTATTTTATCAATAGTTTGAAACTTCGTTTTTACAATTTTAAAATTCAAGAATTTTTTGTTATCGACCACATGTGTAAATCGGAAACCAGAAGTGTTATCGATAATTTGAAGCAAACTTGTACTGCGCAAGGCTTAGGAGAGTTTAAGTTTTAAGTTTGAATTCTCTAGCTCATATAGTCTCTGAGATCGGCGCGTTCATACAGACAGACGGAAGGACGGACAGACGGACGGACGGACGGACAGACAGCTAGATCGACTCGGCTGTTGATGCTGATCAAGAATATATATACTTTATAGGGTCGGAGATGCTTCCTTCTGTCCGTTACATACATTTGCACAAAACCATTATTCCCTTATTCACCCATTTTATGGGTTAAGGGTATAAAATATATATGTCGGAGATTAAGATTCGAATCTGTAATTATGTTAAGCAATCAAATGTAATAAAAGTTCGAAAGAGTAACAGAACCCTGCTGTAATGTTTCTCTGTAATGTAAGAGCACCATTTGAGTACGAAATGAGCATGGCGCCTGTGTGGCTGTTGCGTGAATGGCTAGGTAAATGCAAGAAGAAGAAGAGACCGGAAGAGAGTCAATATAGAAAGAAGAAGGCAACACACCAGGCGACTTGCTGTGCTATTACCGTGACAGAAAAAGTATAGAAAAATGAAAGAGTCTAATCCGCTGCCATCTCTGACATCAGAAGTGGGATCAGGACCAGCCTCACCACAAGATCATTCTGACAACAATTGGCGTGCCCTATATGAGTCGCAGAATAAACAATTTATGGAATTTTTAAAATCAATGCAAATTTCCAAAATGGCGGCGCACGCAAGCAAGAAAGTCACGCTACCGAAGTTTAACCCTGACGCTGTTGGCGCAGATGCTGCGGCATGGTGCAAAACGGTGGACATAATTATGACAGAAAATATGTTGGAAGGAGGTGAACTCGTGATGACGCTTAGCAATGCATTGGAAGGTGGAGCATCGCAGTGGCTGTCACAAATCTGCTACAGTGGAATAAAGTGGCTTGACTTTCGTGAACTATTTGTCCAACGCTACGAAGGTATAGAGACGCCGGCAGCCATTTTGTTAAACATTTTGAACGGTCGCCCAAAGTCAAGCGAGTGTTTGTCTGTATACGGTAGTCGACTTGTGACGTCACTACTATCAAAGTGGAAAAATATGAACATGGAGGAAATAGCAGTGTCCGTCGTGCTGGCACATACTTCGCAAATAGACAACAGGCTGAAGCAATTACTATATACTACGAATATCAGATCGCGTAGTGAACTGGAGTTGCAGTTGCGTGCGTATGCATTTGGCAAACGAAGTGACAACATGTCACCAGAACGCGCTGGTGTCTTTGAGCGGAAGAAACCAAGACTGCAGTCGCACATCAAGTGTCACTATTGCGGCAAGCTTGGCCACAAAATAGCTGACTGCCGTACTAAAAAATCCGCAGAGTCAAATTCATCCAGGAATGCCTCGACTTACAGCAACAAAACATCATTTAAAGACAGGCCTGCTGTGACGTGCTTTAAATGTGGGAAACCTGGACACATTTCGTCAACGTGCACAGTGGGTACATCATCAGACAAGGGTGCAGCATACGAGAAACGTGTAGATACATGCACCATAGACGAGCCGAAAGGAACATTATATCAATTTGGTGAGCCCGTTCCATTCCTTTTCGATTCGGGAGCTGAGTGCTCAATAATGAAAGAAAAGCTTGCCAATAGGTTCATGGGCAAGCGTATACATAATACAGTAGTCATTAGTGGCATCGGCGAAAACTCTGTAACTTGTACGATGCAAATCCTCGCACCGTTACCATATGTAACTTCTCCTTAGAAATATTATTTCATGTGATTTTGGACAAGTATGTAAGACACGATTTGCTGATTGGTCGTGACATTCTCAGTCAAGGTGTAGGTGTAATAATTGAGGCCAATAAGTTCGTCATGTACAAGATCAAATCCATCAATACGTTATCCAATATAGTTAAATTTGATTTTATGGAAGATATTAACAATAATAGGGATTTGAGCCAGGCTGAAAAAGACAAACTTGCAGAGCTATTAAATTCATATGCTGAAACGTTCATAAAGGGTATTCCAGAAAGACGCGTAACCACTGGTGAGTTAGAAATTCGTTTGATCGATAGCAATAAGACTGTACAGAGGCGTCCATACAGACTAAGTTCGGAAGAAAAGTTGCTTGTTAGAGCCAAAATACAAGAATTATTAGCGTCCAAAGTCATACGACCCAGTTGCTCACCATTTGCGAGTCCAATGTTATTAGTGAAGAAAAAAGATGGCGGTGAGCGTCTGTGTATCGATTATCGTGAGCTCAACGCAAATACTATCGCCGATAAGTACCCATTGCCATTAATATCGGATCAAATCGATAGACTGCGAGGCAGCAAGTATTTTTCAAGCCTCGATATGGCAAGTGGTTTCTATCAGATACCGATACATCGCGATTCTATTGAACGCACGGCTTTCGTGACAACAGAAGGCCAGTATGAATTTGTGGCCATGCCATTTGGCTTGAAGAATGCTTCGTCCATCTTTCAACGAGCAATTACACGAGCCTTAGGAGAGTTGGCATATTCATATGCAATCGTGTACATTGATGATGTTTTGATTGTTGCTAGTACCAAAGAAGAGGCTTATGATAGACTTAATAAAGTAATACAGAAGTTATCTAGTGCTGGGTTTTCGTTCAATGTAAAGAAGTGCTCATTTTTAAAGTCAAGTATCGAATATCTTGGGTATGTAATCGGAAATGGTGAAATAAGACCCAATCCTCGCAAGATACAGGCTTTGGCTGCATTACCACCACCACAGTCAGTAACGCAAGTGAGACAATTCATCGGCTTGTCAAGTTATTTTCGACAATTTATTCCAAGGTTCTCAGAAGTAATGAAGCCGTTATACTTGCTTACATCTAAGAATAATCAATTTCAATGGCAACATGATCATGAGCAAGTGCGCCAAGAAATTATATCAGCTTTAGTGAGTGATTCTGTATTAATTATCTATGACCCGCAATATCCAGTGGAGCTTCATACAGATGCCAGTGCTGAGGGGTATGGAGCGATATTGATGCACAAAGTAGATGGTAAACCGAGAGTTATAGAGTATTATAGCAAATGCACAACAACTAACGAATCGAAATATCATTCATATGAGTTGGAAACGCTCGCTGTATTCAATGCAGTCAAATATTTCCGCCATTATCTACATGGCCGTCCATTTGTGGTTTATACTGACTGCAATTCTTTAAAAGCCAGCCGTAACAAGATTGATTTGACGCCCAGAGTCCATCGCTGGTGGGCGTATTTGCAATCCTTTGAATTTAAAGTAGAATATAGAAAGGGGAAGCACATGGCACATGTCGACTTTCTATCGCGTAATCCTCTTCCAAAAATTCCATCGCCGGTTGCAAAAGAAATAAGTAAAGTCTGCATAGAGATAGCCGATATCACGAATAATTGGTTGCTAGCGGAGCAGCAGCGTGATATCGTGATATCTACCATAGTTAAAAAGCTGCAAGATAATGAGTTGCAATATGAAGAGGCGAAATCATATGAGTTGAGATCCGGTATGCTGTATAGGAAGATACAAAGAAGTGGTAGAACCAAATGCCTTCCCATAATACCGCAAACCTTTAGGTGGTCTATTATAAACCATGTGCATGAAGCCATCATGCATTTGGGATGGAAAAAGACCTTAGACAAAGTCTATACACAATATTGGTTCCAGAACATGTCTAAGTATGTGCGAAAGTTTGTGGAAAACTGTATAACGTGCAAGCTGTCGAAATCGACATCGGGTAAGGCACAAGTAGAACTACATTCTATACCTAAAGTTAGTATACCGTGGCATACAATACACATTGATATAAGTGGCAAATTAAGCGGCAAAAGCGATGTTAAGGAGTATGTGATAGTGCAAGTGGATGCATTCACTAAATTTGTTTATTTGCATCACACCCTTAACCTGGACACCGAGAGTTGCATAGAGGCTATAAAATCTGCCATATGCTTGTTTGGTGTACCTAATCGCATAATTGCTGACCAGGGTCGTAGCTTCGCAAGTAATGTTTTTAAACAGTTTTGTTCTACGCATAGAATTGATTTGCATTTGGTGGCAACAGGTGCCAGCCGAGCAAACGGTCAGGTCGAGCGTGTCATGAGTACCATGAAAGCAATGTTGACGGCAGTAGAGACAGGAAAGCGATCTTGGCAGGAGGCCTTAAAGGATGTTCAGTTAGCTTTGAATTGCACGACCAATCGAGTAACAAATGTCAGTCCATTAGAATTATTAATTGGTAAAGAAGCAAGACCAATGGGCATGATGCCATTGATAGATGAAGATGAAGTAGAGGTTGAAGGTATCAGAGCCAGAGCCCAACAAAATATGTTAAGTAATGCAGAATATGACAAACAAAGATACGATAAGAACAAAGCGAAAATTGTATAGTTCAATGTGGGTGACCATGTCTTGCTCAAAAATGAAGAGCGGCACCAAACAAAGCTGGACCCGAAATTTAGGGGACCATTTATAATAATTGAAATGCTTGATGGTGACCGATATGTTTTAAAGTCTTTGACAAGTAAGAGAACGTATAAGTACGCTCATGAACAGTTGCGAGCAATGCCGAAAGAAATATGAGCGATCCGCCGATTGAGGCACTCTCAGAGAAGAGCGATGCGCCGAGTGAGGCACTCTTAGAGAAGAGCGATGCGCCGAGTGAGGCACTCTTAGAGAAGAGCGATCCGCCGAGTGAGGCACTCTGAAATGAAAGAGATGCGCCGAAGGAGGCACTTTCAGATGAGGTGATGGAATTGCCATACACACAAGCCACCAGTGGGTGCAAATGATCGAATTCCAGAAGGTGTTAGTTAAAAAAAAAAAAAAAAAAATTGAGCAAGGCATGGAACGCCAATATGTTTGTAGTGCTAAGAGAATAAGTAAAGAAACACGGCACACGAGGACGTGTGAAAAGTCAGGAAGGCCGTGTCGGAGATTAAGATTCGAATCTGTAATTATGTTAAGCAATCAAATGTAATAAAAGTTCGAAAGAGTAACAGAACCCTGCTGTAATGTTTCTCTGTAATGTAAGAGCACCATTTGAGTACGAAATGAGCATGGCGCCTGTGTGGCTGTTGCGTGAATGGCTAGGTAAATGCAAGAAGAAGAAGAGACCGGAAGAGAGTCAATATAGAAAGAAGAAGGCAACACACCAGGCGACTTGCTGTGCTATTACCGTGACAGAAAAAGTATAGAAAAATGGAAGAGTCTAATCCGCTGCCATCTCCGACATATATTATATATATATCTATACTAGTAAGTGTCCCGCTTGCTTCGATAGTTTTTACAAAATTTTAGCAATAGATATAAAATAAATAAGTTAAACAATTTTTAAACAACATATAAAAGCAAAGTATTCTATATTTTATTCAGTGTGTCATTTTCATATTGGCGTATTTCATTTCCAAAAGTGACTGACCATAAATGGTTATAATAACTGGGTTTCTTTGCCACCGCAGCAATATTTTTTGCCGCCGCTTTAGCCTCAGCAGTAAAACCATCCCCGTAACATATTCTGGTGTGCTTTCTTTTCTAGACGCACCAAGTTATGTTAAAATTGATTAGATTTAAATCAATGACACCAAGCAAAAGAAGCATTGCGAGCCCAACAACAACACTTACACAACTTGGGTCGTCAATCAATTGTCAAAGGCGCAAAGAAGAAGAGAGAAAAAATGTTTGATGAACATTTTTTTGCTTTCTTTTAGCTTGCTACAGATACAACAATGTACATGCATTAACCTATATTTGCACTTGCATTTTTTGTTAATATATTTGTATGAACAAAACAATGAAAAATGTACGTACATACATGTGTATGTATGTACATATGTACATACGTTCATTTGCAACAGCATCCAAAGTTTCCAATGTCAGCTGGAAAATTATATCAAAACAACAATGGCAATAGGTATTTGGGTTGTGTGTTACGTTTTGTTTGAATTTGATAATTAGAAAGTATGTAGGTAAAACCACCCACGTAACATATTCTGGTGTGGAAAACTTTTCTAGACGGAGCAAGTTATGTTTTAATTGATTTAGGCCCAATTTCTCAATGTCCGGTTAAATTATCGTTTAGCTAAACAAAAATTTAATTTAATGGTAGAGTTAAACGATTTGGTTTTCTCAAAGCCAAATTTACCCTTCATCGATAAGTAACTATCGCCTTAACAGCGTTGCCACATATATACTCATTGTGCCAAAAATAGCGCGCGGTTCAGCTGACTTTTGCTGTTTTCTGGCAACATTTAATGATTTCTGTTTAAAATCCCACATATGATTAATTCGAGCGCAAAAGAACTTAATTGTTTACCTATTATTATGGCAAGCCAATTGATCTACAATCCTTGCAAGAATGATTTTGCACGTAGATTTTGTAAGCCTGAGCCGCTGTATAAATTTGGCATTATACAGTTCAGTATAATGCATGGACATAAAATACTTTTTAATGTGATGCCATTTTGATTTAATAACAAAATAAATAAACAATTCAAAGGAAAGCTGTTTGCCTTAACGATAGTTCTTAACGATATATCGTGACACAAAATAAGATTAAATTTTAAACGCGACCCAGCCTTCCGGTTAGTTTGTTTTTCATTTACTCCTAACCGGACATTGAGAAACTCAAATTTGACTAAACGTCAGTTATTTTACCTAACCGGACATTGAGAAATCGGGCCTTAGTTTAATTCAATGACATCAACAAAAAGAATAATTGCGAGCCCAACAACAACACTTACAACAACAACATAGTAGCGTTTGGTCGTTAATCAATTGTCAAAAGCGCAAAGAAGAAAAGAAAACAAGTAAAAACGTTGCAGTCGGACGCAACCAGTTCACATAGCTGTGTATCCAAAACATTAATGCAGATCTGTTACGGATGCCACTAACAATGTTCATACCAAATTTGAAGAGCCTAGCTCAAAAACTGAGAGAGATATAGCGGTGGGCGGTATAAGTGGGCGTGGTATCCAAAATTTGTATGCACACCTGTTACGGATGTCACTACCAATGTTCATACCAAATTTGGTGACTCTAGCTTAAAAACTGGCGAAGATACATGCCTTCCGGTTTTTTTTAGGGCGGTGGGGCATGTCCCGTTGTTTGGGGGCGTGGCATCCAATGTTTTGATGCATAACTTTGTCAGATGTCAGTATCTACCTTCATGTCAATTTTGGTGGCTATAGCTTCAAAACTGTAGAAGATACAGGCATTTTTGTTTATAATTGGAGGGGGCTGGGGGCGAAATAGGTGGGCGTGGCATCCAAACTTTTGATGCAGTTTTTTGAGGAATGTTACCAGCTATCTTGCCATCAAATTTGGTGACTCTAGCTGCTAAAATGTGGGATATATTTGTGTTTTATCGATTTGCACATCGAGGTGTATCGACTTGTTATCGATTTCTCGGGCCCCCTGAGGTCGTAGAGCCCTACATTTAACACTTTGTCTGACGAAGACATGTACCAAGATATTTGCAAAGTTGCAAGGGTTTACAAAAACAAAACACATGAGTTTTTATACTTTGATACCAAAGGTTTCATAGTATATTGGGTTTGTGCAATGTCCGTCATGGTGTCTGTCCGTCCGTCTGTCCGTCTGTCCGTCCGTCTATCTGTATGAACGCAACTTTTTCGACAACCTTAAAGCTAGAGCCTTGCAACTTTGCAAATATCTTGGTACATGTCTTCGTCAGACAAAGTGTTAAATTTAGGGCTCTACGACCTCAGGGGGCCTGGGAAATCGATAACAAATCGATACATCTCGATGTGCAAATCCATAAAACACTTATATATCCCACATTTGAGCAGCTAGAATTACCAAATTTGGGGGAAAGATAGCAAGTGACATTCCCCAAAAAATTGCATCAAAAGTTTGGATCCCACGCCCACCTCTTCCGCCACCAGCGCCCCTCCAATTATAAACAAAAATGCTTGTGTCTTCTACAGTTTTGAAGCTATAGCCACCAATTTTTGTAGGAAGTTAGATGCTGACATCTGACACAGATGTGCATCAAAATTTTGGATGCCACGCCCCCAAACAACGGGCCATGGCCCAACGCCCTAAAAAAAACCGAAATGCATGTATCTTCGCCAGTTTTTAAGCTAAAGCCACCAAATTTTATGGGCATACATCCATACCAGATCTGCATCAAAGTTTTGGATGCCACGCCCACCTTTACCGTCCACCTTCTAATATCTGAAAACTCTATACTTCTCTCAGTTTTTGCGCTAAAGTCACCAAATTCGGTGGGAATTTTGTTAGTGACATCCGTAAGAGATTTGCATCAAAATTTTGGATGCAACGCCCACTTATACCGCCAACCTCTATATCTTTCTCAGTTTTTGCGCTAGAGTCTCCAAACTTGGTAGGGGTATAGAAGGTGCCATCCGCCACAGATATGCATCACAAATTTTGCTTGTCACGCCTGCCCTTTCTGCCTGATATTTATACCCAAAACACCCATATTTTACTATTTGCACACAGAATCCTTAACACAGCTATGTAAACTGGTATCAAAGTATATCGCAGACGGTTGTGTCCGACTGCAACGTTTTTACTTGTTGTTAATATATATGTATGTACAAAATAATGAAAAATGTACGTACATACATGTGTGTGTATGTGCATTTGCAACAGCAACCAAAATTACACATGTCAGCTCGAAAATTAGATCAAAACAACAATGGCAATAGGTATTTGTGTTTGTGTGTTAAGTTTTGTTTGAATTCGATAATTAGCAAGTATGAAGATAAAACCACGCCCGTATCATATTCTGGTGCGCAAAACTCTTCTAGGCGCACAAAGTTATGTTTTAATTGATTTGTTTTAAATCAATGATACCAACAAAAAGAAGCATTGCGAGCCCAACAATAACACTTACTAACAACAACAAACGGTACTTGGTTCGTAAATCAATTGTCAAAGGCACAAAGAAGAAAAGAGAATAACGGAGACACATACACAGCGCATGTGTTTTGTTTTTGTAAGCTCGCTGGCGATCGCTTGTACAGGCGGCAGAAGTGGAATGGGTCATGTGTTTTGTTTTTGTAAGCTCGGTGGCGTTGAAACTCACAGCTTGTGCGACAATGAGGCGCCAGAGTGGTGGAATGAGGTAAAATGATAAACGCAGGACCTTGAATTGTATGGGAGGTACTCGAAGGGGTGGTCCAAATTAAAAATCCTTTCTTAGTGCTCACTTTCTGCCTGAATGGAATATTTGGTGAAAATTTCAGCCTTCTAGCTCTTATCGTTTAGGCTGTGGGCGTCTCAACAATCAGTCAGTCAGTCAGTTAGTCAGTCAGGACAAACTATTTTATATATATAGACTAGTAAGGCCCTCGCTTGCTTCGCTGCGCCAATAGTTTTTACAAAATTTTAGCAATATATATAAAATAAATTAGTTAATGTTTAAAAACATATTAGCAAAATATTTAATATTCTCTTTTTCACGCCACCATTGAGGTTAAGAATCAGACGCGTCATTTTACTTTGATACCAAAGGTATCATATTATATTGGGTTTATGCAATGTCCGTCAAGGTGTCTGTCCGTCCGTCCGTCCGCAGGTCCGTTTGAACGCAACTTTTTTCGACACCCTTAAAGCTAAAGCTTTGCAACTTTGCAAACATCTTGGTACATACCTTTGTCAGACAAAGTGTTAAATTTGGCTCTACGACCTCAGGGGCCTGGGAAATCGATACCCCTCAATGTGCAAATCGATGAAACATATATTTGTCCCACATTTAAGAAGCTATAGTCACCAAATTAAGGGGCAAGATAGCCGATGGCATTCCCCAAAAAACTACGTGAAAACTGTGGATGCCACGCCCACCTCTTCCGCCCCCAGCCCCCCCATCAATTATAATCGAAAATGACTGTATTTCCCACAGTTTTAAAGCTAACCTCACAAAATTTGATGGGAAGGTAGATGCTGAAGTCTTACAAAGATATGCATCAAAACGCCACGCCCCCACTCATACCGCCCACCTTCTAAAATCCGAAAACTCTATTCTCTTCAGTTTTTGGGCTAGAGTCACCAAATTTGGTAGAAACATTATTAGTGACATTCGTAACCGATCTACATCAAAGTTTTATTCGCCACGCCCACCTTTCCACCCAACTCGTAAAATCTGAAAGTTCTATATCTTTCCCAGTTTTTGCGCTAGAGTCACCAAACTTGGAAACATTGTTAGTAACATCCGTAACAAATGTGCAATATTGGATGCCACGCCCACTTATACAGCCCACCTCAATATCTTTCTAAGTTTTTGGGCTCTAGCCTCCAAACTTGATAGGGAGATAGAAGGTGCCATCCGCCAATGATATGCATCACAAATTTGAATGTCACGCCTACCCCTTCTGCCTGCCTTTTATTCACAAACCTCCATACGTTACAAATACATACAAACTTACATATGTGCTTTGCTTGATTGTTTGAAATTGTATATCAACAATGTTTGTGTGGTACGACGTTACGTCTGAGTTAGATAAGCAGCAAGTAAGCAAATCTACCACTATACAAAGATGTTCAAGATTAATCATTTTCGCACAAAGGGCTCGCTATAAAAAACAAATACAAATTGAATGTATGTACATATGTACATATCTATACAACTTTTTTGCATTAAATAAACATACATATGTATGCAGATTACATTTTCATAAGTTTCTATTTGTTAGTGCGTTTGTTTTTGAACTGTATATACATATATATTTGCACTTGCATTTTTTGTTATATATATGTATGTACAAAAGAATGTTAAATGTACGTACATACATGTGTATGTATGTACATAAGTACATATGTGCATTTGCAACACCAACCAAAGTTACAAATGTCAGCTCGAAAATTATATCAGAACAACAATGGCAATAGGTATTTGTGTGTTAAGTTTTGTTTTATAACTAGTAAGGCCCTCGCTTGCTTCGCTGCGCCAATAATTTTTACAAAATAAATTAGTTAATGTTTAACAACATATCAGCAAAACATTTAATATTCTCTTTTTCACGCCACCATTGAGGTTAAGAATCAGACCCGTCATTTTACTTTGATACCAAATGTATCATATTATATTGCCATACTTTACAAACTTACATATGTGCTTTGCTTGATTGTTCGAAATTGTATATCAATAATGTTTGTGTGTTACGTTTTGTCTGAGTTAGATAAGCAGGAAGTAATCAAATCTACCACTATACAAAGATGTTCAAGATTAATTATTATCGCGCAAAGGGCTCGATATTGTAAGGTAGCTTTTTCAATGGCTGAGGTAGCTCAGTCTCTCCAGGGCCACCTTACAAGAATATTTGTAAGTGTGCCGAGACTGCTGAGTGGGGAAAAAGTAATCACTCCTGGTGGTGGGAATAAGCTGCCCGCACGAGGCTGGGTTACCCTGAGAAAAATACCTGCACACCGGTACTCCGGTGGTTCACCAACGTGTCGCACGGCAGGGTGGTAGCCCCTGGTTGTCCCGGCTTGAATGCCACTGGCATTGACCGAGCAGCACCAAGTCCAGGTACAATCAGATACCGGGTGAGACGCTGCTTACTGGCCACGGTATTGACCAAGCAGCCAGTCTGCAGAGACTCCCCGGGTGGGCGAACCACTCACCACACTTTGGCAAACACGCGGCACCCGCTTGCCTTTAAAAACACATTGGATCAACACTCTTTTGTTTTCACTTGAAATCTCGGTTATTTTATTTACAAATTTTCTGTGGTCCCTACCTACGCACCAGACTATCAAAGGGGAAGAGAGGGAGGGGTCGTACGACTCGCTTACCCGGGTCACGGTGTGAGTGTGTGTGTGGGTGTGTGTGTGGCTCCTGTGTGTATGTGTGTGCTCCTGTGTGTATGTGTGTGCTCCTGTGTGTGTGTGTGTGTGTGTCTCGTTCTTTGTAGTGTTCCAGTCCTGTGTGTTTGTGCTCCGCTCCTGTGTCTGCGTTTTGTCCTCTGCGTACTTAATCACTGTTTGTTTTCCGCGTTCTAATTATGCCATGCGCACTCGACTGTGGCCCGATTGTTACTCACTGTCCATCATTGCCGGCCGCGATCTTGAGCCCTTTGACTTTGTCTTCTGCCGCTGTCGACGTCGATCGGCGCGTGCCATTCGGCTGCCGTTGCGCTGTGCTGCTTGGCCTGCATTGGTCGGCGCATGTCATCGGCTATGCGTCGCTCGCCTTGTCGTCCACTGCGCAATTTCCACGCCGTCGTCTTAAGCTGCGCTGCTCTGCTGCAGTTTGGTGCGTTCTTTGTCGCTGCGCTGTGTTTTTGGCTGCTGCGCAATTGCCCTGAGCCGCGTTGGCTTTTCTGCTGCGCAATTGCCCTGAGCCGCGCCGTTCTGCCGCTGTTGTTACGGGCCGCGCTGCTCATCGTTGCGTCGTGCTCTGCTGCGGTTTGCCTTTCGTTGCTTTGCTGCGGTTGCCTTTCGTTGCTCTGCTGCGGTCGCTCTGCTGCTGTTACTATGGGAGGGTTAGCCTTATTTTCTAATGTAAAATTACTCCATGGTTTTCAAACTCAAACTTATAATTTCTTCAAGCTTAACTGATAACAAACTTACTTACTAACCTTAACCTACCCATACACCATATCCTTATACCTACTTATACCCTACAAAAATGTGCACCGTCACACCCCCTCCTTACCTTCCCGGTGGTACTTGATGTGGACACCGCCAGCGGGGCCAGGGTCACCCGGAACACGCCTTCCTCTAGCGTGATGGTATAGCGCCTCCTCCAACTCCCCTGCTCTTGACTACGTCGCACCAGATCCAGTAGCATCCTAGGGATGAGCCGGCGTGGCGTGTCCGCCCGCCATTCTTCGGGTGCCTCGACCCATTCTCCCGTCTCTCGCAGTAGCTCATATGTGAGCGCGTGGACATCCACCGATGGTCCGAGAAGGGCCTGCACGTCGCTGCTGCCGAAGGAGAGGTCCAGTTCAGCGCTGGTGTTGGCCGACAATGGTTGCGCTGCCCCGGACGCTTCGTTGCCCCTCTGGGTTGTGGACAGCCCTGCGATATCGCTCAGTACCGCGACTCGGGCAACGCTGACTACCTCGTCTTCGAGGTCGAGGACGCCGGAGTCAGGCAGTGGGTTTAAACGCCGGTGCAGTGCGGTAGGGGAGCTTGGCAATATCTCGGTGCTCAGGTCGTCCTCGATGAATGGTCCCCGGACGCGTTCTGCCTCGTTATCCTCGTCCTCCGGGCCCTCATCAAATCGGCGCTGGTACTGCGGGACCCAATCCCAGTCGCGCCGATGCCCTTCGGCCCCCTGCTGCCTCGGCTCCTGTTCCATGCTTAAATACTGTGGAATATAAACGAGGTTATATCCCTGAGGCTATGAGACAGACTATGCTCTACAGGACAATAGTCTGGTGCGATGTTTTGACTGGTGAATACCCTATTTGTACATACAATGACCTATACTACAATCTTATATCTACTGGTTAAGTTTGCAGCGTAAGGCTGCTATATCTCTAGTCGGTGACACTCTTACTCTGATCGAGCGGGTGCTCGTCGCCTTCGTCCATCTCGTCGTCGTCTGGTTGCCGGAAAACCTTCAAATCGGTTACCCCGGCGGTACGTCGTTGCCCTGTCTCGGTGTGCCGAATGCGTACGATGTTGGGGGAAGTGAATTTGATAACCTTATACGGGCCGTCGTAGCGAGGGGCTAGTTTGGCTGCGAACCCGTCGTTGGCCTTGGATAGTACGTGCTGTTTGACTAACACCAAACTGCCGAGGGTCGGTCGCCAATCACGTCTCCGCAGGTTAAAATGTCGTCCCTGTTCCGCTGAGGCCTGCTGTGAATTCTCTCTGACCGTCTGAAAGATGTCCAGTAGTTGTCTGGCCTTCGTCTCGGGATCGGTGAGGACCATACCAGATCCTGGGGTGACCTCATCGTATAACGCACCTGGCAGTCTCGGCTCCCGTCCTTGTACAAGGAAGGCCGGACTGAAACTCGTCGTGTCGGAAACGCTGCTGTTGATCGCTAAGGAGATCTCTGGTAGCCAAGTGTCCCAGGTGTTCTGTGGTCCTTGAATGTACTGGGCGATCATCGTCTTGATCGTCCGGTTAGCCCGCTCCGTTGGATTCTTCTGTGGGTTGTACGGCGCCGTATGTTCCAGAACCATACCAGCCCGTTTGCAAAACGCCTTGAATGACCTGCTTGTAAACTGCGTCCCGTTGTCGCAAACAAACTTGCGAGGCACTCCGAATCGGCTGAGAATCCTATCCCGAAAAGCCCTCTCCAGGTATGTCGTTGTTGCCCGTCGTAACGGAACCAACTCCACCCATTTGGAAAACATGTCAAAGAAAACTAAGAGTATTGTGTTACCTTGTTTGGACCTTGGTAGGGGCCCCACGAAGTCTGCACACAACGTCGAAAATGGCTCGGTTGCCTGTCGAGTGAGCATCTTTCCGGCTGGTTTCGTCTGCTGTGGTTTGAACTTCTGGCACACCGCACATTTTCTCACGTAGCGCGCCACATCCCTGAAGATCCCGGGCCAATAATATCTCTGGCATACTCGTGTTGTTGTCTTGCGAATCCCGAGGTGCCCCGCGCTTGGCTGGTCGTGACACTCTTGAAGTACGCGCTGTCGTTGCTCCTTCCCTACGCATAGCTTCCAGGGTATGAAATCCTCCTCCAGAGGTCGCTATCCCACGTGCCGGTACAACTGTCCGTTCTCTAGCGTGTAGTCAGAATATTTCTCCGGTTGCTCCTTTGCCTCCTGTGTGCGTCGTCGTAGCCACGGGCATGTGCTGGGTTCTTCAATAGCACTCTGCAAGGTTTCCAGGGGCTGACGTGACAAAGCATCGGCCACCACGTTCTGTCGTCCTTTCCTGTATTGTATGTCGAACTGGAACTGTTGAAGTTCCAGCGCCCATCTCGCAATCCGTCCTGTGGGGTTTTCGATTGTGTTGAGCCACTTCAAGGCTAGGTGGTCCGTAACAACGTCAAACTCGTATCCTTTCAAGTAGCAGCGCAGTTTCCTGATGGCCCACACAATCGCTAGGCACTCCTTCTCGGTAGCTGAGTAGTTCTCCTCGGCCTTCTGCAGTCTCCGGCTGACGTATGCTATAACTCTCTCGCCTTCGGGACTGGGTTGCGTGAGTACTCCCCCGAGTCCGTAGTCGCTTGCATCGGTCTGTAATGAGAAACGCTTACTGAAGTCTGGGCAGGCGAGAATGGGCGCCTCGGTAAGCAGTTCCTTCAGCTTCATGAACGCCTGTTGTTGATTTTCCTCCCAGATCCATTTCTTTCCCTTCCGCAACAGTTGTGACATCGGCTGTACCACGGCGGCGAAATTTGGAACAAACCGCCTGTACCAGGATGCGATGCCTAGGCACCGCCGCAGATCTCGCACGTTCGTTGGAGCTGCTAGTCGTTGCACCGCGATGATCTTCTCCGGGTCGGTATGTATCCCTCTCTCACTGACGACATGCCCAAGGTACACGAGACGGCGCTTGAAGAAAGCACACTTCTTTTGATTGAGTCTGAGGTTGGCTTCCCGTAGTCGCCTCAAAACCTCTCGCAGATTCTCGACGTGTTCCTCCAGGCACTGTCCAGTGCTCGTTGAAAGGTTGCGCCATTGAAATAGGCCTCGCCCTGGAACGGTGAATGCCGTGCACTCGCGGCTTGCCTTGGCCATAGGTATCTGCCAATAGCCGCTCTTCAGGTCCAGTGTACTGATGTACTTGGCGTTCCTCAACCTCTCAAGAATGGAGTTGATCCTCGGCAAAGGGTACGCGTCCGGCACTGAACGCGCGTTCAGTTGCCGAAAATCTACACACATACGGGTCTCACCTGTCTTCTTCCCCACCAACACAATTGGGGCACTGTGTGGGCTTTTGGAGGGCTCGATGCATCCATCTCGGAGTAGCTCGTCTACCTGTGCGTGAATTATAGCCTGCATCGCTGGGTTCCGGGGGTAGTACCGTTGTTTGATTGGTCGGTCGTCGCGCATGACTATGGTGTGCTCTGCGATGTTGGAGACTCCCTTCATCCCGTCGAATTTGGCCAATTCCTTTGTCAGAAACTCCTGTACCCAAGGTTCGGTTGACTCGTCTGGCTCTGGTCCGGGGCGGGTTGTATCGATAGGCTGGATCGGGGAGCCCTCCGGTACTTCTCGGTCGCACTGCATGTCCTCCCTGGTTTCTACTACGTCTGCTACACTAGCCAGTATTTCTCCTGCTTTGCTCCCGGTTGCTGACTCCTGACTCTTCTGTCCGATGCGAAATGGGTTTCTCTGGATAGCGTCTGGCTGTGTCGGGCCCAGAACGCCGCCCCAAGGCCTGTCCCGTGTCTCCGTTGTCCCCGGTTCTCTTGGTACCTCGTGAGTGCCAGCAGCGAGTTCGCCCCGCTTCCCTGTAGTCGATTTCCCTGTTGTTGTCTTAACGACCGCCTCGCGGTTGCAGGCGTCGTCCTTGCGTCTCGTGGTCTCTGGTCCTGATGTCCTTAGTTTGGCGACCGCCTCGCGGTTGCAGGCGTCGCCCTTGCTATTCTCCGTCGTCTCTCGTCCCTGTATCCTTAGGTTGGCGACCGCCTCGCGATTGCAGGCGTCGCCCTTGCTATGCTTCGTCTCTGGTCCATGTATCTGTAGGTTGGCGACCGCCTCGCGGTTGCAGGCGTCGCCCTTGCTATGTTTTGTCTCGGGCTGTCGTGTCCTTGGATTGACGACCGCCTCGCGGGTGCTGGCGTCGTCCTGGCTGTGCTTTGTCTCGGGCTCTCGTGTCCTTGGATTGACGACCGCCTCGCGGGTGCAGGCGTCGTCCTGGCTGTGCTTCGTCTCGGGTTCTCGTGTCCTTGGATTGGCGACCGCCTCGCGGGTGCAGGCGTCGTCCTGGCTATGCTTCTTCTCCGGTCTCGGGTCCTCAGGTCGGTGATGCTTCGGGAGGCTCAGCGGGATGTTCAGGTCTCCTACCTGTAACTGGGCGTTGATGGCGCTAAAGAAGTCCAGGCCGAGCAGAACATCGTCAAGGGCTGAAGGTAGGACGAGCATCAGAATGCAAGCCCGTGCTGCTCCCAGACAAACGTTTGCTTGAATGGCCCGCGTTAGCTCCATCCTAGTCCCGTTCGCCAATGCTATCACCGTCCTCACTGCTCGTCGGTTTGCCGGGGTCTCGATGAGGCGGGCTTTCTGTTCGCTAAGAAAGCTCCTCGTGGCACCAGTATCCAGCGTGGCGATCATCACCTCTGTCTCGATGTTCGTCTCCGCAGCAAGCCGGCCATCCCGTAACCGGATAACACCCGCTAGTTCCGGAACTCGTTTGTTTGCCCCTCCTCACCTGTTCCGGTTTCGATGAGAGGCGCTGGGCGTTTCCCGGCTCCCGGGCCTTGCAACAATCGGTTGTCCTGACTCCACGGCGACCACAATCCCAGCAGAAGAGTACTCGTGCTCCTCGACACTCCCTGGCAAAGTGCCCTAGGGTTCCACAGTTCAGACATGCGTTCCTCGCGTCCACGGCTTTCTCGTTGCTGATTGCACCTGGTAACATCTGGGGATTCGTCTCTGCTGAAAACAACGGCGCGGGTGGTGATACCCACGATGCTGTGGCCTTGGGACTCGGAGTGATTGCTTCGAGTTTCGACACCATGGTGGGAGGAGCATCCCGATCTTGGTTCGCCTGAATCCTGGCCCGACGTTGGCGCTCCCGTTCTCGGCTAACCTCAAAGTTGATCACCAGTAACTTGAGCTGCTTGAACGTGCGGAAATCCGTGCGTTTCACAAACATCTGGTACTCGCAGAAGATTTTCGTAGACCCGCTCCAGTTGCTGTGCTTCAGTGTAACCAGCCCGGTTCATCATCAGACGAATGTCCACCAAGTACTGCTGGTACCCCTTATTCTCCTCTTGGTAGCGCACTCTTATTTCATTCTCCAGCCTCTGGTAATACCGCGGCGGTAAGAAGAAATCCAGGAATTCTCGTCTAAATACGCTCCAAGGCTCACCCTGCAGGTTGCTTGTGTGGAACCAATCCTCGGCGATACCTTGTAGCAACTCCGAAGCTCCCTGGGCTAGGTGTCGCGTGTCGACCCGGTAGGCCACGGCTCGGTTCTCCAGACGCTCAATAAACCTCAGAGGGTCAGTTGTTCCGTCGAAAGACACTCCCCAGCGTTGCATCCGCTCTGCCTCTTGTCGACTCAGTAGTATCGATGATGCTCCACGCTCGCTCGATCGCGGAGATCGCTGGTGCTGTACCGGTACAGGTATGCTTAGGTATTGCATACCTGTGCTGTCTGTCTCCCTAGGTGGAGACCTGTTGGGTGCTACTCGCTGTTCTGGTGGAGAACGGGGTCGCAGACTTATCGCATCCTGTGCCAGGCTTCCGCTTGTAGTAGGCGACAGGCTTCGTGATCGCTGTTGAGTTTCTAGTGTGGTGTCGGATGTTCGTGCCTTTCCAAAAGTAGCCTCTAGTTCCTCCAGCCGGGCTTGCATAGAAGCTGAATGACCGTTGCGGCCCACAAACGCAGCCATGCGGCCTCGGAGTTCCTCCACGGTTCCTTCGCGTCCAAAGCCAAACTCGTCTGCAAACGCCTCTAGCTCCGCCTTACGCCGGTACGAAATCCATGCTACTCCGACCATGGTAGCCTAGCAGTGCCTCGTATCCCTGTTGGTTGGTAGTACCTCGTATCCTTTTTGCTTGGTATTGCCTCGTGTCCTTGTTGCTTGGTAGTACCTCGTGTCCTTGTTGCTTGGTAGTACCTCGTGTCCTTGTTGCTTGGTAGTGCCTCGTGTTCTTTTTTGGTTGGTAGTACCTCGTATCCTTGTTGCTTGGTATTGCCTCGTGTCCTTGTTCACTCTCGAAAAAAATTTCAACTCAAATTTATTAAGCGGAGAACAACTGGTTAGCTTGCTAGCTCTGGATCGACTGTCTCGCTTGCTGCAGTGTCGGGTCAATTTATAGTGCCTGGTCGCCCACGAACGGCCGCGACCGAGGGCTTGCGAGCTTCGTGTCGCCCGACCCTCTCTCTCCTCTGGTCCTCGTAGATGCGAAACAAACTCTGTCTTCCTATTGGCTATGCTCTCTTTTCCACTTCGTTAAATTTTTGCTCCGCCTATCTATATCGTGGCGCTGCCGAAGGTTTACCCCTTCCTCCTACATGTACCGGCTGTCTTCCTGACGCTTCTCTTGCCCTCTCTCTCTCTTTCTCTCACGATTGTTCTTTCCTCTCTTTGCCAAAAACTAATGCCATGCACATACACATGTATATAGCCCCCGTAAATTTCCTCATATACGTATTCTCTCTTTATTAAAATTTTACATATTTTTCTTCTTGTGATCCCCTCTCCACATGTGTATGCCCGTGTACGCATTCCCTACCCGGCACATGTAAAAGGTTGTGAAACTGTACCTTCAAACTTTATTACTCCAATTATAACCCGCAGACTGTACCGCCGTTACCTATGAACGCGCCAATGCATGACCACGCCAACACGAAACTTGTGTAACTGCAGCTTCACTCGAGGTGTTTCCCAATGCTGACAAAACTGTGCCCTTATGATTCGGTGGGTAACTGTACAGACGGTGCAGACAACAAAGGTTATGAATGTAAACGCACCGGGACAACGAAGTAACCAAAAATGCGTAGCTGCGGGGTCACTTGTAGTATTTACCAATGCTTGCCAAACTGTGAGATTAAGTCTCGGTATGGAACTCTACCGTCGATGTACACAGACAGGCTACTAAATTGAGTGCAGACCAAAGAATAGTAAAGAGAAAAACTGCGCATTTGGCCGTTTCGCACGTGGTAGTCGCCAATGATTGTCAAACTGTGCTTTATTATTTTTATTTTTAGAGTCGGGATGAGAATGTTCAAACGATGTAAACAACTAGGCCAATGCGTGTCAATGCCAACAAAAAAAATTAACAACGGAAACTACGTAGCTACGGCTTCACGCGTGAAAATTACCAATGCTTGCCAAACTATGGGTATTGAGATTCGGCATGAGGCTGTACCGAAGGTTAAAAAAACAAACAGGCACATGCGTGTAACCACGATAAACGTCGCCGCTGTAGTTTTGCACGTGGTCGTTGCCAATGCTTGCCAAACTGTGGGTTCTGCGATTCAACGCAGAACTGTTCTGACAATGTACGCAAGCAAGCTGATGCATGTAAATGCAAAAAAAAAAAAATCGAGAGAACCTACGTGGCTGCGGTTTCACACGTGTTCGTGATCACTGCTCGTCAAACTGTGCCATACAAATACTCGTGGTGACGCTGTGACTGCCAAACGGTGACCTAGTGGCAATGCAGCAAATGAATGGCGATATGATCGCAACCAGACAAGCGGTACTTCTAAAGCACTCCTGTGCTAGCAGCGTGCGTACCGAAAAAAAATATAACGTCGCTTTTCGCAGCCGTCCCTCAATGTGTGCCTTTTTTTTTTCAACGTAAACTGTATAACGCACACCCCAGTCGGACCACTCCTACCAGTAACGCATTTATATATATACCAAAAAAAACCCAACCAAGACTATTAACTAAAACCCACTGCCCATGCGTGCCTATCCCTCCTATAGCTTTTTACAATATCGTGGTGTAATTTTTACCCAAAAAAAAAAATCTCAGAGTCCCTGCTCGGGCGCCACCTGTAAGGTAGCTTTTTCAATGGCTGAGGTAGCTCAGTCTCTCCAGGGCCACCTTACAAGAATATTTGTAAGTGTGCCGAGACTGCTGAGTGGGGAAAAAGTAATCACTCCTGGTGGTGGGAATAAGCTGCCCGCACGAGGCTGGGTTACCCTGAGAAAAATACCTGCACACCGGTACTCCGGTGGTTCACCAACGTGTCGCACGGCAGGGTGGTAGCCCCTGGTTGTCCCGGCTTGAATGCCACTGGTATTGACCGAGCAGCACCAAGTCCAGGTACAATCAGATACCGGGTGAGACGCTGCTTACTGGCCACGGTATTGACCAAGCAGCCAGTCTGCAGAGACTCCCCGGGTGGGCGAACCACTCACCACACTTTGGCAAACACGCGGCACCCGCTTGCCTTTAAAAACACATTGGATCAACACTCTTTTGTTTTCACTTGAAATCTCGGTTATTTTATTTACAAATTTTCTGTGGTCCCTACCTACGCACCAGACTATCAAAGGGGAAGAGAGGGAGGGGTCGTACGACTCGCTTACCCGGGTCACGGTGTGAGTGTGTGTGTGGGTGTCAGTGTGGCTCCTGTGTGTATGTGTTTGCTCCTGTGTGTATGTGTGTGCTCCTGTGTGTGTGTGTGTGTGTCTCGTTCTTTGTAGTGTTCCAGTCCTGTGTGTTTGTGCTCCGCTCCTGTGTCTGCGTTTTGTCCTCTGCGTACTTAATCACTGTTTGTTTTCCGCGTTCTAATTATGCCATGCGCACTCGACTGTGGCCCGATTGTTACTCACTGTCCATCATTGCCGGCCGCGATCTTGAGCCCTTTGACTTTGTCTTCTGCCGCTGTCGACGTCGATCGGCGCGTGCCATTCGGCTGCCGTTGCGCTGTGCTGCTTGGCCTGCATTGGTCGGCGCATGTCATCGGCTATGCGTCGCTCGCCTTGTCGTCCACTGCGCAATTTCCACGCCGTCGTCTTAAGCTGCGCTGCTCTGCTGCAGTTTGGTGCGTTCTTTGTCGCTGCGCTGTGTTTTTGGCTGCTGCGCAATTGCCCTGAGCCGCGTTGGCTTTTCTCTTGCGCAATTGCCCTGAGCCGCGCCGTTCTGCCGCTGTTGTTACGGGCCGCGCTGCTCATCGTTGCGTCGTGCTCTGCTGCGGTTTGCCTTTCGTTGCTCTGCTGCGGTTGCCTTTCGTTGCTCTGCTGCGGTCGCTCTGCTGCTGTTACTATGGGAGGGTTAGCCTTATTTTCTAATGTAAAATTACTCCATGGTTTTCAAACTCAAACTTATAATTTCTTCAAGCTTAACTGATAACAAACTTACTTACTAACCTTAACCTACCCCTACACCATATCCTTATACCTACTTATACCCTACAAAAATGTGCACCGTCACAATATACAAAAAAAAAATACAAATTGAATGTATGTACATATGTACCAGAGATCTGCAACGGGTATGAGCGAATCAACTCGACCACCATGCAAAAATTTTCGCTCAATTCAACTCACTTCGCTCAGCCGAAATATGATCGTTCATGATGCATACCCAAAGCAAAAGCCGATAGAATAATCAGGCACGAGTAAGCATTTTGATTTCATGTTCGTGCATCTGATCGGATTGCTTCGGAACGATCAAAACGATCATTTTAAGCTTCGCGAACGAGTACAAAGAATGATCGTAGCGAAGAGCGCGTCGTCCCGAACAGAGCATGAATGTTTTGATTTTTGTTTGTGTTGCGCAGAGATTGATCGTGCAGTACTCGAGTTGATCGGTCCGAAATGAGCATGAATGTATGGATTTTGTTTGTATTTAAATTTATGAATTTTTATTTACTAATTAACAAAACTAAAATGATCAGTTTTTCATGGTTTAACTAAAACTATGTACATATGTATGTATGTTTGAGGTTATTCTAGTTTTGGCTTATAATTTTTATAGTACGAGTTTAAAAACAGCAAGATATTATTTCGTCACAAATGCTTGCATGTAGATCCATCGCCATAAATTGCAAACGACGCGTGCCGGACAACTGACTAGAAATACGATCATACAAATCGCAAACGAAAAGTTCGGTGCAACGTGCACGATTCGAACAGAAACGAACCTTAAAATACGATCAAAAGCAATCGTGCATAAGCCTTCGTACGATCACAAACGATCAACTCAGTGCTTATGAACGATCGTTATGAATCATGCGCATAAAGCGAGCGATCGCTACGATCAGACATACTCTATACAAGCGTGTGCCCAACGATCATTCCAATCAGCTGATCTGAACGACCCGCTCATTTGCGATCCGAGTAAATTATCGGATATTACCCGAAAACTTATTACTCGTTGCAGATCTCTGGTATGTATGTACATTTGTGCATTTGCAACACCAACTAAAGTTACAAATGTCAGTTTGAAAATTATATAAAAACAACAAAAGCAATAGGTATTTGTGTGTTAAGTTTTGTCAACTCGTATATATGTATATTACATTTCTTAAGATCCTATTTGTTAGTGTGTTTGTTTTTGCATTGTCTATATTTGGTGAACATGTTTATTGCTTTCATTTAGCTTGCTACAGATGCAACAATGTATGCGTGCATTAACCAATATTTGCACTTGCATTTTTGTTAATATATATGTATGTACTAAATAATAACAAATGCACGTAAATACATGTGTATGTATGTACATATGTGCATTTGCGACACCAACTAAAGTAAAAAATGTCAGTTTGAAAATGATATCGAAACAACAAAGGCAATAGGTATTTGTGTGTTAAGTTTTGTTTGATAATTAGCAAGTATGTAGATAAAACCACCCCCGTAACATATTCTGGTGTACAAAACCAAGTTATGTTTTAATTGATTTGTTTTAAATCATAAATACCAACAAAAAGAAGCATTGCGAGCCCAACAAGAACACTTACTAACAACAACAACAAATGCTACTTGATTCGAAAAACAATTGTCAAAGGCACAAAGAAGAAAAGAGAATAACGGAGACACATCTACTGACGGCAGAAGTGGAATGGGTGATTTGTTTTGTTTTTGTATATGCGGCCGCAATAGCTTGTGCGCAGACGGCAGTAGTGGAATGGGTCATGTGTTTTGTTTTTGTACACTCGGCGGCGTTGAAACTCACAGCTTGTGCGACAGTGAGGCGCCAGAGTGGTGGAATGAGGTAAAGTGATTAATGCAATAAAAAGATTTGTTTGGGAGGTACTCGAAGGAGTGGTCCAAATTATAAATCCTTTCTTAGTGCTCACTTTCGCTGAGAATGGAATATTTTGTGAAAATTTCAGCCTTCTAACTCTTATCGTTTAGGCTGTGGGCCTCTCAACAATCAGGACAAACTATTTTATATATATAGATGTTCTTTGTCATTTGATGTATATAAAAGTATTTATTTCAATTGATTTTCTTGTCTTGTTCATGTCTTACTAAGTAGTGAGCTGAAAAGCTTTTCGAATAGTCGAGAAAGCTTTAGAGCTTTTATGCCTAGATCGAGCTTGTAATCATTCACAGTTAAATGTAGGCGAAGAGAGAGAACAAGAACTTCGACTACATAACTACCCCAACGCTTAAATTAAGACTCTCCTGAGTTTTACAATTCGTTTATATACATATAAGTGTTAGGAATTCAATTATGGTAGATTATGTTACATTTGAAGTTTGAGGTCGACCCGCCCAAACCAACTAACTAACTATTGTGAAAAAAGAAAGTAACGTTTCGTTTTAGCTCATTTTCAATATAATTTGTATTAAAGGATAGCATCGAAAGTTACTTATTGGATCAGTGAGTTATTTATTATTCTGGTTTTCGTATTATATACATATATACAATTCATTTAAAATACGTATTTTTATGATAAGTTATAAAAAATATTTAATAGCTATTATTTAAATATTTAAATAACGATCAACGTATTTAAATTTCTTTTGTTGTTTTAAAACACAAAAATAATAAGTTGATTTTAGAATTAATAATTGAAGCAACATTATATATAGTTGTCTTCTATTTTGCTTATTATTTAATTTTATAGTCATATAGACGCTGCTTTAGTTCATTTTAAAATCAAATACAACTAAGCGGTCTGAATATTCTATTGAAATAATACAAGTTGGTATATTCAATTTTATTGAATTCTATACTTGCGTAGAGACACTGTTACGTTGCAACAATCGTTTTTCAGAGTAGTCAATTGACTTTGAGCCAAATTAAATATGCCTGTTGAAACTTTAGATATAAATGGTGTTTTGGTGCTGCATTCAGTTGTTAGCATAATTGGTGATGGAGACTGTCTTTTTAGATCTATTTCCCACCTTTTATATGGTAGGGAAGGCTTCCATACCACCATACGACAACATATTGTAACCCATGTCATTACCAACTGGGAATCTTTTGCTTGCTTAAGCATAAATTTAAGTGGAGAGTGTTATAGCTCTTCTGAACAATATAAGTGCGCTACACAGTGGGCGAGTTGGTCTCGCTAGCGGCATTTAATTCAAATTTTCAAATTTGAAAACGCGTTAAGTTTGTTTCACAAATCGATAACAGATGCTTTGATTAGATTTTTGGCGGTTTTTTATAAGCTCTACGATCAGCTGATCATCAGCTGTGAGCTGTCAAACACAACATATGTTTTAGCAAGTGCCTTACAATATTTTTTCTTTGTCGTGCGCATTGATTTCGAGCTCCTGGGAAATTTACAATTTTTACTTGTCTTATTAAAAGTGTAGCTTTTTAATAACTTCAAGGTATGTATTACCTAAAAAATCAGTGTTTGTGACCGGTCTATAAATTTGTTGCTCATAAAACGTAGTGGTAATTAAGTATATTAACAACTAGCCCGCACTAGCGTGCACCTGTCGTTCGTGGAGTAGAACTTACAAGATTCGCACGGATTCGGTCTAACTCTTTTTTTAGCTGGAAGTATGAGTCATTGTGCGTCCAAAATGTGTAATATGAACTGCTATTACCTGCTAACCTTTAAATCATGGCACTTTTTATAAGCAATGTCGGTAGCAAAACGGGTACTTTTTATACCCTTAACCCATAAAATGGGTAAATAAGGGTATAATGGTTTTGTGCAAATGTATGTAACGGACAGAAGGAAACATCTCCGACCCCATAAAGTATATATATTCTTGATCAGCATCAACAGCCGAGTTCTTCTAGCCATGTCCGTCTGTCCGTCTGTCTGTCTGTCTGTCTGTCTGTCTGTCTGTCTGTCTGTCCGTCTGTATGAAAGCGCCGATCTCAGAGACTATAAGAGCTAGAGACTTTCAAATTTGAAACTTAAGCTCTCCTATACCATGAGAGGATCAAGTTTGTTTCGAATTTTCGATAACACTTCTGGTTTCCGATATACACATGTGATCGATAGCAAAAATTGTGAAAATGAGGTTTAAAACTATTGATAAAATAATGAACATTTAAAAAAATTTCGTCAAAATCGGTTAAGAAACACCGGAGATATCGCAGTTTGAAGTTTGGTGATATTGGTCACTGATTTAATACACATAAGTAACTGTAAGCGTTAAGTATCGGGTTAAGGGTATTCCAAGAAAAATACAATGGAAGATATCATAAATGCTTTATTAGTTTCGTCTGACCCTTTGATATCTTCATTGTCAAATGGGTCTTCAATTTCGTCTGAAAAAATATTATTATAGACGATGATAGAGCTTGCTTTTAATGAAGCATCTAGATATGCCTGATTCTGATTCCGAAGATAATTTTGATTTATAAAATTTGTTTATTGAATGTTAAAAAAATATTTTGAAATTAAAAAAATTTTAAAAATGAAAAAAAATTTTAACGAAATTTTTTTTTTTAAAAAATTTTATGACTTTTTTCTGAGCAGTGAAAAAAAACCGTCTGAAGATATCTATTTTTTTTTAAGTTATTTATTAAATGCCGCTAGCGAGGCCTTATCGCCCACTGTGCGCTATGTCAAATTCATATACATATGGTACTGCATGTGAGCTTCAAGCAGCAGCAGAAATTTATGCTGTAAGTTTTCAAGTTTTCAAAGTGGAAATTTTTTACAAGCATTTGGCAATAATATGCAACCTGTAAAAAGATTGCGTTTTACCGGTCCATTAATGAATGGACATTTTGATGTTTATATTCCTTTAGAGGAAGTGTTTGTGCGCATACGTAACTTAAGAACAAATTGTAACACAGTTAGCATTTTACTTAACTATGTCAAGACCATACGCAAAACCAACTGACACAATAAATTGTAATCAATACTAAATTATTGCTGAACACACAGAATATCGCTGACTGCACATTGTACAAAATGTATCACAATAGTAACGGTCAGCCAACCCGGTAGTTGCGAAATATGCTAGTCTGCATTTCATGCAACTGCTGAATACACATTAACCTAATTTTAATTGACAACACACACCTGTAAGCTAAGCAATTTTTACCTATAAATATTGTGACTTTTACCTTAATAAAATCAGTGTATTCTTACAACAAGAATCATTCATTATTTCTCCGTAGTTCACAAGTGCTAGTTGCGACAACATTTAAGCAGTCAGTTTGTAATGGATGCTAATAATACACACACACACCGTTTACAGGTACAGGAAGTATTAACTCAAGATTTTAATACATCAAGTGAATGTTCAACTGATAATGTTAAAAATCCAGTTAAAAGACGGCGTCGGTTCACCGACGAAGCAAAAAAAAAAATGCACGAAAACATTCAGATAAAAAATATTTTGATCAAAATAGGGATAAGCACATAAAAGCATCAAAAAGACATCAGGCTGATAATCCTGAAGCTCATAGAGATGCTGTGAGAAGACATCAGGCTGATAATCCTGAAGCTCATAGAGATGCAGTGAGAAGACATCAGGCTGATAGTTTTGAAGCTCATAGAGATGCAGTGAGAAGACATCAGGCTGATAATCCTGAAGCTCATAGAGATGCATTGAGAAGACATCAGGCTGATAATCCTAAAGCTCATAGAGATGCAGTGAGAAGATATCAGGCTGATTATCCTGAAGCTCATAGAGATGCAGTGAGAAGACATCAGGCTGAAAATCCTGATGCACGTCAAGAAAGGCGTTTGCGTGCATGGAGTGTTATGGCCATTTGCTGTTTTAACTATGATTTTGAGATAGCTTACAAGTCTGATTAAATTACTAATCTTGGTAGTATGAATTTGATATGCAAAGATTGTAATGCTTTAAAATGGAAAAATGAGCCCATGGGTATCTGTTGCAAGGCAGGAAAAGTTAAACTTTCACAAAATGAAAGTTTTCCTGATCCACTTAAAAGCTTAATAATTGGTGGACATCGCAAGCATAATCATTTCATTGACCGTATAAGAAAGTATAACAGCTGCTTTCAAATAACTTCTTTTGGAAGTTCAAAAATAATAAATGAAAGTTGGTCAACCTCTTAAGTCCAAGGACAAGTGTATCACTTAATTGGTAGTGTCCGACCTTTGCCAAATAAAGAAATGAGTTTCTTCAAATTTATTTTGTCGGTGAAGATTAAAAGGAAGCTTAATTACGTTGCAAAAATATTTCAAATTTTGATATAAGCATAATAAAGGATCTTCAATTTATGTTTCATCAACATAATCGTTATGTAAAAGATCTAAAAATGGCTCTCAATAAAATACCAACACCAACCAAGGAAAGACTATAAATTAGTTATACATGCTGATCGAACACCCGCTGGTGCTCACAAAGGGCTTTATAATGCACCTCGATCAAGGGAAGTAGCTTTAGTTATTGTTGGTCAGCAATTTGAAAAGCGTGATATTGTTATTGAAAGCCATAATAATAAATTGCATCGTATAAGTGTGGTGCATCGATCATACGATGCCTTACAGTACCCTTTGCTATTTCCGTATGACGAAGATGGCTATTTAGTGGATATACCACAATGGAATCCATTATTAAATAAGGAGGATCCAAAAAAAACGATATCTGCGTCAAGCTTTTATAGTTACAAAATAATGATTCGTCAATCAGAGATAAATCATTAAATTTATTGTCGTTCCCTTTTTAGTCAATTTTTGGTTGATATGTATGCTAAAATTGAAACAGAAAGATTAAATTATATTCGCTACAATCAAGCGAAACTCAGAGCAGATAGCTTTATACATCTACAAGATGCAATTGACCAACAAAATGTTGACGCAGCTCATCTTGGTTAGATGGAAATTGTACCATCCTCTTCTACAAGCTCTGCACGATATACATGAAAAAACTCAAGATGCTATGACATATGTTTGCCATTATGGGCGACCAGATCTTTTCATAACATTTTTATGCAATCCAATATGGAATGACATAAAAAGTGCTCTATTCCCGGGTCAAAAACCTCATGATCGACACGATATTATAGATCGAGATTTTCATTTGAAAGTTAAAGTTTTAATGTCACTTTTGACAAAAGGTTCTTTGTTTGGAAGCGTGCAATGTTTAATGTACTCTGTGGAATGGCAAATGCGGGGTTTACCTTATATACATATTCTACTTTGGTTAGAAAATAAAACAAGACCAGATAAAATCAATAATATTATCTGTGCCGAAATACCAAACGCAGGTGAGGATCCTTTGTTATTTAACATTGTAAAGTCAAATATGATTCATGGCCCTTGCGGTGCATTTAATTCTAAATCGCCATGCATGACAAATGGAAAATGTACCAAAAATTTTCCTCAACAGTTACTTAAAGAAACTATGATTGGGAAAGATAGTTACCCTCTATATCGTAGAAGAGCGTTAGAAGATGGTGGTAATGCAATTAATATAAATGGTACTTGCATAGATAATTGTTGGGTTGTTCCTTACAACTGTGTAACTCACAACTCAACTCACATAAATGTTGAGTATTGTAGTTCTGTAAAGTCTATTAAATACATTTGTAAAAATGTTAACAAAGGTAGTGATCAAGCATCATTTACTCTTGAAGACCAACGTAATGAAATCCATATGTATGAAAGATTTTTTTTTTTCTGGTTTTATTTTTTGAATCTTTCCTTATAATAGGGAAACTAACAAAAAGTTTACAAATCTTACAAGTATTACTTAGTTAACTATTTGTTGTTGTACAAATAGTTGGTGGCCGCGTACCTCAACTCATCGCTGGGTCGGAAAGTCATTACGACGAAGACGGGATCGGCTGCTTGAGTTTGAGAGTCCTCTAGCAAGATAGTTTGGGTGCGATGACAGCTTACCAAGGTTATTTTTCTTGTAATTCGCAATTACTTTCTTGATTGGTGGGACGTTTAAGTCGTTTTGAATGTTTTCGTTGCGAACGTACCACGGTGCCCCGGTGATAGTTCTCAGGATCTTTGACTGGGCTCTTTGGACGATGTCGATGTTACTGCTGCACGCATTACCCCATAGCTGGCATCCATAGGTCCAGATTGGTTTAAGAACAGAGTTGTAGAGCAGGACCTTGTAGTCAAGGCTTAGCGGGGAGCGAGCGTTGATAAGCCAGTGGAGGCTATTTGCTTTTAGTTTTAGTTGTGTTCTCTTGGCTTCGATGTGCCTGCGCCAAGTAAGCCTTCTGTCCAGGTGTACTCCTTGGTACGTTACTTCATTTGCTTTGGGGATTCGGGTATTGTTTAGCGTAAGTGGTGGACAATCTTTCTTGTTAAGGGTGAAAGTTACATGTTTACATTTTTGTTTGTTAACTTTAATTCACCAGTCGGATAGCCATTTTTCCTCGTTAACCAGATGACGAGCGAGTTGCGATGTGGCTTGCAGACATCTAAATCGGCTAAGAATAGCAGTATCGTCAGCAAAGGTTGAAGTTGTAAGTCCCCTGCATGTAGGAATGTCTGCTGTGAAGAGAACGTAGAGTGTTGGCCCAAGTACGCTTCCCTGAGGAACGCCGGCTTCAATACGGTGTTCGCTTGATGTTGCAGTGTTGCATCTTACTGCAAACTTCCTGTCGTAGAGGTACGACTTTAACAGTTTATGTGTGTTTGCTAGAAGCGTTGATTTGATCTTATACATCAGCCTTTCCAACCAGACTCTGTCGAACGCCTGAGACACATCCAGAAAAATTGCAGTACAGTATTCTCGATTTTCAAACGCGCCTCGAATTTCTGAAGTTATGCGATTGACTTGTTCAATAGTTCCGTGTTTTTGGCGAAAGCCGAATTGGTGCGACGGGATTATGTTGTGAAGGTTCAGAAATTGATTAATACGAGTCATCAAGCATTTTTCGAAGAGTTTTGATAGACACGATAAAAGGCTTATAGGTCTATACGACGAGGGGACTGTTTGATCCTTTCCCAGCTTTGGTATCATTATGATGATAGACTTTTTCCATCTTTCTGGGAAATGCCCGAGTCGTGTGATCGCATTGAATAACTAGCAGATAACACAGACGGCACAATAGGGAAGCTCAATAATCATCTTTGGTGTTATTAGGTCTAGACCCGGGGATTTTTTGGGGTTTAGTTCCTGATTAATAACTCTTGCGACTTCGTTCGGGCGAAATTCAATGGGCTCATGTTGTGAGTGGGTGTCGTTTAATACAGTCGGTAGAGCGAACGAGTTTGTAGCAGGGTTCGGTTGGCTCTTTCTTCATCGCTTCGGGCCCAGCCGCCAGCTTGGTTTCTTAGGGGCATCGCTGCTTTTGTCGGTTGGCTGAGAGTTGGGTGAGCTTTCCACAGTGATTTTTTCGAGCTGGATGTTGATAATTGCTCTATGTATCGGTGCTGGGCATGTTCTTCTTCAAGTGTTAACGCTTTGGTTAGTTTACGTGTAGCGTTTCTTAGCTTTTGCTTAGCTGACGGCGATCTTAGACATTGCCACTCCCGTCGCCACACTAGTCGCCGCTTATCAAGAACGAGCTGTTCAAATTGGTGATTTATTTTCTTTTGGGTGGGTGCTGCAGTTTTCGCTTATGGTGTTGACATACGAGCTGCTTCGACGAAGACTGACTCAAGTTTGTTTGCAATATAATCAATATCAGCTTCCCCTTTCAGATGCGGATTAAGTTCGATGTGTGAACTAACATATTTCTTGTATCTTAGCCAGTTAGCTTTTTGTGATGTCAGCTTACCGGGGCGATTTGCAAACTCTGGATGTCGTAGAAGTTGAATTAGTACAGGCGAGTGGTCAGACGATAACTCCGAGAGACATTCGGCGCTTATCAGGTTGCGCGGAATATTTTTGAAGACTGCAAAATCAATTAAGTCGGGCAGTTTCAGGAGAGACAGTTTTTAGCAAACTCTTTGTGGAAGTGGTGCTTCAGCCGGCTTCTTATCAAGATACCAGTCCCGCCGTGCGCCTTACCATCGGGATGGTTGGTTCCGTACAATGAGTATCCGGTTATGGTAAAATTATACTTATTTGTAAGGTGTGTTTCGAAAAGTAGCATAATGTCAATGTGGTTGTCGAGTAGAAATTGAGCTAATTCAAGTTTATGCTGTGAAACGCCATTGGCATTCCACGTTAATATACGTAGCGAGGCCATTGATTATTTCGATTGTAGTGATACAAGCAACTGTACCAAAGTATTTTGATTTGTATTAAACTTAGCATAGTTTCTTGCATAAATGACATGAACTGTGGTAAACTCTGCTGCATATTACATATCATTGATTCAAAGTTGCTTAGTGGCGGTTCCTTCGGCTTTTTGTCTCGTTCGTCGTTGAGTTCTACATGTTTTGCTTGTGAGCCTGGATAAAAAGCAGTAGGCATGTATGAAAGTGGCCGTTATATAAGTAGCTTAGAAGCGGTATGGAGAATCCTTGCATTTCCCATACATGAACGTTTTCCGGCTATTATACACTTAGCTGTTCATTTAGAAAACGGTATTAACGGATATAATAATCTGCAACAATTAACTGACAGATTAAGCACTCCAGTTAAAACCACCTTGCTAGCCTTTTTTGAGCTATGCACACGTGATGAGTTTGCAAGAACACTTCTGTATTGTGAAGTTCCATCGTATTTTACATGGAACAATAAAGAATTTCAAAGAAGAAAACGTGGGCGTGATGTGCCAAGTTTTCCTGGAGTTAAAAGAGATTCCGCATTGGGAAGAGTTTACACTATTCATCCAAATAATACAGAATGTTTTTACTTAAGACTTTTACTACATTTTCTAAGAGGCCTGTTTGTGCGCATACGTAACTTAAGAACAAATTGTAACACAGTTAGCATTTTACTTAACTATGTCAAGACCATACACAAAACCTACTGACACAATAAATTGTAAACAATACCAAATTACTGCTGAACACACAGAATATCACTGACTGCACATTGTACAATATGTGTCGCAATAGTAACGGTCAGCCAACCCAGTAGTTGCGAAATATGCTAGTCTGCATTTCATGCAACTGCTGAATACACATTGATGCTAACAATACACACACTCGCCTTTTACAGGTACATTTTGGTGACCCCGACAAAGGACTCCTAGGAAGGATCCGGTCCACAACATGTAACTCGCTACTCCTTCGACCACACCACACGGTTGCGAATAGAAGCGCAATCCAGCTCAGGACGAGCGAATAAAACACTTCCACCGGGTCAGGAGTAATCAAAGAGTTATAAACAAAAACAAAACAAACGTGATTCTGGTAGCTTATTCATTGTCAACAAGGCGACAAAATGAGCACAGAGAAATCACACCCATTGGAAGATGTCCTATCTGAGCAGGAATTCATTAGCCAAGAGATTCAAGGCTTGTCAAGAACTGCAAGAAGGACTCAGCGGAACGCAAAGCAAAACCTGGCTACTATCAAGCCAGGACCTCAATACTAGAGGAAAAGTGGACAGCGTTCCAAACCAACCACGAGTTCATTAAGGACTCTAAGAACATAGATGAGTCACATGATTACTTGAAGTTCTATGAGCAAGTCGCGGCAATGGTAGAGCACCACAGGACCTACCTATTGGAACAAGCCGACATCACGGACCAATCAACAAGCAAAACGATGGAGCCAAGGACCGTCACAAATGCGGGTTCAGTGAGCGGCAGACCAACCAGCAATGACAAGATCAATGCATTGTGCCGTCGGCAAAAGGCGATGATTGCGTCAATCAATCGCACCCTGCAACACAAGCCCGTTAATGCAGACATTATTAAGTCATTATGGGCAAAAACTCAAGAGGTCTATTTCCAAATATACGAGGAATAACCGAGTGTCTCCAGGCAGAGTCTGATGTTCGGAATGCACTTACGAGCAACTCAAGCAGTGAGTGCACCGATAACATCAACTTGCCACGTATTTCCATTCCCAAGTTTGATGGTGATACGCTGAAATGGACGCAATTCTTCGATATGTTTTCATGTATGATTCATAAAACAAAGATGCCGACCATACGAGAGATGTGGTATTTAAAAACCAGCGGAGAGGCAGACAGATTAAACCGTCCCATCGACCTACGGGAAGAGAACTATCTTTACGCATGGGAAATCTTAGTAGATGCTTACAACAATCCTAGAGATATTGCATTTAGGGTTTTAAATCGCTTGCTGCAACAAACGTACAGCGAAGATGTGAGGTCCTTAAAGGAGCTGCACATCACCACCATAGAGTCATTAGCCTCACTGAAGGGACTCGGGATTGACATCTCAACATGGGATCCAATCATCATTGCCATCATCAGAAACATCATTGGGTAATACAAAGGAAATCTAGCCACTGGACACCATGCTCCAGTTCCTAGAACAGAGAGTTCGGGTTATGGCTACTGGAAAAAAGGCACCTGTAGTTTCTAAAAAGGAGCCAAAAAACGCAACATGTGCAACATCTTTTGGTGCATAAAAAGGGTGTCTTTTCTGTAAAAAGACAAGTCATTACTTATCTTATTGTGACGAATTTCGCGCAAAATCTGTCAGCGAACGCTTAAACTGGGTGCAAAAGCAAAGGTTATGCGTCAACTGCTTTAAACATGACCATAAAACCAAGGCATGCACAAGCAACTTTAGCTGTTTTAAGTGCAACAAAAAGCACCACACAAAATGCTATCACATCAGCAGCAGCAGAGCCACTCTCACAAGTTGTGGCATCCGCAAACAACAATAACTATAACTTACTTGCAACAGCAAAGGTAGCTGTACAAACAACTAACGGACAACAAGCCTCGTTCAAGGCATTACTGGATTCTATATGTCAGGCATTGCCTGAAAATTCATTGCTTAAAATAATTGACAGCAACTAACTTCAACAAATGTGGATACCAACTAGTTTAAATACTTATCAATTTCATCATCAACTTGTTGGCATTAAGCACGTTGCTCAACACGAAAATTAGTTGACAGCCCGGATTTTTTCTCAATTCAGTCAGCTAGTATAAACACAAATATTGTGTTGAGCTTGGCTGACAGTTGTTGATAGAGTGAAAATTGACGCTAAGTCAACTAGTGTAAATGAAGCATTAGAAATAAACGAGTTTTTATTAAAATCATTTCAAAGTAAAGAAATGACATATAACTCTATTGATTCTGTGATTGAAGTCGAAGATGCAGTTCATTACCCCGTCGAATTTCTTAATTCATTAAATCCGTCTGGCCTGCCTCAACATAAGTTAACTTTAAAGATTTTTTCACCTGTAATGTAGTTTCGCAACTTGAAGCCGCAAAAACTGTGCAATGGTACAAGATGGCAAGTTATAGTTCTTCATAAAAATGTTGTCGAAGCAATGGTCTTTACTGGCAATGGTATAGGGGAAACGGTTCTAATTCCATGAATTCCATTAATACCTTCTGATGCTGAATTGCCATTTCAATTTAAAAGATTGAAATTTCCTTTAAAAGTTTGCTTTGCCCTAACAATAAATAAATCACAGGGACAAACTCTTAAATTAGCCGGACTAGACTTAAGAAACGATTGTTTCTCTCATGGCCAATTTTATGTAGCCTGCTCAAGAGTCAGTTCACCAAAAAGTCTAGTTGATTTAGCACCTGACGAAAAAAACAACAAATGTCGTTTATAAAGAAGCTCTTAACAAATGTTAATAAGTTCAAAATAAATTCAACAAGTGGATAAGGCCTACTGGGGAAACCACAATAAAAAATGACGCGTCTGATTCTCTACCTCAATGGTGGCGTGGAAAAGAGAATATTAAATATTTTGCTATAATATATGTTGTTATATATTTTCTTATTTATTTATTTTATATCTATCTATACTTTTTCTAAATATAAACTACAAAAACTAAAATTTATTTAAACTATCGGCGCAGCGAAGTAAGCGGGTCACTCATACCACCGACCTATTACTCATAGACACGCTGTACACGGAGTACAAAGTTGGCTGGCGCATCGTATTTTTTTTCTCTGGCGCCACCTCTCTCTCTAGTGTTGAGAGAGGCCAGCCGAACGCAATGCGCCGCTCAATTCGCAGGCGTAGCGTGGCGCTAGGGAAAAGCAAGGCATTGTTGTGCTGGCTTTCGCTGCGAGCACAACAAGAAACCCACCCCCTTTATGTATGCGCTGCTATGCCAGCGATCGTATGTATACACACATACATATATATGTATATACATTTGCACGCTTTTGCCAGTGCGTCTGTTTGTGATCTGCTTCAAGTGGACCTAGCCGAAAATCAGCAAAACCACACAAGAGCGTATGTATACCTACATACATGCATTCATATATATATGTATGTGTGGGTGGGTATACGTCAGCATTTGTTTTCATATTCTTGGACTCAGGCTTCGAAGCGAATTTTGATATTTTACTTTTTCTACTCTTTCTAACTTTTTTTTTCTATGACACTTGTAAGTAACTTTGTCATGCATGCATCGTTTTTATGTGATTTTACATCTGATATGCAAAAAGGGTATTCGCAGTTCATTACCACATATAGACAAACGCGTGTCAACCCTTTCTCTACCTACGTGAACGCGCACAAGCATTCTTAGATCTTGACACAATCCACTCGTAAATACTCTTTTTGAATTTATGTGCATTCTTTAACATATATACGGTAGCTGCGTTGACAAAGTTACTTACAAGTGTCATAGAAAAAAAAAGTTAGAAAGAGTAGAAAAAGTAAAATATTAAAATTCGCTTCGAAGCCTGAGTCCAAGAATATGAAAACAAATGCTGACGTATACCCACCCACACATACATATATATATGAATGCATGTATGTAGGTATACATACGCTCTTGTGTGGTTTTGCTGATTTTCGGCTAGGTCCACTTGAAGCAGATCACAAACAGACGCACTGGCAAAAGCGTGCAAATGTATATACATATATATGTATGTGTGTATACATACGATCGCTGGCATAGCAGCGCATACATAAAGGGGGTGGGTTTCTTGTTGTGCTCGCAGCGAAAGCCAGCACAACAATGCCTTGCTTTTCCCTAGCGCCACGCTACGCCTGCGAATTGAGCGGCGCATTGAGTTCGGCTGGCCCCTCTCAACACACGAGAGAGAGACGTGGCGCCAGAGCCTGGTACGCATTTTGCACGCCCCGGTGCGTCTATTAGTATGATGTCGGTGCTCATACCCTATCTACATTAACGCGCATTTTTAAAAATAATCGAAATATCGATACTAATTCAGTTTACCGTCTACATTGTACTGCATTTGCATTTTGCATTTTCAGATCTGGTGTTTATTGCAGGTTGCCCCCAATTTTTGTATTTAAATAAATAATGGAAAATTCTGAGCTTATTGGCCGTAACAATTTATTTTCAATGTTATTGAGTTTACTCTGCTTAGTGGCAAGGTGCGTTTTTGAGGTGGAAAGTAGAAGCAAAGTTTCTACGCGAAGCGTTTGGAAATACGAAGCCCGCCAACATTCTCGTACCACAGGTCGAGAAGCATCCTTGTGGTGTCTTCGCTCCAAACGCAACGGCTGTTACTTTCCTGGGCTGTAATCAAAAATAATTTAGCATCACAGCAATGTCTTTTGAATAAAATTGTTTATTTAATATTTATTATTTTTAAATCAAGGCCTGTATCCAGTACAGAAAAAAATTCCTGTCCAAAATGTGTGATATATTTTGGAAGCGTGTCCAGTGTGACCTCCAATGTGTGGTAAAATATGCCATTTTGCATAATATCTTAGGCACACTGAGGCATTAAATTAAAAAAGTAAGCAACAAATAGCGAATAAAAAAAAAGACAAGATGAATAGTGGAAAAAGTATGTTTATTCCGTTGTTGGTAGCATATATTCTTGCAAAAACGCAACAAGCAAGCTGTCACGCAGCGACGTCCAAGCGCTCTTGCACTCATTCGCTAACAAAGATATTTTTGATTATTAATATATTTTTATTTTTTATGAACTGTTTTTGCTCTCGGCACAAAAATATATATGATTTGGTATTTCCTGAACCGAGCGCCAGTGTGTACATATTTAATAAATCGCTACTATCGATAAGAAGTTTAGTATTTTTGTTACGTTACTGGATACCCAAAAAACACGCAGCCAAAAAAAACCATTCCCGCTACGACGATTTTGTATAGGAAATTTTTTTTTTGCTGTGCTGGATACCCACCTTCCAGGCCCGTGTGCAGGGGGGGGGGGGGTTTTGGGGGCTCTAACCCCCCCCATAGAGAATTTTTCCACATAATTTTCCACTAGCAATAGTCCTTATTCTACGAAAGTCAAACCGACTTGATAATTAATATTTTGTTGTCAATTTTTGTTTCCACATTCTCAACTTTCTCGATCTTGTGCACGTTTGTTTTTGAATTTTCCACCGTTTTTACCTCCTATTATCAGTGTCATTGTATATGCAACCATCGTCATTGTGAATGCAACTAGTCAGCTGTTCGAGCTGTGCGGATATGTGTTGACATTGATTGATTTTCGATCCTTATATTTTTTACCATGGACATTCGTCGCTTTTTGTGTAAAAAACCGCGGATTGAACACAAAAATGTAAGTATCGAATGCTGTTGATTTCAGTAGATTATCAATCACAGCAAGGATTTGCAGGTTATTGTGCTACAGTTTATAGTATTGAAGATACCTTTTGTTTATTGATAGGACGTGGGTGAATGTAATCAAGATAAAGTTATTCCTGAAGTTCCGAAAAGTCCATCTTCAAGCTTTGGCGTCAACGCATCGCCGGAAAGAACGTTAAAAATTCGCTTGAAGCACTCGATGTGTGCAATGGAGATGCGTTTCCAAATGTTCATCAAATGCTTCGCATTTTGGCAGTTCTGCCTGTAACGACAGCGACGAATGAACGCTCCTTTTCAACATTGCGTCGCCTCAAGACTTACCTCAGGTCAACAATGTCTGAAGATCGGCTGAACGGATTAGCCTCGCTCAATATACATCGCGATGTTGAGGTCGATCCGCAACGAGTTTTGGAGAAGTTTTTTTCTACACCTCGCTGAGTTAATTTATTATATAATAACTGAGTATCAAGTCAAGACACAATAAAATGTCTTCATTTATAAGAAAAGTTTCTTATTCTTTTTTTATAACTTCATAACCTAACATGATACACATACAGTGGCGAGCAATGATGAGTTTATGTTTTCGAAATTGATTTTCGTCGCTAATACAAAATTAATCAAGTGAAATTATTAAGTGAAAAAATAGACTTTTACAAGAGTTGAAAACTTTCAATGGGTACTTAATGGGTTAAGAAGAGTACTGTATCATAAAAACGGAATTTAAATTACCTATCCTACGAATACATTTGCTGGTGTGATATATTTTTTATTAGAGACGAAAATCAGTTTCGAAAACATAAGCTCATCATTGCTCGCCACTGTATGTCAAAACCCCCCCCCATAAACGAATTCTGCGCACGGGCCTGCCACCTTCAACTGTAAATATTTGTTTTTGTTCACGATCTAGAGCAGATACTTTTTCGATGCTTCACAAAATACCGAATATCGAGTGCATTATCGAATATATGCTAAATATAAAAGTTGCATTTTTTTCTGATGCAACTTTTTACAACCTCAAGCTCCCACAAGAAATACATGGGCCGTGAAGCAGCATTTCGAGCAAAATGCGAAAATCAGGCAGCTTCTGGGCTTTGAGCTGCCACAGTTCAATAGGCCGCTCCATATCAGTCAGCATTCTGTTGCGCAGCAGGCCAGTTCACTTTCGAACTACTAGCTATATTATGAATAATCAGACTCCATATTACAATTTATTAATTTTCTTAAAAACGTATTGATGTAAATTCTTCTTACTATGTGATAAAGCTTCCTTAAACATTTGGCGGTAATTATGCAGTTTGGTTACTTTTCCGAAAAGTGGGGGAATTTTTTTTTTTTTATAGGCACCTTCGATTGGTTGCCGCTAATGATATTCCATGGGGGAAGGCTGAAATTTCCCATAAACTCCATGAGTTATGGGGTTTTGAAATTCTCATAAATAGTTTTCGATATTTTGATGTTTTACTTTTACTTTTTCACACGTCCTGCGACGTGTTATTGTTATTATTTTCATAAAAATCCTTTCATTTTGCAAATCCATTCGTTTATGTATGCATAGGTGTGTGTGCGTGCGTGAAAAAAATGTGCCCGATAGTGTGATCTGCTCCGGAACATAGCCAATAGTGCCTTAGCAGTGGCGTGAGCCACTGCTTTTACGGCGTTTGAAAGTTTAAAATGCCGTAAAAACTTTCAAACGCCGTAAAAGCAGTGGCTCACGCCACTGCTATTGGCACTGTTGGCTATGTTCCGGAGCAGATCACACTATCGGGCACATTTTTTTCACGCACGCACACACACCTATGCATACATAAACGAATGGATTTGCAAAATTTGTGAAATTTGTAAAATCTGTAAAACGACAAAAAATTTTTTTTTTTTTCCAATGCAATGCGCCAGCATAATATGACTGGCAATGATGTTTCCAAGTCATAAGGGAGCGTGAAAAAAAAAATTCCCCCACTTTTCGGAAAAGTAACCAAACTGCATAATTACCCATTTAGCTTCAATTTAATATCTACCGCATCTCTCCACTATATCTGTGAAAAAAAGATATTAGGCTTAAGTGCGGAACTTACATTTTGCCGGTCAATTTTGTATGGGGCCGGCATCGAGGTTGCTGCACTCTTTCAAAGATTTCTCAAAAACGTATTGAAACCTTTTTTCGAAATGGGTATCATTTGAAAGATAAAATGATTGGCTTTCAGCGTGTATAGGCCGTATTGGTGCACTATTCTCCTGAGCTGAGATATTTGCGAAAGAGTGAATTTTTTACCCAAAAGTCACTTAATACACCCATTTAAAAAACAAAAATTGCCTGAAAATTGCATAAAAATGTTAATAAATCAATTTTTTACATTTCTGCATCATTACTTTATTGATTTTATGTAAAATAACAGTTTTAAATTTTACCACTATCGATAACCGATTTTCGTTGCTGGAGGACCGTTGCTAAGTTGACGCACATATTTTTAACAACTTCTAAACCTAAAAATATCGATAGCGATATTTCATCCCTTGTCATCTAGCAAAACAATACCAGCACAGACAAAGTATAAGAAACAACAGCTCTAAAACACCATGAATAACGGATTTAGCTCCGGTGAAGATGATTCGCGCGGTGGCCACACTGACCAGACATGCTGCCTGATAGATGACATGGAGCGTTGCCGCAATCAAGCTGGCTACGCGAGTTATAGCAAGCGCATACAAAAAACAGTTGCCCAGAAGCGTCTTAAACTAAGTAGCGATGCGAGTGCGCAACACATTTACATATGCGACTACCACAAAGAGCGTATACAGTCTGTGCGGACAAAGCGTCGACGAAAGGACAGCGAGGATGATAGCAATGAGACGGATACCGATTTACATGAATTTCCTGATCTTTATCAACTGAATGTGGCCACGCTGCGGCGATATAAGCGTCACTTTAAGGTACAGACTCGCCAAGGCATGAAGCGTGCCCAGTTGGCCGATGTGAGTTGCCAAAATCGTCTGTCGATATCTTGATTAATTAATGTTTTTTTTTTTTTTTATTTCCTACAGACAATCATGAAACATTTCAAGACGATACCTATTAAGGAAAAAGAGATTATAACGTTTTTTGTGTACATGGTGAAAATGGGATCAAGTAAATTGGACCAAAAGAACGGCATCGGGTTAGAAAACGTTTAAACGCAAGTCTGACAGCTGCATCTCGTTATTAAAGCCGTCATCAAAATAGTAAATAGCCTCGCTCAGTTATACGAACGTCCCCTTTTATATTTAAAATTCAATCAAAGCATATTTGTTCTTACTGACTTGAATAATACTTTAATACCCTTTTCGGTCTATTTTGAATTAATTTTAATATTGCATAGTGCGCTGTCATTCGAGAAATTTTCTGTTCCTTTCTCGCTTTTTTCACACATTCATATATGTATTGCTGTTTTTTTTTGTTTTTGCATTAACATTTACGCTAAGTCAAATATAAATTTAGCGCCCGTCTAAGAAAATATTTTCCGTTGCCAGCTCTAGACAAGGGAATATTTTGCATTTGATTAATATTTACATTAAAATGCAAAACTTAGTATGTATATGTGGGTTATTTCATTTTTTTCTTTCCAACTTTTTGGATTCAAAACTTGCTATGGCTGCATATATACAAGGACTAGCTTTTGCCCGCGACTTTGTTCGCGTGGACTTCAGGTTCGTCCCGTCTAGTTTGTTATAATTAACTGTAAGTAACCTATCTATATAGTAATTGAATTATCAATGAAGTAATTCGTAAAAACGAAGTATCTTTTTGTACGTGTAACTCCTAACCAAAAAGAAACCTGGCAATAACTAACCTTAGGCCTATATTACTTAAAGTAGGCGACCATACGTTTTTATCAAATCGCTAGTGCCTTGAAAATTCGCAAAACGGACACAACCGTCAACGACGTCTGCCCACGCGCACTCAGCGATGAGCCACTTCTTCCCCACCGCACCTACCCCGCTGTGTAGCCCATGTGTTATTCTGATGTATAAGCTATATTTTGGTGAAGTTTCATTCAAATCCATTCAGTAGTTTTTACGTGAAAGAGTAACAAACATCAATACATCCATACTTACAAACTTTCGCCTTTATAATAGTAGTAGGATATGCTAGAAATAACAGACAAATAATAGACATAATAGTAAACATCAATTTTAACACAACACTGCAAATGCATTCAAGTGCAGTAACACCTTAAACGATGTTGTTAACGTTAAATGTAACTTTGTTTTATTATACTCTGATCACAAAGGTATCAGTAGTATTTTTGCTTTGTGCAATGTTCGTCATGGTGTCTGTCTGTCGGTCCGACCGTATGAAAGCAACTTTTTTTTGCCATCCTTTAAGCTAGAGCCATGCAGCTTTGCAAACATCTTGGTACCTAGATGTCTTTGTTAGAAAAAGTGTTAAATTTTGCTTTTAAGACCTCTGGGAGCCTGGGAAATTGCTAGCAATTCGATACACCCCGATGTGCAAACCAATAAATTACATAACAGTGGACAAAAGTATTTTGACATCATTTAAAGTTAAATCTACTCGTTGTTTAAACTTTATAAATAGTTTGGTATCAATGGATAGGTTTTGAAAATGGCAAAAATTACAAATTTTTACCCTCTTTTCATGAAAAATTGTCATTTTTGCCATTTTTATACCCTTAACCCATAAAATGGGTAAATAAGGGTATAATGGTTTTGTGCAAATGTATGTAACAGACAGAAGGAAGCATCTCCGACCCTATAAAGTATATATATTCTTGATCAGCATCAACAGCCGAGTCGATCTAGCCATGTCCGTCTGTCTGTCCGTCTGTCTGTCCGTCTGTCCGTCTGTCTGTATGAACGCGCCGATCTCAGAGACTATAAGAGCTAGAGAGTTTAAACTTGAAACTTAAACTCTCGTATACTATGCGCAGATCAAGGTTGCTTCAAGTTATCGATAACATTTCTGGTTCTCGATATACACATGTGATCGATAACAAAAAAATCTTGAATTTCAAAATTGTGAAAATGAGGTTTAAAACTATGAATAAAATAATGAACATTTAAAAAAAATTTGATCAAAATCGTTTAAGAAACACCGAAGATATCGCAGTTTGAAGTTTGGTCACATACGCGTGACGTATGGGGTTAAGGGTATGTCCTAGTCGGGATTTCCCGACTAGAGCCTTCTTACTTGTTTTACCCCCTTTTCATGAAAAATTGTCATTTTTGCTATTTTCAAAAAAACCTTAAAAATACTTGCGATGAGATTTTTAGACAATAATTTTTTTTAGTCACTATTAAAATTGTTTGAAGCAACGTTTTGCATTTTTTGTTTAAGCCCTAGAAAAAGTATTGAAAATAGACCTTTGGAAGAATTGAAAACTTTCAATGGGTACTTAATGGGTTAAGAAGAGGATTGGATCATTAAAACGGAATTTAAATGACCTATCCATTGATACCTAACTTTTTATAAAGTAAGTTTAAGCAAAGAGAAGATTCAACTTTAAATGATGTCAAAATACTTTTGTCCACTATTGTATTTACATACACTCATGGACAAAATAATAGGTGTGAACACTTTAATTCTTAATATATCGGTATAAATTGTGTACACAACGCTTGCTGTATAAACATAATATTTTTTACATATGGTTACGTTATTTTGGCTCGAGTTTGGTAAATTCCTGATTTAATTTTGTTTCCAAAAAAATTTACCAAGTACGTACTTGCTGAGACACTAAATTTGGCTGGTCAATAAAATAGGTGTGTGTAGAAAAGCTTTATGTTTTAATAAGTTGAAGAACTTTTTGTTTGCAGAAAGTAAGTTATGAAGAAAATGCAACTAAATGTAAGTTAAATTATAAATAAAATTATACTAGATGGTTCTTGGGCGTCACTGCAGTGTGGAAAAGAGAAGACTTGATCAAACACTACGAAATGAAGGAAAATCGTACGAATATACTTCTACAATCATGAAACGTTCAAAAAACAATGTCACAAATGGAATAAAAACTAAAATGATGGAATGAATTTGTTTGGAAATGATGCCAAAAGGTCTGTGCGTCGGCCTAAGGGAAACGAATTCTATATTAGTTTCACCCAAAAGGCCGTAAAGCACGGAGGGGGCAGCCTTATGTTATGGGGCTACTTTTCATGTGAAGGTGTTGGTCCGATACTTCTGATTGATGGTACTATGAACAAATTTGTTTACAATGATTTATTGGAGACGGTAACGCTACCGTATACCGAGGATAACATGCCACTTTTATAGAAGCTTTAGCAGGTTAACGATCCGAAGCACTCATACCGAAGTGTAAAGAATTGGGTTTAAGAGCATAAGGTGGACATTCTCGAGTGGCCAAGTCAATTCCCAGACCTCAATCCCATTGAGAACCTTTGGGGAGAGCTTAAAAAAGAAGTCGGAAGAACTGTTTGCCAAAATAAAACCCAACAGTGGTGAAATATCCAAAGAACTCGGTACAATATTCTAATCGAAACATGTGGAAGGCTAATATCATCTATGCCTACAATAATGGCGATAGTGTTGCAAAATAATGGCGGATACACAGGGTATTAACTGAGAAATAAGAGCTTTATAACAAACTGGTCCAAAACGGGCAAAATTTGGAAGTCTTACAAAATTCAAAATTTTTTTGCAACGGAGATGGGATGTATTTTTTCGTGTTGGGGGTGACGAGAAACAAAAAATATATATATATATATAAGTGTTAGTTAATTGGAGAAATTTCGCAGTAGAGTCAATTTTGTGTTTTTCACAAAATACCGAAAAATGACTCACGTTTTCTTACATTCATACTGAAGTATTAGCTACTTGACTTTTATCAAAAGTGCACTGCTGAGTTAGACTTTCTTTTTAACTTATCTTCACCGTTTGATAGTGCTGTTTGGGACCCAGACACCCTGTAAATGTATTTTGCTTTGTTGTTGTCCGCGCTTTGGTGCGTTATCTATTATTATCTATTATTGTTGGCCACGCGTACACGCACATAGACAAAGCACAGCTTTGTCTGATATGTGTGCGTGAAAGCTTTGCAATTGCATGCAATGCGCAGATGAATCTTATAAGTATTAGTAAAAGCTTTGACCAAACGCATGGTCAGCCAGTACTTTTCCATTCTAACTCTCAGAACTTATGCTTGCTACTCTTGTCTTTTTGAACGTACAGTCAATCATACTTTTGCTACCAATGCAACCACAGCGTATCGCGATTGTCAGGCTAATTTTTAAGTTCGGTGAAGTCAAAATAAATATCAAATTAAACAGTGACACTTCTGGCGTTCTATTTATATACATAACTTTTTGGTCCTTCGAGCCGGATCGCCAGTTACACGTTTGGTTTCGGGACTTTTAAAATTAACTTATTGTATTTGCCGACGGTGATCTATAGATTGCTACATCGTATAGAACCGTTTCCTAACCTCAATCGTCATGCGGAGTGTGATTCAACAAAGGGGCTTCTGCAAAAGCCAAATCACTCGCGCGCATAATAATGCCATTAAATTCGTGGACGACATTCAGTCTATACCGACACTTACTGTTCGTTTGAACCAACTGCAAGAAAATTACATGCGCTTCGTGCGGCTCTCAGAAGAGATGTACGCATTCCAGTCTGAAGAGGGTTGGGAAGACCCAGAAAACGAAATGGATACCTATGAGGAGAAGCATTACGCTACATATGCCATTTTAAGTAACTCACTTGAGGAGTTAAAGGCTGAAGTCGCTGATAATCGTCCGCCAATTCTAGATCAGACGCCGAACTCTTCTCAGGGAGGGCACGTAAACTTTCAGTTTGAGCGGATCAAGCTTCCAACCTTTTCGGGAAACTATGAGGATTGGAAACACTTTTCGGACATGTTTACTGGATCGATTGCGTCTAATGCAAGCCTCACTGATTGCCAAAGATTTCATTATTTAAAATCGTATCTGTCTGGCGAAGCATTAGCGTTAATCAAACATATTGCTGTTACAAACGAAAACTACAGGGAAGCATGGGATAGGTTGGACAAGCGATACAACAAACAATTGCTAATCATCCGTTCATTCTTGAACAGTTTTATGACGCTTGCAAGTGCCGCAACCACAAACATCACCACCATACGTAAATTGGCAGACGGCGCTGACGAAGTTATTCGTGGATTGCGCGCACTTAATTGTGACCATCGAGATCCCTGGCTTATTTTCATATTGTTATCAAAGTTGGATGTCGAAACTCGCCAAGCATGGGCACAGCGCACAGAATCTGAGGAAGTTGGTGTGTCCATCAACCAATTTCTGAAATTTCTAACCACACGCTGTGACACATTAGAAGCTAGTCAACTCGTTCGTACACCACAGGCTCGACGATTAGCTACAACACATCACGCGGATGCTCACCAGCGACGGGATGAGCCACAGTGTTCTGCATGCCAGCAGAATCATCAACTTTTCAGGTGCAACCAATTCTTAGCATTGGACACCGCAGCTCGCAGAGATCTTTTGAAGACAAAGAAGCTCTGTTTCAATTGCCTCAGCCCCTCACACATGGTTAGCAATTGTACATCGAGAAACACGTGTCGGATCTGCCAGCGCAAACATCATTCTTTGGTTCACGGCTCGCAGCAGCAAAGTGAGCACGGTATCAACGCTGCGCAAGCAAACATTGCCAACAGCGATCTCCTTTCACGTTCACGATCTGAATCTTCAATTGTCATCAAACAGCCTCAATCACTAGACGGGGAGACCAATCCTCCCACTAACAGCAACTTTTCTCATCATACCCTGGAGAATATTCCGAATGCTGGTTTGCAAACACTTTTGCCAACCATTCTTGCAGACGTCATCGACGCCTGGGGAAATACTACAACTTGCTGGATGCTTCTAGACACAGGATCTACTATAACAATGGCATCGGAATCATTTGTCCAGCGGATAGGCGTGCGTCGAACGCATGCACGGATTTCAGTTCTTGGACTCGCAGCCAACAGTGCTGGCGTTACTCGAGGACGCGCATGCTTTAAGTTGCGCTCTCGCAATTCGAATCAAGTCATCGAATTGACTTCGTTTATCTTGACTACGCTGACGTCGTCGCTACCAGGTCAAGCTTTAGACACCTCTTCTCCAACGTAGAAGCAAATTTGCGCGCTTCCGTTAGCTGATCCAACTTTCTGCACACCAGGATCCATTGACGTTATCGTTGGATCAGATCAGCTGTGGTCTCTATATACTGGAGAAAGAAAGGCTTTTGGTAACAACTTCCCAATAGCTCTCAATACAATTTTTGGTTGGATTATTGCAGGTTTGTATACTGTACTCGATGACACCATAGTTCCTGCCGTCACACACCACGCAGACCTTGACACTCTGGTTCGGTCTTTCCTGGAGATGGATAGTATTCAGCCCAGTCAAGCTCTCTTAGACGCCAGTGATCCAACAGAGCGCCATTTTGTGTCCACTCACAAGCGCTCCCCAGACGGAGCGTACATTGTCGAGTATCCGTTTAAAGATGAAGCGCCACCTTTTGCTTCAACACTACCACAGGCCATCAATCGCATGGTCTCACTAGAACGAAAATTTCGTCGCAACCCAGAACTTAAGCAGCAATACGTAAGTTTTTTGGATGACTACTTGCACCGTGGTCATATGGAGCAGCTTCCAGCAACTCAAGCTGAGGAACAATCTGAAACTTGCGTATATTTGCCGCATCATGCCGTATTAAAGTTGGATAGTCTAACTACCAAATGTCGGGTAGTTTTCGATGGATCTGGAAAGGACAGCTCTGGGATTTCGCTCAATGATAGACTTCATATTGGTCCACCGATTCAGCGTGACCTTATAGGCGTGTGCTTACGCTTCCGACAGCACCGATACGTATTATGCGCCGATATTGAAAAGATGTTTCGTGGAATCCAGGTTTCCAAACCCCACACCGATTTTCAAAGAATTGTTTGGCGTACGAATGAGAATGAACCACTGCTTCATTTTCGCCTGCTGACTGTTACATATGGTCTAGCACCTTCTCCATATCTAGCTGTTCGAGTTTTAAAGCAGTTAGCCGAAGATCATCGCCAAGAGTACCCTAATGCAGCACGGGCTTTAACCTTTGACGCTTACGTAGATGACATCCCAACTGGATGCGACTCAGTTGAGTAACTTTTGTTGCTGAAAACTGAGCTTGTTGGACTTTTAGATCGGGCGAAGTTCAAACTACGTAAATGGAGCTCCAACTGTGGGCGCCTTCTGCAGTCCGTACCTTATGAGGATCGATATTACGACTCTATCCAACTGAATAACAGGTCAATGGTGGAACCCCCTGTCAAGATCCTCGGGATCCAGTGGAATCCAATTCGAGATGTGATGTTTATCAAAATAACTGAATTTGACTAAAGCACTACTCTTACAAAACGTGAACTATTATCGCAACTTTCCAAAGTCTACGACCCGCTTGGTTTGGCCGCTCCAACCATAGTATTACTTAAACTCGTATTTCAAGAAAGTTGGACCTCAGTCATGCAGTGGGATGATCCGATTCCCGAAGCTATGAGCGCACGCTGGAAAGCATTGGTTGAAGATTTACCATCGCTCACACAATGCCAAGTACCTCGCTATATCGCCACGCCATTTCAACAAATTCAACTGCATGGATTTGCCGACGCATCTATGCATGCCTATGGAGATGTAGTCTACAGTCGGGTCGCCATTGGAGACAGTTTCCAAGTCACTCTTGTAGCCGCTAAAACAAGAGTGGCCCCACTCAAGCCAGTATCCATTCCACGTTTGGAACTGAATGCTGCTCTACTCCTTGCACGTTTATTAACCCTAATCAAAACTTCATTGACGATTCCTATTTTCAGCACCAATTGCTGGACAGATTCAGAGATAGTGCTACACTGGCTAGCAGCACCACCACGGCACTGGAACACATACGTCTGCAACAGAACTGCAGAAATACTAAACGACTTTCCACGCAGCTGCTGGAGCCATGTACGTTCTGAAGACAACCCTGCCGATTGTGCCTCTAGAGGACTTCACCCGTCCAAGCTTCTGGAACATGGACTTTGGTGGAACGGTCCGCCCTGGCTAGCCATGCCACAACATAACTGGCCACCGTCGTCCAGCAAGTTTAGAGTTTTACCCAATCCTGACGTTGACATTGAGAAACGCTCAAACCAGCCAACAACTCTACATAGCGTTCCTGACGAAAGTATCGCCGAGTTGCTAATCAACAAGATCTCATCATGGACACGTTTGGTCAGGGTCACGAGCTATTGTTATCGCTTTGTTAGCAGACTCCGCTCACACGGGGTTACTTCTACGTTTATTACATCAACAGAACTGCTGGCAGCAAGATGCCAACTCATCCGTCATGTCCAACGAAAGGCTTTTCACAAGGAGTACCAAACGCTAGAAAATCGAGGTCAGCTTAAGGCTAAATCGCAATTAATACGATTTTACCCGTTTCTAGATGAGTATGGAATAATGCGAGTAGGAGGACGAATCGAGAAGTCAACTCTGGGTTACAACGCCAAGCATCCAATTTTGATTCCAAAGAGTTCTCCAATAGCTGAATTACTCGTTCGACATTTTCATGTCATACATTTTCACACAGGAGTTGATGCAACATTCACCAATATTCGTCAGCAATATTGGATCATGGGTGCCAGAAACCTCGTTCGAAAGGCTATTTTTCGATGCAAACGCTGTTTTCTCCAACGCAGGGGCACTAGTACCCAGATAATGGGAGAGCTGCCTACTCCTCGAGTTCAAGCAAGCCGCTGCTTTCAACATACAGGCTTGGACTATGCTGGTCCGATCTCAATTAAGGAATCGAAGGGACGGACACCACGAATCGGAAAGGCATGGTTTTCAATTTTCATATGTCTAACAACTAAGGCACTGCATATTGAAGTTGTAAGCGACCTAACTACCAAGGCCTTTATCGCAGCGTTTCAACGGTTCATTGCCCGCCGAGCAAGGCCAACTGATCTTTACTCAGATAACGGAACCACTTTCCATGGCAGCAATCGTATTTTAGATGAAATGCGGCTTCTGGCCATGAAGCAAGCCAAGGATGAAGAGTTAGCCAACTTTTTCGCCAACGAAGGAATTGCTTGGCACTTCATACCCCCTTCTGCGCCCCATTTTGGGGGTATATGGGAAGCGGGAGTTCGCTCAGTAAAACTACACATGCGACGTGTTTTGGGAGACACAGCTTTAACGTTCGAGGAACTTGCTACAGTTTTGACGCAGATTGAAGCCATCCTCAATTCGCGCCCTCTTTGCCCATCAGGTGACAATACGTTGGATCCGCTTACGCCTGCTCATTTCTTGACTGGATCTCCATATACTGCGCTACCAGAACCATCACGTCTTGAGCTTCCCATCAACAGATTAGAACGCTGGAACCAATTGCAAGCGAGGGTTCAAGGTTTTTGGAAGCGCTGGCATTTAGAGTATCTGACATCTCTTCAGGAACGCTCAAAGTGGCATTTGAAGAAAGACAACTTAATGGTCGATACTCTGGTCGTACTTAAGGAGCCTAATCTACCACCATCCAAATGGATCCTAGGACGTATCACTGAGGTGCACGCTGGTCAAGATGACAAGGTCAGGGTTGTTACAGTTAAAACCGCCCACGGAGTCTACAAACGCCCAATCACTAAAGTTGCTGCACTGCCTCTTTGCTGAACAACCGTTCAGGGGGGCCGGTATGTTTGGGACCCAGACACCCTGTAAATGTATTTTGCTTTGTTGTTGTCCGCGCTTTGGTGCGTTATCTATTATTATCTATTATTGTTGGCCACGCGTACACGCACATAGACAAAGCGCAGCTTTGTCTGATATGTGTGCGTGAAAGCTTTGCAATTGCATGCAAAGGGCAGATGAATCTTATAAGTATTAGTAAAAGCTTTGACCAAACGCATGGTCAGCCAGTACTTTTCCATTCTAACTCTCAGAACTTATGCTTGCTACTCTTGTCTTTTTGAACGTACAGTCAATCATACTTTTGCTACCAATGCAACCACAGCGTATCGCGATTGTCAAGCTAATTTTTAAGTTCGGTGAAGTCAAAATAAATATCAAATTAAACAGTGACACTTCTGGCGTTCTATTTATATACAAGTGCTAAGAACCAAGTATATTCACCCATCATTTGGCTAGTACACTTTCTTTTACATCTGACCTCGATAACATTAATATCTTGATGAAATCGTTCACCTTGTTCATCAGACATATCACCAAGATTTACCGGATTTACGAGAATCGCTTCATAACTTTGCAGAAATTTTTTAATCAAATATTTGTAGTTTGGGAACGATAAGAAAGCCTTCAACACGCCTTCTTTAATCTTAGCGTTCGTTTTAACGGTTATGAATCTACATCTTATGCTTCATTTACACTAGTTGACTTAGCGTCAATTTTCACTCTATCAACAACTGTCAGCCAAGCTCAACACAATATTTGTGTTTATACTAGTTGACTGAGTTGAGAAAAAATCCGGGCTGTCAACTAATTTTCGTGTTGAGCAACGTGCTTAATGTCAACGAGTTGATGATAAAATTGATAAGTATTTAAACTAGTTGGTATCCACATTTGTTGAAGTTAGTTGCTGTCAATTATTTTAAGTAATGAATTTTCAGGCAATGCATGACATATTTTTAATTTTTATGTTTGATAGAGCAACCAAGGTGCTTTGACGAATTGTTTAACACACTTTCTTTTCTTTAAATAAAAAGTAAAAATATGGAAAAAAAAAATTACCAGATTTTCGTTATTTTTTATTCTTAAAACTGCCGCCATTTTGTAGTTTTTTGGTCAAATGAAAATTGTGACGACGGAGTCTAGATGAGCGACCTTGAAAACGTAAGTGAAATAAGTTTGAAGCGTTTGATACTTTGACTTCATCTACAACAAACCAGCTAACTGTTTCGGTTAATTTATAAAACAAAAACGCCATTTTTTACATTTTTGCAAAAACAAACGTCATAATTGAATAAATATGCGTAGTAACACACATAGTTTTGTTCGTAATAAAATTCTACGACGCCTAAGAAAACATTTTTAAAATATCTTGCCCCACGGTACTGTTATACAACGTCAAAGTTGAATAAAAGTGCTAAAAATGCGATTTTATTGAATAACACTTTTCTACACTTTTGGCTTTAACTCACGTTTGCAATAAGCTACACAACGTCAAATAAGCTTAAAATTTGCGCAATAGTCATACCTTTAAAACAAACTCTTGATACACTCAATCGGATACAAATTGTAGCTAATACTTTAGTATGAATGTAAGAAAACGTGAGTCATTTTTCGGTATTTTGTAAAAAACACAAAATTGACTCTACTGCGAAATTTCTCCAATTAACTAACCCTTAAATATATATATATTTTTCGTTTTTCGTCACCCCCAACACGAAAAAATACATCCCATCTCCGTTGCAAAAACCTTGTAAGACATTGTAATTAACCAAATTAATGATTACACCTATTATTGTGACCAGCTGAAATTGGAGTTTTTTATGAAAATATTTAATATTTATTTTATTTGAAAGCTTTAAAGGCCAATGATTATTTAATAATAACATAATTAGAATAAGTTATGAAATTCGTATTGCCTTTTTTTATTGATGAAAAAATATATGTAAAATAAGCTGTTGAACACAAAAAAAATTCACACCTATTATTTTGTCCATGAGTGTATATCCCACATTTTAGCAGCTATAGTCACCAAATTTGATGACAAGATGGCAGGTGAAATTCTCCGAAAATCTGCAAATTTTGTAGGAAGGTAAGATGTTGACATCCGCCACAGATCTGCATCAAATCTGTGGATGCCACGCTCCAAACAACTGGCCATGCCCCACCGCAATGAAAAGAATCTGAATTCGGGTATCTACGCCAGTTTTCAAGCTAGATTTTGATCAATTGATTTTTTTAATCGATTTTGATCAAACTTTTTTTTAAAATGTTTATTATTTCATCCATTATCCACAAAACCATTATAACCTTATTTACCCATTTGATGGGTAACGAATAAAAATAAAAATGTATTGACGCTGGTTTAAAAAAACATTAAAAAATTTAGTTTCATTATATTTAAGTCGTTTATTATTGCTTAAAATCTTAAAATCATTGAATATTTGCGTTAACAAAAGTCTACGTTCTCTTACTTTACTTACTTTAACTAGCGCCACTGTTCTTATAAATAACGGTGAATTTTGAAACATACGTTCCTTGTCTATAAAATTCATAGCACTTGGTGTGGGATGAATGAAATGCATATTATTTGCAAAAATTATTGTATAAATGTCGGTCAAAGAATTAACCCTAGAAGAACGCGGGCGGGTGTTCCATGTCCATACAACGGAGCAAAAATCTTATGCAGACATTGCCAAAATAATGTCCAGAGCCAAATCAACAATCCAAACGGTTATTGGCAGGTTCAAATACGAAGGACACATCAAAAAATCGGAAACCGGTCGCAGGGCCATCAAATCATACAACTTCAAGTCGTACACTCCCCGTAAGATTCCACACGTTAATAAATTCAGCCCTGAGAAGCGTTGTGAATTTTCTAAAGCATATCTGGATAAACCAGTTCGGGCGTAGAAAACTTGGAATTTATTGATGCTGTAATGGGTCAATACAAAAATTTTGATATAGTTAAAAGAAATTTAAAAAGTAGCGCTGAGAAACTTGGTATAGGGTCAGATTTATATTTCCAGCAAGACATCGACCGAAAACAAGGCCATTTACACCCGACTCTATCTCGCTTATAACACACACCACTATAAAAATTCAAAACCACTACATTAGCAATCAATCTCTGTTGCATGGGGCATTGCATCAAGAGTAGAGATACCACGAATAGTGATTTGGCCGAATACTAAATACCGAATATTCGGCAGCGCTGTCGGCCGAATACCGAATATTCGGCCGCCGAATATTCGGCGCGAAGTACGTGCTTGGTGAGCGCGTAGAAAATTTAAAAGTTACATTACAGAGCACTGAACAAAGCTTTAACAGAATCGATACTAACATATTGTTACTCGATTTTTGGACTTAACAGTACCATTTCAAGTGTAACAGCTGACTAAGTGTAACAGCTGACTAGCAAGTGTAGTAAAATAATAAATTCAAACGTATTTTGCTAAGAAGTTTGTTCCTTAGTTCATTTTGAATTGTTTTTTCGTCAAAAATCTTATAAAATGACACCGGTTAATAAAAAATCGCCCATATGGGAATATTATAAGATTTGTAGTGAAAATAATAAACTGGCCCAGTGTTTGTTATGTAGCATCAAGATCTCAAGAGGCGGAGAAGGAAAAAATGCAAGTAAGTAAAACGTTAGGTTCATTTAATTAATTAAAATATCATTTCTTGATTGGCGAAATGATTGCTTTGGACAACGAACCATTCTCACTTGTGGAACGAGTTGGATTTCAGAGACTTATGGCAAACGCTGTGCCCAATTATAAAATACCTGGTCGCACTTACATGACCGAGAGAATTGTTCCGGATATATACAACAGAATTTGTGCTAAAATAGAAGCCAGTATTTCACAGGCAGCAGCATTATCAGTGACATCCGATATATGGACATGCCAGCACAATAACGAGAGCTTTCTGAGCTTCACTGCGCACTGTATATCTCCAGAGTTCATTCTGGAACATTGTGTTTTAGCTATGAAATCATTTCCTGGCTCACATTCTGGTATCAATATTGCAAAAGAACTCAATGCTATTACAGAAAGATGGAATATTCCTCAATCCAAGCTCCATTTACTTGTCCATGATAGTGGCTCTAATATGATAAAAGGTGTGCGAGATGCAGGATATGATTCAGGCAGGTGCTTTATTCATTCACTACAACGAGCTATAGATCATTCGCTACAATCTCAACCAGAAGTACAACAGATGATAGCTGCTGCGAGACGAATTGTTACCCATTTTAATCATTCTGGCTTAGCAGAGGAGAAACTTAAATCTATTCAACAAGAACTTAACTTGCCAAACCACCAACTAGTACAAGATGTGAGCACACGCTGGAATTCTACATATTATTTAATGGAGCGATTATTAAAACAAAAGCGAGCTGTCTCCTTGTACATAACAGATCATGAAACTTTAATAAATCTGACACATGCTCAATGGGAACAATTGGAGCAATGTATCAATCTTCTCAAACCATTCGAAGAAATAACAAAAATAACTAGCTCAGGTATATCTTGCATCTCTGAAGTGATTCCACATGCAGTTACTTTATTAAAATATCTGGGAAAAGCAGACTTCTGAGAAGGTACAAAATTTAATCACGTTGAGATCTACACTGCAGGCCGAGCTAGAAAGGCGATTCACCTTCGACGACAAAAACAAATATCTGGTTGCAACCTTCCTCGATCCTCGCATTAAAACGAGTTTTCTGGGATAAGTTCAAACAGAAAGAGCAAAACAAAAAATTCTCTTAGAAGCTCTAAAAAAAAGTTGCGACGAACAAAGTAGTACCGATGACGATTCATCTCCAGCCCGTAAAAAAAGAAACTTAAATGAAAATGATAGTACTGGTAAAATGCACGACAGCTTCTGGGAATGTTTTGAAGAAGTCGCTTCGGACAATTTGGGAAATGCCAATAATGAGGAGGATGTAGAGAAGAATGCTGTGGCAAGCGAAATAGACTTTTATTTGAAAACAGTTCTCATAGACCGGAAGGCCGATCCTTAAAGGTGGTGGTCAGCAAATGAAAAACAATATTATAACCTTTCAAAATTCGCGAAAACTTACCTTTCTTCTCCTGGAAGTAGCGTTTACAGTGAAAGATTATTTTCCGAGGCTGGATACATTTATGACGAAAAGCGCAATCGTTTGCTAGCAAACAATGCTGAAAAGCTAATTTTCATACATCACAACCTACCATTAATAAATTTTAAATATTAAAATGTTATTTTGAATTAAATACATAAATTTAGATATAAAAACATGTCTCTTTCTACATAATTTGCTATTCGGTATTCGGACGAATAGTACGTACTATTCGGCCGAAAACCGAATAGCAAAATAGTGGCCGAATAGGCCGAATACCGAATAGTTGCCGAATATTCGTGGCATCTCTAATCACGAGTGATCCGGACTAGACGCTGGATACATTGAAAAAATGTTTATTGTCAATGCGAAATTGCTTCAGAGAGGTTATTAAAATTAATACCCTACTAGATATTAAGTTTTAAGTTATTTTAAGCTACATCATGCTATTTAGTCATTTAGCTTGATAGTAATGAATTTGCCAAAAAAAAAAAACTGCACACTTTCAAACGTTAAAAGCTCTAAGTGGGAGCTTTCGATCATGCCGGGCGATGCACCGTTGGAAAACTCTATTAATTTTGCGTTTTTTGCATACGTAAAATTGGACTCAAAAACGTAACGAGGCCCCCAATTTTATTCAAAAACTAAAGGTCGAACAGTTGACGACTCAGTGTCCAAAATTCAAGTGGAGAAATTTGGAGGGAAAGTGCTGATATGGCAGGCCATTTGCAACTGTGGATTTAAAACAAGCCCATTTTTTGATTTTTATTGTAAGCCAGTGTCCAATAATGTTTGCGTTATTTTGCTGTTGCTGGGTTGTTCTGGCCGCTGTTGTTTATCGTAATATTAAAGGGTAATTTAAATACTTTGATACCAAAGGTTTCATAGTATATTGGGTTTTTGCAATGTCCGTCATGGTGTCCGCCTGTCCGTCCGTCATGGTGTCCGTCCGTCCGTCTGTTCGTCCGTCTGTCCGTCCATCCGTCTATCCGTCCGTCCGTCCGTCCGTATGATCGCAACTTTTTTCGACACCCTTAAGGCTAGAGCCTTGCAACTTTGCAAATACCTTGGTACATGCCTTCGTCAAACAAAGTGTTAAATTTAGGGCTCTGCGACCTCAGGGAGCCTGGGAAATCGATAACAAGTCGATACACCTAGATGTGCAAATCGATAAGACACTTATATATCCCACATTTTAGCAGCTAGAGTCACCAAATTTTGGGGCAAAATAGTCGATGGCATTCCCCAAAAAATTCATCAAAAGTTTGGATGCCACGCCTATCTGTTCCGCCCCCGCCCCCCTCAACTCATAAACAAAAATGGCTGGGTATATTGTTAGTGACATCCGTAACAGATTTGCCACGCCCACTTATACCGCCCTCTATATCTTTCTTACTTTTTGCGCTAGTCTCCAAACTTGGTAGGGGTATAGAGGGTTCCATCCGCCACAGACATCACAGATTTGGAAGTCACGCCTAGCCCTTCTGCCTGATATTTATACGGTTGCGTCCGACTGCAACGTTTTTACTTGTTTTAAATTGTGACTGAAGCTGTATTTTTGGCTGGCCTGATAGCGCTATTTCGAAAGCAGGCCACAATTAACTATGACGTTTATAAGAAAAGTGTTTAAACAAAAGGCTGATTCCGTTTTATAAAAAAACACAATGTGTCGACAATATTTTGGTCTGAGCTAGCGTCAGCGCACTATGCTCGTTCAACAATGACGTTACTTACTAAAACATTAAATTTGTGTCAAAAGAGGAGAACCCACCAATTTGCCCAGAGCTTCGTCCCGTCCCATTGAGAGATATGGGCCATTGTAAAGCGCAACTTAATAAAAAAGGCAGTCTCTCCGAAAACATGAAAGACATTAAAAAAAAAAAAAAATGAATGCGTGCAGCCGGCACGGTTACCGAAGAGGGTGTGCAGAACCTAATGACGTCGTTCGGAACCCACAGTTTCATATACTCGGCACAGGTGGATGTGGACCTGGGACCGTCGTTAAAGTACGCATCTTTCACAACATCGTAGGTGTCCTGCGCCTTAACTTTTGCGACTCGAAAAGGACCTTAATATTTGGGCTTCAGACCACCACCACGCTGTGTACGCTTGATTGCTATAAAATCCCCGACCCTTTACGATGATGCAGGTATGCGTCGTGAGTAGTAAGACTTTTTGTTTTCCTCTTATATTTTGATAATCTGCTGCTTGGCGATTTCACGTAGTTCGTCTCTGTTGTCGTTAAAATTTTGGATTATTACTTCGTGTATGAGTTTTTTATTTCAACGTCGTGTTTAGTTCGCATTTTTATGCTAAAGTCGAACGCCGTGTCTTCTGCTAAACGTTGAGTTAATGGATTGTTGCACTTTTTCAACAAACTTGTACCATTTACTTGGTTCGTCGATACTTAGCTTGGACAAAACGGATATTATAATTGCATTGATGTCTAATGTTTTTGTCGTTGCAGTACTGTCGAAACTCATCAGATGTACAAGCGGATCCTTTGTCGGAGACTATTTGAACAGGATTGCCAAACGTTATGCTTTGAGTCTCTAGTCCAGTGATGGGTACGCTCACATACCGTCACACTTTTCACACTCATACAAGCACACGACGCGACGACCGAACATTCGTGCTTATAGCGTACGTGTGATTTTGTGCAGTCGGCCGCGTCAGAAGCCCTATGCACACAAAGCAGCAGTGTGCATAGGAAAGTCGCGAAGCGCCCATCACTGCTCTAGTCTCATAACTACCTCTTTTGCTGCCGTCGTCTTTGTAGGATACAACCAACAGAACTTTGTGAAACCAGGATGTGCAACGTTTGCAATGGAGCCTCTTCTTTAGGCAGCGGATGCAACTCTCCTTCCTTCCTACTGAGTTTGCGTCTCGAAACTATGCATGGAATGCAACATCGTATATGTCGTTAAATCTTATCGTCGATTTTTGGGATATAGTAATCCTTAGGTTAGGTTAGGTTAGGTGAGGGCGGTAGTGAGAGGAAGAAACCCCTCACTCACGTAGGCCAGAAACGGCCCGTAATAGTAATCCTTACTTATCATTTCTTTAGTTTTCTTAACCGAAAAATGTCCTTTCTCATGCGCCTGCTTGATAATGTCGCCTTGTAAAGCCAATTTTTATCAATTCTTTATCATAAATAAGTTTGTGTAGTAAGTAAGACTTCATAAATAATTGTTATGCGTGTTCTCCGATAGGATATCCATGATTACTTTCAACTCATCATCCTGAGCTTGAAGATATTTGATTTTGCTGTGCATACTATCATTGGAGATCATCATTACCGGATATCTGCTTAAGGCGTTAGTATAGCTTATACGTGAGCCAGGTTTTGGTAAAAGCGTTGCAGTCACTTAAAAACTTAAAATGTAATCCTAGGAGGTAAACACGGAACTTTTGTAGAGCCTTCACTACTGCAAGGATTTCCATTCTATAGCTGGTGCTTATGCGTATATACGTAACTTCATCATTCACAATAACACAATTAACTGTAAGCAATACTAAATTATGGCTGAACACACAGAATATCGCTGACAGCACATTGTACAATATGTGTCGCAATAGTAACGGTCAGCCAACCCGGAAGTTGCGAAATATGCTAGTCTGCATTTCATGCAACTGCTGAATATACATTAACCTAATTTTAAATGACAACACACGAGCAATTTTTTGGCTATAAATATTGTGACTTTTACTTCAATAAAATCAGTATATTCTTACAACCTACAATAAGCATTCATTATTTCTTCGTAGACCACCTGTTTACAAGTGCCAGTTGCGACGACAATTAAGCAGTCAGTTTGTTCTTGATGCTAACACTACACACACACCTGTTACACTCTTATTGGAAGATGTCCTATCTGCGCAGAAAAAACATGAGCCAATAGATAGCAAGGCTTGTCAGGAACTGCAAGAAAGACTCAGCTGAACGAAAGGCAAAACCTACTATCAAGCCAGGACTTCAATACTAGAGGTAAAAGGAACGGCGTTCCAAACCAACAACGAGATAATAAAGGACTCTAAGAACTTAGAAGAGTCACTTCGCTACTTCAAGTTCTATGAGGAAGTCGCGGCAATGGTAGAGCACCACATGACCTACCTATTAGAACAAGCCGTCATCGCGGAACAATCGACAAGCAAAATGATGAAGCCAAGGACGTCATAAATGCGGGTTCAGTAAGTGGCAGACCAAACAGCAATGACAAGATCAATGCATTGTGCCGACGGCAAAAGGCAATGATTGCGTCAATCAATCGCGCCCTGCAACACTAGCCCGTTAACGCGGACATTTTGTCTATTTCCAAAACTACGGTGGCTACAACGCCACCGAGTATCTCCAAGAAGAGGCTGATGAAAGGGATGTACTTACGAGCAATTCAAGCAGTACGTGCACCGATAACATCAAATTACCACTTATTTCCATTCCCAAATATGATGGTGATACGCTTAAGTGGACGCAATTCTTCGATATGTTTTCATGAATGATACATGAAACAAGGATGCCAACCATACGCGATATGTGGTATTTAAAAACCAGCGTAGTCGGAGAGGCGGAAAGATTAATCTAAGGGAAGATAATTATCTCTACTCATGGGCGACCTAAGTAGATGCCTACAAAAATCCTAGGGACATCGCATCAAGGGTTTTAAATCGCCTCTTGCTGCAACAAACCTGCAGCGACGATGTGAGGTTCTTAAAGGAGCTGCACATCACCACCATAGTCATTAGCCTCACTGAAGGGACTCGGGATTAACATCTCAACATGGGATCCAATCATCATTGCCATCCTCAGAAACAAGCTGGATGGCAAAACAAAATACTTGATAAACAATCATTGGTTAATACAAGGGAAATCCAGCCACTAGACACCATGCTCCAGTTCCTAAAACAGAGAGTTCGGGTTAGGTTAGGTTAGGTTAGAGCGGTTACCAAGGAGGGATACCCCCCTTAGCGCACTTAGGCCGCATTCGGCCCATTGTGATACCGCGAAAGGCTCTGAGACCCCTCTATTGCTCCTGGTATGAATCCGCCTCAAGAGTCCATCCTGCGGCTTGGATGAACCTTGCTACATCTTTGGGTCTTTTGCTCGCGAGTTCTGATAGATTATCGAAGAAAAAGTCACTTAGGATTCTTCGCCTAGTTTTACATAGGGCTGGGCATGTGCCAAGAAGGTGAAGAACTGTTTCTTCTTCCTCCTCATCCCGACAACTTCTGCAGAAGTCGTTGTGTGGGACCAGTAGTCTGGCCGCATGTGCCCCCACAAGCCAGTGCCCGGTCAACACTCTGGTGACAGTTGAGCACTTTTTTCGGCTTAGAAGGCAGAGCTCATTTGATCTATTTCGGTATCTAGTTGGCCAGGTCTGATGAGCAATGCATGAGTTGTGGTTGGAGACCTGCCATACTTTGTTGGCATCTGTCTCGAAGAAATCTCTTAATTTGAGTTTTCAAGATGCCATAGGTATACCAATGCCCTCTTTATCTGGAAGGAGTTCCATTGTAGTTCCTAATCTGGCCAGTTGATCCGCGATGCAGTTGCCTTCTATATCCCTATGTCCTGGGACCCATATCAGGCATATGTTAAACTGCTTTGCCATCTCGCATAGAGATTTGCGGCAGTTATGAACAGCCTTAGAGTTCGATGTGTTTGACTCCAGCGATCTAATTGCTGCCTGGCTGTCTATGAAGATGTAGATTTCATTGGCATTGCACATATGTGGAATGCAATTTAGCGACTTCTGAATTGCTAGCACTTCAGCCTGGAAGACGCTGCAGTGATCAGGGAGTCTGAAAGCCTTGCGTAGGTCAAATCTGGCGCAGAAGATGCCGCCTCCTACTTTGCTATCCAACTTAGAGCCGTCTATGAAGAATTCTACGGCTTCCGCAGGTCTTGCGGGCAAGCCTTCTTCCCAGTTCTCTCTCGTTGGGATGAGAGTATTGAAGAGAGTGTCTAAATACACCTGTGAGATCTGATAGTCTGTATTGTCTGGTATAAGTGGATTATCTTCCAAGATTCTTGAATGTCCAAAACCCTGGCCTATCCACTGTTTGGCTTCCCTCATCCGAAGCGCTGACATATTTGCTATTTTCCACCCCATCATTTCGACAGGTAGGAGATGCAGTATGGCGTCGAGAGCGTTACCCGGGGTTGTACGTAAAGCTCCTGTAATGCAGAGTGCAGCAGTACGCTGCACCCTTCCTAGTTTTTTGGTGACTGTTACTTTGTCGAGTGCAGGCCACCAGACGGACACTCCATACAACAGTATCGGTCTGACTACCGCAGTGTAAAGCCAGTGGACGATTTGTGGATTCATGCCCCATTTAAGTCCGATTGACTTCCTACAGGCGTATAGGGCAACATTTGCCTTTTTTATACGCTCTTCAGTATTGAGGTTCCAGTCCAATTTCTTGTCTAGAATTAGACCTAGGTATTTATCTGAGTCACTAAAGGACAATTCAACCCCATTGAGGGTCGGAGGTTGAAGAGACGGAATTTTGTAATTCCTTGTAAACAAGACCAGTTCCGTCTTAGCAGGGTTGATTCCTAACCCAGATCTTTCCGCCCAGCTGGAAAGCCTAGCAAGAGATTCCGTCATACGGTCACATAGCGTCTGCGGGAATTTGCCTGAAAAGGCGATAGCAACATCATCTGCATAAGCTACCACTTTGCACCCTCCCCCATCCATGGATCGCAGCAGTTGGTTGACTGCTACGTTCCATAGGAGAGGCGAGAGGACTCCGCCTTGTGGGGTTCCACGATGGACGGACTTGGTGACAGTCGCTGCCCCCAGTGTCGCCTTTACGATCCTGCATTGTAGCATCTGATCGATCAGGTGCACTGTCAGGGAGTCGACACCCAAATCCGTCAGCGAGTCAGTGATAGTCTTAGGAGTGACGTTGTTGAAAGCTCCCTCTATATCTAGGAAGGCTACTAGCGTGTAGTTCTTCCTATGTAGAGACTTTTCGGTGTATGCAGTAAGCGCATGCAATGCAGTCTCGGTCGACTTGCCTTTAGAGTAGGCATGCTGAGCTGGTAAGAGAAGCGATATGGGAATAGTACTTCTCAGATGGAGACAGAGCAGCCTCTCCATCGTTTTCAAGAGAAAAGAGAGACTGATGGGTCGAAAATCTTTGGCTGTTGTGTGTGAGGGTTTTCCGGCTTTTGGAATGAATACAACTTTCGATTCCACCCATAGCCCTGGGATTGTACCACTTTTAAAAATCTTGGAGAAAATGTCTTTTTGCCAGCTGATGGCCGTTTTCCCCGCGGATTGTGATTGAGCAGGAATGATATTATCCGTCCCCGGCGATTTGTAGGGTTTGAAGCTCTTGATTGCCCAATGGATATTCCTATCGTTGAGCAGTAACAATAGCTTTTGTGTCTCCCCGCTAAAGTGCAGATCACAAGGTCTTGGTGATCTGTTTCCCCCCGGAAAAGGTGTGTCCAGGAGTAGGGTCAGTGATTCTTCACCCACCGTTTGCGTTCTTAATGAACCCTAGAGTCTGAGGAGTTTTGCTTAGCAACTTCCTTAGTCTGGCTGCTTCGGAAGTGCTTTCTATCTCCGAACAGAAGGTTTTCCAAGAGGTCCGCTTTGCTTTCCGAAGCCCCTTTTTGAAAACGGAGTTCCAACCAAATTTGGTGACTCGAGCGCAAAAACTGAATGAAATTTAGAGATTTCAGATTTAACGAGGTGGGCGGTAAAGGTGGGCGTTTTATCCAAAACTTTGATTTAGATCTGTCACGAATGTCACTTACAATAATTCCACCAAATTTGGTGCCTCTAGCTCAAAAACTAAGAGAGATATAAAGTTTTCAGATTTAAGAAGGGCGGTGTAAGTGGCCTGGCAGATGCAGATCTGTTACGGATGTCATTTACAATGTTCCCACCAAATTTGGTGAAACTAGCGCAAAAACTGAGAGTGATATAGAGTTTTTATACTTTGATACCAAAGGTATCATAGTATATTGGGTTTGTGCAATGTCCGTTATGGTGTCTGTCCGTCTGTCCGTCTGTCCGTCCGTCTGTATGAACGCAACTTTTTTCGACACCCTTAAAGCTAGGACCTTGCAGCTTGGCAAATATTTTGGTACATGTCTTCGTCCGACAAAGTGTTAAATTAAGGGCTCTACGACCTCATGGGACCTGGGAAATCGATAACAAGTCGATACTCCTCGATGTGCAAATCGATAAAACACCTATATATCCCACATTTTAGCAGCTAAAGTCACCAAATTTGGGGGCAACATAGCCGATGACATTCCCCAAAAAACTGCATCAAAAGTTTAAATGCCACGCCCACCTATTCCGCCCCACCCCGCCTTAAATTATAAAAAAAAATGCCTGTATCTTCTACAGTTTTAAAGCTATAGCCAACAATTTTGGTTAAAAGGTAGATGCTGACATTTGACAAAGTTTTGCATCAAAACACTGGAAGCCACGCCCCCAAACAACGGGACATGCCCCACCGCCCTAAAAAACAAAGCAGGAGTTCATGTATCTTCGTCAGTTTTTAAGCTAGAGTCACCAAATTTGGTATGAACATTGGTAGTGACATCCGTAACAGGTGTGCATACAAATTTTGGATACCACGCCCACTTATACCGCCTACCGCTATATCTCTCTCAGTTTTTGAGCTAGGCTCTTCAAATTTGGTATGAACATTGTTAGTGGCATCCGTAACAGATCTGCATTAATGTTTTGGATGCCACGCCCACTTATACCGCCCACCTCTATATCTTTGTCAGTTTTTGAGCTAGAGTCTCCAATTTTATACCCAAAACCCTCATATATTACTATTTGCACTTAGAATCCTTAACACAGCTATGTGAACTGGTATCAAAGTATATCGCAGTCGGTTGCGTCCGACTGCAACGTTTTTACTTGTTTTAAATTGTGACTGAAGCTGTATTTTTGGCTGGCCTGATAGCGCTATTTCGAAAGCAGGCCACAATTAACTATGACGTTTATAAGAAAAGTGTTTAAACAAAAGGCTGATTCCGTTTTATAAAAAAACACAATGTGTCGACAATATTTTGGTCTGAGCTAGCGTCAGCGCACTATGCTCGTTCAACAATGACGTTACTTACTAAAAACATTAAATTTGTGTCAAAAGAGGAGAACCCACCAATTTGCCCAGAGCTTCGTCCCGTCCCATTGAGAGATATGGGCCATTGTAAAGCGCAACTTAATAAAGAAAGGCAGTCTCTCCGAAAACATGAAAGACATTAAAAAAAAAAAAAAAATGAATGCGTGCAGCCGGCACGGTTACCGAAGAGGGTGTGCAGAACCTAATGACGTCGTTCGGAACCCACAGTTTCATATACTCGGCACAGGTGGATGTGGACCTGGGACCGTCGTTAAAGTACGCATCTTTCACAACATCGTAGGTGTCCTGCGCCTTAACTTTTGCGACTCGAAAAGGACCTTAATATTTGGGCTTCAGACCACCACCACGCTGTGTACGCTTGATTGCTATAAAATCCCCGACCCCTTACGATGATGCAGGTATACGTCGTGAGTAGTAAGACTTTTTGTTTTCCTCTTATATTTTGATAATCTGCTGCTTGGCGATTTCACGTAGTTCGTCTCTGTTGTCGTTAAAATTTTGGATTATTACTTCGTGTATGAGTTTTTTATTTCAACGTCGTGTTTAGTTCGCATTTTTGTTGCACTTTTTCAACAAACTTGTACCATTTACTTGGTTCGTCGATACTTAGCTTGGACAAAACGGATATTATAATTGCATTGATGTCTAATGTTTTTGTCGTTGCAGTACTGTCGAAACTCATCAGATGTACAAGCGGATCCTTTGTCGGAGACTATTTGAACAGAATTGCCAAACGTTATGCTTTGAGTCTCTAGTCCAGTGATGGGTACGCTCACATACCGTCACACTTTTCACACTCATACAAGCACACGACGCGACGACCGAACATTCGTGCTTATAGCGTACGTGTGATTTTGTGCAGTCGGCCGCGTCAGAAGGCCTATGCACACAAAGCAGCAGTGTGCATAGGAAAGTCGCGAAGCGCCCATCACTGCTCTAGTCTCATAACTACCTCTTTTGCTGCCATCGTCTTTGTAGGATACAACCAACAGAACTTTGTGAAACCAGGATGTGCAACGTTTGCAATGGAGCCTCTTCTTTAGGCAGCGGATGCAACTCTCCTTCCTTCCTACTGAGTTTGCGTCTCGAAACTATGCATGGAATGCAACATCGTATATGTCGTTAAATCTTATCGTCGATTTTTGGGATATAGTAATCCTTAGGTTAGGTTAGGTTAGGTGAGGGCGGTAGTGAGAGGAAGAAACCCCTCACTCACGTAGGCCAGAAACGGCCCGTAATAGTAATCCTTACTTATCATTTCTTTAGTTTTCTTAACCGAAAAATGTCCTTTCTCATGCGCCTGCTTGATAATGTCGCCTTGTAAAGCCAATTTTTATCAATTCTTTATCATAAATAAGTTTGTGTAGTAAGTAAGACTTCATAAATAATTGTTATGCGTGTTCTCCGATAGGATATCAATGATTACTTTCAACTCATCATCCTGAGCTTGAAGATATTTGATTTTGCTGTGCATACTATCATTGGAGATCATCATTACCGGATATCTGCTTAAGGCGTTAGTATAGCTTATACGTGAGCCAGGTTTTGGTAAAAGCGTTGCAGTCACTTAAAAACTTAAAATGTAATCCTAGGAGGTAAACACGAAACTTTTGTAGAGCCTTCACTACTGCAAGGATTTCCATTCTATAGCTGGTGCTTATGCGTATATACGTAACTTCATCATTCACAATAACACAATTAACTGTAAGCAATACTAAATTATGGCTGAACACACAGAATATCGCTGACAGCACATTGTACAATATGTGTCGCAATAGTAACGGTCAGCCAACCCGGAAGTTGCGAAATATGCTAGTCTGCATTTCATGCAACTGCTGAATATACATTAACCTAATTTTAAATGACAACACACGAGCAATTTTTTGGCTATAAATATTGTGACTTTTACTTCAATAAAATCAGTATATTCTTACAACCTACAATAAGCATTCATTATTTCTTCGTAGACCACCTGTTTACAAGTGCCAGTTGCGACGACAATTAAGCAGTCAGTTTGTTCTTGATGCTAACACTACACACACACCTGTTACACTCTTATTGGAAGATGTCCTATCTGCGCAGGAAAACATGAGCCAATAGATAGCAAGGCTTGTCAGGAACTGCAAGAAAGACTCAGCTGAACGAAAGGCAAAACCTACTATCAAGCCAGGACTTCAATACTAGAGGTAAAAGGAACGGCGTTCCAAACCAACAACGAGATAATAAAGGACTCTAAGAACTTAGAAGAGTCACTTCGCTACTTCAAGTTCTATGAGGAAGTCGCGGCAATGGTAGAGCACCACATGACCTACCTACTAGAACAAGCCGTCATCGCGGAACAATCGACAAGCAAAATGATGAAGCCAAGGACGTCATAAATGCGGGTTCAGTAAGTGGCAGACCAAACAGCAATGACAAGATCAATGCATTGTGCCGACGGCAAAAGGCAATGATTGCGTCAATCAATCGCGCCCTGCAACACTAGCCCGTTAACGCGGACATTTTGTCTATTTCCAAAACTACGGTGGCTACAACGCCACCGAGTATCTCCAAGAAGAGGCTGATGAAAGGGATGAACTTACGAGCAATTCAAGCAGTACGTGCACCGATAACATCAAATTACCACTTATTTCCATTCCCAAATATGATGGTGATACGCTTAAGTGGACGCAATTCTTCGATATGTTTTCATGAATGATACATGAAACAAGGATGCCAACCATACGCGATATGTGGTATTTAAAAACCAGCGTAGTCGGAGAGGCGGAAAGATTAATCTAAGGGAAGATAATTATCTCTACTCATGGGCGACCTAAGTAGATGCCTACAAAAATACTAGGGACATCGCATCAAGGGTTTTAAATCGCCTCTTGCTGCAACAAACCTGCAGCGACGATGTGAGGTTCTTAAAGGAGCTGCACATCACCACCATAGTCATTAGCCTCACTGAAGGGACTCGGGATTAACATCTCAACATGGGATCCAATCATCATTGCCATCCTCAGAAACAAGCTGGATGGCAAAACAAAATACTTGATAAACAATCATTGGTTAATACAAGGGAAATCCAGCCACTAGACACCATGCTCAAGTTCCTAAAACAGAGAGTTCGGGTTAGGTTAGGTTAGGTTAGAGCGGTTACCAAGGAGGGATACCCCCCTTAGCGCACTTAGGCCGCATTCGGCCCATTGTGATACCGCGAAAGGCTCTGAGACCCCTCTATTGCTCCTGGTATGAATCCGCCTCAAGAGTCCATCCTGCGGCTTGGATGAACCTTGCTACATCTTTGGGTCTTTTGCTCGCGAGTTCTGATAGATTATCGAAGAAAAAGTCACTTAGGATTCTTCGCCTAGTTTTACATAGGGCTGGGCATGTGCCAAGAAGGTGAAGAACTGTTTCTTCTTCCTCCTCATCCCGACAACTTCTGCAGAAGTCGATGTGTGGGACCAGTAGTCTGGCCGCATGTGCCCCCACAAGCCAGTGCCCGGTCAACACTCTGGTGACAGTTGAGCACTTTTTTCGGCTTAGAAGGCAGAGCTCACTTGATCTATTTCGGTATCTAGTTGGCCAGGTCTGATGAGCAATGCATGAGTTGTGGTTGGAGACCTGCCATACTTTGTTGGCTTCTGTCTCGAAGAAATCTCTTAATTTGAGTTTTCAAGATGCCATAGGTATACCAATGCCCTCTTTATCTGGAAGGAGTTCCATTGTAGTTCCTAATCTGGCCAGTTGATCCGCGATGCAGTTGCCTTCTATATCCCTATGTCCTGGGACCCATATCAGGCATATGTTAAACTGCTTTGCCATCTCGCATAGAGATTTGCGGCAGTTATGAACAGCCTTAGAGTTCGATGTGTTTGACTCCAGCGATCTAATTGCTGCCTGGCTGTCTATGAAGATGTAGATTTCATTGGCATTGCACATATGTGGAATGCAATTTAGCGACTTCTGAATTGCTAGCACTTCAGCCTGGAAGACGCTGCAATGATCAGGGAGTCTGAAAGCCTTGCGTAGGTCAAATCTGGCGCAGAAGATGCCGCCTCCTACTTTGCTATCCAACTTAGAGCCGTCTATGAAGAATTCTACGGCTTCCGCAGGTCTTGCGGGCAAGCCTTCTTCCCAGTTCTCTCTCGTTGGGATGAGAGTATTGAAGAGAGTGTCTAAATACACCTGTGAGATCTGATAGTCTGTATTGTCTGGTATAAGTGGATTATCTTCCAAGATTCTTGAATGTCCAAAACCCTGGCCTATCCACTGTTTGGCTTCCCTCATCCGAAGCGCTGACATATTTGCTATTTTCCACCCCATCATTTCGACAGGTAGGAGATGCAGTATGGCGTCGAGAGCGTTACCCGGGGTTGTACGTAAAGCTCCTGTAATGCAGAGTGCAGCAGTACGCTGCACCCTTCCTAGTTTTTTGGTGACTGTTACTTTGTCGAGTGCAGGCCACCAGACGGACACTCCATACAACAGTATCGGTCTGACTACCGCAGTGTAAAGCCAGTGGACGATTTGTGGATTCATGCCCCATTTAAGTCCGATTGACTTCCTACAGGCGTATAGGGCAACATTTGCCTTTTTTATACGCTCTTCAGTATTGAGGTTCCAGTCCAATTTCTTGTCTAGAATTAGACCTAGGTATTTATCTGAGTCACTAAAGGACAATTCAACCCCATTGAGGGTCGGAGGTTGAAGAGACGGAATTTTGTAATTCCTTGTAAACAAGACCAGTTCCGTCTTAGCAGGGTTGATTCCTAACCCAGATCTTTCCGCCCAGCTGGAAAGCCTAGCAAGAGATTCCGTCATACGGTCACATAGCGTCTGCGGGAATTTGCCTGAAAAGGCGATAGCAACATCATCTGCATAAGCTACCACTTTGCACCCTCCCCCATCCATGGATCGCAGCAGTTGGTTGACTGCTACGTTCCATAGGAGAGGCGAGAGGACTCCGCCTTGTGGGGTTCCACGATGGACGGACTTGGTGACAGTCGCTGCCCCCAGTGTCGCCTTTACGATCCTGCATTGTAGCATCTGATCGATCAGGTGCACTGTCAGGGAGTCGACCCCCAAATCCGTCAGCGAGTCAGTGATAGTCTTAGGAGTGACGTTGTTGAAAGCTCCCTCTATATCTAGGAAGGCTACTAGCGTGTAGTTCTTCCTATGTAGAGACTTTTCGATGTATGCAGTAAGCGCATGCAATGCAGTCTCGGTCGACTTGCCTTTAGAGTAGGCATGCTGAACAGGTGAAAGAAGCGATATGGGGATAGTACTTCTCAGATGGAGACAGAGCAGCCTCTCCATCGTTTTCAAGAGAAAAGACGAGAGACTGATAGGTCGAAAATCTTTGGCTGTTGTGTGTGAGGGTTTTCCGGCTTTTGGAATGAATACAACTTTCGATTCCAGCCATAGCCCTGGGATTGTACCACTTTTGAAAATCTTGGAGAAAATGTCTTTTAGCCAGCTGATGGCCGTTTTCCTCGCGGATTGTAATTGAGCAGGAATGATATTATCCGTCCCTGGCGATTTGTAGGGTTTAAAGCTCTTGATTGCCCAGTGGATATTCCTATCGCTGAGCAGTAGCAAGAGCTTCCGTGTCTCCCCGCGAGAGTTCGGGTTATAGCTACTGGAAAAAAAGGCACCTGCAATTTTTAAAAAGGGAGCAAAAGAACGAAACATATGCAACATCTTCAAGTGCACAAAAGGTATGCCTTTTCTGTTAAAAGACATGTCACTATTTATCTTAATGTGACGAATTTCGAGTAAAATCTGTCAGCGAGCGCTTAAACTGGGTGCAAAGCAAAGGCAATGCGTCAACTACTAAATAATAATAATAAAACAAAGGCATGCACAACCAACTTCAGCTGTTTTAAGTGCAACAAAAAGCACCACACTCCAGTGCATTTTGAAAATGCTATCACATCAGCAGCAGCTGAGTTGGGGCATCCGAAAACAACTAGAACTATAACTTACTTGCAGCATCAAAGGTAGCTGTGCAAGCAACTAACGGACAACAAGTATTGTCAAGGCACTACTGGACTTCGGATCACAAATCAACGTTGTTTCCGAAAGACTTGTAACAACGTCGGGACATAAACGTCATGACGCAACTCTCCGGATTAAGGGCATCGCAGGACAGAAAAGAGTAACCAAGGCTCTAGTGAATGTCGTAGTTAATTCACCACACAGCAATTTTACGATGCGATTGAAAGCATTCGTATTACCGCATATAATTTCGGATCAACCTGCGCAGTCGATCAACACTGCCGTTTTTAGCATGCCGAGCAATTTACCTTTGGCAGAGAACTGTTTTTCAATTTTGCTCCCACAACAACATACAATTTTCCAGCCTGATCCAAAGATGCAAAAAACTGAGTTCGGTTGGATCATTGCTGGAAAACTAAATGCTGCAAGTAAGTCGTCAGCCATCTGCGCAGCTACAACAAATGGGGAAACAAACGCATTAATGGAACGATTCTGGACACTGGATAGCTTTGATACAACAGAGAAACACAGCACACCAATTGAAGCGTGAACTGTGAGAAGCACTTCTTAGAACATTTACAATAGAGGTGCAAAAACATCGAGTGAAACATCGATGTCAACCAAGCTTCAGGCAAGACTTGTTGTTGTAAATGTTTAATTACACAGTTTACAGTTTACTAACATGTTTTTTTTATTTACTAGGAGCGGAAACGTCAGGGGAATCAAAGGTGGAGTTACCAACAAAACGAAAAAGAGCACGTTCAATAGTATGGGACCACTTCAAAAAAAATAGTAACAACACGCATGTTTGCAACTACTGTGGTAAGTGGCTAAAAACAGCTGGTGTAGTGTACGCATTCTGCACGAATAGGTTTTTTTTTTAAATATAACGATCATTAGTTAGTATAACGATCATATGTTAAAAAGTTAACAGAAAAGTATTTTTTTGCAAAAAGCAGTATTTTTTTTCTTAGTACCGATACTAGTGGCAGTCAGTATTTTTATTGTATGTTGCTACTACTATTTACAACCCTGCACTGCCTCTCATCTTAATTGCTCTCGGAGAGAACTGCATTTCCGGCCAATTGGCCTATATAAGCTCGTCTCAAGCTTGCAAGCGTTCTCTTGCACTTTATTTTTGGGAAAACCTAATCCTCGCTAAGAGCCGGCATCCCAATCACAAAACGTCTTAAAATAATTTAAATTGTTCTGGGCATGCGTGGGACGACGGATCCCCTCTGTATTTTGGAATTTTTCTTGGAAAAATTGGTTTCAGACCAACTTGGTCAAACACCAAATCACCCACGTAAGTGTCAAATAAAATCCCTCATCAGGATTGGCATAATTACAACCCGCATATTTCTCTAATTAGTGCTGCAATAATAGATCACCTCCTAATTACTGCCGAATTAAGATTGCCCTATCGCCACGTGAAGCTTAAACAGCCATCAAAGTTTCGTGGATCGATAGAGGTACACTCTTAATCTTTTCGGGCAGCCGGAGTGATCTTCGTCGTCTTCTTTTTCATCTTGCTGCGGCTGCAGACCTCCTCAACGACATCAACAGGCATTGAAAATGCCCCAACAGTCTGACGATAGAGCGAGGAAGCAGACAACAGATTAGTGAAAGTGGTCCCATATAACAAACTCTTTTCCCTGAACGTGAAACATTCAAATCAATTATTAATTGGCAAGAGTTAATATATATACATAAATTTGTGTTAGTAAGCAAAAGACAAACCAACGAAAAAACACATAACAACATTAAAAAAAGTTAAGAAAGCTTAATATAAATACAACCAATTTAAAATAGTGCATTTACGATTAAATATAAAAATAAATAAGCAACTTAACAACAAATTAAAAATAAATAAGTGCAAGACCAAATGTCAGTATTAATAGAGAATCAGTCTATAGGTAGTTGGCCAACAACAACCATGAAATTATAATTCTATGACAATAAATTTATACCCCAAAAAACAAAAAAAAAAAAAGAAAACCAAAGAAACCACAAAAACAACCACAGACAGCATGGGAAGGCCTTCAACATCGCTTCTGGATATTGGTGAGTGCTAAGTTATTATAATTTCAATTGTTTTTGTTGGCAAATAAATACCAAGTTTTACTGTAAAAAAAATGATAAACAAAGTAAAGTGATTACTAGCATAAATAAGCTCTTGCCTTGTTTGTTATCTATAACAACAACATCAGTGGCTTAAGCTTACCGTTGCTTCGCTGTCGCGATCGAGTTTTATGACTTTTTTTTGTCTTTTGTTTTGATTATCGTTTGCGCAGATTAAAGAACAGTGCGTATGTAAAGTAAATGACCCAAAATGATTCGTAACAGTTTTGAATCAAGTTAAATAATTATTTGCCTTTCACCTACCTTATTAAAATAAATACTAAAACCAGAAAAAGCACGAACATGTAAATAAAAATAAGAATATATATATATATCTATAAAAAAAAAAAAAAAAAAACAAAAGCCGTGAAATGCAAAACAAAAATTTTAACTAAAGTAAAATGCACATTAATGAGGGTTAAAAGATTAATACATTTCATAATAAATAATACATTGCACAGTACTATTACACTATTACACTCAAAAACAATTATGTTAAAGAGCAAATTTTATAATTATTATTAATGTTATTTTTGTTACAATTGAAATGAATTAAAACTAAATCATAGTTAAAATGAACTAAACACCTTTTTCTTGCCTTAAAGTAGAGGACGGGGTAAACTAAATTTGGGAGTTTTTCAAAATTTTTCTCGCGCAGAAAAGCTCATAGGTAGGGTAGGGTTGTGACGCGAATCAGCTGCTCTATCATCTTAGCATGCTGAAGCATTTGGATACAATAGTCTTGATTGTAGTATTAGGTATCTTTCTTTCTTCTGTCCCCTCTTTTCTATCCTTTTGGCTAGGTTTTCTTACTTTTATTTATATGTGAACTCGTGCGTAAACGTAGTTGGATTCTTCAACGAACCCCCCACAGGCTGTTTTTGCTAGTCGTTTATAAGAAAACAAAACGAAGACATCCACTAGTTTGAAAGATCGCATGGACATTTAGCTATTACCCCAGCTAAGTGTAACACTCAGTTAAAGCCCAGTTTGGGGTAGTTCTAGATTTGAGTTTTAACTAGTGTTGTTCCGACCAGAGTGTTGTCACAATCGTGGTGGTGTTATAGAATTTGGCACACCACTTGGAGCAAGTCTCTTGGATATTACAGTTTGGCGCCCAACGTGGGGCTTCCTGATCAGCTTATAGAGATCAGATGCTTATGTTCCTCTTTTCTTTTTGTTTTTATTTTTCTATTTTCATTAAGTCACCATAAATCTTTTACGAAGAAAGCTGGAATTTCGACACTGAGGATAACCCAGTTATCGACCGCTTGTTCATAGGTTTTGGCTACTACCACCGACATCATACTAATAGACGCACCGGGGCGTGCAAAAAGCGTACCAGGCTCTGGCGCCACGTCTCTCTCTCGTGTGTTGAGAGAGGCCAGCCGAACGCAATGCGCCGCTCAATTTGCAGGCGTAGCGTGGCGCTAGGCATTGTTGTGCTGGCTTTCGCTGCGAGCACAACAAGAAACCCACCCCTTTATGTATGCGCTGCTATGCCAGCGATCGTATGTATACACACATGCATATATATATGCACGCATTTGCCAGTACGTCTGTTTGTGATCTGTTTCAAGTGGACCTAGCCGAAAATCAGCAAAAACAACACAAGAGCGTATGTGTACATACATGCATACATACATATGTATGTGTAGGTATGCGTCAGCATTTGTTTTCATGTTCTCGGACTCTGGCTTCGAAGCGATTTTTGATATTTTCCTTCTTCACTCTTTCCACCTTTTTTCAAATGACACTTGTAAGTAACTTTGTCAACGCAGCTACCGTATATATGTTAACGAATGCACAAAGGTTCAAAAAGAGTATTTACGAGTGCATTGTGTCAAGATCTAAGAATGCTTGTGTGCGCTCACGTAGGTAGAGAAAGGGTTGGCATGCGTTTGTCTATATGTGGTAATGAACTGCGAATACCCTTTGTAAGCATGCATGCATCGTTTTTATGTGGTTTCACATCTGATCTGCAAAAAGGGTATTCGCAGTTCATTACCACATATAGACAAACGCATGCCAACCCTTTCTCACCTACGTGAACGCACACAAGCATTCTTAGATCTTGACACAATGCACTCGTAAATACTCTTTTAATTTATGTGCATTCTTTAACATATAAACAGTAGCTGCGTTGACAAAGTTACTTACAAGTGTCATAGAAAAAATGTTAGAAAGAGTAAAAAGTAAAATATCAAAAATCGCTTCGAAGCCAGAGTCCGAGAACATGAAAACAAATGCTGACGTATAGCCACACATACATATATATGTAGTAGGTATACATACGTTCTGTGTTGTTTTGCTAATTTTCGGCTAGGTCCACTTGAAACAGATCACAAACAGACGTACTGGCAAATGCGTGCATATATATATGCATGTGTGTATACATACGATCGCTGGCATAGCAGCGCATACATAAAGGGGTGGGTTTCTTGTTGTGCTCGCAGCGAAAGCCAGAACAACAATGCCTTGCAATTCCCTAGCGCCACGCTACGCCTGCAAATTGAGCGACGCATTGCGTTCGGCTGGCCTCTCTCAGCACCCGAGAGAGAGGTGGCGCCAGAGAAAAAAAATACGATGCGCCAGGCAACTTTGTTCCCCGCAGCGTGTCTATGAGTAATAGGTCGGTGCTACTACCCTAGTTCTTCTTCTTCCTTTTCAGGGTTATGAAAGTAAGATGTCTTGTGAACCTCTGGAATTCTATTAATTTGGAAAATCTGAATTAATGACCGAGAGAAACAGCACATTAGACCGGAAGTAAATAAAGCTGAAAAGTTCTTTTGTTATTTTGTTCATACTTAGGTCCAGTTGTCCTTATTTGTCGAAGTATAGATCGGATAAAGTTGGAATTTCACGATTTTTGGCAATGCTTAAACGATGACCACTTTTGAAAATATATATTAAGCAGATATAGTAACAGAATCTTGCAGATGGGCAATATTTTATTAGATCAGTACAATTGTACTAAAAATTATCTAAATATTGCAATCAGACATTGAATGTAAATCCAATGCATTTAATTTACCCTCGAATCAAAACTTTAAGGAAAAACTTTATCAAATTTTTTTTTTTAAATTATCAAATCAATTACGATAGCTATGGCTGTACATCGTAGTGTTGAAAACTTAGCAATAGAATTGGCAAATGCGGCGCTAGCTGAAGCTACGTGCAAAATTTGTAAAAAACAATTATTAGAAGAAAATTCCACAATTCGAATTTTTTCAACTCCCTGTCAGCACCTTTACCACGAGATCTGTATTTCCGATTGGGTAGAAGAATTCAAAGAGTGTCCAGAGTGTCAAAAGCTAATACATGCTCGTGAATTAAAACAAGTTATTGGGCCACCAGAGACTCCAGAGCCTCAAGTCCCCACAGGTACTTTGCCTAAAGTTCACCGCACTCGACAACAAACACAGGGAAAGCAAAATAGTAAACAACATCATCACAGAGAGACTAACACAGCGGAATTAGAAACAGTAAATACTCAACCGCTGGATAAAAATCATCGCAAGCCTGGTAGACCAGCTAAAGTCAGAAACACAACACAAAGGGAACCAAGAAATAGTCTAGGATCAAGAAATGGTCAAGGAGGTGTTGCAAGAGACGTCGACTATGAAAGAATTTTTTCTCGAATAGAGCAGATTGTCTCACGGCAACTTTCCAATTTAAGTTTGAATAATAACTCAGAGGAGCTTAGCGATCGTGCGAATCTCACGCGAAATAGCATGGGTTCATCGGATCTCGCACGCGTTACAGCTCGCATTAATCCCGAAAAGATAACTCAGCAAATTCATAGCTGGAACATTAAATTTGACGGATCAACCAAAGGAATTACAGTCGAAGAGTTTATTTACCGTATCCGAACTTTGACTGAAGACAGCTTGAATAATGATTTTGAGGCAGTTTGTAAGAACTTACACATTTTGCTAGTAGGAAAGGCTAGAGAATGGTACTGGAGGTATCGCAAAGAGTGTTCTCGCATTGTTTGGTCAGACTTTTGCGCTGCTCTAAAGTACCAGTATAAAGATTACAGAAATGATTCTGATATTTTGGAAGATATCCGCGGGCGAAAGCAAAAGTCAGGGGAAACTTTCGAGACTTTCTATGATGAGATTATGATTCTCTTATCTAGAATGTCTACTTCCATTCAGGAAGAGCAGCTTATTGAGATGCTTATGCGAAACTTATTACCAGAGATTCGTCATGAACTTTTGTATGTGCCCATACACTCAATAGCTCATTTACGAAAATTGGTACAAATGCGGGAAAATTTATTAGGAGATGTTGCAGGTAAACGCTTGATGAAACCACAAGGTAATCAACATGGCGTTAAGCAAAACATTTTTGCTGTGGAAGAAGCGGTTTCTAGCTCAGAAGTAGATCAGGTCCAGACAGCAATTGAGGCAATTCAATCACCAATTAAGGTATATCGCTGCTGGAACTGTGATACCGAAGGACATGGTTGGGATATGTGTTTACAAGAAAGGAAAACATTTTGTTATGGCTGTGGAGCCAAGAATGTTTATAAGCCCCAGTGCACAGTGTGCCTCGCTAGGAAATCGGAAAACGGGAAAAAGGGTCCATTCAACAACAATGCTCGAATGGCCCCGAAAACTCAATAATACTTTTAAATTCTCATTTACCGGCTAGCTCAGAGTTTTCTCTTAAAGCTACCACCTTACCAGATTTGATAAAATTATCATCAGCAGATAAGGAGGCAGATTGTCCTCGCTTATACCCGATTAAGCCATATCATGAGCGACTGAAGGAATATCTTGCAGCAAAAGCTCGTATATTCGGGTCATGCAGTAGTCATACACGCAGTTGTCCGAAACGTTCGACTCTACGGATACGTAACTTTTGGAGAGCGATTCGACAAACTAAGCGCTTGCTTATCTCAGCTATAGTTAACCAACAGTCTGATGGACGTTTTTATGCGGAGGTGTCATTTTTAAATTTCGTTGAGCAAGGGTTACTAGATACCGGCGCAAACATCAGTTGCATGGGTTCGACTTTAGCTTCAGAAGATTGGACCAAATATTCTCACTACCGGCGTATTGCTTCACAGGTTAACACTGCCGATGGTCGTTCTCACTCAGTATTAGGTTATTTGAAGGTACAAATTAAATATAGAAATCTCATTCGTTCAATTAAACTATTTATTATACCCTCAATTGAGAAGCGTCTTATTTTAGGTGTGGATTTCTGGAAAGAGTTTCAGTTAGCACCAAGCCTTATTTCCTGTTTAGATGTTGAACATATTTCGGAAGACAGTGCAAAAGATAGTAATTCTTACGCATTGACTGCAATGCAACGGGGCCAGTTGGATGCAGCGATATTGCTATTTCCCTCTTTTGAAAAGCAAGGCTTGGGAAAAACTTCGCTGCTTGAGCATCATATTGATGTTGGTGATGCCAAACCCATTAAGCAAAGATTTTACCCAGTGTCACCAGCGGTGGAAAAATTGATGTACACAGAAATAGATAGAATGGTTGAATTAGGAGTGATTGAAAAGTCCAGTAGTCCATGGAGCTCTCCGATGAGACTTGTGGTGAAACCTGGCAAGGTTCGGTTATGTTTAGATGCGCGAAAGCTTAATAATTGCACTAAGAAAGACGCATATCCATTGCCGAGCATCGAAGGAATTTTTGCAAGATTACCAAAAGCAAATATTATTTCGAAAATAGATTTGAAAGATGCATATTGGCAAATAGCATTGTCAGAGGCATCGAAAAGCGTGACCGCATTCACAATACCGGGACGTCCTTTATATCAATTTAAGGTGATGCCTTTCGGTCTGTGCAATGCCCCACAAACAATGTGTAGGCTCATGGATGAAGTTATTCCACCTGATCTGAAACATTGCTGTTTTGGTTACCTTGATGACTTATGCGTAGTGTCAGCAGACTTTAACTCACACTTAATGATTTTAATGCGGTTGGCAGAGCAATTTCGTAATGCCAATCTAACGCTTAATCTGAGCAAAAGTAAGTTCTGTGTCACTGAAATTAAGTATCTGGGATATGTAGTCGGCAAAGGCGGAATTGCTACTGATCCAAGCAAGATCGAATCAATTCTCAATTGGCCTGTACCAAAGTCTCTAAAGCAAACTCGTGGATTTTTAGGTTTAGCAGGGTGGTATAGAAGGTTTATTTCAAATTTTGCGGAAGTCACCACGCCTATAACCGATTTACTATCGGGTAAAAACAAGTTTGCATGGACAGATAGTGCACAAAAAGCGTTTGTACAGCTGAAAAACTTACTGACCTCAGCACCTGTTTTACAAAATCCTGATTTTAGTCAAAAGTTCTTCCTTCATTGCGATGCCAGCAATTACGGCGTTGGAGCAGTTCTAGTACAGTTGAATGATCAAGGGGAAGAAAAACCAGTGGCATATATGTCAAAGAAATTGAATTCGGCACAGCGCAATTATAGCGTTACCGAGAGAGAGTGTTTAGCGGTTGTATTAGGAATTGAACGGTTTCGTTGCTATCTGGAATTGCAAGATTTTGAAGTGATTACAGATCACTCGAGTTTAGCATGGCTTATGAAACAAGCAAACCTTAAAGGGCGATTAGCAAGATGGGCAATGCAACTTCAGGGTTATAAATTCGCTGTTAGCCATCGTAGGGGGCGAGATAATGTAGTACCTGATGCTTTGTCTCGGATGTATGCTGAAGAAATGGCAGCAATCGAGTCGTATGGTCCGGAGATTGATCTAAGTTCTTCATGTTTTACAGATAATGACTATCAGAGTCTAAAAGTAAAGATCTTAGAAAACGAAAGCTCGTATCCGGATGTAAGAATTTCCGATAACTTCATTTACATTCGCACAGAACATGACGATGGGTCGGAAGATGCCAAGCTTCAGAGGTGGAAACTTTGGGTTCCAAAAGGCTTGACTGAATCTGTTATTAGACGTGCACACAATGTAGTCATAGCGGCACATGGCGGCATGAGTAAAACACTTGAGCTTATTCGCAGGCAGTTTTACTGGCCCGGAATGGTAACTCAAGTGCGTGATTTCATTCGAAACTGTGAAGTTTGTAAAACTACCAAAGCTCCCAATATGACGCTAAAGCCTCCGATGGGTCAAAAAGCAGAATCGCATCGTCCCTTTCAGCGTTTATATGTGGATATTCTCGGTCCATATCCTAGAAGTAAACAAGGTTATATTGGCATACTTATTGTATTAGACCATTTTTCAAAGTTTCATTGGCTTTGTTTATTAAAAAAATTTACGGCGAAAGCAGTACAACAATATTTACAAGACCACATTTTCTTTACGTACGGAGTTCCTGAACTTCTTATTAGTGACAATGGTTCGCAGTTTAAGGCTAACGATTTCAACGCATTTCTCACGTCTTATGGCATAAAGCATTTGTATACGGCTTTATATTCGCCACAATCAAACGCGTCAGAACGAGTGAACAGATCCATTGTTGCTGCAGTTCGAGCATATTTAAAATCAGATCAACGAGATTGGGATCAGCATATCCACGGAATCAGCTGTGCGCTTCGAAATTCAGTACATCAGAGTATAGGATGTTCCCCATATCATGCCCTATTTGGTTTTAATATGATTACGCATGGCTCTGATTTTCAATTGCTTAAGAATTTGAACCTGTTAAACGAGTCAGTTAGTACTCTTAACAGGGATGACCAACTCGATTTGTTACGAAAAGCTTTATGCAAAAATATGAACGACGCTTATGAAAAGCACGCTAAAAGTTACAACTTAAGAACACGCAATGTAGATTTTAAAGTAAATCAGGAAGTTTTCCGGCGTAACTTTAGTCAAAGTAATTTTACGAAAGGTATAAATGCTAAGCTTTGTCCATCCTTTATCAAAGCTCGTGTCCGAGAGAAATTGGGAAGTTCGTACTATATTTTGGAAGATCTTCAAGGAAAACTGGTTGGAACTTTTCATGCTAAAGACATTCGTTCATAACTTAACAACATGACAAGGACTCTAGCAATGTTTTTCTGTCTAATTCGCGCAGTAAAGTTCTTCAAATTAGACAGTGGTTGTAGTGTACGCATTCTGCACAAATAGGTTTTTTTTTTAAATATAACGATCATTAGTTAGTATAACGATCATATGTTAAAAAGTTAACAGAAAAGTATTTTTTTGCAAAAAGCAGTATTTTTTTTCTTAGTACCGATACTAGTGGCAGTCAGTATTTTTATTGTATGTTGCTACTACTATTTACAACCCTGCACTGCCTCTCATCTTAATTGCTCTCGGAGAGAACTGCATTTCCGGCCAATTGGCCTATATAAGCTCGTCTCAAGCTTGCAAGCGTTCTCTTGCACTTTATTTTTGGGAAAACCTAATCCTCGCTAAGAGCCGGCATCCCAATCACAAAACGTTTTAAAATAATTTAAATTGTTCTGGGCATGCGTGGGACGACGGATCCCCTCTGTATTTTGGAATTTTTCTTGGAAAAATTGGTTTCAGACCAACTTGGTCAAACACCAAATCACCCACGTAAGTGTCAAATAAAATCCCTCATCAGGATTGGCATAATTACAACCCGCATATTTCTCTAATTAGTGCTGCAATAATAGATCACCTCCTAATTACTGCCGAATTAAGATTGCCCTATCGCCACGTGAAGCTTAAACAGCCATCAAAGTTTCGTGGATCGATAGAGGTACACTCTTAATCTTTTCGGGCAGCCGGAGTGATCTTCGTCGTCTTCTTTTTCATCTTGCTGCGGCTGCAGACCTCCTCAACGACATCAACAGGCATTGAAAATGCCCCAACAGTCTGACGATAGAGCGAGGAAGCAGACAACAGATTAGTGAAAGTGGTCCCATATAACAAACTCTTTTCCCTGAACGTGAAACATTCAAATCAATTATTAATTGGCAAGAGTTAATATATATACATAAATTTGTGTTAGTAAGCAAAAGACAAACCAACGAAAAAACACATAGCAACATTAAAAAAGCAAAAAAAAACAAACGTGCATACAAATTAAATATCTCTTTTAAAAAAAGTTAAGAAAGCTTAATATAAATACAACCAATTTAAAATAGTGCATTTACGATTAAATATAAAAATAAATAAGCAACTTAACAACAAATTAAAAATAAATAAGTGCAAGACCAAATGTCAGTATTAATAGAGAATCAGTCTATAGGTAGTTGGCCAACAACAACCATGAAATTATAATTCTATGACAATAAATTTATACCCCAAAAAAACAAAAAAAAAAAAAAGAGAACCAAAGAAACCACAAAAACAACCACAGACAGCATGGGAAGGCCTTCAACATCGCTTCTGGATATTGGTGAGTGCTAAGTTATTATAATTTCAATTGTTTTTGTTGGCAAATAAATACCAAGTTTTACTGTAAAAAAAATGATAAACAAAGTAAAGTGATTACTAGCATAAATAAGCTCTTGCCTTGTTTGTTATCTATAACAACAACATCAGTGGCTTAAGCTTACCGTTGCTTCGCTGTCGCGATCGAGTTTTATGACTTTTTTTGTCTTTTGTTTTGATTATCGTTTGCGCAGATTAAAGAACAGTGCGTATGTAAAGTAAATGACCCAAAATGATTCGTAACAGTTTTGAATCAAGTTAAATAATTATTTGCCTTTCACCTACCTTATTAAAATAAATACTAAAACCAGAAAAAGCACGAACATGTAAATAAAAATAAGAATATATATATATATCTATATAAAAAAAAAAAAAAAAAAACAAAAGCCGTGAAATGCAAAACAAAAATTTTAACTAAAGTAAAATGCACATTAATGAGGGTTAAAAGATTAATACATTTCATAATAAATAATACATTGCACAGTACTATTACACTATTACACTCAAAAACAATTATGTTAAAGAGCAAATTTTATAATTATTATTAATGTTATTTTTGTTACAATTGAAATGAATTAAAACTAAATCATAGTTAAAATGAACTAAACACCTTTTTCTTGCCTTAAAGTAGAGGACGGGGTAAACTAAATTTGGGAGTTTTTCAAAATTTTTCTCGCGCAGAAAAGCTCATAGGTAGGGTAGGGTTGTGACGCGAATCAGCTGCTCTATCATCTTAGCATGCTGAAGCATTTGGATACAATAGTCTTGATTGTAGTATTAGGTATCTTTCTTTCTTCTGTCCCCTCTTTTCTATCCTTTTGGCTAGGTTTTCTTACTTTTATTTATATGTGAACTCGTGCGTAAACGTAGTTGGATTCTTCAACGAACCCCCCACAGGCTGTTTTTGCTAGTCGTTTATAAGAAAACAAAACGAAGACATCCACTAGTTTGAAAGATCGCATGGACATTTAGCTATTACCCCAGCTAAGTGTAACACTCAGTTAAAGCCCAGTTTGGGGTAGTTCTAGATTTGAGTTTTAACTAGTGTTGTTCCGACCAGAGTGTTGTCACAATCGTGGTGGTGTTATAGAATTTGGCACACCACTTGGAGCAAGTCTCTTGGATATTACACTGGAAATACAACAAAGCTTCTTGATCACCTTAAGCGCTGCATCCGAGTCGCCCAAACACTGAAAAAGGACAAACGCCAAAATCCATGGAAATTTTTTTAAGCAAGGAGCCGTTCTTTGGCAATGATTCAATGATAAAAAGAGACTTGACAAAAAAAAGTCATGAACATGATTGCTAAAGACGTGCGATCTCTCAGTTGTGTTCAAGATGAAGGTTTTGTGGAACTTATGCAAGTCCCACGCTATAAGTTGCCGAGCAGAGCATATTTTCATGATGTAATGTTACCCAGCGAATATGATCAGTTACGGCTTAAAAAGCGTTCAGTTATAGACAATGTTGAGCATGTTTGTTTGACCTATGATCTATGATTTATGGACATCTGCAGCAAGCGAAAGTTATATAATTATAACTTGCCACTACTACGAACAACTTTGAATTAACCTCTGCATTCTATCTACAGCTACATTGATAACCCCCACAGATCACAAGGCCCAAAATATTGCCGACTCAATAAGAGCAGTCTTAGTAAGATAAGTGGGGTCTTTCATCTAAGGTGGTCACCGTCACAGCAGATAATGACAGTACAATAAAAAAAGCGTGCGATATTCTGCAATTTAAACTTTTGCCCTGCGTGACACATACAATAAACCTGCTGGTTCAGGATGTTTTAAAACTGGAAGTAGTGAATACAATGCTCTCCAAATGCAAGGGAATTGTTACTTATTTTAACAAATCACAAAAGCCGCGGCAAAGTTAAAAGAAGCACAGAATACTTAAACGCCGCTTACTTTGATACAAGAAGTATCAAAATGCTGGAACATTTATGAAATGATTAAAAATACATGAATATGTTACAGTAACATTAATACAATTGCGTAATGCCCCTTCACCGATCTCAGCTGAAAAACTCGAAGTTTTACATGATCTGTCAAAATAGCTGTCTCCTTTCGAGGAAGCGACTTTGTCGGTTTCGACTATCACCAAAGTTTCCGTGTCGCTGATCATTCCGGTTATTACCGAAATTTATCACAAAATTAATAAATTACATACAATTTCACGAACACAGGATGGAATATTGGTATATGATTTTTTTAAGAAACGTATAATCGAAAGATTGGACATCTTAGAGACTCGTAAAATTCCTCGCGTTGCTAAACTTATTGATCCTTGCTTCAAAAAAGATGGGTTTCTAAAATGTTCAAAAGCAGATCTTGCAGCCAAAGCATTAGAGCAGGAATTGGTTTCACTAATGTCCACAACTCCACGACATCAACCAACACCAATCACATATCAGCCACCATGCAAATTTTCGTTTATGCAAAGCAAATCTCGCAACAAAGTGCAGTCTTGCCGTGCAGATGCTTTTATCGTAATAAGGCAACACTTCGAAAAAGAAAACCATCCAGATAATAGCGACCCAACAACTCAACGACATCAACCAACACCAACCGCAGATCAGGCACCATGCAAATTTTCGTTTTTGCAAAGCAAATCTTGCAACAAAGTGCAGTCTTGCCGTGCAGATGCTATTATCGTAATGAGGCAACACTTCGAAAAAGAAAACTATCCAGATAAAAGCGACCCACTAAAATATTGGGAGTTAAGATTTTTAAATATGAGAAATATGTTTGATAACAATGTATTTTATAGATGAGTACTGATGACAAAACGTTAAGAAACCTTGCAAAAAATATTTATGTATTCAAGCCTCTTCTTGTGAATCAAAGAGAGTGTTTAGCAAAGCAGGACAAACTTTTCTGACCGCAGAACAAGACTGAACTCCGAATCTGTAGAAATGCTTATACTTTTGAAAAAGAATAGGAATTTTAAAAATGATGCTCAATAAAGATTTATATTTTTGTTATTGTTTAAAATGCTGAATTTTTTTTTAAACATTGTTGTTACACTCGATGTTTTTTTTTTTTAAACATGGCGGTGGACGGCAGATTCATCTTTATATTTCCATTTTCTGAACACTGTTCAGCCCTGGGAGAGTCCATGGAGATTGCAACCAAACGGTTTCTATCGTTAGAGCGCAGAACTGGGACACACGAAGCAAGTGTCACCACAACACATCCCTTAAAATCACTACGTAATTCCGCATCATTGCATATTGAAGCCTGACAGCACCACAATAAAACTAAGAGTTGTCTTCAACGCATCATGCAAAACATCTACTCAAATATCGCTGAATGACATACTGCATGCAGGCCCCACGGTTCAAAGCGATCTTATGTCTATTCCGCTACGATTCAGAACACATACATATGTGTTTACGGCTGACATTGAAAAAAGTATAGTCAGATATTGATCAACCCGGAAAATCAGTTTCATCAACTGATTGTATGGCGTAGCAACTCATCGAAAGAAATTAAATACTACCGATTGAAAACAGTCACATTCGGCACAAAATCCGCACCATTTTAAGCAATAAATTGTTTGGATCATCTGGCCATAAGAATTCAAAGGCACAAAGTGACTTTTATGTAGACGATTGTCTGACAGGCACTGACACAATTGCAGAAGCGAAACAAGTTGAACAAGATCTTAACAAAATTTTTCAGCCATCGGCATTCAAGCTATGAAAATGGTCATTAAACAATGAACAAATATTGGAGAGAATTCCCAAAGATGACACAGTTAACAATGTACAGTTTGGAGAAACAATGGAACAGTACAGTGTAAAAACATTGGGCCTTATTTGGATGTCCAAAAAGGATCAACTTGGCGGTCGAACGCACAGCAGTACAGCAACTCTCATTACAAAACATGCAGTCTGTTTGGAGCTTGCGCAGATCTTCGACCCACTAGGCTTGTTCGCTCCAGTCGTAGTAAGGTCAACAAATTTTCATGCAACGCCTCTGGGAATTAAAGCTCGATTGGGACGACGAGCTACCTTCAAGTCTTTAGAATGAATGGAAGGAGAATCGAGACTACATGCGGAGCCTCAACTCAATGCAAATCCTAAGGCACGTTTATGATGGTAAGACTCCAATAACAAAAGAATTACCAATTTTTGTGGATGCGTCTGAGCGCGCATATGGCGCTACAGTCGCCGTAAGCGCAACGTACAGAAACAAACAAATATCTGTACGGTTACTATGTTCAAAATCTCGAGTGGCTCCAACAGCAAAACAGTCACTCCCTCTACTGGAGCTATTTATTTATTTATTTGGACGTAGACGTACTAACGAACAGTACCATCAAGTGGCCCAACGATACCAAGCACCGGCTTGTTAACGCGCGGACCCAAGCAAAAATGCTACCACCTCCCACCCCACCGACCGAGAGGCACACCGCATAACGTGCGGTACGTAGATCGCGAACATGTAGACAAATGACATAAGACTAGCTTTTTAAGAGAACCAATAGAAGTGGCACCATTTATTAAGTGAGATAAATCATTATAGTTTGAACATAAAATACGGAAAGGATTATGAATAGTATAGTTAGAGTGACAGGCTTGAAGAGCAATTGGTAGGAAATTCCTAGTCCGTCTGATCGGAACTGCAAAACTAATCTGGCTGATTAATTCCGAAGAATCAATTTCACCGTTAATTAGTTTCTGTAAAAAGATTACACCTAGCATTGTTCTCCGATCAGCAAGAGAAGGAAGATTTATTAGTAAAAGTCTACTGTGGTAGGAGGGTAAGTTAATGTTAGTATCCCAATTAAGTCCCCTAAGGGCAAAGAGCAGAAATTGTTTCTGTACTGATTCTATTCTATCCTGGTGAATCCTGTATTTGGGATACCAAATACAAGATCCATATTCAAGAATAGGACGTACCAAAGACGTATAAAGAGATTTGGTTATGTAGGGATCGTCAAATTCTTTCGACCAGTGCTTAATGAACCCCAAGGTACTAGAGGCTCGATTTGCTACTAAAGAGATATGCTTGTGAAATTTAAGTTTTGGATCAAAAAGGATACCTTAATCATCAACCCATTCAATGCGATCGAGTAGGCTTCCATCAAGAAAATATATATTTAAAAAAGGCAGGCGTCTATAAAAGGACATTGCTTTACATTTATTGCAATTAAGATTTAACAAGTTAACGCGACACCAAGTTTGGAAATTATCTAAGTCTTTTTGTAATTTTTGAGCAGACAACGTAGTAGTACCTGACATGCATAATTTTACATCGTCAGCATACATCAGAACTCGAGAATGGTCAATTACTGATGGCAGATCATTGATGAACAGTGTGAATAATAACGGTCCAAGGTGACTTCCTTGCGGAACACCGGACGTGACATGAACCACCTTTGAGACAGAACCCTTAAAACTGACTCTTTGTGTTCTATGAATTAAATATTCCCTTATCCACCGAATGAGATTGCTAGGAAAACCTAAAAGTTGAAGTTTATGAAGTAAAAGGTAGTGATTAACTGAGTCAAACGCCTTACTGAAATCAGTGTAGATAACATCCGTTTGCATTTTATTTTGATAACCCTTAATAATATGTGAAGTAAATTCTAACAGGTTAGTGGTGGTAGATCTTTGTTTCACGAATCCATGCTGGCACGGTGATATTAAGGATCTACAAAAATGTTGCAATTGAGAAGTTATCAATTTCTCAAACATTTTTGGGATAGCAGACAATTTGGAGATACCCCTATAGTTTGGAACGTGAGACTTGTCCCCTTTTTATGGAGCGGTATAATAAACGATTCTTTTCAGATGTTTGGAAATGAACATTGCTCAACAGACAAACTAAACAATTTGTGCAAAGGCTTTAAAAGACCGTCAGCGCAGTACTTAAGCACACAGCTTGGTACGCCGTCAGGGGAAAATATTGGCTTAATACCTTGTAGATCACGTAGTAATGAACACTCCGTGATTCTTGGTTCAAAAATGCAATTGGAGCTATCAACCCGATACGGGTAAGGCAGATCAACCTGAGTATCAATTGAACTATAAGTTGTTTGAAAAAAATTCTGCAAACAAATCGGCAATTGCCTGATCTGAGTTGGCCGACTTGTTTTCAAATAATACATTAGATGGAAGTGTTGAAGACTTTCGCTTCGAATTAACGAAGTCAAAGAACCTCTTAGGATCTTGCTGGAACTGTAGTCTGCACCGACTCAGGTAATTTTTATAACATAAGTTAATCAAGACCGAAAAACTGGAACGCGCGATCAAGTAGGATGAGTAATGAGCAGATTTTCTGAAACTCTTATAAAGCTTAGACTTTCGATTTTTAAGGGCTGTCAACTCTCGTGTAAACCACGCAGGTTTGTTTTTCCTACTTGGCTTACCACAAGGGACACACATGTCGAATAAATTGTATAAGGTGCTATAAAAAATACTGATAGCCGTATCCAAGTCCTCGGAACCATAGAGAGACGACCAGTCAACAAGTGCCAAGAGCCGGGTAAGTTTTACAAAATCGGTTTTCCGAAATTGACGTACCCGTCCTAATCGTTCACTACACTGGATTACAGCACATGTAGGCAAAGTGATCACCACCTTCAGTGTCGGGTGGTATAAGTCTTCAGGAGTGGATATGGGAAGGGTTCTTGACACAGAGATAGTGGATGGATCCAAAACAAAAACCAAATCAAGCATTCTACCAAAAGAATTCGGTATACCATTGATCTGACTAAATGATATCTTAAATAAACCAACCAGAAAATCAGTCTGCACCATGGGGGTCAACACGCTTGAGTCCGGACTTGAATTCCAAGTAGCTTCAGCAATATTAAAATCACCAAGAACTACAAAAATATCACGATCAGAGAGCATAGAAGAAATGGAAAGTAAAGCTGACAAATGTGCATTGTACACAGAGTTGTCAGATAAAGGTGGTATATAAGAACAGGATATATAAATACCAACACCTTTAATATTTAGCTTCACAGCAACAAATTTGATATCTATAGAATCACTTAATATTACTGCCTCAGGGGGAAAGTCAACATCAACAGCAATAAGCACACCACCGCCACGACGCAGTGGGCGGTCCTTTCTATAGACACAGAATCTGTTAGAAAAAATTTCAGAATTTAGTATGTCTTGTCTTAACCACGTTTCCGTGAAGGCAACGACATGAAAGGAAAAAGAATGGCTATTAAGATACAAAGTACTAAGTTTACTACAAAGTCCTCTAACATTCTGATAGCCCAGTGAGAAGGAGGTGGTTAGTTTTTTGAACTATCAGAAGAGCTAGACTCAACCACCAAAGATGGTAATACAATCGGAGGCCGATTTTTCTTTTTATTTTTATTATCAGTATATTCTTTTACTATGATGTGCTCTGGCCAGAATTTTTTATTGCATATAGCATTAAAATCTTGGATTGCAGCACTTATTTTAAACGACGAGATATCCCGGTCATATGCAAATTTGAATTTTTCCACCGAAACTGTAGCTTTTGATTTGGCCTGAATGTAGACCTTTACATCATCTGATGTCAAACCAGGGGGGAGCCGTGAAACAAATATATGTTTTTTTGGTGGAACACCTACAATTTTATTAAGTATATTCTCAACAGAGCCCTCTATAGGAGCCACAGTTTGAGGAATGTGACCATTTGTTTCATGTCGTAGGTCAGTCACGTCAACGCAACCGACCTCCGAAGGAGCCATTGAGCACACACCCTCGACAGAACCCGCTATAGAAGCTACAGGTAGAAATTTACTTATATTAGGGATGTTTGGCTCATTTTGAACCAACGGGCCAGGATCTGATGTTGCCACATCCATAGGGCTGATGGCGTTATCATACATGTTCTCGTCAATTCGTGGAGATGGGGCTTTTGCAATTTTCGTTTTTACATTTACTTTATTATTTTTACGACTTTTTTTATGTTCTTCCGTTAAGGGAGATTTAGGAGACAAACTCACAAATGGGTTCTTACGTTATTCTTGAATTGGTGATCCAAAACAGAGAGCAGCTCTTGCGCTTTAGTAAATAATACTAACAGCTCTTTAAAACCAACTTGCATTTGACTCATGAAATTATAAATATTTTTTTTCAACTCTTTGCATGACCAGCAGGGCCACTCGAGATTTTAATTGTTCATATTTTCCTTAGTGCGGGCATGAATGTTTGCACATTTTTCGTGTGCAGAAGCCCCACATATCCAACATCAAACAAAGCCTGCATTTGGGTTGTCGCCACGGACTTTGCACTGCTTTGCACAACAGACCACAGACATAATTATATTATCAAATGTAATAAAAAGCAAGGGAAAATAAAATTATATTGATTAAAAAAAATAGATTTAAACGAATAATACTGACACAAAAATAAGTGTATTAGGAAAATGGGTCCACTCTAAAGGCAAAACAAAATAAGCTCACAAGCAAGAAATACTCACAATCAAAACAATAAAAACGACGCGAGCGCGAATACCGACAGCAACGACAACGGAGTATAATTACAACGCGACGAACAGAACACGCAAAAAGAGCGCGTGAGAGCAATCGAAAAGGAAAACGAACGGTTCTTTGGTACTCTCAGAGCGAGCACCGAAACTTTAAAGTAAGAAAGCGACAACACACAAAAACAAATTGAGTGCAAGCAAACGAAAGAGCGGTAAGCTGAGAATGCAATTTGGTTTTGTTATTAAGCGCTTACCAAAAAAATGCAAATAAGTTATTAAACTTAATCTCCACTTTGTGTTTTACACCCCGATAACGCACAAAGCCACAAAAGCTAATTATTTGCACAAAGCGCGGGTTTTAAAAAGTAACTAAAACGCAAAAAAATCAAAAAAGGCAAAGCGCACAAAAAAAAACACGTCCGTTGCTGCTGAGAAGCGAGTCGTATGTGCTGCACTAGTGGGTGCAGAGCTTGCTGTAAGGGTTCGATGCTCAGATTCTACGGCGGTTCTCTTATTGATCAACGCAGCCACATATCATACATTTGTGTCAAATCGAATAGCAAAGATTCAGGCCATAACAAGCCAGACTCAATGGCGGCATGTATTATCGGCCAACAACGCGGCAGATGTACTCTCAAGAGGAATATCGGTGCGAAAACTACACGAGCACAACGTATGGTTGTATGGACCACTATTTCTGCATGGCTCTCCAGACAAATGGTCAGCCTTACCCAGTATCACCCCCAGCAACCTGGAAAGAAAAACCATACATATAAGTCTAGCAATATCTTTATCTACAATATGTGAAGAATGATCTAATAGTAAAAAGCCACCGCGGCAAATGTCAAACAATTTATGGTGACAATGCAACCAACGTCGTCGGAGCGAACAACCAGCTGAAGGAACTGGAATCAACTATTTTTGGAGAGAAGGCACAAGCAGAGATCATTAATCACTGCAACAAGAAACAAGTTGCCTTCAAATTCATCCCGCCACGAACGCCATCCTTTGGAGGCCTATGAGAAGCTGCAGTCAAGTCGGCAAAGCGACTGTTGGTAACGACAACCAACACTGCCACCCTCACATTTGAAGAACTTAACACGGTGATCGTGGAAATCGAAGCTATCTTGAATTCACGTCCAATAACCCCGATGTCAAATGATCCTACGGACACAACAGCTCTCACCCCAGCGCATTTCCTGATTGGTGAAACGCTAACGGCTCCACACGATGTCAACGCCGATCGCGATGAGAAATCTCTATTGAAACGTTGGGAATTAGTATCCAGAATTAAGCAAGGATTCTGGAAGCAATGGTCAGAGGAATACCTGCAAGAGCTACAAGCCAGACACAAGTGGAAAACCGTTAATCCCAATATTAAGGAAGACATGCGGGTCCTTATCAAAGAAGACAACATACCGGTGATGAGCTGGCCTATGGGACGCATTATAAAAACATATCCAGGACTGGATAACCATGTACGAGTGGTTGACGTGAAGACCGCCTCCGGCATTTACAAGCGCGCCATCAACAGGCTGGCTCCGATCTTTCCAGAAGAAACGGCCAAAAAACGACCCAGTATGGAAGAAGAGGATACGGATAAAAGGGATACGCCGGATGCTCAACGAAGACGGTTAACGTCACCAACCATAACCTCATCCTTGTAAGTTCTGCTTCTAATGCTACCTCTGATACTAGCACAGTCAGTATCGGTGACAAAGTTCGACACGAAACCAGGTGTATATTATGAAAAAATCGGCACAACGATGAGAGCGATATCCGACTGGACAATAGTTATTTACTATGAATTGGACCCATACTGGAGAGACATGTACACGTTTAATTCAGGCATCAAGGAGTTCCAGTACATATGCCCAAAATTAAACAACAACCACACATGTGACGCAATATTACAGCACTATCGACACTTGTATGATGAATTACAAATGGCTAACAGTCGCATGCAACATACTCAGAAACGTGGCTCCCCATTTGACGTAGTGGGTAATATTGCGAACAGTCTTTTTGCAGTTTTAGACTCAGACTATGCTAACAAAATGACTAAAGTCATAAAAACCTCAGTACTCGACTCAACCATTAACGTTGTCAAGACAACCGCGGACAACCGTCTCAGGCTACTTGGACAACAAGTAGCTGCCATTAGCCAAAGCAGAGGAAAGTACACGGGCGCACGTCTTACAGAAAACTACTTGGCAGTGAAAACTCAATTGATATTGCTAGCAGCATCTCTGCAGCGTATGCAATCCGAAATATTGGACGTACTAACTAGAGTTCGCCACCATACAATAAGCCCAATGTTAATATCCCCTAAACAATAAAGGGATCAGTTGGATCAAATACGGGATTATTTGACACCAGATCAAATGGTATCCTTGACATTATTTAATGTAATTCAACTATACAGAATTATGCGAGCAGAAGGCACAGCCACCGACACTCATGTGATATTCAGAGTAATAGTACCCCTAATGTCAACATCAATACTCCAGCTGCTTAATATGGTGCCAATTCCAGTGTGGAACACAACTATTAACTATTAACTATTATTACTAAGATTGTTCTAGCTAAAACCACCTAATATAGGTATAAACAACCACAGGGATCAATTCATGGGACTTACACAAGATGATCCACAACGCTCTCGTACATTACCCAGCGAAAATAACATATGCTTTGATCATTGAGCTGTATTTGATGTAAACAACCGATGTGAGTTTCAACTGTTTATCTACAAAACATCAACGACGTGTCAAATAACGTACAGAACAAAGAAAATGGTATGGAAAAAACAACAGCCGAACAACTGGATATTCGCAATAAAGAGCTACACAAAAAGTTCTACCTGAAAAATGTTCTACTATGCAGTACTTCCAAGCACTATAGTTTAGTGCATTGGTGTAATTTAACTAGAACATAACAGTAACAGCTTTTTATCAAAACAAGCACAGCATAATTTGAGGAGATTTGGTTGCAGTGTTTGTAAGTGCTTGCTACAAATTCGCTTTTATTTTGAATTCGCTTCAATCACTAAAAAAATACAGCAAATTTAGCTAGTGCACTAGAACATTTTGCTTTTGAGGATATTTAGTGAAAAAAGAAAAAATGGATGAATCGTTTGATGTAAGTATTATTACTCACACCTTATATGTATACATATATACAGGAATCTACGAACGATTCGGCATTGAGCAGCGCAAGTGACATTAAACAAAAATTGATAAACGGCGAGTACAAAATATGTACAAAACGTGGCCGCAGCAAAGTGTGGAATGTGTTCGGAAATATTGAAAATGGTAAAGGTGCACAAGTTTTAGGTTTCTTGGCATGCCGCAAATGCCAAAATATATATAAGCACAACCAAAAACAAAATCCAATTTAGTAAAAGACAAGTGCTATATAAACGAAGGCCTGAAAGACTGCGAAACTATAACTAAAGGTTAAGGCTTTTATAGCAAATTATTATTTTACCTAAATAATTTAGTTTTGGAAAATCTAAATCTTTTTCATAAAATCGGAGTTTTCCTTTTTCCTCCTGCTAATAAGCTTCTTCAATTCGAAGCAGAAGAAAAAGAAAAGATCAGAGAAGAAACAAAAAAATGATGAGTGAATTTTTTGAAACTGATCAAAAATATAATAGAGTTGAGAGTGTTCCTGAAAACAAGTGTGACTTGTTTGATCAATTTTTAACTCATCAAAATGGATAAAATTCCGAAGATGCCGTTCAAATGAGCTAACAATTTATGACAGCTCAAATTTTCACTATTACAGTGAATTTAATGCTTTAAAATGGTGGGATACAAATATAAATCAATTTCCATTGATATATAAGATAAGTCGTAGAGTGCTAGCTATACCAGCATTAAGTGCTTCATCAGAAAGAGTTTTTTCGGCTGCCCGAGCCTTACTTACTCAAAAACGATCGTCACTGGGCGGGAACTCAGAAACTGTAAATCACATGATGTTTTTACATCACAATGCCACAAATTTAAATATTTATTTTTTATTTATTTTTTTAAATATCAAATGAACGTTAATCTCAATACTCTGTTTTTTATTTAAAAAAATATATATATAAAAATGGAATTATATTTAATATGTGTTTTGTTTTGTTTTGTTTTACTGTACTTCAATTTTGTTCTACTTCATTTTTGTTCTATTTGTTCTATAGTTGAAAGTTCTATTGCTTGCTTGTGCTGTGTTTGCTGTCAAACTAAAAGCTTTTCTCACTGCTCTTTTTGTTCTGTTAGGAGAGTGAACATGACAGGCAGTAGTTAAAAACTCTGCTATGGCTTACAGAACATGTTAACAGTGCTTGTGCAGCTCTTTAATTCGCAACACATTCTGAGATGGAACTACAAGCCGTATGCAGCGGAATACCGTCAAGTATCCAACTACGAAACAGCAGACTACTATCGCTATCATCTAGCTGTACTGCACGCAACGCAGTCATTAGCATCAGTACCTTTGGCACTGTCACAAGTCAAATAAGACAAGGCTACGCTCGCTTTGGTGACATTATCAAGCCAAACATCACAAAGGTACCAGAGACAACTCTCGATATCTCGGAGTACAACGCACAAAACGACAAGGATCTGGACGACTTACAGGTAAAGTTGGCAGCACTCAATAAAGAAGAGCTGCCCAACCAAATAAGCTCGGTCCAACATCATCACATAGTCGCTTACGCTGCTTTAGCGGTATCTGTCTTACTACTATGTGCATATGCAATGCGGACGCAACGACGATGGACTTGTCCACCCACAGCCACCAGGAACGAAGCAGTCAACCCGTCCGAACCTTCAGCATCCCCAAGACGATTTACGCTGGATCTAGATGATGGTTGAACACCGCTTCAACGCCTGGTAGAATGTTTATGCGCATATACGTAACTAAAGAGCAAATTGTAACACAGTTAGCATTTTACTTAAATAGGTCAAATTATACACAATAACACAATTAACTGTGAGCAATACTAAATTATTGCTAAGCACACAGAATATCGCTGACTGAACATTGTACAATATGTGTCGCAACAGTACTTTTACCTTAATAAAATCAGTGTATTCTTAGGTTAGGTTAGGTTAGAGCGGAAGTGAGAGGAAAAGACCCTCCACTCACGTAGGCCAGAGTTGGCCCGTTGTGGTGCCGCGTTTGGACTGCGTCCAAAACCGTCTACCCAGACGCAGAGTGTGTAACACCGCTTTCGAGGGCGTGGTCCCCGCCTGAGGCTCTTATAAAAGACAGGATATTTTTCGGGCTTATATCCGCTAGTTGGGAGAGGTCCGTTAAGAAAAAGGAGCCGAGGTGGCGATTTCTGGTCTTGCAGAGTGCCGGGCAGTCGCAGAAAAGGTGGGAAACCGTTTCCTCCTCCTCCTCGTCTCGACAGCTTCTGCAGAAATCATTGAAAGGGGCTAGAGGTCTCGCTGCGTGAGTCCCTACTAGCCAATGTCTCGTAATTGCCCTTATTACAGCAGCACAGCCTTATCTGTTTAAGTTGATTAGGCCAGAAGAACGCTTTTTACAGCGCGTTGGCCAGGTTTGCCTAGCACTCCTAGTCGTTGCATTATTGAGTTGCCACCTTTTATTAGCTTCGAGTTCAAAATGTGAACGAACTATTAGCTTGCAGCTGGCCAAGGGAATACCCATGCCCTTCTTGTCTGTGAGGAGAGGCAAAGTAGTTCCATGCCTTGCTAGCTCGTCCGCCTTACAATTGCCCTCGATGCGCGCATGTCCGGGCACCCAAATTAGGTAAAGCTCGAACTGCTCAGCCATCTCTTGAAGAGACTTACGGCAGTTTGTGACGGATATCGAGTTTGATGATATCGAATGTAGGGCTTTGATAGCCGCCTGGCTATCAGAGAAGATGCATATGTTTTCTGCTGAGCACTCTTTTTTAGCGAGGCATAGAAGTGCCTCCTGCATTGGAGTGATTTTGGCTTGGAAGACACTGCAATGATCAGGGAGGCTGAAAGATTTACTCTCTCTTCGCAAAAGACGCCTCCCCCAACTCGGTCGTCTAGCTTAGAGCCATCCGTGAAGATTCTGATAGAGTTTGTCGGCCCTGGAGTGCCTAAGCACCAGTTTTCCCTTGGGGGGATAATTACTTTAAAAGTAGTTCTAGGGAATTCCTGAGGACAGCAGTAGTCCGTGTTTGAGGGGATAAGTTGGTTTCCCACAAGGATATTGGAGTGACCGTAGGTCATTTCGGGCCACTGTTTTGTTTCCCTCATGTGTAGGGCGGAGAGAGTTGCTACTAACTTCCCCATTTGGTCGATTGGTAGAAGGTTTAGAATGTTGTCTAGAGTCTCAGTTGGGGTCGTTCTGAGAGCTCCTGTTGTTGTTAGTCCTGCGGCGCGCTGCACTTTGCCGAGCTTATGGACTGTTGTTTTCTTTGACAGTGCTGGCCACCATACTGATACTCCGTACAGCAGGATAGGCCTTACGATAGCTGTGTACAGCCACAGCGATATGCGAGGTGCCATTCCCCATTTCAGTCCAATGGACTTTTTGCAGGTATAAAGAGCGACCGAGGCTTTCTTAGCACGTTTCTCTGTATTGAGATTCCAGTCTAGTTTACTATCTAAAGTGAGCCCTAAGTATATGGCCGATTTGCTAAAAGCAAGTTCCACCCCGTTTAGTGTTGGAGGTTTGAGTGGAGGAATCTTTTATTTCCTAGTAAAAAGGACTAAATCAATTTTTACTGGGTTTTGTCCGAGACCCTTTGACGTGGTCCAGGTGGACAGGGTTTGAAGTGCGGTGGTCATACATTCGCACAGTGTTTGGGGGTATTTTCCCGAGAAAGCAATAGCGACATCGTCTGCTGGGCGATCACCTTGCCGCCTCTACCCTCCATGGAGCGCAGCAGACTGTTGACTGCCACATTCCATAGGAGAGGGGAGAGGACACCTCCTTGTGGGGTGCCTCTACTTATGATCTGGAGATAGTCGAGGATCCCAAAGTGGCTCTGACGATTCTTCGTTTGAGAAGTTGATCAATCAGATCTACGATGCTCGACCCCCAAATTCGATAGCGCCTCGGTGATCGCCTCTGGTACAACGTTATTAAACGCGCCCTCTATGTCTAGGAAGGCTATGGGACAGTACTCTCTTTGGTAGAGAGCCTTTTCAACTGTAGAGACAACAGCGTGAAGCGCTGTCTCGGTTGATTTACCTTTCTGGTAAGCCTGTTGTGCTTGAGAGAAATGATTTGTCTTGATTGAGTATCTGATGTGTAAGCCCAAAACCCTTTCTAGCGTTTTAAGTAGAAAGGATGTCAGGCTAATGGGGCGGAAATCCTTTGGGGTCGTATGGGAGGCTTTACCCGCTTTTGGTATAAAGACAACTTTGGACTCCAGCCATGTCTTGGGAATCAAGCCTGTCGCTAGGATATCTTTAAAGATTTTATGGAGCCAGTTAACGGCAGTTACCCCAGCCTGCTGCAATTGGTCTGGAATGATGCCGTCAGGTCCTGGTGATTTGAAGGACGAGAAACTTTGTATAGCCCATGTGATGATGTCTTTGGAGAGAAAATTGGTTGCTAGGTGCCCTTGAAGTTCTCTGTCTAAGACAGGTGGTGACTCGACTGAGCAACCGGGAATGTGGGTTTCTATAATAAGAAGTTCTAGAGACTCCGGACTGGTCGTTGTCTGCGAGTCGTCTGGTTTCTTAAGGAACCCGACTGTTGTCTGAGTACTGGTACTTTCTGAGCCTTGCGGCATCATAAGTGTTTTCAATTGAGGAGCAGAAATTTTTCCACGAAAGGCATTTACCCTGTCTAAGTGTCTTTTTAAAAGTTGCAAGGCTGGCTTTGTAGAGACCCCAAGATTGGTCGTCTCCCCTTTGCTTTGCATTTTTGAAGAGCTTTCGTGAAGTCTTACGAAGCTCCCCTATTTCCGGGGACCACCATAGTGGTTTTGTTTTCCCTCTTGGTTTACTCAGGGGGCATGACATGTTGAGGGCGGACATGCATTCCTCCGTGAGTTTGTGAGTGAGCATCTCTGTATGCTCAGGGGATGGGAGTCCCGAAGGAGGCTGTTCGGGAATTAGTCTCCCAATTTGGTCTTTGAAAACGGTACAGTTCGTTCGTTTGTAATTTCTGCACCATTTTGGCTTTGGTGTATCAAGGGAGAAGGCTATATGTATATACCTATGGTCAGAGAACGAATCTAATGAGTCTTTGATGGAGGGACGCCGTTGCAAGCGTCATGTTTAAGACTTCTTGCCTATCTGTGGTGATAAAGGTAGGGTCGTTACCTATATTGCAGATGTTGAGGTTTGTGGACAAGATGTAGTTAAAAAGTGACTCACCCCGTTCGATAATGTCAGTGCTGCCCACTGATGGTGGTGTGCGTCGGCATCGCATCCTATGATGAGCTCCGTGTGGGTCGCCTCGCAGTCGGCGATCAGGCTACGCAGGAGCGTGTGTGGTAGGGGGCCTTGTTGGTTGTGTGCCATGTAGCTTGAGCTTAGCTTGACACATCCAGACTTCAGCTCCAGGCAAGCAGCAGTGTTAGGTGTTTTTTGCCATAATACAGGTGCGAACTTTACCTTCGTTGCGGGCTACAAGTAGCTTGTAGTTCGGCGTCCCCAGACCAGAAACCCCGCCACCACAGACCCAGGGTTCCTGGATCAGGACTATGTCTGCTCCGCATTGGCCTATGCGAAGCAGAAGAGCGGCTGCAGCCGCTTAACAGTGGTGGAGGTTGATCTGCAGAAGTCGTAATGACACCTTCAGATTTCTAGACCACTGTACGCTCTGCCTCCTCGTCGCTGTCTGTGTCGAGGCAGATTCTGATGGACAGGTCGTTAGCCAGCTCGGAGCCCTCCGAATGGTATCCAGGAGGGATGTCGACCTCCCTTTTCATGGATGTCGAATCCCCGCCCGCGGCTTGGGCTGGTGTGCCATGGTTTGCGGCATTGGCTCCGCATCTTCGGCCAAAGAACTGGCCGCATCCGACCGGTACACCCTTATTACTACAGGTTTAGACCCGTTGTAGGCTGCCCCATTGAATTTGGCCAGTACTTTGGCCGACTCGTCATTATTGACCAGGACCACTTGCCTTGTGGTCCCCTCCGTCGCTTCCACCTTGGCCACGCTCCAGTCTTTGGTGGGCAGGTCAGGGTTGCACAGCTGGAAAAGCTTAAGAATCCTTTCGGGATCCTCAGGCTTAGCAGAGACCCAAACCCTGGCGCGGGGGCGACTCGGTATGTCTTTCCAGTCGACCGCCCCTAATTTCGCACCAGGGTATATCTCCCCCAGCATGGCGACGGCTTGCCTATATATGGCGGCAGACGCCATATCTTCACAAGCTATCGCTTTTATGCAAATCTGATGCCAACCGGCGTCAGAGCAGCGTGGTGGTGGACCTTCGGACTTCATCATCAAGTCCAAGAGCTTCTCTAGAAGCTCGCACTCAATGGCCCCCACCTATGCTGAGGGATCTGGCACTCACCTTCTCCCTGGCGGTTTCGGCGAAGGACCGGGTGAGTGGCTGTGGACGAGGGGGAGGCCGGATCCGCTTGGCTTGCGGAACCGTCTCTTCCGCGGAGCGTTGCCGTTTCTGCTTGGCTTTGCCAGAAACGGACGCAATAGCCGGCTCAAAATCCGGAAGGATGGTTTTTGCCCACTCCACAAGCTGGGCACCATCCGGGGATGCTGGTTGGGCCGTAAGGTTTTGCTGAAGAATTTCAGCAGCCCGTTGCCGATCCTGGATGGATGGCTTGCCGTTTGGAAAGTTGGCTGACCCCGAGGCAGTCGCCACAGTCGCGGACCCGGGAACCGGTGCCGCAGCCTTAAGTTGCGGTCGCCGCTCTCCAGGAGCCGTTTCTGGACGACGCCCAGGGTAGAAAGACGACTTGTAGTAGTAGGCATACATATTAAATATCTACTGTACCAAGAGTACTTAAAGTAAACACACTGTGACACTTTGTTGCAGTGTTTGCATAAACAGAGTCCCGGTCCTAAACTCAAGTGGCCGAATATTGAGTCAAACGGCGCGCTCACAGAATGTGCAAGTGTCAGCATTCTGTTACACGCGCAGACCACTTGAACGAACTCAAGCGCATGCATATGCAGCTTAAGAGAGCATAAGCATATACATAATATACATACATATATAGTAATACATAAGCGTCTCTCTCTGCTGTCCAACTGTGGGCAGCGCAGCTATGAGACTTAGGCATAATTAGAACTTAAGGAAGAATGTAAGATTCAGAAACAACCGAGCGTTGGAAGCGGCACCATTGCTGCTTCCAAATTAAATAAAGACAATTTCAAACTAAACAAAGCATCTTTAATTCCACATGGCGACCGTGACATGTTCACGAAGACTGCAGGAGCAGTGGGATCGTTTATAAATCAAAAAGAACAACAAGTGTGAGAGGCAATCCGCCCCTTACACCAACGTTGGACAACAACGCTGGCCGGAACAACAATAACGACAACGGCAACAACTACAGTAACAGGGGTAACAACAGCAATGGCAACAACAACAATGGCAGCATGACGGATATTAACAAATATAAAGTCTGAGTGAGTAGAGTGTGAGTAATGGGTAAACGCGGTGGTTTAAAAAACAAAGTCAATAAAAGAATAGCACACATTAAGTGGCTGTTATACACGAACTCGCCACCACCCGCGTGGACAACTGCACAAAAGTTGCAGTCCGAGCTCGATTATTTGAAAAAATACATCGAAGAGCGGAACCCAGTACACACAACTCACTCAAGAAATATTCAAGTGATAAATAACATAAAGCTAATTACACCTCCATTACAAAAGTCACTGCCAACAAAGCCAGACACGTGCCCCGGCGACTGCGAGGGACCGCTATATTCACCGCATTGCCGCTACACCTGTGCAGCCAGCACCGGTGCCCCAACATAGAAGTACAGCCTGTGCAGCCAGCACCGGCACCGTCTTACGCACCAAGTAAGACCAAGGAAAAGTGAGCCGACAGCGCCCCCAAGAGCGCATATTTTTTTTAACAATGCACTGCGTTGCATAATTTTTTTTAGTGCACTACGATGCACATTTTTTTATATAATTAGAAATTATTGTAAAATTGAGCGAAACCTTTTTCGCCCAATAGCAGCATAGCCTGTAAAGCTATACTAACCATTAGGCAGGATAATGTAAATCAAAAAAAAAAATACAAAAATACAGTTTTTAAATAATTTAAAAAAAAAAAAAAAAAAAAAAACAAACTTAAAATTTAAATGTAAAAAGAAATTAACTTTATGTTCAACAATAGCATAAGTAAATTTGAAGATATATATATAGTACCCACAATGGGTTTGATAGACACCAAAACAGTGGACTCCACTGCAAATGTAATAAATAAAATCGAATCAAAAAACATTGATAACGATTTAACGAACATCTTATTATCAATAATTGTTTTTCTAATGAGCGCATTTATCTTATATAAAGTTTATATGTACCATAACAAGTGCATATCGAAAAGAGCTTTAAATAGAAGCCAGGCAAATGATCTGGATAAGATTTAAATGAACAAAGCGCAAACAATTATTAGATGCTTTAAGATGTTTTAAAAAAAAAAAAATATATAAATGAAATATATGTCACAATGATTTTTTAAGAAAATTAAATAAAATGGTTGAAAGCTAAAAATAATATCAAAAGAAAATAACTCAAAAAAATTATGGTCGAGCTCAAGTTATTAGCTAGATATATTCCCTTTTAGAGTTACTAACAAGTACAGAATCAGTAAATCCAAAATTGATTATAATCCTAAAGTGGATTAAAAACAATGCAATAGTTCGAAAACACATATATGACCAGATTAAAAGAATCATCATATTACAATATAAATTGATGTTGAGAAAAGTTAAAAGAATCCCAAAACATATACACGAAATATTCGCAGATCAAGTCATCAAAGCTGAACCACTAAGTTCAGAAAGTGACGACTATGACGAATAATAGTGTATTAATATTTTATGTTCTATAAATGGAATGGAATAACATCCTTACATTCCTTAAGGAACAACGAAAAGAATTTAATAAGTCATACAAGTGCCTCAATAAAAATACGCCAATCTCAGGCGAAACAAAATTGAAGCACTTCAAAATTTTAATAGACACATTCAATAGTTGCAGACAACAAATATGCGAAAACGCATTAAAATTAAATCACATTCATCTGCAACAAACAATAGATTTCTTAACTACACTCAGAGATCAAATAACCAGGATTGCATTAAGACACACAATTGAGACAAATTTGTCTAATTCATTAGACAGCCCAGCGTCATTCGACGAAAATACTATTCTAAGGTCAATAAAAACATTAGAAACAATACCAGAAAACCCAATAAGCTCCACAATGAATGAACAAACTACAATTGAGTTCATAAAAACGGCTTCCTCCATACTATCCGTGTATGATGGAAAAGCCGAGAATTTACAGAGTTTTATAGACGCACTGAATCTAATAGATTCCTTAAAGGGCGAACATGAAACAACGGCTATAAGCCTGATTAAAACAAAACTTAAGGGACACGCGAGAAATTTGATTAGCAATGAAAACACAATTGCTCAAATCATCGCAAAGTTGACAAGAACAGTAAAAGGAGAATCGGTTGAAGTTATATCAGCCAAACTCCTCAATTTACAGCAAAAAAGCAAGACAGCCAACACTTACACGCAAGAAGTTGAGCAATTGACGAGAGCTTTAGAAGGTGCATATATTAATGATGGTTTAACATCAGATATGGCAACCAAATACAGCACAAATTTAGCTGTCAAAGCCATGACCAAGAATTGCGCTATTGATAGAGTTAAACTCATCATGCAAGCAGGCACATTCAACAATATGAATGATGCTATCTCTAAATTTGTCGACAGTTGCACCGAAGCAACTGGAAATACCAACACTGTCCTATATTATCAAAATTACGCTCAACGTGGCGGAAGCCACGGTAGAGGTAATTACAGGGGACGACCTTTTAACAGAGGCCGTTCCAGATATAACAACAATAACCGATATAATAATAATAGAGGCAATTCTAGAGGCGGCTCGTACAGAGGCGACCAAACTAGAGGCCGTGGACAACAAAACTTGGTAAGAGTTACACAAAGTAATTCGGAAAACCAACAAGCCCCCTTGAGCAACCAGCAACCACAGTAAAAATACTGAACATAAATCTTAGTCTCAGTAGCATCATTAAAATTCAAAACCAAAAAAATAATATACCGCTTACATTATTAATAGATACAGGAGCAAATGTCTCAATATTGAATAATAATAATTTAGATTCAGATATAAATCACAACTATAAAACCAATATATCAGGAATTGGACAGGGAATAATCCAGTCAATCGGACAATCACCAATTGACCTACTTTTCGAGTACTTCGTAATCAACCACGAATTTCAAATAGTTCATAATGAATTTCCCATACCATGCGATGGAATTCTTGGATTAGATTTCATAAGAAAATACAATTGCATATTAGATTATCAAAATGATGAATTCATCATGAAACCAAAATCTCTAAATTATCAAATACATGTTCCACTATTACACAACGATATTGATAATTCAATATTACTACCAGCAAGATCAGAAGTTATGAGACAAATCATGCTTTTGACTACTGAAAATACTGTACTTATACCAAACCAGGAAATACATCCTGGGGTAATAATAGCGAACAGTATAGTTGAAAGTAATAGTCCAGTAGTCCGTATTTTAAATACAACAGACAAAAATATAAAAATTCAAAATCCAAATATTAAATTTGAGTCAATAGAAGTTTATGAAATTCAAACTAGCAAAAATGCAACCAATAGAACCAACAAAGTCATAGATAAACTAACATTCCCTGACCAATTCAAAGCAAAATTAACGGATCTATGTACCAAATACAGTGAAATATTTGGTCTAGAAACAGAACCAATATCATGCAATAACTTTTATAAACAAAAACTGAGATTAGCAGATAAAACACTTGGTTACATCAAAAATTATAGAAATGCTGAAACCGAAAAACCTGAAATAAACAGACAAGTCGAAAAGTTAATAAGGGATGGTATAGTTGAGCCATCAATTTCAGAATATAATAGCCCACTTCTCTTGGTACCCAAGAAATCTCTCCCAAACTCAAAAGAAAAAAAATGGCGTTTAGTAGTTGATTATAATCAATAATTATCGCCAAATAAATAAAAAACTTCTAGCAGACAAATACCCACTGCCCAGAATAGAGGAAATCTTAGACCAATTAGGACGAGCACAATATTTTTCATGTCTCGATCTCATGTCAGGATTTCACCAAATAGAACTAGATGAGAAATCTAGAAATATAACATCATTTTCAACGAACTCCGGTTCTTATCGCTTCACGCGATTACCATATGGTCTTAAGGTAGCACCAAATTCATTTATGCGAATGATGACACTCGCATTTTATGGCCTTGAGCCATCCCAAGCATTTCTCTATATGGATGACCTAGTTGTCATTGGCTGCTCAGAATAGCACATGTTTAAAAATTTGTCAAACATCTTTGACCTGTGTAGAAAACACAACCTAAAATTAAACCCAGAGAAATGTTCATTTTTCATGCACGAGGTTACATTCCTTGGGCATAAGTGCACAGACCATGGCATCCTTCCTGATGACAAAAATATGATGTTATTAAAAACTATCCAACACCTACTGATGCGGATAGCGCACGACGTTTCGTCGCGTTCTGTAATTATTACAGAAGATTCATTCACAACTTCGCACAACACTCACGTCACTTGACCAGATTGTGCAGAAAGAACGTCCAATTCGAATGGACAAAAGAATGCGAAGATGCATTTAAATACTTAAAAAAGGCATTAATGAAGCCTACATTATTGCAATACCCTGATTTCAGCAAAGAATTTTGCATAACCACAGATGCAAGTAAATATGCATGTGGTGCAGTACTAACTCAAGAGTACAACGGGGTGCAATTGCCAATTGCATACGCTTCTCGATCTTTTACGCGAGGAGAAAGCAACAAGTCGACTACAGAGCAGGAATTAGCTGCCATCCACTGGGCAATAAAACACTTTAGACCATATGTTTATGGCAGGCATTTCTTAGTTAAAACAGACCATAGACCACTAACATTTTTATTTGCAATGAAAAACCCGACATCTAAATTAACAAGAATGAGACTAGATTTAGAAGAATATAAATTCACAGTAGAATATCTCAAGGGGAAAGACAATCACATAGCTGACGCATTGTCAAGAATAAAAATAGAACAGCTTATTGAAATAAATAGGAACATATTGATGGTCCAAACAAGATCATCAAAACGACAGAAAAACATCTGCGCAGATGAAGAAAAAATATTGCAAAAGAAAGAAAAAGAGCCCAATGTCTATTAAGTCATTAGCAATAATGATGCAAGGAAATTTGTAAAAATAAAATTCGGAAAAAATAATTGTTTGCTAAAGAATGGAAAACGAATTATTTCACAATTTCCAGTTAACGATTTGTACTCTAATGAAAAATTTGATTTAGATCAATTTTTTCAAAGGCTTAATTCAGAAGCCGGATTACATAAAATCAATAACTTACAGATGTCACCAAAAGAACAAATTTTCGAATATGTATCACTTAATGAATTTAAAAATATGGGCAATAAATATTTAACGAAAATAAAAGTAGCGCTATTAACAAAGGTGACACAAATAGACAAAAATGACGAAAGTCATATAAAAGCAATACTGTCGAAATATCACGATGATCCTATAGAAGGAGGCCATACAGGAATTACGCGTACCCTGTTAAAAATAAAGAAATACTATTATTGGCCCCAAATGACTAAAACAATAACGAAGTATGTAAAAACTTGCATAAAATGTCAACAAGCAAAGATTACAACACATACTAAAGCACCAATGATCATTACAAATACCCCAAGCACAGCATTTGACATTGTCTTAATAGATACTATTGGTCCATTACCTCGTACAGAGAATGGAAACGAGTACGCTATAACAATAATATGCGATCTCACCAAATATCTAGTTACAATACCAGTAACAGACAAAAGTGCGAAAACAGTAGCTAAAGGTATATTTGAATTCTTTGTATTAAAGTATGGTCCAATGAAGACGTTCATAACGGACATGGGTACTGAATACAAAAATTCCCTTATCACTGACTTGTGCAAGTATATGAAAATAAATAATATACATTCAACTGCACACCACCACCAGACTTTAGGAACAATTGAAAGAAGTCATCGAACTTTCAATGAATTTATTCGATCGTATATCTCGATTGACAAAGATGATTGGGACACATGGCTGAATTATTTCACCTATTGCTTTAATACAACTCCATCAACAGTACATGAATACTGCCCATATGAACTCGTCTATGGAAGACTACCTAGACAGTTCACAGAATTCAATATAGATAATATTGATCCAATATACAACATAGATGATTACGCAAAAGAGTTTAAGTTTAGATTAGAAACAGCTTATAAAAGAGCAAAAATTCTAATAGACTTAGAAAAGCAAAAGCGAAAAATAGAATACGACAAGCAACTAAACGACATAAGTCTAGAAGTAGGATCTTTAGTATTACTTAAAAATGACACAGCTCATAAATTAGAAAGTAAATATTTAGGACCATATAAGGTAATAAACATAGAAAATAGAAACAATGTAGAGATAGATGTAGGTAAGAAAAAACACCAAATAGTACATAAAAATAGATTAAAATTATTTAGAACAGATTAACTCGAGCATAATTTTATAAATTGTCGGTCTGATCAACCACAATACAATTCAAAAAAAAAAAAAAAATATATATAATATAATTTTTGGTATGTAATCATTTTATTATTGTCAATATATTGTCACATTATGTTTCATATTATGTTTTCACTACAATAAGTTTAGATAGATAAAAAAAAAAAAAAAAATATTTTAAAGAAAATTTATTAAAAATTATTATTATAAGCAAACCTTACAAAATAACATCATAATATTACGTTATTTTTCAAAAGGAGGGAGATGTAGTAGTAGGCATACATATTAAATATCTACTGTACCAAGAGTACTTAAAGTAAACACACTGTGACACTTTGTTGCAGTGTTTGCATAAACAGAGTCCCGGTCCTAAACTCAAGTGGCCGAATATTGAGTCAAACGGCGCGCTCACAGAATGTGCAAGTGTCAGCATTCTGTTACACGCGCAGACCACTTGAACGAACTCAAGCGCATGCATATGCAGCTTAAGAGAGCATAAGCATATACATAATATACATACATATATAGTAATACATAAGCGTCTCTCTCTCTGCTGTCCAACTGTGGGCAGCGCAGCTATGAGACTTAGGCATAATTAGAACTTAAGGAAGAATGTAAGATTCAGAAACAACCGAGCGTTGGAAGCGGCACCATTGCTGCTTCCAAATTAAATAAAGACAATTTCAAACTAAACAAAGCATCTTTAATTCCACAGACTGTCTTTGTCGCCTCCAGCTTGCCCCTTTCGCAACCTTTCTCGTGCCTGCTGGCTTGCCAGACTTTGAAAAAGAGGTGCTCGCACCTGCAGAAGAATTGGCCGATGCTACTTTCTGGGCGTCTGTTTGCTTACCAGACGCGTTTGAGGTGTTGCCACCTGAAGAGGGATTGTCATTTCCCACCGAGGTTTTTAGTGCCTCGGGCACTGATTTTACATTATTTAGGTTTGAATTCATTTTGAGTCCCACGAGTAGACGGGAAGGACGGTCACCCGCGACATAGCCCGTGTATCGCGTAAGCCTGATTTAAACTAGAGGTCGGCAGGTATCCAGAGTTCGCCAAGTAGAGACCGAGCAACCCCTGGGGTTATTTTATAGAGTGTTCTTCTCTCGCCCGACTACCATTCGTCAGCACCCTTGGCAGATACATGATACCAATTGTAAGCTCCAAGGACGGCACGCACTGCGAGGGTGGAAACATACATATTGTCGGTATATATGTGACTCCCCGAAGTTGCGCGTTGTTTCCCTTGTTTCTTCGATTGGCTGACGGCCCAGTGTATTCTTACAACTAACGAGAAGAATTCAATATTTCTCCGTAGTCCACCTGGTTACAAGTGCCAGTTGCGACAACAATTAAGCAGTCAGTTTGTACTGAATGCTAACACTACACACACACACCTTTTACAGGTACAGCTGGTAAACTTTCTTTCTGCATCTGTCGTCTTTTTGCTCATGTAGTAAACGGGGAGCAGTAATCCGTCGTCAGGCGATTTCTGAAGTAGGACTGCGCCGAAACCATCAATTGAAGCGCCTGTGTCGGCTCTGTCTCATGTTTGGGATGAAAAATCTTTAATATTGGCTTTTCAGATATTAGTATCTTTAGGCCCAATTTCTCAATGTGCGGTTAGGTAAGCTATCCGACGTTTATTCAAATTTGAGTTTCTCAATGTTAGGTTAGGAGTAAATGAAAAACAAACTAAACGAAAGGCTGGGTCTCGTTTAAAATGTATACTGATATTTTGTCACGATATATCGTTAAGAATTATCGATAAGGCATACAGCTGTCCCTTGAATTGTTTATTTATTTTGTTATTAAATCAAAATGTTATCACATAAAAGAGTGTTTTATGTCCATGCAACGGAGACGCAATTAAAGAAACAGAGCTAAGAGTAAATAACTCGAGAAGGTTTTGGGATGGGGTGAACTATTTCACTGATCTGGATGATGCCAAATTTTTACAGCGGTTCAGGCTTACAAAATCCACGTGAAAATCATTCTTGCAAGGTTTGTAGATCAATTGGCTGGCCGTAGTAATAGGTAAGAAATTAAGTTCTTTTGCGCTCAAATTAATCATATGTGGGATTTTAAACACGAATCATGAAATGTTGCCGGACAACAGTAAAAAAAACAGCTAAACTGCTCACTTCATATGCCATGATTTGTATATATGTGGCAACGCAGTTAGGGCGATAGTTACTCATCGATGGAAGGTTATTTTGGCTTTGAGAAAACCAAACCGTTTAACACGACCAGTAAATAAAATTTTCGTTCAGCTAAACTTTGTGATTGTTTCTGGTTTTTGGGTAACAGAAAATTGATGACAGCTTTAATTTTTGTCTCAGAAAGACTTATACTTTGATTTTCGGATATATGTCCTTAAAAGTCAAAGTCGACATCAGAAAACTAAATTTCTTCAGATTTAGTACCAGTCCATAGTATTCGTATTGCTTAAAAACTTCTTTCTGATTCTTCACAGCTTCGTCTTTTGATCGGGCAGTTATAGTTATATCATCGACGTAAGGCAAGGCAATGCCTTTGCGAGTAAGCTCTCTAAATATAGCATTTACGTGTCTCTGGAATAATCCGGGCGAGTTGGTTAAGCCAAACGGAACTTTGCAGAACTCATATTGTCCGTTGTGAGTAACAAACGATGTAAATTTACGGCTTTCCTTCTCGACATCTATCTTGCTATATATTTTTGCACCTACTAGTCGGTCCAGCTGATCTTCAAATAGTGGGAGTGGGAAATGATCTCTTTCTGTTACCTTATTTATTAATCGTAATCGACGCCATGTCGTTTTTTTTTTACCAATATCACAGGGCTTGTGTACTCTGACTCAGAACTTTGAACTATACCGTCTTTCAGCCACTGGTCTACCTCGTCGTCAATAATGCAGCGCTCGAAGTATGCGAGCCTGCGTGGTCGCGAAAATATTGGTTTAGCATCTTTAATTACGATATTCATTTTAACTTTTATTGATTTTGCATTTCCCGGCTTATAGTTTTTCACTAGTTCGTAAACTTGATATTTAGCACCGTTGCTCGCTTCTGGATTTATTTCGAATTGTATTTCAATACACTGTTTGTCATTTTAGAGTTATCATCATCGTTATAGAGTTTTTTTTAGAGTTATCATCATCGTTATAGGGTTTTGTAATTGTTATGTCGTCGCGATATATTTGTATTTCAGCGTTCTTACAAAAATCTTTACCTAAGGATATTTCGTCGTCTAAAAATTAATCGGAAACAACTAGGTAAATAACTTCAAGCTGCTGGTTATCTACAATCAGAGTTTCAGCAAAAGATCTAAACGGCCTTACTCTATTTTGAGAACCAAATCCGACGAGTGATACGTTAACTGGGGTTAATTTCACATTTTTATACAATGATACCAAAAGTATAGGGCTCGACGACCTCAGGGGGAAATCGAAAACAAATCTATACATCTCAAAGTGCAAATAGATAAAAAACATATGTATATCCCACATTTTAGCAGCTAGAGTCGCCAAATTTGGGGGCAGGATAGCCGATGACATTCTCAAAACAATAGCATCAAAACACGCCCACCTCTTTGAACGTACATTTTACATTGTTGTACATATATATTAACAACAAGTGAGAAGGCTCTAGTCGAGTAATCCCGACTAGGACATACCCTTAACCCCATATGTAACCCGTAGAGTCATTTGTTTGTATTTACCGTGACCAATATGATCAAACTTCAAACTGCGATATCTCCAATGTTTCTTAACCGATTTTGCTCAACATTATTTAATGTTCATTATTTTATTTTTTTTTTTTAATCATAGCCTTAAACCTAATTTGAAATTCAAGATTTTTTTGTTATCGATCACATGTGTATATCGAGAACCAGAAATGTTATCGAAAATTTTCAATAAACTTGATCTGCTCATGGTATAGGAAAACTTAAGGTTTAAAGTTTGAAGTCTCTAGCTCTTGAAGTCTCTGAGATCTACGCGTTCATACAGACAGACAGACGGACAGACAGACAGACAGATAGACAGACAGACAGACAGACAGACGGACAGACGGACATGTCTGGATCGACTCGGCTGTTGATGCTGATCAAGAATATATATACTTTATAGGGTCGGAGATGGAGTTAGCTGCGAATAGCGACTTGTCGTAATAAGCAGTCCCGGACAACAGCGGGTACCACACCGTTAGTGGGACCGAAAAGGCGCTTGTTTGACCGTCTTTAAAACATTGTCTTACACACACCCAAATTCCTACACAATAACCTACCCACTTCCTATCCCCCACATCTCAAACGGGCAGTAGTGACGTCCTTAGGCAAGGGTGCCTACTCACCCCCCTAAGCCAGGGTGTTACGTGATCCGTGCCCATTGGTTGGTTTGCAGTCAGGGGTAACCGACTGTAATAGTACGGAGCCTCACCGATACCTAGCCGCCTCGGTGAGTATACCTGGCCCCGGCGTGTTAGTGGGGGCTATGACACGCCGGTACTACTTCCCCCCACACTCGTGGGACCAATTTATGGACAACAAAATTTATAATAAAGATAGGCGGGGCTTAAACGCAACACAAGTAGCAGAGCGGATGGAAGAGGAGGCTCTGAACATGGGTGGCAAATTGACACCGCGCGGGGGCAAGGCCCCCCACTCAAAGAGTGTTGCCAAGCCGAGGGGCTCGTCCCCTAAGAAGGCACCTCCAAAAGTGTAGAGGCTTTCAAACCTCGAGTGGTGGTCAAGGAGGACACCAAACGTGCGGACGTAGGGGGTGGGAGCGCAGTGCCCGGCACTGCCCCGGTGGCTTTCCCGCAGACAGGCAATGTCGGCAGGACAGACACTGCAACACCCTCTTCTGGTCCGCAGAAGAGGAAGATGATGCCGCCCATTCCAGCACCAGGCCAACCCGGTGGGGCTGGTGACCCGCAAAGGCATGTCCTAAGCGGAGCCGGCCGCAAATGGTATCTTAGATACCTGGGTCGTGGCTTGAAGCCGGAAGAAGCGCGCAGGAGAGCGCTCGAGCACCGGGTCCCGACCGCGTCTCCAGGCGAGAGAAAGGGAGAGGAAGCGGGCGTGGGGAAGAAGCGGCAGTGGCACCAAACATCGCCAGCTGGGGCCCCCAATGACGCCAAAAAGAGGTTGAAGCATAAAGGCATCACAGTTCCTGAAGGCCCCAGTACTTCGATGGATTCGAAGCGTCCGAAGGCAGCCTCGTACGCCAGTGTAACCATGGGTACAATCTTGAGGAGACTTGAAGAGGCTTCTGTCCAAAGAGGAACTGTCGGCGGTGGAGCTTGCACTTGTCGAGGAGATGAGGAAGGGCCATACCGCAAGCCTTAATTTCGACGGCATCCACTTCAGAACAGGCCTCATACTGGTGGAGTGCATGAACGATGCTACTAGGAAGCGGCTAGAGCTGAAAGCTCCCAGCATCAGCTTTGCGGTGGGCGTGCAGCTCTGCACTTGCCCAAAAGACGAAATTCCGCTACCCAACATTGTAACGGTTTTGCTGCCACGGACGGCTGACGAGCCTTAGTTGTGCCTGGCACTTCGACAGCCTCAGCCGAAGCGAACTGCGCGACGGAGGGTGAAGCGGAAGCGGAGGCAAAAGCTGTCGTTGTGCCTGGCACTTCGGCAGCCTCAGCCGAAGCTGAAGCGGAGAGAAAGCTGGCAGCCATAAATGCCGAGTTGGACTCGGCCTCTTTACAGGGACTAGACCTGTCGAAGCTAAATGTGCGAGGAGATGGTGATACCACCAACGAGGATGGGCCATCCGATGATGAGCGAACGCCCACCGGGGCGCAGTCAGAGACCTATCTGACGCTCTCGGAGGGTGAAGAAGAGCTCTAGGGATGGAGACCACCAGCGTGGCACAGATCAACCTGCATCACGCGAGGGCAGCTTCAGCTGTCATCGGCAGGTTGGTACCAGGTTGGACCTGGGGCTGGTGCTCATCCAAGAGCCATGGGTCCACAGAGGCAGGATCTGCGGCCTTAACCATGTAAGTGAAAAAGTTATTGCGGATGTTAGAGAGACATCGCCGAGAGCATGCATCTTGGTACGGAAGAATATTAACTTTCTATGTCTTTCTAACTTTCTCACTAAAGATCTAGTAGCAGTGATGATCACTGGAGAGCACGGGAGTATCGTGGTGGCGTCGGCGTACTTCCCGGGAGACGAGGCGGAGGCTCCTCAGTAAGAAGCTGCCATTGCTGCTGTGGTGCGATGCCAACGCTCATAGCATCACGTGGGGCAGCACAGATACCAACAGCAGAGGTGAGTGTTTACTTGATTTTCTACTAGTTAAGGATCTCACCGTTTTCAACGTAGGGGCAGAACCTACGTTTGTTACCAAAAGCAGGGCCGAGGTGTTAGATATCACCTTTGGTAATGATGGAGGCTCCAGGTTTGCCGCAACTGGAGAGTCTCCAATGAACCTTCATTGTCGGACCATAGGATCATCCTATTCGACATATGCAGTAATCTGAGCTTTAGTAAGGACATCAGAAATCCTCGGCAGACTGACTGGCAAAAATATCAGTCCTGTCTGAGGGTTTATCTGAGCAGGCTTAACTATAGTAAAAGAATTTCCTCACAGGAAGAGATAGAGCAGCTTTCTATAGACGTGGGCAAAACTATCTTGGATGCCTATCATTCAAGCTGTCCTTTAAAAAGTATAAGATCCAGCAGGGATAATCCATGGTGGACTAAAAAGCTAGGACTTCTTCGGGTGGAGGTTAGGAAGCTGTTCAACGCAGCTAAAAAGTCTAATGACAAATGGGATTGTTATACCAGGAAGCTTACTGAGTAAGTCATTTCAGGAAGTTTTGTTTCACTCTAGAGCAGGCCTCCCCCGCTGCAAGAGTGTTCAAAGCCATAAGAGACAAGATGGGACATTCACGGACAATGAGGTAGAGAAGGCCGAACTTCTCTTGCAAACTCATTTCCCGCTATGTAGGACCATCTCAGATAGTGATAGCAGTTACGTACATGCGTCTGGGAGAAGACCCGACTTCAAACTAGCTGCGGAAATCGTAACTGAGCATAGGATCAGATGGGCAATCGGTGCACTTAGTCCCTATAAAGCCCCGGGGGTTGATGGCATCCTTCCCATCCACTTACAGAAGGGCATTGACCCTCTCATTGTTTTCTTAATTATAATCTTCCGAGGTAGCATTGCCCTAGGGTACATACCTATGGCGTGGAGGACGGCGAGGGTGATTTTCATCCCGAAGGTAGGAAAAAAAGACCCGTTCCTTCCTTCGTTCATTCCTGCTAAAAACTCTAGAGAAGATAGTTGATAATCACATAAGATCGGTGCACCTAGTGGCTAAGCCACTACACGCACATCAACATGCGTACAGGGCAGGGATGTCAACGGAGTCAGCTCTGCTTGACTTAGTGAACACTCTCCAGAAGTCTGTGAAAGCAAAAGAGGTTGCACTCTGCGCCTTTATGGAAATAGAGGGTGCTTTTGACAACACGGCGCATGACGTGGTCGTTAGAGCTCTTGAGAGAAAAGGAGTGGAATCAGGACTCACGTTCTGGTTAGGCAAACTCCTGGATTCTCGTATAGCAGAAGTTACCGTCAGTAATTTGACGATCAGAGCTCAAACCACCAGAGGCGGTCCGCAAGGTGGTGTCCTATCACCTCTCCTCTGGAGCCTGGTGGTAGATGATCTCTTAGCTAAGCTTACGGATAATGGATTTCGGTGTCTTGGCTATGCTGATGACATTACCATTATCTGCAAAGGGAATTTTGCGAACACACTATGTGATAGAGTCTACAACTTAGCTTGGACTGGTGTAGGAACGTGGGGCTGAGCATCAACCCAGCAAAGACCACAATCGTTGCCTTTACAAATCGGTACAAGCTCAAATCGGTTAGACCCATAATCATTGGGGGTACAATTATACCTTTGTCCACGGAGGTCAAATATCTGGGGGTCATACTAGATAAAAGACTTCTCTGGAAACAGCATGTGGAGCATGCTGTTCGGAAGGGAACCTTAGCCCTGATGAGCTGCAGAGCTCTTGCGGGGAAAAACTGGGGGCTCTCACCTAAGATTCTGATGTGGATGTATACTGCTATGGTGAGGCCCATGGTGTGCTACGGAGCTGTGGTCTGGGCTGGACGCATGGACCGGGAAGGCGCGAGGAAGCAACTGGGTAAACTCCAGAGGCTTGCTTGCTCGTGCATCTCGGGAGCAATGCGTACATGCCCAGCCACGGCTCTTGACGTACTACTAGGGCTCCCACCGTTGCACTTATACATAAAACACAACGCAAGCAGAAGTCATATGAGATTAACGGGAGCATTAGCAACCGGATCGGCGGCAGGAGCCACCGGCTCACTCTTAGAATATCCACAGGATGCGCAGATGGCGCAATTTAGCTTCAGTAAGCTCTTTAAGATAGAGTTTAGCAATAAGGCAGATTGGACCAGCCTGTCAACTACCTATAATGTGAAAACACATGCTATAAGGTGGTACACAGATGGTTCTCTTACAGAGGAGGGGGCTGGGATCGGAGTCTGCGGACCTCGACTCAAATACCATGAACCTCTTGGTAGGTTAGGTTAGGTTAGAGCGGTTACCAAGGAGGGATACCCCCCTTAGCGCACTTAGGCCGCATTCGGCCCATTGTGATGCCGCGAAGGCTCTGTGACCCCTCTATTACTCTTGGTATGAATCCGCCTCAAGAGTCCATCCTGCGGCTTGGATGAACCTTGCTACATCTTTGGGTCTTTTGCTCGCGAGTTCTGATAGATTATCGAAGAAAAAGTCACCAAGGATTCTTCGCCTAGTTTTACATAGGGCTGGGCATGTGCCAAGAAGGTGAAGGACTGTTTCTTCTTCCTCCTCATCCCGACAACTTCTGCAGAAGTCGTTGTGTGGGACCAGTAGTCTGGCCGCATGTGCCCCCACAAGCCAATGCCCGGTCATCACTCTGGTGACAGTTGAGCACTTTTTTCGGCTTAGAAGGCAGAGCTCATTTGATCTATTTCGGCATCTAGTTGGCCAGGTCTGATGAGCAATGCGTGAGTTGTGGTTAGAGACCTGCCATACTCTGTTGGCTTCTGTCTCGAAGAAGTCTCTTAGTTTGAGTTTACAAGATGCCATAGGTATACCAATGCCCTCTTTGTCTGGAAGAAGTTCCATGGTAGTTCCTAATCTGGCCAGTTGATCCGCGATGCAGTTACCTTCTATATCCCTATGTCCTGGGACCCATATCAGGTATATGTTAAACTGCTTTGCCATCTCACATAGAGATTTGCGGCAGTTATGAACAGCCTTAGAGTTCGATGTGTTTGACTCCAGCGATCTAATTGCTGCCTGGCTGTCTGTGAAGATGTAGATTTCATTGGCATTGCACATATGTGGAATGCAGTTTAGCGACTCCTGAATTGCTAGCACTTCAGCCTGGAAGACGCTGCAGTGATCAGGGAGTCTGAAAGCCTTGCGTAGGTCAAATCTGGCGCAGAAGATGCCGCCCCTACTTTTGCTGTCCAACTTAGAGCCGTCTGTGAAGATTTCTACGGCTTCCGCGGGTCTTGCGGGCAAGCCTTCTTCCCAGTTCTCTCTCGTTGGGATTAAGGTATTAAAGGGAGTGTCTAAATACACCTGTGAGATCTGATAGTCTGTATTGTCTGGTATGAGTGGATTGTCTTCCAAGATTCTTGCATGTCCGAAACCCTGGCCTGTCCACTGTTTGGCTTCCCTCATCCGAAGCGCTGACATATTTGCTATTTTCCGGCCCATCATTTCGACAGGTAGGAGATGCAGTATGGCGTCGAGAGCGTTACCCGGGGTTGTACGTAAGGCTCCTGTAATGCAAAGTGCAGCAGTTCGCTGCACCCTTCCTAGTTTTTTGGTGACTGTTACTTTGTCAAGTGCCGGCCACCAGACAGACACTCCATACAACAGTATCGGTCTGACTACCGCAGTGTAAAGCCAATGGACGATTTGTGGATTCATGCCCCACTTAAGTCCGATTGACTTCCTACAGGCGTATAGGGCAACATTTGCCTTTTTTATACGCTCCTCAGTATTGAGGTTCCAGTCCAATTTCTTGTCTAGAATTAGACCTAGGTATTTAGCTGAGTCACTAAAGGACAATTCAACCCCATTGAGGGTCGGAGGTTGAAGAGACGGAATTTTGTATTTCCTTGTAAACAAGACCAGTTCCGTCTTAGCAGGGTTGATTCCTAACCCAGATCTTTCCGCCCAGCTGGAAAGCCTCGCAAGAGATTCCGTCATACGGTCACATAGCGTCTGCGGGAATTTGCCTGAAAAGGCGATAGCAACATCATCTGCATAAGCTACCACTTTGCACCCTCCCCCATCCATGGATCGCAGCAGTTGGTTGACTGCTACGTTCCATAGGAGAGGAGAGAGGACTCCGCCTTGTGGGGTTCCACGATGGACGGACTTGGTGACAGTCGCTGCCCCCAGTGTCGCCTTTACGATCCTGCATTGTAGCATCTGATCGATCAGGTGCACTGTCAGGGAGTCGACCCCCAAATCCGTCAGCGAGTCAGTGATAGTCTTAGGAGTGACGTTGTTGAAAGCTCCCTCTATATCTAGGAAGGCTACTAGCGTGTAGTTCTTCCTATGTAGAGACTTTTCGATGTATGCAGTAAGCGCATGCAATGCAGTCTCGGTCGACTTGCCTTTAGAGTAGGCATGCTGAACAGGTGAAAGAAGCGATATGGGGATGGTACTTCTCAGATGGAGACAGAGCAGCCTCTCCATCGTTTTCAAGAGAAAAGACGAGAGACTGATAGGTCGAAAATCTTTGGCTGTTGTGTGTGAGGGTTTTCCGGCTTTTGGAATGAATACAACTTTCGATTCCAGCCATAGCCCTGGGATTGTACCACTTTTGAAGATCTTAGAGAAAATGTCTTTTAGCCAGCTGATGGCTGTTTTCCCCGCGGATTGTAATTGAGCAGGAATGATATTATCCGTCCCTGGCGACTTGTAGGGTTTGAAGCTCTTGATTGCCCAGTGGATATTCCTATCGCTGAGCAGTAGCAAGAGCTTCTGTGTCTCCCCGCTAAAGTGCAGATCACAAGGTCTTGGTGATCTGTTTTCCCCCGGAAAATGTGTGTCCAGGAGCAAGGTCAGTGATTCTTCACTGGATGATGTCCACGCACCGTTTGCGTTCTTAATGAACCCTAGAGTCTGAGGAGTTTTGCTCAGCAGCTTCCTTAGTCTGGCTGCTTCGGAAGTGCTTTCTATCTCCGAACAGAAGGTTTTCCAGGAGGTCCGCTTTGCTTTGCGAAGCCCCTTTTTAAAAACGGAGAGCCCTATCTTATAGTCAGCCCATGATTGTTCATCATTTTTAGCCTTGGCTTTATTAAAGAGTTTCCTAGCTGCTGCCCTCAACTCTCCAATTTGAGCAGTCCACCAAGGGGGTTTATTTTTCCTTTTTGGTCTGCTAACGGGGCAAGATTCATTAAGGGCGCTTTCACACGCTGTGTTGAATACTTCTATGAGCCGAGTTGCATACTCGGCGGTGTCTGGCCCTTCAGGCGGAGTTTCAGGGAGCTGTCTTTGCAGTGAAACAGTAAAGGTCTTCCAATCAGTTCTTCTTAAGTTTCTGAACTGTATTGGTCTGGGACTACGGATCTGTAGTATAGTTTCAATATACCTATGATCCGAGAAGGAGTGCTCATCTAGCACCCTCCAAGAGAGAATTTGATCCCACAAAGAGGCAGAGACTAGAGTGAGATCTAGAACTTCCCTGCGGTTTTTAACAATAAAGGTCGGGTCCCGACCATTGTTACATAAGAGCATATTTGTATTCAGAAGGTAGTCAAAAATCAACTCACCCCTTGCATTTGTATCAGTGCTTCCCCACTGATGATGATGGGCATTTGCATCGCAACCCACTATTAGCCGGAGGTCTCCCAGCTCACAGTCCGCAATCAGCTGGCGTAGCAGTGGATGCGGAGGATCACCCTGATGGTCGTGGGCGAAGTAGCTAGAGACTAGCCGGATTTTTCCTTCTCCAGCTCCAGGCATGCTGCAGTGTTGTCTAGGTCACTGTATTTTGGGAGCAAAAATATGTTTAAGTGTTTTTTTGCAAGTATGCAGGTTCTATATCTACCTTCGGATCCAGCTACTAGTAGCTTATAGTCTTGCGTCCTCATTCCAGAAACCCTGCCACCACACACCCAGGGTTCCTGAATAAGGACTAAGTCTACTGTACCCCTCTCCAGGTACAGTAGGAGGGCGGCAGATGCTGCCTTACTGTGGTGGAGGTTTATTTGAAGGAGTCTCAAGGACATCGTTCAAATCTCTCTCCACCACAGTAACATCCGCGTCTTCGTCGTCCTCGACCACAGGATCTTCCCCGCCGTGGCTTAGTCGGGAGAGATCGCGAGCAAGCTCCGATGTCTCAGACACGTAGCTTACATTGTCTGGGGACGTGTCTTCGTCCTGGTCACTTTCCAGATCCAATTCCGGCTCTTGAGTGACCGACCCATTCTTGCTGTCCGAACGGTACACGTTTACAGCCACGGTTTTGAAGCCGTACTGAAGTGTACCCGACTTGGCGAGGTGCTCGACCGTCTTGTCGTTCAGCACCATGATGATCTGCCGCCGGGGTCCGTCTGCCTTTTCCAATTTTGCCACCCGCCAGTCGCCTGACGGCAACTGAGGGTTGCAGAATTGGAAAACCTTGAGGATCTCGGCTGGGTCGTCGGGTTTAGCCGACACCCACACACGAGCCCTAGGCCTGTTAGGCACGTCCTTCCACTCGACAGCCTCCAGTTTGGCCCCAGGGTAAACTTCACCCAGGGCGGAGATGGCCTCCTTGTACAATTGGGCAGATTGTACGTCGGCACATGCGATGACTTTCACGCACCCTTGATGCCAGCCGGCATCTTGGCAAACGGGCGGTGAACATCCCTTCTCTATAATGGTGCGCATGAAGGCACCCTGCAGCTCGTTCTCCACCCACGGCCACTGGTTCCTCGGGATTTGGCCCCCTCTTTGCCCTTGTCCAGGACTACGAGAAGGACCTTACCCTTCGTCACCTCGGCGTAGGTTTTGACACCTAACTGCTGACGCGGCCGCTTGGCTTGCGGTGCGCTTGTTTCCGCTTGCTGTCGCTTGGGCTTAGCGGCAGTCGACTCCTTCGCTGGCGCTGGCTTGAAATCAGGCAAAACGGATTTTGCCCACTCCACCAGCTGCGAACCTTCTGGCGATGTGTCTGTGCCAGACAGATTCCGGGTGAGAATACCCGCAGCGCGTCTCTTATCGGAGAAAGAAGGCTTTGGTGGTCCAGCCGTGCCAGACCTTGTCGAGGTTGAGGCTCGGTTTGGGGTGGAGCTTGAGCCCGCCGCATTTCTGCTCTGCGGAGCTCTCGCTGGCACCTTGTATCCGGGCCTTGCCCCACGATTCGGCTGCCTGACTGGAGCCATGCCCCGTGAAGATGGTGTAGCACTGCCCGCTGGCTTACCGGGCAGCGCAGAAGTTGAGGGAGTATTAGTCCCATCCGACTTTGGGCGAGTGTCGGCCTCATTGTTTTGTTTGTTATTCGAATTCATAGTTTTGATTCCCACGAGTAGTAGGGAAGGGGATCGTCACCCGCGGCAGAGCCCATGTACCGCGGGAAGCCTAATTAAAACAGGGTGGGTCGGCTGTTCCCCCTGAGTCCGCATACTAGAGACCGAGCTTCCCCTCGGCCACGCAACCATCGGCATATGCTGTTCCACCTTGGCTTGAGGTGATTTGGAGAGTTGTCTTCTCCGCCCGACTACAATTAGCCAGCACTCATTGGCAGAGACATGACCTTACCAAGAGCCTGTTTCCAGCCGCCCTCACGAGGAGAGTATAGTCGCACTTCCGCCAGTGCACTACAGATACGGCACGCAGCTTAGATACCAGTACAAGTACCAGCACTAAACACTGCGCGATCATCCCCCTGTAGTACCTGACGGCTGACGGCCAACCTCTTGGTAAGTTTACTAGTATCTTCCAAGCGGACATACTCGCAATTGAGAGATGTGCCGCTTTCAACTTAGATAGAGGTTACGATCGCAGGGACATTGGCATTTTTTCAGACAGTCAGGCGGCAATAAAAGCACTAAGTGCATATAAAATTGTCTCAAGGCTGGTTTGGCAGTGTATAGAATCACTTAACAAGTTGGAGGCTAATAATAGAGTCACCATCTATTGGGTCCCTGGGCACGCGGGAATTCCAGGTAATGAGGTAGCAGACCAAATGGCCAGGAAGGGGGCCAGCACTCCTTTCTACGGGCCAGAACCTTTCTGTGGGCTAGGCCCTGGGGTCATCGAGCAGAGCAGTCGCTCTGACCTCTGGTCTGCTAGTGAAAACTTCTGGCTGTGCTCGCAGGGGGCGAGACAGAGTAAAAGGCTTATAGGTAACTATAACAAGAAGAGGACTGAAGACTGTCTGAAGCTGAGCAAAGTATCTCTTCGGATTGTTACAGGCTTCTTGACGGGACACTGCAGATTGCGTAGGCATTTACACAGGATACGCATAGGCAACGAGAGCACTTGCAGGCTCTGTCTGGAGGGGGACGAAACTCCAGAGCATCTATTAGAAGAGTGCCCGGCCATAGGTCGGCTGAGATTATCTCAGCTAGGGCGGGTCTCACTTAATTCTGAGGAGATGAGGGCTCTTCGTCCAAGCGACATCATCGCGTTTCTGCGATCAACCGCACTGTACGAGGAGCTGTAGCTCATACACTAGGAAGAGGGCACAATAGATCCAGGTGGTCGCAGTGCACAGACCTCCATTTCATAATAATAATAATAAGGTCGGAGATGCTTCCTTCTGTCTGTTACATACATTTGCTCAAAACCATTATACCCTTATTTACCCATTTTATGGGTTAAGGGTATAAAAATGTTCAACAAATATATTCCAAGCAAAAACAAACACACTAACTAATAGAAACTTACGAAAATGTAATCTGCATCTATATATACAATGGTGCATATTCCTATAAACGCACTCCAATATTTTGTTGTTATCTCTTCTAATTTTTGATATAATGCTCTGGTTACTAAAAGCTATGAGTAAAATTGTTCGTTAGATTAACGCCTTTCACGTTATTTCTTCATTTAGGCCCAATTTCTCAATGTCCGGATAGGTAAACTAACTGACGTTTAGTCAAATTTGAGTTTTCAATGTTCGGTTAGGTGTAAATGAAAAACAAACTAACCGGAAGGCTGGGTCTCGTTCAAAATTCATGATTGTTTGTCACGAATTGCCCTTGAATTGTTAATTTATTTGGGTTTTAAAAAAAATGTCATCACATAAAATAGTGTTTTATGTTCATGCAACGGATATGCAATTCGATGAAACAGAGCCAAGCATAAATAACACAAGGATTTTGTAGGGATAGGGTGAACTATTTCACTGAACTAGATGATGCCAAATTTGTACTGCGGTTCAGGCTTACAAAATCTACGTGAAAATCATTCTTGCAAGGATTGTTGATCAATTGGCTTGCCATAGTAATAGGTAAACAATAAAGTTCTTTTGCGCTCAAATTGAGCATATGTGGAATTTACAACAGGAATCATACAATGTTGCCGAAAACGCAACTTTTGGGGGCTTTTTGTTTTTATGCAAGCGGCAGCTTCCTCATCACTGCGGTAGATTTCTGTCGAGTCAGCGTTCCTTCGGCTAGCCTTCCTTACACAAGTTCGCGCATTGAACTGGGCTGCAAGTTTCTGCCAAGCTCGCTCCCTCTGCACTCTAAAAAAAAGCTGATTAGACATAACTAGTTTCACCAACAAGTGCTCCTCAGCAACAGTAAAGTTGTTCCCACAAAGTCGTTTGCTATCAGGCGTGTTCATTTTAATTTCATATTTTATATTTTTAAAATATGCAAAATTTGCCAGTCACCAAAAAAAAAAAACAATAACAAATAACAGCTGAACCACTCGCTATGTTTGGCACGATGTGTATATACTTATCGATGAAAGGTTATTTTGGCTTTGAGAAAACCAAACAGCTAAACTCGACCAGTAAATTAATTTTGCGTTGAGCTAAACGAAAATATAACGGGACATTGAGAAATTGGACTTTAAATCAAAGCGTACAAAAACTCTTGCAAATACTCTCCTTTCTTTTGTTGACGTTTTTGTTAAGATCGGTGTATCTTTGTTGGGGGAATTTACTGTTAAATTGTCTTCTAGTTTTAACGTCTTCCACTCTCGTACGTCATGTAAGCTTCGTACAAATGACTTTGCTGCACCCAATAACAGCTGTTTTGCATAGATTAAAAGCTGATTATTCTTCCACACACCTTTTCGACCCAAATAATTATATCGGCATCATCGGAGCCACTAAACTGTGATACACTGCGCTCTACATCTTTCAAGATGTAGCATGGTTTCTTTGCCACTGTTTGTACACAACTTGGTTAAAGCTGAAAAGGCATTGTTCTATCTTCCGCTGTTACCACTGATTCATCATCGTCATCATTTTGGTGACCATAATGAACTAATAGTCGGTTTTGCAAACCGCGCTTAGCCCCAGTGGTCCGTTGTTCGAGGGCTAACTTTTGTCGCAAAGTGCAACACGGAGTACCACAATCTCGTCAACTCATGTCTTGAGAAAAGTAAATTAACATTATGAAGTTATTAGTTATATAATGACGTGATTGCTTGTTGCTTAACAATTGACTCTGCTAATTTCCACACTTTTGACAGCAGAGCGAGAAAAACAGTTATCTACAAGACTGAAGAGAGAAACGTTTGTTCGTGGTTAATGTGCACTGCATCGAGCAAAGAAGAACAGTTAGGTTCTCGAAGCAGTGGTGGATATCAGTTGCGAGTGGCTGAAAATAAGCAGAGTCGTATTGTTAAATTGTATCGCGTTTTTGTGTGGTGGTCCGGGACACAAGAGGAGAACAAAGAGGTAACGCAGGCGAGAAACCGGTGCGTTAGTAAAAGCAAGACAACTGTACATCGTAAGGATACAGGATAGTATACTAAAACGCAACGAGAGTAAAAACAAAGTCAAGGGGACGTCAGAAGAAACATTAACAGGCAGGTTACACGATCTGATTGTTGGCTTTAAGCTTGGGCGCTGTAAAGGCTTGGAAATCAGTGGCGTGTATTAACAGAGTGGTGAGTCGTAAGGAAACGTTTACAGAGAATATTGTCGACAGAGCAGCAAGACCAACGAGAATTTAATATAACAGAGAAGTAACCAAAGCCAGAAACTCTAACAGAAAACGTCTGCTCTAACATCGGCTAATTGCAAGATAAACTTGGCTTCTGCCTTGTCAAATTATTCGCCACTTTGTTGAAAATCAGCTGGTGCATAGAGAAAAAGCAAAGATTCAACGTCTGCCATTTTTTTTTTTTTTTGACTTTGTTTTGATGGCAAAGTGTGCAAAGAAATAGACAGCAATAAGATGTTGCCGTACGTGTTGTTGTAAAACCCATTACTTTGCTTAAGGTTGGCAATTTTATTATCAATATTATTATTTATTAATTTACATCCTAGTGCGACAAGTTCCAAGAAACTTAAATTTGAGGCACTAGTCACTAAAACAAAATTATTAATTGTTTGTGGCGGAGGCTCCAAAAAGATAAATCTGATGGTGGTGTATTTTCGGTGTGCAGTGTAATGCTTATTTAGTGGTATTCTTGTGTCGTAATTTAAGTAGTTGCGCTTGCATTAGCGTGTAGAATTATTGTTTAATGTATATGTTATAATTGTAAAATATACTAGGATTAAGTATAGAACGAACATGCGTGTTTGAGTAGAACAAATAGAGTAAATGTAACAGCGCTCAGAACCAACTGTTGAAGCTCTGCTAATGTTAACAAAGACTTCAACGGGACAATTGAAACTTCAATAAATAAGTAAAATGTGAACCATGTTTCATGGTTCTGAGTCGGTTACATTTTTTTGGCATCAACATCCCCCCCCCCTTGCAATGCATTGCAATGGAGCTACTGGCCGCAAGTCCAAGACAGAATCCAGCCAAATACCGAATTCTGGGCCATCGGCAGACCATTGGCGCTCGGGAGCACTCCGTTGAGAATGATGTGAGGATACACATCTGCCACGAGTGCCACGAATAGAAGCGACGGACGATACCATCGCTCGTCGGCCACAACACTTCCTTTATATTGATCGGTGTCGACAGTGATGGGCTTTAGTGGAGTACGGCAGCTGAAGTAGGGGTCGACCCGGAGGATGATTTCCTTGCTAAAGTTTGTCACCCCTGATCACCGTGCAGACACCTTCCGCACCGACACGGGTGACGGATAGCTTGAAAGCCGTTGCCAGAGACGTGGAGATGCGGCTGGTGGGGCTGCACGGGTCAACCAAGACCCCGACGTCGAAAACCTTGACTCCGGTGTCAAGTTTGACCAACGCCCTTGGAAGGACGCTCACCGCATTGTGTTGAATTGGGGACATCAACGATGTGTGCATGCCATGAGGGGATGACGGCGGGGGACGATGAGGAGCGGTAGGACGCGAGCGAGAAGCTTCTGCTGCCCGGGGTAGAGTTGCACGCCCACGCTCTCTCGACGGGCGGACGTTGCGTCGGACCTCCTTAAAATGTAGCAGCGTGTGGTGGTCCCTGTGGCAGATTTTGCACTTGCCCGCACTGCGGCAAGATTGCCCGGAGTGCTGATGTGCCAGGCAGTTTGGGCAGTATTTATTTATGAGCACGGCTCGGAGGCGCTTCTCTGCCGTGAGTCGCAGGAAGCGCTGGCACTTCCGCAAGGCGTGAATTCCTCGACACATCCTGCACCGAAATAAGTCGGTGCCAATGGGGCCGCTATGCTGCGTGGGCCTGCGAGGGAGCATTATTATTTCTCTACAAAGAAAAGTCCGAAAGGGAAAGAAAGTATAAATATTTGAAGTCATTGGTAATTAACAAATAACACGGAGGTACGTGGACAGCACAGAACGAGTGTTTTCAAGGATAAATAGTCACGTGCTCAATGAGCCTTCGGAATCGGAGGGCTCAGGAATTTTATCTTTCATCGGAAGTAGGATAAGCTTTGCGATCGGCCTACGTATGGTGCCACGAGTGGTGAGCGCATCTACCACGCGAACCTTGTCGTCACTGCCAGGAATGGTCAGGGTAACTCGACCAAGGCGCCACTCGTTTGTCGGCAGGTTATCCTCTTTAACGACGACCATATCATCGATTCGCAAGTTTCGTTAAGGTGCTTGATACTTAGTTCGCTTAAGGAGCTCTTTAAGGTATTTATCCTTCCAACGGAAGCAGAATTGTTGGTGGAGAGCCTTCAAGCGTTGCCAGCGATTCAGAATAGAAGTGGCCTTTTCATGTATTTCTGGTTCGGAGACAGGAATGAGGGCAAGTAGGTCCGTAGGATCTTCGGACATCGGAGAGATTGGCCTTGAGTTGAGACACGCTTCAATTTTGGCCAGTAGGGTCGAAAGTTCTTCAAACGAGTATTTGACCGTGGATGTGGTCTTGTAGAACAGCGCTTTGAAGCTCTTCACCCCAGCCTCTCATAGGCCTCCCATATGTGGAGCGCATGGTGGGTTGAAGTGCCAGGAGAGGTTTTGGTAGGTGTGTTTGGAGATCACACCATTCCTTATTGCTTCTAGGAAGTCGCGCGATTGAGTTTTCTCCGCCCCGACGAAGGTTTTGCCATTATCCGAGTGCATCTGTTGTCGACACCCACGCCGCGCTACAAATTGGCAAATTGAAAGCCGCAAGGAATTTTTCGGTCGTAAGGTCCAATGTCGCCTCTAGATGAATTGCTTTGGTACTAAAGCACACGAATAGACACACGTTCCCCTTTGTGATCAAACACGCGCAACAGGTGTAATTTTTCACGTCGAAGGGTCCAGCAAAGTCAACGCCTGTGTGCGTAGGAGGAGCGTTCCGTTGGTTGGTCTCCCATCATTTGCGTCTGTAGCCTTTTTCGATATATAACGCAGACCTTGCAGGAGTTGATAATGGATTTGACGAGAATATTTAGTTTTGGGATCCAGAACTTGGAACGAGACGCATTGTAAGCTGGTTTTCCCAATGCAAGGATACGCGATGGGTGTACCTTACTAACAACCTTGTAAAGGTGGACGAACAAGACATAATGATGGGTTGGCGCTCATCATAGCTTAACGACTGAGACGCTCTCACGCGTCCACAAGCCCTTAGAATTCCCTTGCTGTCGAGGAACGGATTCAAGTTACGGATGTGACTTGAGACAGGGATTTGCTGTTTAAGCGTCAAACTTTTAACCTCGGTCGCGTAATCCCTACGCTGCGCAGGAAGGATCAGCAGCTCTTGAGCTTCGGACAACTCACTGGAACTGAGTTCGATTGTATTTGGATTGGTAAGTTTCTTGCATCTCGTAATAAACCGGCGGAGATAGGCGATAACGCGAAGCGCTTTATGGAATTCGGAGAAAATGCTCAGGAAATCGAACGTTGGAGTAGTGCGCTGCTCTAAGGCTGTATCTGGGATCGGAACAGATGAGAAGGGCCACTGGGTTTGAGGCAGTTGAAGCCATTCCGGCCTGTGCCACCACAGAGAATTGTCTACCAGATCTTGCGCTCGGACTCCTCTACTCGCAAGATCTGCCGGAATTGTGCTCCGGTCGGACATGCGACCATTCAGAACGGTCGCTAATCTCTGCAATTTTTGCCACTCGGCTGGCAACGAAAGTTGTCCATTTGCACGGGTGTTTATCCAACCAGGACAACACAATAGTGGAATATGTCCAATAGAATAGCTTAAAATGGTTGCCTGGCAGTTTGTGGAGAAGTTCTGAAGACAGTTCAGCTAGTAAGACTGCCCCGCACAGTTCTAAACGGGGTACTGACAGGGATTTCACTGGAGCTACCCTCGTCTTGGCAGTAAGGAGATGGGTGGTTACTTTAGTTGCCATTTCAAAGCGGACATAGATTGCTGCCCCGTACGCACGCTCCGACGCGTCGCAGAATCCGTGGTACTGCAGCTTCCCTTGTGGCTGGATGCGCAACCAGCGCGGAATGCGAATTTCCCTTAAAGCAGGATAGCTTTCAAGGTATTCCTGCCACTTGCTGATTAGATCCGATGGCAATGGCTGATCCCATTCCAATTGTTTGAGCCAGATTTACTGCATAAAGATCTTAGCCCGAATGACGAAAGGCGTTAGCCACCCGGCTGGGTCGAACAATTTTGAGGTTTGGGACAGTACCTCCCGCTTAGTATACGAACCTTGAACGGCAGCGTCAGCAGGCATGAAAAAGAACTCGTCGCTGCGCGCCTGCCAGCGTATACCCAGGGTCTTTGCCGTACTTGACTCATCGATTTCTAAAAATTCCTCGCATAATAAATGCTCCTTGGGGATATCTTGAAGAACTTCTTTAGCGTTAGAAGTCCATTTTCTGAAGGGAAAACCGTGATGGTCGTAACGGCCTCTGTCTTCGTGTTTGTCCCAGCGAGTATGTCATCTACGTACATGGAATCTGAAATTACCTTGCTTGCGAGAGGATACTGCAAGCGTACGTCTTCCGCGAGTTGCTGAAGCACCCTGAGTGCCAGAAATAGGGCACAGTTTACCCCGAAGGTGACGGTGTTGAGTTCAAAGTCCCCAATTTCGCCGTCGGCCTTCCGAAAGAGGCTTCGCTAGAACGGGTCAAGCAAGATTTGACGATACATTTTCGTGATGTCGGCGTTGAAGACATACCGAAAATATCGCCACTTCAGGATCTGCATCGTAAGATCGGACTGAAGAATGGGGCCTGGGTGGAGGATATCATTCAGGCTCTTTCCATTTGAGGATGGGCAGGAGGCGTTGAAAACAACCCGCACCTTGGTAGTGGTGCTATCAGGCTTAAATACAGCGTGGTGTGGCAAATAAAAATTGTATTTTGCGGAGATGCCCTGGGGTGAGATTTGTCTCATGTGACCCATATCGAGATATTCTTGGAGCACGGAATGCTCTTTTAGAATGGCGTTTCTGGATAAACGGTTCTCGTTTTTAAGGAACTGGGCCAGTGCAATAGACCTTGAATAACCTAAGACGATGTCATCCGGATTTCGGAATGGAAGGGTCACCACATATCTGCCACACTCGTTACGTGTAGTCGTTTCAAAAATTGAACTCACATATGGAGTCGGCTTCCTTGACCAGCTTCGCTGGAACATCCTCCACCTCCCAAAATTTGGAAATAAGCTGGTCCAGTTTCAGTCCTTCGTTGGCCGAAATTTTCGTCGAGAAAGATGAAACGGACCGCGGTGAATTCTTCGAAAGTGGGCCGGTGAGAATCCAGCCAAACACTGTTTCTTGCCCAAGGAGCGAGCTACAAATATTTGCATAAGACCCGCTTAAAATGACAGACGGAAGGATATCCGCGCCGATCAGCAAATCAATTTGTGAACTCTGATGGAAGGTAGGGTCAGCCAATTCAATAGCTGGGAGGTCTCTTAATGAGCTTTGTGGAATGGAAGCTGAGGGTAGGTTACCCGCCAGCTGTGGAAGAACGAACGCTGATGCCTCTATATGTAACCTAGGCCTTGTAGGAGAGGCTATAGTGAAATGGCATAACTTTTGAACTTGGGCTGCCACTGTTTTATTCAGCCCGGATACTTGAGCTTGCACGGATTGGAAGTGCAGCTTTTTCAAGTGGACTAATCGCTCAGAGATAAATGTAGCCTCAGAGCCTGAGTCGATTAAAGCACGAGCGGTATACGTGCATCCCCGATGGCATACATTTACAACCGCCGTGCCGAGTAGGACACTCTGCTCGTTAGCGGCAAAATAAGATTGCACATTTGCCGCGGAATGGATATTAGTGGACTGTATGTTCGAATTGGAACTCGAGTTGGAATTAGAGGAAATGGCCGGGCCACTGTCGCCTCGATGTACTAGAGTGTTGTGACGCCTTTTGCATGTAAAACAATTGTGCGCACTCGTACACTCTCGTAGCTGGTACCCTCTTGCGAAACAGTTCAAGCAGAGTTTTTTCTGCTTGATGCCCGGTCATCAACAGGCATCTGTAGAAAACGAGGGCACAATCGGACAGGGTGGTTTTCCTTGGAGCATAAGTCGCAAGTCTTACTCTTCGGAATTACTTGCGCTTCGAAAGAATTTACCCTCTTAGGGGGTTGGTGGGTTCGTGAAGTGGAAGCGCCAGAATTGGTTGGCTTGAAAGAGGGTTTCACGTCCTCAATGGCTTCGAGCGTGCGATATCGTTCATTAAGGAATGCACTTAAATCGTGCCACGCTGGAATTTCTGCTTTATTTGAAATTGACTGCTCCCATAGTGAAAGTGTGAGCTTCGGCAGCTTTGACGAACACAGAAAGAGTAAATACAATCAGCGAACGGGGAAGACGCGTCGATATTGGAATGCTCTAGCGCAGTCAAGCATCGTTGGATGGTGCTTTGGAGGTCTTTGATTGCTGTGCCAGATTCGTGGTTGACCGGGGACAGGTTAAATAGAATTTTAAGTCGGCTGGTGACAAGCAGACTTTTGTTTTCAAAGCGCTCGCAAAGTGCTGCCCACGCAGTTGCAAAGCCAGTTGGAAAGCGGGAATTTGGAGATTATCTCGTTGGCCTCACCCGCGGTCTTGGAGTTGAGATGGTATAATTTCCCAACCGGAGTCAACCTCGGATTATTGACATAAATTGCGGAAAAAAGATCGTGGAACGTTGGCCAAAGCAGGAAGTCTCCGTGAAACACCTCTGTGTCACACGGAGGGAGACGACAACCCCCGGAGAAGGGCAACGGAGCAGATATTTCAACCCTTTCGGACGCGGACGCACTCTTAATTTGACCCTTCAGGCGTGATAGCCCTTTTTTGTATATCAAGTAGCAATGATCATATTTTGCCTCCATGGCAGTCATATCATCACTACTCCCATCCTGTCTGAGTGCGCTGGAACACACTGCATACTCTGTCTCAACCTTTTCCCAAAATGATTGCAGACGATCGCGGCGAATTTCGTATGTGAAGCAGGAGTTATTACGCGAGCCTTAAACTGGATAAGTTTGTCGGTCACGGAAATGAAATGTGTCAACGACATTGTGTGGCTTCTTTTAACGGAAAATGGTCTTTACCGAACTACGCTGCGGAAACTTGGATTTTAAATCCCTTTTCGGAAGTGCACTTGGAAATCGCGACGATGTAGATGCGGGTGACACCGAAGGATTCCTTTTGAGACGTGAAATGGGATTTAATTTAGTTTTTCCCCCTTGCTGTAGTGGGTTTGTCGGAACACCAGTTGATTTTTTCGAACCTGATAGAGCGGACGAGATGGAATGACGACGGTCGATTTGTGGAACCGGAAAGCTCGATTTGGGATTTGCCTTCTTATCAGTCCCTTTGGACCCTGTGGACATACTATGCCACAATAATATATAGGAAATATACTGTGTGCCAAGTTACTTGAAATTGAAAGCAACAATATGAAAACGCACAACGGAGGCGAGAAAGCAGGTTAAAAATATTAGGTTAACAATTTTATTTTATTTTTTTTTATGTATTTTTATTTTTCTTTCGACCTGTTATTGCACCGGAGAGTGGTAATTTCCTTTCAATATTAAAATACAAATAAGAAAAAAAAACACAGAACGCAAAATATAAAATAAAATATTAATTTCATACAACAATCTCTTTTTTTTATTTTTGCCTAATATCGAATTTAAAAAGATTGGTATTTCCTTTGTTTTATTGTTATTAAAATTTTCTTATTTATCGGTTTATTAAGTTGATGAATCCCAAGTGGAACGCAATTAAGGTAGTAGTTGCGCCAGTGTAAGCGATGGATTTTTGTACGTATTGAATATTAAACGATAGTTTGGTTTGCCGACTATCGATTATTGTAAGTTTGTTTACGTTTATGTTCGGCAAATTGTTGTAATATAAGTTAAGGTTGGTCGGGAAGACTACCTGAACAGTTGTAGTTGCAGTTTGAGTTGCATCCTAGTTTTCCTGTAAGTTGCTCCGGGAAACGAGATTGTGAATCAAGACACAAGTGAGATGTTTGGTTTTTGGTGAAGTTTATTGTAAGAAATAATAAAGTGTTTCTATGTAATGTTCTGCTCCTCGTCTGGATTGAATCTGATTTAGACTTGCGAACGCTGGCCGCTTGAAGCCTAAACGTCGCTCCAATTACATCGTCAGCAATTCTCAGTGACAAAGTTGCAGCGGATGTGTCGCAACACCCGGCAACGGTCAGTGCTTAGTCAACGCAAAGTCGTCGTTGCGTCGAATATGCTGACGTCGTGGTTTCGGGTGACAACATTGTTGTTGTGCCCAAAACGCTTGGCCTGCAGTTGTACTTTATGAAGAATGTGGAAGATTGTTTATGCCATGAAGTGTGATTGTTTATGCCATGAAGTGTCGCCGTATGTTGGTATGATGTGGCGATCGTTGTGCGGAGGTCGATGGTGTTAACTTATATGTTTTTTATTACAATATTAAATAAAAGTACTGTGTTTGTTTATTATAAATGGAGTTATGTGTTTATTGTGTGTTTGAATTAAGTTGCCGACCCAGACAACATCAACATATGTATGTTTAAGTGCTTAACTTAGTCTGTGTACATATAGATGTTCGTGGACTTTTGTATATGTGCAATTAATTAACGAGAATTAAATGCGTGTAATAACAACTTGATTTAATTTGAATGTTATTTCTGAATACTTGAATAATATTAAGGATAAAATATTAATCAGTCCTAATGGAGTGTGTGTGTGTGTATGTAGATGTGTACCTACGTATATATGTGCTTTGCACGGATCAGTGGAATTGGCATTTGTAAGTACCGACATATGCTCATAAATCTATATATATATAAAATAGTTTGTCCTGACTGACTGACTGATTGTTGAGAGGCCCACAGCCTAAACGATAGGAGCTAGAAGGCTGAAATGTTCACCAAATATTCCATTCAGGTTGAAAGTGAGCACTAAGAAAGGATTTTTAATTTGGACCACTCCTTCGAGTACCTCCCATACAAATCAATTTTTTGCATTAATCACTTTACCTCATTCCACCACTCTGGCGCCTCATTGTCGCACAAGCTGTGAGTTTCAACGCCACCGAGTTTACAAAAACAAAACACATGACCCATTCCACTACTGCCGTCTGCGCACAAGCTATGGCGGCCGAATTTACAAAAACAAAACACAAGACCCATTTCACTTCTGCCGTCTGTACAAGCGATTGCCAGCGAGTTTACAAAAACAAAACACATGCGCTGTGTATGTGTCTCCGTTATTCTCTTTTCTTCTTTGTGCCTTTGACAATTGATTTACGACCCCAGAACCGTTTATTGTTGTTGTAAGTGTTGTTGTTGGGCTTGCAATGCTTCTTTTTGTTGGTATAACTGATTTAAAACAAATCAATTAAAACATAACTTTGTGCGCCTAGAAGAGTTTTGCACACCAGAATATGTTACGGTGGTGGTTTTATCTACATACTTTGGGGGCTAAGCTTGTTTAGCACAAGGCTAAAGGTGCCTTTCGCCTACAGCCTAGTGTTAACCGATCAGCACTGTTTGTGACATCCTTGTCCATCAGTGAATGACCGACCATACGTGGTGAAGAGCCACACCCTGCTCGAGGTGCCCCTGCTCTAGACAAAATATGGCGGATCTAGAGAGGACAACTCAAAAAAACCCGTAATCTTGGGTGTCAATCGTACCGTGCCCATGGGATAAATGGCACTACGTTAGTGTGTCTTATAACGGTGACCTCCAGATACCTGGCACCTCCGGTTGTATAAGTGCCCAAACCAAGGTATGGGGCTCTGCCTTGGGGGATACGTCGTTCCCCGTTACTCGTGGGATCATATATGGAACCAACTTTAAACCAAATTTCTATTCTCGGGGATATCCCTGCCCCCTCACTGACTACGGTCGGACCCGTTTCTTTGCAGGAAACCAAAGTTGCAGCTGAGCAGATGGAGACGGATGCCCAGGCTACGGATGTCAATCCAGATGGCCTAGCCTCCAACTCCATCTCCGAGGAGCAGGAAGAGGCTCTGTTAGCCTCACCACCACCAGCGGCAAACACGAATCCCGCCAAACCTAAACTTGGCGGCGCAGCCAGGAGAAGACTCCGCGTACTCCTCGACAAGGGTATGCCATTTGAGGAAGCAAGGTGGCTAGCCCAAAAGCCCCTGGAGGCCTCGCTTAGGCAGACGCTGAAGTTGGAGGCTGCACCCACTCCGGCGACCAAACGAATGCGGTCGACGCAAGCGACCCCCGAGGAAGCCACGCCGAGGATGATCTTGGCCACTGCCAAAGGTGCGGGTTCGGTATCGGTGGTAAAGCATCATGCTGCAGTTGCAGCTGATGTGAATGCTCCAACACATGCCACAACCACAACGCCCGCTAGCAGTGCCAAACCTTCCTACAGAGAAGTAGCAGCATCTCACAAGATGGCCATACTACCACATGGCTATCCGGAGGTGCTGCTAACCACCGACCAGCTCAGCAGAGTGCAGATGGAGGTTCTGAGCACGATAGTAGCACAGAGAAAAGGTACTTTTAAGCCCCTATTCAGCGGCTGCACCTTCCGCCCCGGGTGGATGGTAATGACCTGTGGTGACGCTCCAACCGCAGAATGGCTAAAGGTAACAGTGCCTAAGCTGAATCTGTGGAAGGATGCGAAGCTGCAGGTCTTACATGAAACCGATGTTCCTCGGCCTGAGGTATTTGTTGGCTATTTTCCGACCTTCGGAAAGGAAAGCAAAGCCGAAAATATCCTAAGTCTGATAGAGGGACAGAATGCGGGTATGCGAGTCGGGGATTGGAGAGTGCTCCATAAGGAGCAAAAGGGTCCTATGGTCGATCTGACCATTGCACTGGACCCCTACTCCGCAAACCAACTTCGCAGCCAGTAGGGCCAACTAAATTTCGCTTTTGGAAAGGTCTACCTCAAGGCCAAGGGTAAGCAATATCGTGCCCAGGCCGATGACGTGGTCCTACCAACGTTACCATCAAAGGAAGAGGCACCCTGTTGCTCCAAGGATGCGCAGCCGGCAGTCGCAGAGACAAAGCCTATGCCAACCCCTACCCACGGCGAGGCAGTGGCAAGTGTCACAGCGCCAACGCAAGCGGTCCTAGGGCAGCAGCTGTACCAACTCAACGTTCGGCAGCCAGAGGAACGCTCCCACCTCAGGCACAACACCGGCCCCCCCTTCATGGTCGCCTCCCAAAACACCCAAGGCGCAGTAAGGGCGAGCGGCTGTCGGATAAAGAGTCTGCTCTAATGAGGAGCAACAGAGGGCGTAAGGTGGCGGCAGCGGGCCGCAGTCGGGCACTTTGATGCCCCCACCCATATCAACACCCACAAGCCCACGGAGACGGGCTAAATGTCTCCAGGCGAACCTCCACCATGCCAGAGCCGCCTCGGATGTGCTCAGCATGAGGTTCGCAACCGAGAACATGGACGTCGCTTTTATCCAAGAGCCATGGATTGGCTCAGGACAGGTCCGTGGACTCCATTCAGTGTCTGGTAAGTTACTTTATAAACTTAACTCACCACGTCCAAGAACAGCACTGCTTTTCAATAAGCAATTAACTTTTGTTCCCCTCACACAGTTCATTACTGATGACCTGGTGGCGGTCTAGGTAAAGATGCCCACAGCGCAGGGTGCTATAGAAATAGTGCTGGCCTCTGCATACCTGCCGGGAGACACCGACAATGTCCCAACAGTGGAAGTCCGTTCCCTGGTCGAGCATTGTCGTCGGAAAAATCTCCGATGGATCATCGCCTGAGACGCAAACGCCCACCATGAGGTATGGGGAAGTACGAACAACAATAAGAGAGGTGAGTACCTTCTTGAATACATTATTAGTAGCAATATAAATATACTAAACAGGGGTAACGAACCTACATTTATAAATGCCATTAGAGGCGAAGTCCTTGACCTAACGCTCTATAGCACCAATATGTTGTCCGCTATCTCCAACTGGCATGTATCAGGGGCGGTATCAATGTCGGATCATCAACACATAAGATTCGAACTAACCAGCACCGAGATACAAAACCCAGTTACCAGAAATCCTAGAAAAACCAACTGGGAAATCTTCCACCTTGAACTTGAGCATCGTGTGAACCGCCCCACTCGTCCAATTTTAACACCTTTCGAGTTGAAAGCAGAAGCTAATGAGCTTCACCAACACATTGAAGATACATTCCATAGAGGTTGCCCTGAAAAAGTCCACAGAGTTAAACTTGACGTCCCATGGTGGAACGACACTCTTGAAAAGCTCAGAAGGACTGCCAGGAAACTCTTCAATAAGTCCAAAGATGGGAAAGCCACATGGCTGTCCTACAAAAGTAGCCTAACGCTCTATAATAAAGAGCTGAGAAGGTCTAAGAGAGTTACATGGAGAGATCACTGTGGGAAGATCACAAAACTTCCCGAAGCGATTCGCCTCCAAAAAGCAATCAGTAAAGACCACTCAAATGGGTTGTGCACACTTAAGAACCCGGATGGTACCTACACCAATAGCCCTGAGGAAACCAGCAAACTTCTGTTGGAAACCCACTTCCTGGGCTGTGTGTTCCTACCAGAAGTTGAGAAGGGACCAATGGCCACAACCATGAATCCCACCAACACTTCTGGTACAGGCATTATTCCAGTGGCGGATGATGACCAGGTAGATGAGGTATCTCCAACCCCACCATCTACACTGTGCCCTAAGCTCCCACATGGAATATTTCATCACAAAAGTGTACAATGGGCTATAAACAGCTTCAGCCCATACAAATCCCCTGGACCGGATGGTATCCAACCATGTCATCTGCAACATGGGGCGGACATGGTGGTGCCATCTTTAGTCCGGCTTTTCAGAGCTAGTCTAGCTCTTGGACATATTCCAAACAAATGGGCTACGGTTCGGGTCGTGTTCTTGCCCAAGGCAGGAAAGAAAGATTCCCAAATGCCAAAAGCATACAGACCGATCAGCCTTAGCTCATTTTTCTTAAAAACTATGGAAAAACTCCTTGACCACCACATTCGGGCTACTAACCTCAAGGAAAAGCCCTTGCATCGTTTTCAATATGCATATCAAACAGGAAAGTCTACTGAGACGGCTATACATTGCCTTACAACCAAAATTGAAAAGGTACTAAGCTCTCAGCGGATTGGCCTAGGTGCCTTTATAGACATCTCAGGGGCGTTTGATAACACTTCATATGTAGCCATAAAGACTGCTCTCAATCAGAAAGGAGTCTCTCCCATAATTATTGAATGGATTCTGGAAATGTTAAAATCCAGAATAATCTCAATTGACCTTAATGGCAAACTCACATCTATAGCAGCCACAAGGGGTTGCCCTCAAGGGGGTGTACTCTCTCCCCTATTGTGGACTCTGGTTATAGATGAACTTCTCTACACACTCAATAACGCTGGCTTCACCACCCAGGGTTACGCAGATGACTTTGTTATCTACATCGAGGGCTGGCATGCTCCAACGATCTCAGATCGCATGCAACAAGCACTCTATATAGCCAACAAGTGGTGTCAAGATAAGGGTTTATCGATAAACCCATCTAAAACAGTCCTAGTCCCTTTCACTAGACAAAGGACTCAGACACTACAAAACCCAATCCTTAACGGTACGAAAATTGAATTTTCTAGTGAAGCGAAATACCTTGGGGTGATCCTTGATTCCGAGCTCAATTGGACGCCTCACCTAAACAGCACTGTCACTAAAGCCACTAGGGCATTCTTTGCCTGTAACAGGCTCTTTGGCAGAACATGGGGACTCAGTCCAAAAATAATCTACTGGTCCTTCGATACTGTTATACGACCCATTCTTACCTATGCTGCCCTAGCATGTGGACCAAGGTCGAGCAAAGAACTGCAATGAAAACACTATCGAAAATACAACGCTTAGTCTGTATGGGCATCACGGGAGCGATGCGCACTTGCCCGACTGAAGCACTAGGAGTCATAACTGGCATCCCGGCGATCCCGATTCTTATTAAGAAGGAGGCTCGTCTGGGTGCCCTAAGACTTACTAACATCGGTGAACTAAAGCTCGGGGACCTAACGGGTCACTTAAAGGCTCTCACGCCTATATTCAATGACCCTATCATTCGTCTTTCGGACTATAGTTTATCGGGACCTTCTTTGAAAGAAACTTTCTTGTATCAATACAAAACAGAAGCACCTGGAATGCTGATCTATCTTGCATACCCAGTGGAGCTCAAATCTGGAATACGGATGGCTCTAAACTAGAGAATGGTGACACCGGGGCGGGAATTACTGGACCACGGTTCAGAAAAGCCATAGCCATGGGTAAAACACCTACCATCTTTCAAGCAGAAATACACGCGATAGAGATCTGCGCCCGAGAATGCCTTTGTAGGAAGACAAATGGTGCTACGATCTATATTTTCTCCGACAGCCAGGCATCTCTAAATGCCCTGAGATCATTCCAATTCTCGTCAAGGCTAGTCGAAGAATGTTTCCATCTATTGAACTCTCTGGCAAAAAAATAACACTCTTACGGTGGGATGGGTTCCTGGACATGAAGGACATGATGGTAACGAACTGGCCGATGCCCTAGCTAAGCAAGGAGCAGGTAGGCCACTAATAGGACCTGAGCCATTCTGTGGACTCACCAAGGGACACAGGAAAGCTGTACTCAGAACATGGGAAGAAAGGGAAACAAAGAAAAGTTGGTCCGACAGCTTGGGGCTACGCCAAGCCAAAAATTTCCTAACCCCAGATAAGAATATATCCAAACGTCTTATCAACCTAAACAAGAATGACATTCGTATGCTTACGGGTTTTCTCACTGGCCATTGCTGCCTGAGATATCACCTCATGAAATTGAACTTATCGGACACTGACGTCTGTCGGTTTTGTAACTCAGACCAGGAGACGTCATCTCACATACTGTGCGAATGCCCAGCACTCTGCAGGCGCAGAGCACAACAACTTGGGGAGGTAACCGTGCCACCCCACAGGATATGGAGTCATTATCCGAATAAAGTTCTAAACTTTATTCGCAGCCTAGGGCTACAGGAGAGTCCATAATCCTACTGGCCAGCATTTAGATCAATCTGGTCGAGGTGCACCAACTATGGCCTTGTAATAATAATATAAAAATATTTTCTGTTAATATATTTTCATTTTCATCTGGTTAAGGTATTATTTCGAAAATAGGCGTTTTATTAATTTCCCGAGGAATGTGTGATATTATGTAAATTTCATTTGTATCAGTTTTTAACCATGTTAAAGTTTTAATATTTAATATTTTTTCTGGAGTTACGGTTAAAGGGTTGTGATGTTTAAGTAATTTAGGGTTGAATATCCCTAATCTTGTGAGTTGCATACCCATTTCAATGTCCTCTATATATTCTGTAAAGTGTTCTAAATTGAAAACTAATAAGTCAAGCTTTTTGAGTTTTTCTTCCTTTCTTTTAAGTGTGTCCATAGTTTCTATTATTTTATTTACTGTTTCTATTACAAGATTTAATTCATTTATCTGAACGTTGTTTGTGGCTAAGTTATGTATTTTTTGTTTTAAATCATCTTTATCATCTGAATCTAATGTTTGAAACAAATATTTGTAAGTTTTATCTACTAAATTTATTAAACCTCTCTTTTGACATTTTATTATTTTTATTCCATTTAACTCTCTATTAAGCTTTTCAATTAGATAATTTGTTTTTGTTGCATTTTAATACTTTGATACCAAAGGTATCATACATAGTATATTGGGTTTGTGCAATGTCCGTCATGGTGTTAAAACTATTATAACACAATCACAAATCGATGAAACATATATATGTCCCACATTTTAGAAGCTATAGTCACCAAATTAAGGGGCAAGGTAGCCGATGGCATTCCCCAAAAAACTACATAAAAAGTTTGGGTGCCTCTCCCCCCTCTTCCGCCCCAGCCACCCCTTCAGTTATAATCGAAAATGACTGTATTTCCCACAGTTTTAAAGCTATACTCACAAAATTTGATGGGAAGGTAGATGCTGAAGTCTTACAAAGATATGCATCAAAACTTTGGATGCCACGCCCCCACTGATACCGCCCACCTTCTAAAATCCGAAAACTCTATATCTTTTTCAGTTTTTGGGCTAGAGTTACCAAATTTGGTAGAAACATTGTTAGTGACATCCGTAACCGATCTACATCAAAGTTTTATTCGCCACGTCAACCTTTTCCACCCAACTCGTAAAATCTGAAATTTCTACATCTTTCCCAGTTTTTGCGCTGGAGTCACCAAACTTGGAAACATTGTTAGTAACATCCGTAACAAATGTGCAATATTGGATGCCACGCCCACTTATACCGCCCACCTGAATATCTTTCTCAGTTTTTGGGCTCGAGCTTCCAAACTTGATTAGGAGATAGAAGGTGCCATCCGCCACTGATATGCATCACAAATTTGAATGTCACGCCTACCCCTTCTGCCTGCCTTTTATTCACAAACCTTCATACTTTACAAATACATACAAACTTACATATGTGCTTTGCTTGCTTGTTCGAAATTGTATATCAACAATGTTTGTGTGGTACGACGTTACGTCTGAGTTAGATAAGCAGCAAGTAAGCAAATCTACCACTATACAAAGAATTTCAAGATTAATTATTTTCGCACAAATGGCTCGATATAAAAAACAAATACAAATTGAATGTATGTACATATGTACAACTTTTTTGCATTAAATAAACATACATATGTATGCAGACTACATTTTCTTAAGTTTCTATTTGTTAGTGCGTTTGTTTTTGCACGGTGTATACATATATTTGCACTTGCATGTTTTGTTATATATATGTATGTTAAATGTACGTACATACATGTGTATGTATGTACATATGTATATACGTGCATTTGCAACACCAACCAAAGTTACAAATGTCAGCTGGAAAATTATATCAGAACAACAATGGCACTAGGTATTTGTGTTTGTGTGTTAAATATTGTTTGAATTCGATAATTAGCGAGTATGTAGATAAAACCACCCCGTAACATATTCTGGTGTGCAAAACTCTTCTAGGCGCACAAAGTTATGTTTCAATTGATTTGTTTTAAATCAATGAAACCAGCAAAAAGAAGCATTGCGAGCCCAACAACAACAATTACAAAAACAACAAACGGTACTTGATTGGAAAATCAATTCTCAAAAGCACAAAGAAAAGAAAAAAAACATGTGGTTTGTTTTTGTAAACGCGTATATATGTATGTACAAAACAATGTAAACTGTACGTACATACATGTGTATGTATTTACATATTTTTTTTTTTTTTTTTAATTCATTTATTTAATCTAGATAAATACTATTCTATAAATTATAATACAGTGGGCAGTTGAAAAAAGAAAGAAGACTGGCATTTGCGGAACGGCCGTTAGGTAATGCGTCGCAAACGCCTTTGTTCCTCCTAATCCCGGTACCCGTTACGCTCGCGTTCGGCCGTCCGCAGTTCAGTCATCACGGCCACCGCGAAGACGCTAAATGCATCCCAATTGACGCTACTGGCTGAAATGAGCGTCACCAGGTTGCCTACCTCTATGGTACAACCAAAGATGTCTTCCATCTCAGCGCGAAGCCCTGTAAATCGACCGCAGTGGAACAGCACATGCTCCGCATCCTCGATAACGCCACTTCCGCAGTAGGTGCAGAAGGGAGCATCCTCGTGACCGAACCGGTGAAGATATCCGCGGAAACAGCCGTGCCCACTAAGCAGCTGCGTGATGTGGAAGTTCACCTGACCATATCTTCTATCCAGCCACACTGATAACCTTGGGATCAGGCGGTATGTCCATCGTCCTTTTGTGGATGATTCCCATCGCCCTTGCCAAATGGCCATAGTGCGCGATTTGGCCGAGGAGCGCGCTGCCTTCTTGTGGGCCACTGTAAAGCCTCTGCCATGAGTCTCCTCGTAGACCTCTGCAATTTCTCTGGCTAGATCTGCTATGGGGGCAACTCCAGCTATAACCAGACACGCGTCGTCTGAGATAGTGCGGAAGCCGCTACACACCCTGATCGCCCCTAAGCGGTGGGTAGCCGTCAATCCTCGGGAGTAGCTGTCGTAGCGCATGCCAGGGTGCCAAATAGGCGCCGCGTACAACATTACCGCCCTAGTCACGCTGGAAATTAGCGCTCTCCTATGCTGCTTCGGGCCTCTCGTATTTGGCATAATACGCGATAGTGCACGATTTGTTATTGCGGCTTTGGAGCTGGCGTACTCCAAGTGCTCCTTAAAGGACAGTCTTGTGTCCAGCATCACTCCAAGGTACTTAATCGCTCTCTTTGATTTGATTAATGTATTTGCCACTGTTATTGTTGCGGTTTCTACAACTTTTCGGCTGCTTATGAGGACAGCCTCGGTTTTGTGGGGGGCAATCTGGAGGCCAACCGATGAGAGCCACTGGATGACCATCTCGATCGACTGGTTGCATCTTGCCTCGGTAGCCTTGAGCTCCTTAGCCACCACCACCAACGCCACGTCGTCTGCGAAACCGACCATACGGACCTCTTCAGGTAGCTTGAGCCGAAAAACACCGTCGTACATGGCGTTCCAAAGGAGAGGGCCAAGAACTGACCCCTGTGGCACGCCTCCAGACACGTGGTACTTCCGTTTGACACGCTGGTGTTGTACTGCAGAATCCTATTTTGAAAGTAGCTTCTAATCATCCTCAGAAGGTAGTTCGGCACTCCAAATTTTACTAGGGCCTCAAAGATGCAGCTCCACTTCGCCGTGTTGAACGCGTTTTGTACGTCAAGCGTTACGACCAGGCAGTACTTTTTGGTGCCTCCTTGCCACCTAGTGCCGGCAATCGCTTCTGAAGCTATCTTAACCACCTGGCCAATTGCGTCGAGCGTTGACCTCGCTTTTCGGAAGCCGAACTGCTGATCCGAAAGCCCACCTGCAACGGATATTGCGCGCTCAAGGCGTGTGCAGATAACGTGCTCCAGAATCTTGCCGACCGTATCAATGAGGCAGATAGGTCTGTAGGCAGCTGGATCCTCAAGCGGCTTCCCTGGCTTCGGAAGCAGTACCAGGCGCTGGAGTTTCCACCAATTAGGAAAGACTCCGTTGCGAAGGCAGCTGTTAAACATCTCGGCGAAGATGTCGGGGCGGATCGCAAGTGATAGTTTGAGAGCTCTGTTCGGAATCCCGTCAGGCCCGGGCGCCTTCTTAGGCTTCGTCCTCGCTGCTGCTTGGCGGATCTCCTCGAGGGTGACCTCTTCGACGTCGTCAGGCAAGCTAGACGCTGGGACGGGATGCACGGGATCGAGCACATCTGTCATACTCGGAAATAGGTGCGTCACAATTTCTCTAAGCGCCTCCGAGTCGGTAGGCTGGCATTGGGGAAAGCCGTTGAATCTTTTGACCACCCTTTTGTAGGCGTCACCCCAGGGATCGTTCTCTGCCGAGTCACAGAGCTCAAGAAAGCATCTGCGCTTGCTAACCTTAATAAGCTTTTGTACCTGCCTCCTGCATGCGAGAAACTCTGCTTGACGTGCCTGATACATCGAAGAACCGCGTGAGCGCTGGTAGCGGCGTCTGGCGTGATTGCAGTCGTTTCGGGCCTCTGCTATCTCCTCGTTCCACCAGTGAACTTGAGCATGGTGCCTCTGGTACCTCTTGCTCCTGGCCATACTGGCATCGCATGCGCGGCTTATCAGCATCATTGATTTTTCTACCACATCCTCGGTGCTGTCTTCGCTATCCGGGATCCCTGCTGATGCCAGCTGAGAAGCAAAGATGAGCGTGTCTAGCGTCTCGGCACGGTATTTTTGCCTGGGTTGGGCTGGAGCATGCATGCGATTACTGTGTCCTCCGATGGTAAACCATAAAGCAGCATGGTCACTCCCATTGTAAGAGTCGTCGATGCTCCAGATTGAAGAGCCATACAGCGAGCTGCTCACGAATGTGATGTCAACGACGGATCCTATCCCTGCTCTGCTGAACGTGTGCTGAGTCCCATGGTTCAGTATGGCAACGTCCAGTAGGGTGAAGGCCTCGATTAAGGCTCGGCCTCTAGCATTTGTAGTCGAGCTACCCCACTCTTCTGCCCATGCGTTGAAATCGCCAGCGATGATGACTGGGTGCCGGCCTCTGGCATCTGCCACCAGAGAGTCCAGTGCGTTGGTGAACTCTGAGAGCTGCAGGCTAGGGGGCCAGATAGACGGAGTAGATCCACGTTTCTCCCACCCTCGCACGTACGAAGCTATCCGCCCGGTAAACTCTGGTCAGTGGTGACCTGGCGCTCCCACAAGACCATATAGCCGCTCTTCCTGAGGTGTCGAGTGCGCAGTTTGGTCCCTCCTTCATCCGATATGGCTCACTAAGCACCGCAAGGTCCACAAAACGTTCACACACTGTTTGCGACAACAAGTCCTGAGCCGCTGCGCAGTGGTTGAGGTTTAGCTGGATGCACTTCATTTTGAACGACTTCTTCCGCTACCGCTGAGTGGACATCTGCTACTGCCCGCCTGATGGCTGGTTGAGGCACTTCCATTAGCGGTGCAGATGAAGCACCTCGTCTCGCTCTTGCAGCTTGCTATCTTATGGCCCAAGTCTCCGCACCTGATGCAGCACTGGGACCTATCCACTGTGTTGCGGCAGTTGCTAGCTGTATGTCCCATTTCCAGGCACCGGTAACATCTCGTGCGTGCTTCATGCGGGCGGATGGAGCAGCTGGACCAACCCACTCGCACTGTGCGCAAGGCTATAATGCTACTCGCCAGATTCGCCGGTACTGAAAAAATGGCCACCTGAGTGTTGCCGTATCCAGGTCGGATGCTTTTACAGTTGCAGACATCGGCCGGTATGTTAGCCTGTGTCGACAGCGCAGCCACTATCTCCTCCTTGGATGCCAACTCGTCCAGATCACGAATCGCAAAGTGCGATTGCTCAGTAAATGAGCGAACCGTAGCACTCTTGCCTAGCACCAGCTCCATCTCATCCTTAAGTTGCTTGGTGCACTCCAAGCCGCCTTCTTTTAACTCCAGAAGCAAGTCGCCTTTTACAGTGCGTCGAGCTTTGGAGACCTTATCGCGGACTCCATTCAGCTTCCCATCATCTCTGCGCGTAACAAGCGTTAAGACTTCGCTGTATGATAGCTCGCTTGTACTTATTAGCAGCGCATCTGGTCTGCTCTTCAAGGGCTGCCTACCTGGTTGTTTTCCAGATTTGCCACTCGTCTTACTCGGTTTCGGCCGTTGCACCGTTTGCCACGTGGAGCATGTGGCCGATTCCAAGGACGCCGAATCCGTTGGGCCAGTTTTGCTCTTTTTGGTTGGAGAAGGGCGCTGGCTATTTTCGCGTTCTCGCCGCCTCTTGGGCGTTGCGATCGTCCTCGCAACTCCGTTACCCTGCTGTCGGCCCTTATCAGATACGCTGGGTGGCAGTTTTGCAACCGGCGTGGTCTTGGTGGCCGTATCCGCTCTATCTTTGGAGACTGGCTTGCTCCCTCCATCAATTTCTTCGTAGGACTTCACAGCGTTCGCTGCTAGATCCCTCAACTGTTGGGTAACATGTCGCTGCCCGAGTAAGAGTGCGCTGAGTTTACTAAGGGTGACCCCAGCTGCTCAAACGCATTCATCTCCACTGGTTCCCGGGGTGAGGCGGCTGCCACAGGTGCAGGGGAGGCGCCTAAAGGTGCCTGACTCTGCGCTAGGGGAGGCGCAACCCCCTTAGGGGGAGATCTCGGCAGTGCCGAGCGGCGCACGATTTCTTCCAGTGCTTCAACTTTTCACTTCGCGTAGAAACTACAAGCAGTCCCTCGGTGACCTAAGGTTTCCCTAAGGTATTTGAACCGGTGGGGGTTATACCGCCCCGAGTCGGTCACCAGAGCCCCACGGAGCACCGCCGCAACGGAGGGGGTTGGTAGTAGCCGGTTCCGTGGCCTTTTGCTTGGTGCTGCTTGAAATTTCTTACTGAGCAAAAGAACTAAATGTCGCGCCAGATGCTTATGCAGCAGAGTTTAGTCGCACTTGCACCCGGAGGTATGCAACAGTAAAAATGGATCGCTGCTTAGTCGATACACGAACCCAGATCAGGTGTCGCCGCCTATTGTTCGCTTCGAGCAAGCTCAGATGGCACTGTAAGCTCGGTTTCCACCGATATTTAGCTAGTCAGCCCTGGATGCAGTGCAAACAGCTGGGCTGTGTTGGTCACCCGAAAGTGAAAGGGAAACAAGTTGCACACTACCAGCAAAGTTTATTTGTGGTGGTGGCAAATTGACGCACACTATAGCAACTTTATTAGGCCGACACGCAAACAAGGGACGCTGCCGACGCCTTACAAAAGGGACTTTTCGAGACCGCAAACGCAACAAGTGGCCGAGATGCACCTGGGGACCGCGAACAAACGTATAGGTAAGCCGCACAGCCTCTTTGTGCACCGCGCTAAGCTGTTTTCTTGTATTCCAGAGCGAGGAAAAATACAAGAAATTATCATCAAGTCGGAGGTATTACAAAAACGCGCCCGCACTTGAAAATACCACACACACTTCCGTATTTACATATGTATATACGTGCATTTGCAACACCAACCAAAGTTACAAATGTCAGCTCGAAAATTATATCAAAAAAAAAAAATCAACAATGGCAATAGGTATTTGTGTTTGTGTGTTAAGTTTTGTTTGAATTCGATAATAAGCAAGTATGTAGATAAACTCACTCCCGTAACATATTCTGGTGTGGAAAACTTTTCTAGACGCACCAAGTTATGTTTTAATTGATTTGTTTTAAATCAATGATACCAACAAAAAGAAGCATTGCGAGCCCAACAACAACAATTACAACAACAACAAACGGTACTTGATTGGAAAATATATTCTCAAAAGCACAAAGAAGAAAAGAAAAAAAAACATGTGTTTTGTTTTTGTCAACTCGTATATATGTATATAACATTTCTTAAGATCCTATTTGTTAGTGTGTTTGTTTTTGCACTGTCTTTATTTGGTGAACATGTTTATTGCTTTCATTTAGCTTGCTACAGATACAACAATGTATGGGTGCATTAACCAATATTTGCACTTGCATTTTTGTTAATATATGTATGTACAAAAGAATGTTTAATGTACGTACATACAGTCACGAACTAAATTATTAGCACAGCAAGTTTTTTCAACTTTCTGGCATCTTTTTAGGTAGATTTAAAAGATTTTTTGATAAAACAAAAAATAAACTAAATAGATTAGAGTATTAATAAAACGAAACCAAAAATGCTTTGTAGTAAACTTAAACGTATAATTAACTAAAATTATTTAACTAAAAAAACTCGTCAATTTCATTGAACAAAATTATTGGCACACTTTGTATTATATTGTTCTTTTTTAACAATTTGAACGATTGGGCAACTTCATTTTGGTAATTTCACCATCTGTTATGTTCCGTTATTTAAAACTTAGCACATTTGCATTATTAAACATAACATTTTGTGTGAATTGAGCGTTTTTCTATACTTTTTTTAAAAATGGCAGCTAAACAAAAAGAAACCTCCGTAGCTCAGCGAAAAATAATACTGCATTTGCACGATCAGGGCAAATCATACGCAGAAATTGGAGACATAATGGAAAGAAGCCGATTCACTATTCGAAGCATCGTGCAGCGCTTCAAGGGTGCCCAAAAGCTAGAAAGTTCGAAGCACACAGGCCGTCCAAAATTGTTGAATAGCCGTGAATGCAGGAACATCGTAAGAAAGGTGAAAGAGAATCCCAAAATATCATCAACACAGATTGCTGCAGAAGTAAAAATTAAATGGGGAAGGATGTGCACCCGATTACGGTTCGCAGAGTACTGCATGAGGCAAATTACAGAGCGCGTGTTGCTAGACGTAAACCATGCATATCTGAAGCCAATAAAAAGAAGCGTTTGGACTACGCCAAGGAGTATATAAGCAAGCCACTGGCTTACTGGAGTCAAGTGTTGTACTCAGATGAGAGCAAATACAACATATTTCAATCGGACGGGCGAAAAACTGTTTGCAGAAAGCCGAATACAGCATACGACAAGAACAATATAACGCCAACAGTTAAACATGGTGGTGGTGGGGTGATGGTCTGGGGTTGCATGTCTGCTGCAGGTGTGGGCGAGTTGGTATTTGTAGACGGTATAATGGATAAACATTTATACTTGAATATTTTGAAGGATAACTTAAAAAAAAGTGCCGAAAAGCTACAATTGCCAAGCTCGTTCACATTTCAACATGACAACGACCCCAAGCATTCTGCCCATATCGTCAAAATGTGGCTTGCCTATAACACCGCCCATGTGCTACCGCACCCACCACAATCTCCAGACCTTAATCCGATTGAGCACTTGTGGGAAGAATTGGATAGGCGCATTCGAAAACGGGCTATAACAAAAAAAGACGAATTAAAGCAGGCTCTTATTGAAGAATGGCAAAAAATTGGTGAAGACGTTACCAAAAAATTAGTTAATTCGATGCCAAGCCGACTATCTGCTGTTATTAAAGCCAAAGGGCTACATACTAAATATTAATTATAATTTTTACATTTATTTTATCATATTTTTAAGTTTTTTCTTTTGATGTGCCAATAATTTTGTTCAATGAAATTGACGAGTTTTTTCAGTTAAATAATTTTAGTTAATTATACGTTTAAGTTTATTTCAATGAATTTTTGGTTTCGTTTAATAAATACTCTAATCTATATAGCTTATTTTTTGTTTTATTAAATATACTTTTAAATATACCCAAAAAGATGCTAGAATGTTGAAAAAACATGCTGTGCCAATAATTTAGTTCGTGACTGTACATGTGTTTTAATTCAATGACACAAACAAAAAGGAGCATTGCGATCCCAACAATAACACTTACTTACAACAACAAACGGTTCTGGGGTCGTAAATCAATTGTCAAAGGCACAAAGAAGAAAAGAAAAAAAAACTCATGTGTTTTGTTTTTGTAAACTCGCTCGCGAACACACTCCCAGCTTGTGTATTTATGTACATGTAGATTACATTTCTTAAGATTCTATTTCTTAGTGTGTTTGTTTTTGCACTGTACATATTTGGTGAACATTATTTTGCTTTTTTTAGCTTGCTACAGATACAACAATGTATGCGTGCATTAACCAATATTTGCATCCGCATTTTTGTTAATATATATGTATGTACAAAAGAATGTTAAATATACGTACATACATGTGTATGTATGTACATATGTACATGCGTGCATTTGCAACACCAACCAAAGTTACAAATGGCAGTTTGAAAATTATATCAAAACAACAATGTTAATAGGTATTTGTGTGTAAAGTTATGTTTGATAATTAGCAAGTATGTTGGTAAAACCATTCGCGTAACATATTTTGGTGTACAAAACCAAATTATGTGTTAATTGATTTGTTTTAAATCAATGACACAATCAAAAAGAAGCATTGCGATCCCAACAACAACACTTTCTAACAACAACAACAAATGCTACTTGATTCGAAAATCAATTGTCAAAGGCACAAAGACGAAAAGAAAAAAAACTCATGTGTTTTGTTTTTGTAAACTCGCACGCGAACAAACTCCCAGCTTGTGTATTTATGTACATGTAGATTACATTTCTTAAGATTCTATTTCTTAGTGTGTTTGTTTTTGCACTGTACATATTTGGTGAACATTATTTTGCTTTTTTTTAGGTTGCTACAGATACAACAATGTATGTGTGCATTAACCAATATTTGCACTCGCATTTTTGTTATATATATGTATGTACTAAATAATAAACGTTGCACGTTGATGAGTTGAATTTGAGTTTATTTATTTCACTTAAGTTGGAACAAAGCTGTTTTATATTAAGGTAAAGTCCACATCAAACAATTCTTTACGAAAAGTTTGTAGTTGATATTAATTTTTTTTTTTTATGAAAAATAGTCGCAATTGGTCAGTATTAGTCAAAAATAGTCGCAAATAGTCGAAAATAATCAAAAATAATCAAAATAATGAAAATAATTGAAAATAATCAAAAATAATCAAAAATAATCAAATTGATTATTTTTGATTATTTTTGATTATTTTTGATTATTTTGATAATTTGCGATAATTTCAGATTATTTTTGATTTTTTGTAGTCGTACTCATTATATAATCATAAATTTCTACCAGCGAACTATATAGTCACTACAACTACTTCCCAAAAATAATTTAATTGATTAGTAATTGTAATCGCAATTTAACAGGTATGGATAAAACCACCACCGTAACATATTTTGGTGTGCAAAACTCTTCTAGGCGCCCAAAGTTATGTTTTAATTGATTTGTTTTAAATCAGTTATATCAACAAAAAGAAGCATTGCAAGCCCAACAACAACACTTACAACAACAATAAACGGTACTGGGGTCATAAATAAATTGTCAAAGGCACAAAGAAGAAAAGATAATAACGGAGACACATACACAGCGCATGTGTTTTGTTTTTGTAAACTCGCTGGCGATCGTTTGTACAGACGGCAGTAGTGGAATGGGTCATGTGTTTTGTTTTTGTAAGCTCGGTCGCGGTCAAACTCACAGCTTGTGCGAAAATGAGCCGTCAGAGTGGTGGAATGAGGTAAAGTGATAAATTCAGGACATGTTTTGTATGGGAGGTACTCGAAGGAGTGCTCCAAAATTAAAATCCTTTCTTAGTGCTCACTTTCAACCTGAATGGAATATTTTGTGAAAATTTCAGCCTTCTAGATCTTATCGTTTAGGCTGTGGGTCTCTCAACAATCAGTCAGTCAGTCAGTCAGGACAAACTATTTTATATATATAGATTTCTTAAGATCCTATTTGTTAGTGTGTTTGTTTTTGCACTGTCTATATTTGGTGAACATGTTTATTGCTTTCATTTAGCTTGCTACAGATGCAACAATGTATGCGTGCATTAAAAAATATTTGCAATTGCATTTTTGTTAATATATGTATGTACTAAATAATAACAGATGTACTTATGTGCATTTGCATCACCAACTAAAGTTACAAATGTCAGTTTGAAAGTTATATAAAAACAACAAAGTCAATAGGTATTTGTGTGTTAAGTTTTGTCAACTCGTATATATGTATACAAGTATATGTCCAAATTTTGCATCGATAATTTTTTTACACGCCTCCATGTCCTGACCAAGTTTTGTAATAATTGATTAATTTTAAAGCATAGCTCTAGTACAAAAGTTGGAAAAAAAGGACTTAAGTGCTCAGAAGGTACTCGAAGGAGTGGTCAAAATTCAAGATCCTTTCTTAGTGCTCACTTTCAACCTGAATGGAATATTATGTGAAAATTTCAGCCTTCTAGCTCTTATCGTTTAGGCTGTGGGTCTCTCAACAATCAGTCAGTCAGTCAGTCAGGACAAACTATTTTATATATATAGATAAGCACGCTCCATAACATTAGTGTATGGGAGGCGCCCAAGGAGTTGTCGGATCGGGTCCAAATGTTGCATCCACAATTTTTTTACACGCCTCCATGTCCTGACCAAGTTTTGTAATAATTGATTAATTTTAAAGCATAGCTCTAGTACAAAAGTTGGAAAAAAAAAAGGACTTAAGTGTTCAGGAGGTACTCGAAGGAGTGGTCCAAATTAAAAATCCTTTCTTAGTGCTCACTTTCAACCTGAATGGAATATTTGGTGAAAATTTCAGCCTTCTAGCTCTTATCGTTTAGGCTGTGGGTCTCTCAACAATCAGTCAGTCAGTCAGTTAGTCAGGACAAACTATTTTATATATATAGATTTTTGTACTTATATCAAGTTTAAATTCGCATATTTTATGGTTTTTTATTTTGCTGTTAATCTCTGTTTAAAAAAGCAACCACGAAATCATAAAATAAAATATTTTGTAAATAAAAAAAGGAAATTATGAAATGCCGTGGATGGGATTTGAACCCGCAACTCGTACTTGAATCAAGAATTCATGACTGCAACAACAAAACACATACATTTAAATTTTTACAAGTTTTGTGTTATATTACAGTTTACACAGTTTTTGATGGGTCATCACGTAAAAGTAACAATTTTTTAGTAAATTTACAGTGATTAACGGTTGTCCCTTAAAACAACAAATTACATTAAATTTTTGTTGTAATTTGTCTGGTAGGAGGAATGGCTATAGATTCCAACCAAAAAATATCACCTAATCTATAACGTTAGAGCGACAATTGCAATTGTTAATTTACTGTGGACAGCAGTAGCTTTACTGTTACTGTAACTGTTGCGTCGGTTAAATTCAACCGTTGATTTTTTTTGTGTGTATCTATTTTAAAATCTAAAAAGGTTTTATTCATTATGTTAATGGAAGAACCTGTATCTATAACGCATCTAAGTGGTTTATCGTTCAAAATAATGATTATGAATGGATTTCTGTTTTTTAGTGTTCCGAGGCTTGTGCTTAAAAATTTTCGGATGTGTCCATTCCGCTGTTAATCTCTCTTTGTCTTTTTTGTGGCTGATTAGCCGGGTTATACGCTTGTGCGCTTGAAGGTCTGTTCTGGTTATAATTCATTGGGTTTTGTTGCCTACCTTGTTGGAGTTTATAATGAAATTCGTTTAATTTTTGTCTGTCTTCCTGTTGGGTGTACTGTTTGTTAGTCTGATTGTAATTTGGTTGGTTAAAGTGGTTATTTTGGTATTGATAGGGATTGTTATTGTAATTATTGTGGTTGAAATTTGGCTGATACTTTTTGCCTGAATTGTTTTTATTCGAACTTTGGGGTTGGTTGTCTTTAGTTTTATCCATCACACTATTTTCGTATAATCCCTCCCTTTTGGCTGCTATTTTTAGCAAAGGGCTAGTCGAGATGTCATATCTTGCTAGAATCATAAATATCCTGTCAGGAAGTTTTCTTTTAATAACATCTTTAATTGTGTTATTCATGGCATTAGTATACACCAAAGTATTGTTCTGATTATTTTCTAACGTTAACTTATATGTGATCACGTAAGACTTATTTTCTTGTTCGTCAATGAACTTACGTAGATTTCCATTGTAATGAGTGTTATATAATTGCCTTAGTAATTCCTCCGTAGGTGTTTGGGTAGAGTATACATTTATTAAAGTTGCTTTGAGGTCATTCCAGTTGTTTGCACAGGAAAGTTGTGAAATCCTTTGTGCCTCTCCAGTAATCTGAAGTTCAATCCCACTGTAGATCACACATTGCTGCCTTATATCGGATGTTGGCCATAGTTTAAGGATGAATTCGATCCTCTTAGTGATCCTCTTGTGTTTCTTGTTTATTTCGTAACTCAAAATCAGTGTTCACAAAAAAAAATTTTTTTTTATGTTAATCGTGGTTGCATTTGTTTTATTTAAACTGCACTGTTTTACTTTTCTCTCGACACCATGAAATGTGTCTTACGCACGTTAGTTCTTTTGTGGATAGATGAACTGTCAAGTATCGCACGTTAATTATTTTATGCACTTGTTTTTTACACACTATCCTACCGGCTGCGCCAATCAAATAGTTGGTTGTTCAATAGATAAAAAAATATAAAACGAATAGTTTTTATTTAATTTATTTGATACTTATCAGAATTGCTCATACCGAAATATGCTTACGTTTCCGATCTCACGCTCAGGGTGAGTTTTGTTTATGTCTACATATGATTCAAGATATGAACGTGGAGTGGGTGTAAGTGAATATCTTGTTATGAACCGGCCTTTCACTCCCAACACTGTATCGATAGCCAGCTAGCAATTCGGTGACCCAGGGATTGATACGACCTCGATACGGTGTGGGCCGGGTAACAAAATTTATATTTTTATTCAAAAAACAAACATCTAACGGGCAAGCGGCTAATCTTCACAGAATCGGACAATTTTTGGACATACAAGGTAAAAAGATGAAAACATTTACCCCCAATGCGCCCTCCCTACCTATGAGCCGGATTTGCAATATATTGCCGACTCCCTAGAACACAACAACACTAACAACAACAACTACAACTTACCCCCACATCACCACATCTTCATCCCACCCACACATAGACAATTACTCACACATATTTATATAAACAATACAGACTTATATTTATTCATATTAAATTATACATTGTTTTCCTTAAATTAAATTTACTTTATATAAATAGAAAAAAGAATAATGCAGTTAAATAAATAAATAAACAAAAATAAACATATACTACTAAACGCAAAACATAAAAACAATAAACAAAAACGTAGAAAGAATAAATAAATAATAAATTAAATAAATAATATAAATGAAGAGTGAATTAAATGATAATAAATAAATAAATAAATAGGGGCAGTATAAATAAATAAATGCTAATGCGCCTCTTCAAAACGGCTGCGAGCCACTGTGCCTGTATCGGCGGCTGACTGAGTGTGAATGTGTTTGTGCGTTTGCGCACAGCTGGCGCAGAGGCAGTTTTAACAGCTGCTGGGATTATTTAAACGGTAATTATGCAGTTTGGTTACTTTTCCGAAAAATGGCGGAATTTTTTTTTTTTTTTTAGGCACCTTCGATTGGTTGCCGCTAATGATATTCCATGGGGGAGGCTGAAATTTCCCATAAACTCCATGAGTTATGGGGTTTTGAAATTCTCATAAATAGTTTTCGATATTTTGATGTTGCGCTAGGGAAGGGGGTGAAAAAAATGTGCCCGATAGTGTGATCTGCTCCGGAACATAGCCAATAGTGCCAATAGCAGTGGCGTGAGCCACTGCTTTACGGCGTTTGAAAGTTTAAAATGCCGTAAAAACTTTCAAACGCCGTAAAAGCAGTGGCTCACGCCACTGCTATTGGCACTGTTGGCTATGTTCCGGAGCAGATCACACAAACAAAAAAATTTTTTTTTTTTTTTATTAAAAAAAACGTCATGCGCCTGCATGAGAAACCTTTTTCTATCATTCACAGGTGATAAAAAACTCGTAAAAAACAAATCAGCCCGAAAATCGCTGATGCCGCGATAGTAAATATTTACCCATTTTCGTACCTTTACTCCGCGAAAACACTCTGTGTGTGTGTGTGTGTGTGTGTGTGTTCACCCCCCCCTCTCCCTAGCGTTCTTCAATATCACGAATATTCATGATAATTTCAAAACCCCATAACTCATGGAGTTTATGGGAAATTTCAGCCTCCCCCCATGGAATATTACTTACTATGATGCAATCAACAGATTCATGTAAAAAAAAAAAAAAATTCCGCCACTTTTCGGAAAAGTAACCAAACTGCATAATTACCATTTAAACTTTCGAGTGGGAATAAAAACCTGGTGACCACCCAGACGGGTTGGCCAATCCTCGTCCGGTGGTCTCGCTGGATATTCTCGGCCGCTCGGGGTATAGTGCCAGTAGTGTAAAGCTGGAAGTGGTGATCTGCCTATAGAAAAAAATAAATGTCTACACAAACTATCTTTATTCACTATTGCGCACTCCTACCTGTTGTGTATCACCACTTTTTCTTTTACAAAAAAAAAAACAACACCACTCTCCCACTTGCACCTTTTTTTTATAGCTTTTAATTTTCTGCGGCTGGCACTCGTTCGTTCAAATTTTTGCCTTCTCATGCCCTTTCCTCTTCTTATAGTCTTAAGCCATTCACGCTCACTCGCAGGTGCCAATCGAGTATCTTTGCCAGCACGACTATCCAGTCCTCGTTCGACAACCACAACCATCGATTGCACTTCGCCGACCATAACACCACACTCCGGTTCGCGCTGACGGTATAGCGTCCGGGACAGGAGTGCAAAAAGGAGGCCTTGTGTCGTCACGATGCCCAACGTAGGCCACCGCCCACGCCCTGAGATTAAGCGTCTTATGCTCTACCGACTGAGCTAGCCGGGCATAGATCCAACGCTCGGGTGTCATTGCTTTAGATCCTTAGCGTGGAACACCCCGAGCGGATTACCCTGGAGCGTCTCCAGCTCGTATAGACATTGTCCGATTGGTTTTACTACTCGGCATTTTGTGTAGCGGCGACAGAATTTTGCATTTAGATTTTTCGCAAAGTCGCTCAACACAAAATTCCGCTTGAACACCTCTTGGCCAACCGTGTATTGCACGTCTCGTGCCTTCAGGTCGTACTGCCTCGCTGCTTTCTCATATGCCTTGTGTAGAGTTTCTTGAATGCGAGCACGGTATACCTGCTGTTTTTCTGTCCTCTCGAGTGGTTGAATCGCCGCACCGCTTACGTCGCCCAGCCTCCTGGCTAGTTCATACTCGCTGCCGTGACTCAACATGTGTTGTCCGAACAAGGCGAAGTATGGGGAGGTTCCGGTCGCAGAATGCACTGCACCTCGCAACGCCATTGCGATCTCGGGCAACTTCTCATCCCAAACCGTCTGGTCTCTCCCAATATGCACCCGAATCGCTGCCAACACCGACTGGTTAACACGTTCGGACGCGTTCGCTTGCGGAGCATAGTTTCCGGTGCGCAAGTGTTTAACACCGTGGTGCTCCAGCATCGTTCCAAGCTCTTGCGACACGAACTGCTTCCCGTTGTCGGTGTGTACGATTTCGGGGACTCCAAACGCCGAGAACACATCTTCTCTTAAGAAACGGATGACCGCTGCCGCCGTTGCCTTTGGTATCGCCTTCAACCACACAAACTTGCTGAAATGATCCAGCGCCACGATGATATATGCGTTGCCTTGTCGCGAACGTGGGTACTTGCCCAAAAAGTCTAAATAGAGCTTTTGCATGGGGCGCTCTGTCACAACCTCCTTGCCCATCATCGGCCTGCCAATCTGTGTGCCGTGTTTAGTCTCTTTGCAGACTTCGCAATCGAGCACATGCGTCCGCACTTGCGCTGCCATCCTCGGCCAGAAGTAAAATTGGCGCAGCCTTGCCAACGTCCGGGCTATGCCTCCGTGCATCCCTTGGTCGCTATCGTGCGCCTGCCAAATCAATGTGCTTGTTAGCGATTCCGGGATCCACAGCTTCCGCAAGAACTCCTTGCTATCGTCTCGGGCGAACTGTGACCTTTTAAATAGCAGGCCGTCCTCGATCCGAAGATCAGGGAAACGGTGAGCCTCTGCTTGCACCAACTCCAACCGACCCAGGTACTCCTCGCTCTCAAAGGCTGTCGTCTCGAATTCGAACAAGTTGAGCTCTTCCACCCCAAACGGTCGAGAGAGCATGTCTGCTACGACGTTGTCCTTGCCTTTCCGGTGTTCGATTTTAAAATCAAACGCCTGCAGCGCTAGTGACTACCTCGCCAGTCTCCCACTCAGATCCTTGAGTGACATTAGCCACTGCAAGCTCGAATGATCCGTAATGACTGTGAACGGCATCAGCTCCACGTACGGCCTAAAGCGCTCTATCGCCTTAACCGCTGCCAGGCACTCCTTCTCCGTCACGCTATAATTCAGCTGAGCCCCACGCAGCTTCGCTGAAAAGAACGCAATGGGTCGATCTGCACCCACGTCATCACGCTGAAAAAGAACTGCGCCAATTCCTAGGTGGCTTGCGTCACACTGAATGAAGTACGGCCGGCGAAAATCTGGGTGCACGAGGACGGGCGCGCATGTTAGCGCCTTCTTCAGTGCATGGAATGCTTCGACTGCTTCTCCGACATCTCGAACTTCTTGCCGATCTTCAAGCAGTCGGTCAGTGGCGCGGACAGGCTCGAAAAGCCTCGGATGAAGCGTCTGTACCAGCCTGCAGTGCCCCAAAATCTCCTCAGCTGCTTGGTGGTTCTCGGGACGGGAATCTGGACTATCGCCTCAACCTTGCTCGGATCCGTTCGGAGAGCTCCGTCACCCACAATGTACCCCAAGTACTTAAGGAATCTGAAACAGAACTTGGATTTCTGCAGACCGATGGTGAGATTTGCTTCCTTCAGACATTGCGCTACGTCCTCCAACAATTCTGCATGCTCCTCAAAGGTGCGGGCATGTAAGCGCGTTGCTGTCGCCGCTACTGCCTCTGGGCCTGTAGATTGCCTCAACTGCCTCATCCGGTGGTGTCTCCGCAGTGGCTTCATCCTCCTCGTGGAACGCCTCGTTTACGTGGTAACGGTCCCTAGGTCGACTGACTGGTTCCGCTGTGGTCTGACTCCTGGACCAACGTGAGGACAGCATTCTCTCTGCGTCATGACACTCTTCTCGCAGTCTCTCCAGGTCGGTAATCCACATAGGATATATGATCCTCGAAATGCCGTCTCTGATGTTAACCTTAACGACCTTTATCAGGTCGTGATCGCTTACCGGCACTTCCAACCTTGACCGAAGAGCAAACATAGCCTGTAGGTAGTCGTCGATGCTTTCTCCTGCCTTCTGTCGCCGCTCACGAAGCTCTTGCTCGCGTTCAAAGTTTGATCTGCGCGTCTGGAACCGTTGCTTCAAGGCGTATCGCAGATTCGGCCAGTCTGTTGCTCCACTCGTCCTGAGGAACATCCAGTACCAGTCCTTTGCACGTCCCTCAACCAGTGTATGGAAGTCCCGCAGGATATCCGGCCACGGCACTTGGTAGGTCTGCCTTAAATGATCCAGTCTAAAGATAAACTCCCCGACTGGCATTCCAGATGGGCTAGCATCGAAGACGAGACCCCATCGACGCATCGGGATCACCTCGGGTCTGGACTCGGTACCACTATATGGCCTACGCATGGTCTGTTCGCTCCTTGCCTGTGCATCGCTACGCGCTCCGAAACCCCAGTGCTCCGCTTGCTCACGCTGCTCCGACTCAAGGGCGCGGTTGTCGACCCAAAATCCTTGCGCTGCTGGGGGCTTTCGCTGAGGTGCTGCCCTATGATCAGGCGGTGGTGCTGTGTCGGGCGGTGGGCGAGAAATTGTCTGTGCTGTTTTGGGCCCTGACAGCTGCGTATATATGCTGCTTTCCCTGATTGCCTGCATATATTCCAGCATCTCACGCCTGTTTTGCTCTTGGAGCTCGGCCATTCCTGTCGCCATAACCGACCGAAATGTTTCCCGCGCCTCCGTTAGAGCTGAATTGATCGCGGCTCTTAACTCGCTTTGAAGGTCCAATGGAGCTGGCTGTTGTTGTGCTGTCGTAGAGGAGCTGCGTTTTGGCACTGCTCCTAGGCTGTTGAGATCTACATCCCCGCCTACTGCTCCTGCCTTCGAGATATCCATATCCTCTGGTGGCGACGTTTCGTTTGAGTGGATATCGGGTTGTAGTGCTTGTGCTTGGGATGCCGAACGAGTGGTAGGAGCCATTAATTCAGCCCCTCTACTACGATTGAAATCTGCGCTACGCCTATCTTTCCTTTGCTCTTGTACGTATTCTTTCTCGCTACGCATTTTCTTTTTCTCCACTATAACACTAACTTCTCTCTTTCTTTTATAGACAATAACGCACGACATATAAGTACGGGGTGAGACGAACATGGAACATGATACGGGTACGGTAAGTGTTGTGTGTAAATACATTGGTCCTAATCCTAAAATTGTCCTAATCCTATATCACAGTTTGGGCTATTTCAAATACAGGGTACACGGTACAGGGCCTGGCGGGAAACACAATGCCGGTCCTGAAGGACATGACACGGACCATAGCCTCGACACATGAACACGTATAAGGTAAACAGAAACTACATGGTGAACGATACATGGACTGGCAGGAAACACAATGCCGGTCCTAAAGAACCTGGCACGGACCATAGCCTCGACACATGAATCGTTCACTGGAACGCAAATGTTATATATATTGAAATTTACAAAAAAAAAAACGAAATTAATTCTGCCAATGATTTTCTTAAAGAACGTTGAGCTACGCTGCAGCAGGATTCGGTGATCCACGCTGGGATTTGCTCAGCCTCTGTATGTGGCGCAACCATGTGGTCGGTCAGCTGCCTTCTACTCCATCTTCCACTTGCTTCCACTTCAGCTCAGGCATTTAACCTCGCTGTGGTCTAGCAGCTTTTCGACGACAGTAAAACAAACAAGCCTTCCAACACAACATGTAACAAAAACAATAAATTTAAACATATACTGTGACCTTCCTATATCCTTTTATTTGGTTTTTTCCATTGGGCGCCATTTGTTATGAACCGGCCTTTCACTCCCAACACTGTATCGATAGCCAGCTAGCAATTCGGTGACCCAGGGATGGATACGACCTCGATACGGTGTGGGCCGGGTAACAAAATTTATATTTGTATTCAAAAAACAAACATCTAACGGGCAAGCAGCTAATCTTCACAGAATCGGACAATTTTTGGACATACAAGGTAAAAAGATGAAAACATTTACCCCCAATGCGCCCTCCCTACCTATGAGCCGGATTTGCAATATATTGCCGACTCCCTAGAACACAACAACACTAACAACAACAACTACAACTTACCCCCACATCACCACATCTTCATCCCACCCACACATAGACAATTACTCACACATATTTATATAAACAATACAGACTTATATTTATTCATATTAAATTATACATTGTTTTCCTTAAATTAAATTTACTTTATATAAATAGAAAAAAGAATAATTCAGTTAAATAAATAAATAAACAAAAATAAACATATACTACTAAACGCAAAACATAAAAACAATAAACAAAAACGTAGAAAGAATAAATAAATAATAAATTAAATAAATAATATAAATGAAGAGTGAATTAAATGATAATAAATAAATAAATAAATAGGGGCAGTATAAATAAATAAATGCTAATGCGCCTCTTCAAAACGGCTGCGAGCCACTGTGCCTGTATCGGCGGCTGACTGAGTGTGAATGTGTTTGTGCGTTTGCGCACAGCTGGCGCAGAGGCAGTTTTAACAGCTGCTGGGATTATTTAAACTTTCGAGTGGGAATAAAAACCTGGTGACCACCCAGACGGGTTGGCCAATCCTCGTCCGGTGGTCTCGCTGGATATTCTCGGCCGCTCGGGGTATAGTGCCAGTAGTGTAAAGCTGGAAGTGGTGATCTGCCTATAGAAAAAAATAAATGTCTACACAAACTATCTTTATTCACTATTGCGCACTCCTACCTTTTGTGTATCACCACTTTTTCTTTTACAAAAAAAAAAACAACACCACTCTCCCACTTGCACCTTTTTTTATAGCTTTTAATTTTCTGCGGCTGGCACTCGTTCGTTCAAATTTTTGCCTTCTCATGCCCTTTCCTCTTCTGATAGTCTTAAGCCATTCACGCTCACTCGCAGGTGCCAATCGAGTATCTTTGCCAGCACGACTATCCAGCCCTCGTTCGACAACCACAACCATCGATTGCACTTCGCCGACCATAACAATCTTACTATATATATATATATATATCGTATTGAATATTGTATTTTGTTATCGGTGGATGCGATAGAATCGCGCTGTGATGCAACCCTGCGATCGATGTCAGTCTTCATCACTAAGTTTCGCACGCAGCAGCATATTAAAATAAATTTTTACTTTTGCGTTATTTGCTTAAAGTGCCCTATAAATATAAGTTCGTTAAATCATTTAAAAAACATATCAAAATGGAGTAAAGAATTCTATTTTTGAGTTGCTAAGACGTGTTTTGGTGGAAGCCAAAACAGAGTGTCTAAGTACACCTGTGGAATCTGATAGTCCGTGTTATCTGGTATGAGTGGATTGTCTTTCAAGATATTTGAATTCCCAAAACCCTGGCCTATCCACTGTTTGGCTTCCCTTATTCGAGGCGTTGACAAAATTACTATTTTCCACCTCATCATTTCGACAGGTAGGAGATGCAGTTTGGCGTCGAGAGCGTTACTCGGGGTCGTACGTAAAGCTCCTGTAATGCAGCGGTATGCTGCACCCTTCCTAGTTGCTTGTTTCTGTTTTCTTTTCAAGTGCAGGCCACCAGACAGAAACTCCATTGAATAGAATCGGTCTGACTACCACAGTAGAGAGCCAATGCACAGTGGTTGGGCTTGTATGGAGCCGCGGCCATAAATACTTCCCGTTGAGATATCGACTTGAAATTTTTACCAAAAATCTATAAAAATATTTTAAATATATTGCAAAAAATTTGGCCACATCGGACGACTATAACTTATAGGTCCCATAGCACAGTAGTTGCGTTTATATGGCAGTGGTGAGCAAAAACTCTTCTAGTAGAGTTACAGTCCTAAAATTTGCTAAAAATCCGAGATATGTTTCGATAACATTCTGTAAAAATTGGTGGAAGTCGACCTCCCCCCCCCCCTTCCCCACCAGCGATTAAAAATATAAAAAAGTGAGTTGCTCTAGTTTTTACAAGAATAATAAGAATAATTGTATTTTAAATATTAAAAATAAAAACGAAATTATAAAAATGATTGAAATTTTAAGTTTAGCAAGTATCTTCCAATAAATCCAATGTGGATGATAAAAATTTCGATTTATCTTTTTTGATAATTTTCTTTGACCTGTCATAAAAGGGTCTGATCTCAAAAGAAGTGTTTTAATTAAATCTGTATTTGTCAACACGCGGGACATCTTTCGTGTATGTTGCAGCCGGCACTTTTTTATTTCCTTATTGTTGGACTCTGCAGCTTCCTCTGAGAGCTCTCCAATCGACAGCAACGCGTGCTCTATCACCTTCGGTCCATGAATTAAAATTTTATGCACTGTTGCTGGAAGATAGTACCAAGGATATATTTTTATTAGCTGCTTAGCCGTTTCCAATGCATAGGTTTCGAATTTTTGCACATTAATGGTGTATCCTGATGCTAAGACTTGTAAAATCGTTGCGCATCGGGTTATCAATGCTTCATCAATGCCTGTAATATCAGATGACAAATTCGGGTTGCAAAAAAATTTTCTGGCTGTATTTCCGTCATTGGAATTTCCTCTGCCTCCATCCCTTGTCTTATAAATAATTAACCCCATTTTATCGCGAAATTCCGCTTGAACTTGTTCCTTTCTCTTCGATACTTTAAGCTTTTGTTCTGGTGATCTTGCTTGATACACTTTAATTTCCAATTTATAAGAAACTAGCTAACTCAGCCACGCGTTGCAGCGGCGGACCCGACAGACTTCTTTCTGTCAAAAAGATTTGTAATGTTGAATTGTTTTGATTCTACGTATTTTATAGCCGGGGCAAAAAATTCTACTACTATAACCCTTTAGTACAATGAAATTATTTACGAACAAAGACGAAAATGTTGAATTTTAAATGGAGTTTCAAAATTACGTCCATCGGATGCACGATCACAATTTTTAGTTGCCCCAAATGACGTCATTTGGAAGCAAGAATTAAATTTGCGTATCTTACGCAAAAATAATTTGGAATCATCTGAATTGCCAGTAAGAAGGGATAATAAAGGCTCCGGAGGAGCGGGTAGAGGTGACAGCACAACTTTTCCTGATGCGCAGCAGATGCCGGCTGCTTCATTCCAAAATTTCAATGCCTGACAATATTGACATACTTTATCCATTCCACCGATAGCAATATTTAAATGCGCTGAGTAGTTAATATCTGGTGCATATTCAAAGGCAAGCCGAACGAATGATGCACGTGTTAATGAGCGGCTGATCCGTTGCCTTTGTCGATCTAGTACTCGTACTGTAGCTATGTTTCGTTCTCGTGCCGCTCTTTGTCTCGTAATATTCTGTTGCAGACTTTCGTCACGCTGTTCTTGAGATTCTTGTGCACGACTTTGTGCAGTCCTGATTCTTTGAGCTGCATTTCTTGTTTCGATTTGGTATGGTAATTGCTCGCGTTGTTGAGGTTAGCTCCTATGCGTATTGCAGGCATTTTAAAAATGTACGATTTTAAACAGTAAAAATAACTGTTTTGATTCAGAAGCTAAAAATTTTTGTTTTGAAAAAATTTTTTTTTTGTAAATTTTAGTTGTTGGCAAAGCAACGCGCGCCGGATAACTAAATAATTTCATTTATACGTTGAATAGAATTATTTTTCCTACTGAATTTTAAATGTAGCCTAAGATTTTGCAAAACACAGCTCTAGGACTGTCAGACAAATAATTAGCAATAAATTAAAATTGCGACAATAATTTGAGATTTAAACTACCTTATCTTTCAAGTTGGATCGAACTGCACATGGTGTGCGAATTTTATTCAAATCGGTTAAGTGGTTTAGGTTTGAGTTTGAGGACAAACATCGTGACACGAGATTTATATATATTAAGATGTGTAAAAAGTATTCAAAGAAGCGTATATAGGCATGAAGTGGCGATAAGCCGAATTCAAAATACTTCTTCTCCACTTCTCTTAAAAGACATTTTTCCAAATCATTCATTTCTGTAGGTATTGCTCCGCATATAAAGCATTTCCTAGAGGATGTATTGCTTAACGCGTTGCACACCTTACTATCTACCATAGTAAGTTGAGGGGTGTGATTTATAAATAAGATTTTATTGGGAATTGCGAATTCGGTTGGCTTTAAGTTGCTTATTTTATTCTTGAAGTACTGCTCTTCTTCAACGGATAGTGTGGCGGTCTCCTTTTTAAATTGAAATCTGACCGGCCTACAATAGCGTGTAGATGATGGCCTGGGATTTTTCCATATAACTTTAGAGCCACTTTCAGTTACCAGCTGAAGTGGGACGTACGATGTTACAAAAAGGCTTCTGTCGTTGTCATTACAGTTTTTTTTTAGTTTTTCAATATTTGCTTCGGATGACTTTAGACTCGGTGGAAGTTCGGAAGAGCGCAAAGCAAAAGCTGCAGACTCATCATGTTTTGCTAACAGGGCTATCCGACGACGTTTAGTCCTTTTTGAGGACTCAGCAAAATCAACTTTGGGGCGTCCACGATCAGCACTCGGGAGCATTTGTTGAGAAAAACAAGTGGGCTTCAGTATAATAGTTTCCATCCTGTTCAGCCAATCGGATTGATATTGTATTACTGAACTCTTAACACGTTTGTATTTAACCCAATAAATATTTATTTTCTTGCAAATGTATCCAATACATTTCTTAAGGTTACTCAACTCGACTGCGTATCCCTTGTTTGTAATGCTTAGTTCTACCAAATTAATCACACTCCGAGTTTTTTCTGCACTCGTGCCCTCTTCCGTACACCAAAGATGAAAGATATGCATGCGTGAAAACACGCAGTTATAAGAAGCTCATAAAGGAACAAGATAACATAAAAATGTTTAAAAAAAAATAAGCAAAATTTTCTACAAACACAAATGACGAAAACAAAAGCAACATCACAAAAACAAAGGAAGAGCAGCAGTTGCGTCTCAAATTTGGCCTTGAAAAATAGTAAGACGGCTTTGGTTTATTCATGAATGTACACAAATCAGCAAATATCAGCAGCTACACTTAACATTTATATTACCTTAAAACATTGACAAACACATTGATAACACTCATTAAGGGGGAATCGGGGGGTAACACAACTAAAACTCAAACTAAACATGAAAAAGACGATCACAAAATACACAAAAAATATTAAATCGATTATGTTAATTTCACAAGAAAAATATGACAATTAATTTAAGTATCAATATCTATATTTAAAGTAAATACCTTCAACCTCAAAATGCATTTAAAATATTTAAATTATGAGCACTATAGCAATAGTTTGACCACTTTGAACTGCAATTTTGTTTTGTAAAAATGATTTCTAAGCGCTGCAGCGCTGCAAAAATGAACACGTGTTCGCGCTTTGTATTTTATTTTTAGAAGTCCCGTTAGAATTTCAGCCAAAACCGGTTTGCCATCAAGAAATTTGAACATTTAAGAGACAATTTGTATATATTTTGCCCAAATATTTCGTGATCGATTTTTTGATTTTTGGCCTATGAACGCAACCACTGTGCAACGGACAATTTGTGGAGTCATGCCATTTAAGTCCGATTGACTTCCTACAGGTGTATAGAGCAACTTTTGCCTTCTTTATACGCTCCACGGTATTGAGGTTTTAGTCTAATTTCTTGTCTAGAATTAGACCTAGCTATTTTGTTGAGTCACTAAAGGATATTTTGACCCCATTTAGAATTGGTGGTTGTAGGACGGAATTTTGTATTTCCTCGTAAATAGAACCAGTTCCATCTTTGCAGGATTAACCTTCTAACCCAGATTGTAGTAGTTGCCCCCAGTGTGGCCTTTACGATCCTGCATTGTAGCAACTGATCGATCAGGTGCACTGTCAGGGCGTCAACCCCCAAATCCGTCAGCGAGTCGGTGATAGTCTTAGGAGTGACGTTGTTGAAGGCACCCTCTATGTCTAGGACAGCTACTAGCGTGTAGTTCTTCATATGTAGAGACTTTTCAATGTATGCAGTAAGTGCATGCAGTGCGGTCTCAGTTGACTTGCCTTAGAATAGGCATACTAAACTGGTGAGAGAAGCGATGTGGGAATACTTAGTGCCCCTCAGATGAAGACAAAGCAGCCGCTCCATTGTTTTCAGGAGAAAAGACGAGAGACTGAAAGGTCGAAAATCTTTTGTTGTTGTGTGTGAGGGTTTTCCGGCTTTTGGGATGAATACTACTTTCGATTCCAGCCATGGCCTGGGATTGTACCACTTTTGAAAATCTTGGAGAACATATCTTTTAGCCAGTTGATGGCTGTTTTCCCCGCGGATTGTTATTGAGCCTTTGCTTTTTTAAAGAGTTTTCTGGCTGCCGCCCTCATCTCTCCGATTTGAGCAATCCACCAAGGTGGTTTCTTTTTATACTTTGATTCCAAAGGTTTCATAGTATTTTGGGTTTGTGCAATGTCCGTCCGTCTGTCCGTCTGTCTGTATGAACGCAACTTTTTTCGACACCCCTAAAGCTAGAGCCTTGCAACTTTACAAATATCTTGGTACATGCCTTCGTCAGGCAAAGTGTTAAATTTAGGGCTCTACGACCTCAGGGGGCTTGAGAAATCGATAACAAGTCGATACACCTCGATGTGCAAATCGATAAAACACATATATATCCCACATTTTAGCAGCTAGAGCCACCAAATTTATGGGCAAGATAGCCGATGGCATTCCCTAAAAAACTGCATCAAAAGTTTCGATGCCACGCCTACCTCTTCCGACTCCAGCCCACTCCAATTACAAACGAAAATGCCTTTATTTTTTACAGTTTTAAAGCTATAGCCACCAAAATTGGCATAAAGGTAGATGCTAACATCTGACGCCAAATAACGGATCATGCCCCAACGCCCTAATAAAAACCGGAATGCATGTATCTTCTCCATTTTTTGTGCTAGAGTCACCAAATTTGTTGGGAATATTGCAAGTGACATCCGTAACAGATGTGCATCAAGAATCAAAAATAAAGGAATCCTAAACACAGCTATATGAACTAGTACCAAAATATATCGCAGTCGGTTGCGTCCGACTGCAACGTTTTTACTTGTTTCTTTTTGGTCTGCTAACGGGGCGAGATTCATTAAGGGCGTTTTCAGCCGCTTTGTTGAATTTTCCTATGAGACGAGTTGCATACTCGGCGGTGTCTGGCCCTTCAGGCGGAGTTTCAGGAAGCAGTCTTTGCAGTGAAATATTGTAGGTCTTCCAATCGGTTCTTCTTAAGTTTCTGAACTGGGTTGGTTTAGGACTTCGGATCTGTAGTATGGTTTCAATATACCTATGATCTGAGAAAGAGTGCTCATCTAGCACCCTCCAAGAGAGAATATGGTCCCATAAAGAGGCAGAGACAAGAGTGAGTTTTAGAACTTCCCTGTGGTTTTTGACAATAAAAGTAGGGTCCTTACCATTTTTACATAAAAGCTTATTAGTATTTAGAAGGTAGTCAAAAATCAACTCACCCCTTACATTTGTGTCAATGCTTTTCCACTGATGATGATGGGCATTTGCGTCGCAGCTTACTAATAGCCGGAGGCCTCCCAGCTCGCAGTCGGCGGAGGGTCACCCTGGTGGTCGTGGGCGAAGTAGCTTGAGACTTGCCGAATTGATTCCTTCTCCAGATCCAGACACGCTGCAGTGTTGTCTGTGTCACTATATTTTGGGAGCAAAAATATGTTTAAATGTTTTTTTGCAAGTATGCAGCTTCTATATCTACCTTCAGTTCCAGCTTCTACATAGTAGCTTATGTTCTTGCGTCCTCAGTCCAGAAACCCTGCCACCACACACTCTGGACTTTATCCACTGTACCCCTCTCCACATACAGCAGAAGAGCAGCAGATGCTGCATTACTGTGGTGGAGATTTATTTGAAGAAGTCCCAAGGACATCCTTCGAATCTTTCTCAACCACAGTGATGTCGGCATCTTCGTCGTCCTCGTCCTCAATATCTCCCCCGCTGTGACCCAGCCGGGAGAGATCACGCGCTAGCTTCGATGTTTCGGAGGCATATCCTAGCAGTTCCTCCTCATCTAGAAGCGATTCTGCTTCCGGATTGGGAGGCATATCCTCATCGCGGTCGATCTACAGATCTGGCTCTTGCACGACCGACCCATTTTTGTTGTGCGATCGGTACACATTTACAGCCACGGTTTTAAAGCCGTACTGTAAAGTGACGGACTCAGCGAGGTGCTCGACGGTCTTGTTGTTCAGCACCATGATGATTTAACGCCGGGGTCCATTCGACTCTCCAATTTTGCAACCCTCAGTTGCCGTCAGAAGACCTTAAGGATTTTGGCTGGATCGTCGGGTTTAGCCGACACCCACACTCGAGCCTTAGGTCTGCTTGGCACGTCTTTAAGGTCCACGGCCTCCAATTTGGCCCCAGGATAGACCTCACCCAGGGCAGATATGGCCTATGTATTTGTACACCTTGGTAGAGTGTACGTCGGCGCAGGTGACCACCTTCACGCATCCTTGATGCCAGCCGGCATCTTGGCATACGGGCGATGGTCCTCCAATCGCAGCATGGTCCGCATGAAGGCTCCTTGCAGCTCGTTTTAAAGCCACGGCCACTGGTTTCTCGAGATTTGATACCCCTCGCTTCACTTATCCAGGACACCGAGAAGGACTTTACCCTTCGTCACCGGACTTTACCCTTGAAACCGAGCTGCTGGCGCGGACGCTTGGCTTGCAGTGCGCTAATATCCACCGGTGGCTGTCGCTTTGGCTTAGCGGCAGCAGACTCCTTCGCTGGAGCTGGCTGAAAATCGGGCAAAATGGATTTTGCCCACTCCACCAGCTGCGAACCTTCTGGCGATGTGTCTACGCCAGACAAGTTCCGGGTCAAGATACCCGCAGCGCGTCTCTTATCGCTGTACGACGATCATTTATCAAGAAATTCTAAGCCTTATCGAGGTTGATGCTCGGTTTGGGGTGGAGGTTGATTCCCTCGGCTATTCCCCCTGACTATACTTGCGACCGAGCTTCCCCAGGCCCCGCAACCATCGGCATATACTGTTTCAACTTGGCTTGAGGTGATTTTTAGAGTTGTCTTCTCTCGCCCGACTACGATTAGCCAGCACTCATTGGCAGAGACATGACCTAACCAAGTGCATGTTTCCAGCCGCCCTCACGAGGAGAGTAAAGTCGCACTTCCGCCAGTGCTCTACAGATACGGCACGCAGCTTTACAAGTACCAGCACTAAACACTGCGCGATCATCCCCCTGTAGCAATTTTAGTTTCGACCCTCGTAGGAGAATGGAAAAGCAGAAGACAACAAAAACAAGTTTTGCAGAATGTAAGCTTTATGAATTCTGCTTAAATTGTGATGTTTTTATCTCTTGTTGCATCTCGCGTTTTCAAGTTATGGTAAAAGAAAAGCACAAAAGCTAGGTTTTTGTTATGTTTGCAAGTGTATCAAAACTATGCGACACATTTTAATTATTGCGATTAGAAAGACAAGTTTGGTTTCAAATAATTTTGTTTATATTTCTATTAACAATTTAATGAATTTTTGATAAAATGCCGGGTGGACGTTTGTTATCCGAGGAGAAAAGGGAAGAATAAAAGCTTACAACGATGCTGACCATTATGGTAGTGAAATATTGCGGAAAATCGGTCGAACACGTTGTGTTATTACCAATTTTTTGAAAACCGCTATAAAGTCGAATAATACATAAAGCTAGCTATTCATTTGCTTCGTGCTCCACACTTGCCGCATGTTGCAGTAAGCCCGTGTTACAGATGACTGTTTGGCGGACGCTGCAATCATCGGAGTGCATTATAAGAGGAGTCTTAAAAAAGGCCCCGTTCTTAAAGCCGCACCACCGAACAGCAAACCTTTAATTTGCGAAGAAAAACTTGCAGAGAAACTGGGACTCGGTATGAAATTTTAACTTTATTTTGTTTAAACAGCTTTGTTCAATATTTTTCATTTGGATAATTTTTTCTGACGAAAAAAAATTTAATTTTGATGGCCTAGATGGGTTTCGGCACTATTAAAGAGATTTGCGTAAGAATCCACTTGCTTTTTCCAAACGCAATTTTGGAGGCGGTTCCGCAAAGGTTTGGAGAGCCCTTAAAGGCGTTTGGAACGTTTGATCTGTGCTTCACAAGGATGAATAGTGGAGACTACAAAAAAGTATTGGAGGAACGTCTTCTGCCATATTTCGAAACAAATATTGAAAGAAATCTTGATTTTAAGCAAGATAATGCACCTATTCACAAGAGTAGAGAGACCCAGCGCTTCGTAAATGATCAAAAAATAAATGTTTTGGTATGGCCAGCGTGCTCCCCTGACCTAAACCCAATTGAAAACATTTGGGGTGTCTTAGCCAGGCGAATTTACGCCAATAAAAAAGAATTTCAAAATGTTAAAAACCTCAAAAGAAAAATTTTGGCTCAATGGTTTTTTTTTAGACCTAAATTTACTAACAATTAATTAATAAATATTGTTTATATACCGGTCCAACATTAAAATATTAACTAAATCCAACACAAATGAAATGTGTTGCATAGTTTTAATACACTTAGGTAAGGTTGAACCGGCTGACACACCCCGGAGGAAGTGTCACACATAGACGACTGAGGGTCCTTAGTGAAGCCGGCGGTTGGATATGTTGGGACTATCTAGTTGTGTGGTCCTGCGGTGTTAGTATGCTTCGGGCAAGCGCTTGTTTGGTTCCAGCTTGCTGGCCTCCTCTAGGGATGCCGGAAAGGGAGACTGGAGGTGTTGTAAGCGTTTTGCTGTCAGTGCGGGCAGCTGCAAAGTAGGTGTTATAGTGTTTCCTTGACACCTGGTTCCGTGCATTTCCTACATTCACCGTTTCTGTGAAGCCTAGCCTTATTGCATGTACTGCGACGAGGCTGTGGCCTGTCAGGAGTCCCGTAAGCATGAGGCAATCATGCCTTTGTAGTTTCAGCATGTATTGCGATAGCTTGTCGCTGTATGTTTCGCAAGGAGATCGGAATTTTTGCCATGTGGCTGTTGAGTCCCGTGGCTCCTTGTTAAGCCAGAGAGTCGGCTTTTTCATTGCCTTCGAAACCCTGGTGGCTGGGAATCCAATAGATGCGCACGTTTTAAAGCGTGCTAAGTGCATCTAGTGCTTCCCTGCTCGCCAGGACATCTCGGGATCTTATGAAGTGCGACTGTAAGGTTTTTATTGCTGCCTGGCTGTCAACGAATATATTTACCTTGTTAAGTGCTGTATTCGTTTGTAGGACCGATTCCGCCGCTTTCCTTATTGCGAATATCTCCGCCTGAAATATACTGAGTGGTCTGGTAGTTTGTAGGTCAGGCTCATGGGTGGTTGGCGCAGTACACTGCTGCGCCGACCCCCTCATTCATTTTTGAGCCGTCTGTATATATGTTAATTGCTGTCTGCTCTGCTCCTGAGCGCCAATCATCTATTTCTAAGAGCGTGGGCGTGAAGTTGAAATTGTTTTTTGAGATCATGTAGTCTGTTTCGACCCGAGTCCCTATTCCAATTGTACTATGCCCGTGGCTATGTATTGTCATGTAGCCTATCGTGCAAAGACGTTGAGCTGTCTTTTTTGCTACTAGGCGTGCCTGTATGTCCACTAGGTTGACATTCAATATGTCTGGTAGTGCTTTCGTAGGTGTGGTCCTCAACGCCCCTGTGATGCACATGAGTGCATGTCGCTGGGTTTTTTCCAGTCATTTTAGGTACGTAGATTTCTCTGTGGCTTTCCACCATACCAGTATTCCGTAGAGTAGTATGGGGCGCACAATTGAGATCAGTATCCAATGTGTTAGTTTTGGCGAGAGTCCCCAAGAGCTACCCAACATCTTTTGCGATGTGAATGTGGATTTCTTCACCCTTTCTTCTACATTGAGCTTCCAGCTCAGCTTGCTGTCCAATACTATTCCCAGATATTTAATACTCTCCTTTGGTATCAGCGGTTTATTGTTTATTTTGGGAAGGCGTCCAGCGAGGTACCTTGTATGTGTGTGTAAAGAGAATGAGGTCCGTCTTGTCCGCGTTGATACTTAGACCGGCTTCCGTTGCCCATGCTAGTATCTCTTTTAATGTGTTTTCCACGACATGGCTGACTGTCGATGGACATTTGCCCGTAATAACTATGCTTATGTCATCTGCATAGGCAGTTATCATTGGTGCTTTCCATTTCTTTAGGAGGTCGTTTACCACCAAGCTGCCACATTTTGCTTCACTGATAGTGGTTCTAGTTCCCCATTCCGCTAGTACTTTCCTGTTGCTCTGTAGATTTTGAGCCCAGGATTGTACTGATTCTGTTGGGTCCCCAGCTCTAAGGCTGGGCATAATTGATTCCGTCGACACGTTATGAAATGCGCCTGAGATGTCTAGAAATGCTTCTAGGGTGTATTCTTTGTGGTGAAGTGCCTTCTCTATGGTTTCTACAAGGGAGTGTAGCGCTGTTTCCACCGATTTACCCCTTGTGTACGCGTGTTGATAGCGTTCTAGAGACATCTCTGTATTCTCTCTGATATGGAGGTATATCATCTTCTCTAGTGTTTTTAAAAAGGAATGAGGTCAGGCTAATGGGTATGTAGTCTTAGGGCAGTACGTGGCTGCATTTCCCCGCTTTCGGTGAAATATTACCCGTGCTGTCCTCCAGGCCACCGGCACAGAGCCATGATTTAGACATCCCTTAAATATTTCTTTTAGCCATGGAGTGATCGTATGTTTGACCCTCTGCAGCATGGCTGTGAATATTCCGTCTGGACCTGTCGATTTGTAGCTCTCGAAGGAGTCTATTGCCCACAGTATCCTTTGTGTTGTTATGATATATTCGGGAATTTCCACTCTAGTGGTTAAAGATATCATTTGTGCGTTTGTGTAAGCTTCTGTGCAGTTTGAGAAATGGGCCTCTAGGAGCACATTTGCCGCATCTTCACTGCTTTCTGTCCACCGGCCGTCTTTAGTTTTTAGTTGGCTTTGTACTGTCTGTTGGCGAGCTAGCAGCTTTCTTAACCTTGCGGTGTCAGCTGTCTTTTCTATGCCTAAACAGAATTCATGCCATGCGTGTCTTTTGGCTACTCGGACTTTTTTCTTGAAGTCACGTAGCCGTACTTTGTATTCGGTCCATTCAAGTTCTTCTTCTGCTTGCTTAAAGAGTTCTAGTACATCTTCCCTTTGTCCTTTGAGTTCTGGAGTCCACCACGGGGGCTTGTGTCTCTTCTTCTCTTGGGATGGTTTACACGTCTTACGATAGGCCGTCAAAAGATTTTTATTAAGTGTCTCCAGGGACTTCTCTTATTTATCAGATGAGGCTATCTTAGGTGGTCGGGAAAGTTCTCTTTCAACCTCTTTCTCAACCTGCTCCCAGTCTGTGTTACGCGGGTTCCTGCACACTTTCTTTTGCACTGTTCTATCAAAGTTAACTTGGCATTGAATGTACCTGTGGTCAGAGAAGGAGTGTCTGCTAAGGACTCTCCAATCCTTTACCACGGTATTTGTTACCAACGCGAGGGTTAAATCTAAGACGTTGGAGGAGGTAGGACCAACATATGTTGGCTCTTCCCCCTCGTTCGCAATCTTAAGATTAGTTTGTATGAAAACATCAAGCAGTGACTCACCTCCATCGCTTATATCTCTGCTTCCCCATCCAGTATGGTGTGCGTTGGCATCCGCTCCGATGGTGAGGGAATGCTTTTTCGGCTCGGTCTCCATCACCAGTCGACTTAGCTCTTGAGGGGGTGCGTCGGTGTCATGCGCCATGTAGCATGATGCCATCAGGATTGGCTCATACTTGCCACCTTCTAACGCTACCACCGTGAGATCGTCAGTACTGTAATTAGACAATAAGTAAGCATAGATAACCTTTCTAACTAGGAACGCGGTCCTTGCTCTACTCACTGTTGGTAGATAGAATGCGTTGTAGTTCGGGTGTCTTAGACCAGAAACCTTGTTTCCCAAAGCTATCCAAGGTTCCTGGATAAGTGCGACGTCGACGGGCCCTGTCTCCAAAGTTAGCAGGAGCTCCGCCGAGGCTAACTTACTTTTATGTAAGTTGACCTGGATGACCCTCAGCTCCATTAGTGGCTGTGGTTTCCTCCACGGATGCGACTTCCACTTCGGTGATGTCTGCATCCTCGTCTTCCTCGATCTTCACGCTCTTGGTGGCGTAGGTGACCTCCGCTAGGTCCCTCTCCACTTCACCAGTCGCCAGTCTCAAAAGAGATGGGAAGCGACTCCGGTTTGCCCATCCGGCTTAGAAGCGCATCGAACAGCAGCGCCTGCACCTTCTTCCACTGTTCGGGCTTAATTTTGCCATTTGTGTCGCTCCGGTCGATGAGCGCGACGACTAGATGTCGCCTCGCTACATCGCTGGCGGACAAACCGACGCCGCGACACTGGCTTTTTGCGGTTGGTACCCCTGCTTTAGCGGTTTCAGCGGAGCGCTGGCGTTTTTCGGCTAGTTGCTCCTCCACCTTGTGGGCAAAACCGGCGTGAGTTCTAGCTTGCAGTCTGCGAGTCGCGCCCGGATCTTAAGGGCGGCCTTATACTGGGTTTTGGCCCACATGCCCTCCTTTGACCTAGGGGTACTGGTACTCTTTGGGCCAGAAGGACATGGGTCCTCCACCTTCGCAATCCGAGTCTCCAAGGACTGCGGTATCGCGCCATATTTTTGGCTTATTAATGTTAATGTTAGTAATGTCAGTAGCTATGCAACCGTCTTGGCCTGCTCCAACCAGTACGGAGGGGTTGCTGACGACACGCAGAGAGGATTTCTCCCCCGTTCCCGCCGGTGGTAGCACCCTTTCCCTCCGACGTTTGGGTTGACATCCCAACCCGTGCTTGACCGTCCGACATATCCATGTGATTTTTATTTCTGGGGAGTCTGCCCATAGCATTTTAGCCTTACTGGACCAAGGACCTCAAACCATAGTTTGCGCTTTGCTCTCGCAGGGCCGAAGCCTTTGGGTGGCAAAGAGCTCACCTCAGCTAAGCATCATACTAAGCATCATGCTATAGAGGCGAGTAGATATGTGGTGCCTTTGTTTGTTTTATACAACACTTGATACACTTGCAAACATTACAAAAACCGAGCTTTTGTGATTTTTATAAGGGTTTAATGGTTTTGTGCAAATGTATGTAACAGACAGAAGGAAGCATCTCGACCCCGTCTGGTCTGTCTGTCTGGTCTGTCTGGTCTGTCTGGTCTGTCTGGTCTGTCTGGTCTGTCTGGTCTGTCTGGTCTGTCTGGTCTGTCTGGTCTGTCTGGTCTGTCTGGTCTGTCTGGTCTGTCTGGTCTGTCTGGTCTGTCTGGTCTGTCTGGTCTGTCTGTCTGTCTGGTCTGTATGGTCTGTCTGGTCTGTCTGGTCTGTCTGGTCTGTCTGGTCTGTCTTGTCTGTCTTGTCTGTCTGGTCTGTCTGGTCTGTCTGGTCAAAAACCGAGCCTTTGTGATTTTTATAAGGGTTTAATGGTTTTGTTTTGTTAAAAGTTTTAAACTTCGAAGACATCGTAACACACGACAAGATCCGGTGGGCTATCAGCTCCTTTGCGAGCTACAAATCTCCGGGGCTTGATGGTATAATCCCGGCCATGCTCAAAGAAGCAAGCAAATTTGTCATACCATGGCTCCACGCGATCTACTCAGCGTGCCTGGAACGAGGATACGTGCTTGTAGCATGGAGAAATACGAGGGTGGTCTTTCTGCCGAAAGCGGGCAAATGCAGCCACGTCCAACCCAAGGACTACAGGCCGATCAGTCTTTCATCGTTCCTCCTGAAGACGATGGAGAAACTACTTGAGCTACACATAAGAACTAGCACCAGATATAAGCTAGAACCGAATGAGCACGCATACACCAAGGGTAAGTCTGTGGAAACGGCGCTTCACTCGGTAGTTTCCACTGTAGAGAACGCGCTACACCACAAGGACTATGCACTAGGTGTATTTATTGACATCTCGGGTGCATTTAATAATGTATCAACCGCCGCGATCATGCAAGGACTCATGACCAACTGCTCGAACCAAGCAATAAACCGATGGGTACGGAACCTTCTGAGCTGCAGGAAAGTTCGTGCCGAATGGGGACCAACAATGCAGACCAGAGAGGTTTACGGGGGCACGCCGCAAGGCGGAGTCCTATCCCCTCTACTGTGGAACCTGGCGGTTGACGATCTCCTCAAGAAATTTAAAAGAAGAGCGCCAAGGATAACTGCCTATGCGGACGACATAGACATAATCATCACTGGCAAATGTCCATCGACGATTAGCTCAGTCATGGATGAAACGCTAAAGGAAGTGCTGAACTGGGCCACAAGAGCAGGTCTCAGCATCAACGCTGACAAATCGGACCTCATTCTCTTCACAAAGAGATACAAGGTGCCGAGATGGAGCCCACCAAGAATCAACAACATACAACTACTTCCCAGGACTCACGTGAAATACCTAGGAGTGATATTGGACTCAAAACTGACGTGGAGACTCAATGCTGAAGAAAGGGTGAAAAAGGCTACCAACGCGCTCTACACCTCGCGGAGGATGTTAGGCAGCAAATGGGGTCTCTCACCCAGACTGATGCACTGGATCTTCATTTCGGTACTGAGGCCAATACTACTCTACGGCGTACTGTGATGGTGGCAGGCCACGGAGAAAGTCACATACCTAAAGCTGTTGGAAAAAGTACAACGACAATCCCTAATCTGCATCACGGGAGCCCTTCGGACTACTCCAACAAGGGCACTGGAGACGATAACAGGGGTGCTACCAATCAACGTACAAGCCCGTCTAACTGCACAGAAAGCCGCCCAACGCCTTTGTGCAACGGGAAATATGAGACTGCTAGGCTATGGTCATGACGCAGTGGGAAGGGAGCTCACAAGTGGCACGGACTACATGACTCCCCAAATTGACCAAAGGCAAGTGCCAACACTAATGGGACCTGAAGACTAGCGCGCAGGTGTTCAACAACAAAATGCGGTCAACATCTTCACGGACGGCGGTATACTGCACCTCGTCTGAATTAAGCTTAGAATACAAGCTGCCAGACCACTGCAGCATATTTCAGGCTGAAGTCTTCGCGATACGGATGGCCGTGGAAGCGGCAATCAGATCGGGGTCTTCAACGAACAGGGTCAATATCTTTGTGGACAGCCAAGCAGCCATAAAATCACTACAGTCTGCTCTCACAACCTCCAAAAACGTCCTGGCGAGCAGGGATGCGATAGATGAACTTATGGAGTCCAAAGAGGTCCACATCTAATGGGTTCCCAGCCATCAGGGCATTGAAGGCAATGAGCACGCAGACAAATTAGCAAAAAATGGCGTGCGAACGCGAAACATTGCTGAACACTTTCAAGTCTCCCTACGGGCTCTATACGCCGACATGGAGGCAAAGGCCACCTATGAAGCAGACCGCATATGGAGGAACACCGGCGGATGCAGAGTAGCAAAAACGATGTGCAGTAAACGGAGCAGAAAACTCTCTGACTTCGTGCTGAGTCTACAAAGGAATGACTGCAGACTGCTCACAGGCATATTAACAGGTCACTGCCTAACAGCCTCGCATGCAAAAAGATGGACCTAACCATAGAAGATGGCTGCAGGAGATGCAAAGAGCCTGGAGTGGAGGAAACGCTGGAACACTTGCTATGCAAGTGCCCTGCGCTGGCTCCATCCAGACTCATGCACCTCAACAGTCCGTCCATGGACTCAATGAACGAAGCAGTGAAGAAGCTCTGCCCCAGAGCAATGCTCAAATTCGCTAAAAGTGTGAACGTGATGAAAAACCTCTAAAGCTCCGATTTACTCCCCCAACCTATCCGGCATTGCTAAGGACCAGCAGGTCTATGCGCGACCACTCTGGAGGTCGACCGGCTTGAACTAACTAACTAACTAATTGTGCAACTGTATGTAACAGACAGAAGGAAGCATCTCGACCCCGTCTGGTCTGTCTTGTCTGTCTTGTCTGTCTTGTCTGTCTTGTCTGTCTTGTCTGTCTTGTCTGTCTTGTCTGTCTTGTCTGTCTTGTCTGTCTTGTCTGTCTTGTCTGTCTTGTCTGTCTTGTCTGTCTTGTCTGTCTTGTCTGTCTTGTCTGTCTTGTCTGTCTTGTCTGTCTTGTCTGTCTTGTCTGTCTTGTCTGTCTTGTCTGTCTTGTCTGTCTTGTCTGTCTTGTCTGTCTTGTCTGTCTTGTCTGTCTTGTCTGTCTTGTCTGTCTTGTCTGTCTTGTCTGTCTTGTCTGTCTTGTCTGTCTTGTCTGTCTTGTCTGTCTTGTCTGTCTTGTCTGTCTTGTCTGTCTTGTCTGTCTTGTCTTTCTTGTCTGTCTTGTCTGTCTTGTCTGTCTTGTCTGTCTTGTCTGTCTTGTCTGTCTTGTCTGTCTTGTCTGTCTTGTCTGTCTTGTCTGTCTTGTCTGTCTTGTCTGTCTTGTCTGTCTTGTCTGTCTTGTCTGTCTTGTCTGTCTTGTCTGTCTTGTCTGTCTTGTCTGTCTTGTCTGTCTTGTCTGTCTTGTCTGTCTTGTCTGTCTTGTCTGTCTTGTCTGTCTTGTCTGTCTTGTCTGTCTTGTCTGTCTTGTCTGTCTTGTCTGTCTTGTCTGTCTTGTCTGTCTTGTCTGTCTTGTCTGTCTTGTCTGTCTTGTCTGTCTTGTCTGTCTTGTCTGTCTTGTCTGTCTTGTCTGTCTTGTCTGTCTTGTCTGTCTTGTCTGTCTTGTCTGTCTTGTCTGTCTTGTCTGTCTTGTCTGTCTTGTCTGTCTTGTCTGTCTTGTCTGTCTTGTCTGTCTTGTCTGTCTTGTCTGTCTTGTCTGTCTTGTCTGTCTTGTCTGTCTTGTCTGTCTTGTCTGTCTTGTCTGTCTTGTCTGTCTTGTCTGTCTTGTCTGTCTTGTCTGTCTTGTCTGTCTTGTCTGTCTTGTCTGTCTTGTCTGTCTTGTCTGTCTTGTCTGTCTTGTCTGTCTTGTCTGTCTTGTCTGTCTTGTCTGTCTTGTCTGTCTTGTCTGTCTTGTCTGTCTTGTCTGTCTTGTCTGTCTTGTCTGTCTTGTCTGTCTTGTCTGTCTTGTCTGTCTTGTCTGTCTTGTCTGTCTTGTCTGTCTTGTCTGTCTTGTCTGTCTTGTCTGTCTTGTCTGTCTTGTCTGTCTTGTCTGTCTTGTCTGTCTTGTCTGTCTTGTCTGTCTTGTCTGTCTTGTCTGTCTTGTCTGTCTTGTCTGTCTTGTCTGTCTTGTCTGTCTTGTCTGTCTTGTCTGTCTTGTCTGTCTTGTCTGTCTTGTCTGTCTTGTCTGTCTTGTCTGTCTTGTCTGTCTTGTCTGTCTTGTCTGTCTTGTCTGTCTTGTCTGTCTTGTCTGTCTTGTCTGTCTTGTCTGTCTTGTCTGTCTTGTCTGTCTTGTCTGTCTTGTCTGTCTTGTCTGTCTTGTCTGTCTTGTCTGTCTTGTCTGTCTTGTCTGTCTTGTCTGTCTTGTCTGTCTTGTCTGTCTTGTCTGTCTTGTCTGTCTTGTCTGTCTTGTCTGTCTTGTCTGTCTTGTCTGTCTTGTCTGTCTTGTCTGTCTTGTCTGTCTTGTCTGTCTTGTCTGTCTTGTCTGTCTTGTCTGTCTTGTCTGTCTTGTCTGTCTTGTCTGTCTTGTCTGTCTTGTCTGTCTTGTCTGTCTTGTCTGTCTTGTCTGTCTTGTCTGTCTTGTCTGTCTTGTCTGTCTTGTCTGTCTTCTCTGTCTTGTCTGTCTTGTCTGTCTTGTCTGTCTTGTCTGTCTTGTCTGTCTTGTCTGTCTTGTCTGTCTTGTCTGTCTTGTCTGTCTTGTCTGTCTTGTCTGTCTTGTCTGTCTTGTCTGTCTTGTCTGTCTTGTCTGTCTTGTCTGTCTTGTCTGTCTTGTCTGTCTTGTCTGTCTTGTCTGTCTTGTCTGTCTTGTCTGTCTTGTCTGTCTTGTCTGTCTTGTCTGTCTTGTCTGTCTTGTCTGTCTTGTCTGTCTTGTCTGTCTTGTCTGTCTTGTCTGTCTTGTCTGTCTTGTCTGTCTTGTCTGTCTTGTCTGTCTTGTCTGTCTTGTCTGTCTTGTCTGTCTTGTCTGTCTTGTCTGTCTTGTCTGTCTTGTCTGTCTTGTCTGTCTTGTCTGTCTTGTCTTGTCTGTCTTGTCTGTCTTGTCTGTCTTGTCTGTCTTGTCTGTCTTGTCTGTCTTGTCTGTCTTGTCTGTCTTGTCTGTCTTGTCTGTCTTGTCTGTCTTGTCTGTCTTGTCTGTCTTGTCTGTCTTGTCTTGTCTGTCTTGTCTGTCTTGTCTGTCTTGTCTGTCTTGTCTGTCTTGTCTGTCTTGTCTGTCTTGTCTGTCTTGTCTGTCTTGTCTGTCTTGTCTGTCTTGTCTGTCTTGTCTGTCTTGTCTGTCTTGTCTGTCTTGTCTGTCTTGTCTGTCTTGTCTGTCTTGTCTGTCTTGTCTGTCTTGTCTGTCTTGTCTGTCTTGTCTGTCTTGTCTGTCTTGTCTGTCTTGTCTGTCTTGTCTGTCTTGTCTGTCTTGTCTGTCTTGTCTGTCTTGTCTGTCTTGTCTGTCTTGTCTGTCTTGTCTGTCTTGTCTGTCTTGTCTGTCTTGTCTGTCTTGTCTGTCTTGTCTGTCTTGTCTGTCTTGTCTGTCTTGTCTGTCTTGTCTGTCTTGTCTGTCTTGTCTGTCTTGTCTGTCTTGTCTGTCTTGTCTGTCTTGTCTGTCTTGTCTGTCTTGTCTGTCTTGTCTGTCTTGTCTGTCTTGTCTGTCTTGTCTGTCTTGTCTGTCTTGTCTGTCTTGTCTGTCTTGTCTGTCTTGTCTGTCTTGTCTGTCTTGTCTGTCTTGTCTGTCTTGTCTGTCTTGTCTGTCTTGTCTGTCTTGTCTGTCTTGTCTGTCTTGTCTGTCTTGTCTGTCTTGTCTGTCTTGTCTGTCTTGTCTGTCTTGTCTGTCTTGTCTGTCTTGTCTGTCTTGTCTGTCTTGTCTGTCTTGTCTGTCTTGTCTGTCTTGTCTGTCTTGTCTGTCTTGTCTGTCTTGTCTGTCTTGTCTGTCTTGTCTGTCTTGTCTGTCTTGTCTGTCTTGTCTGTCTTGTCTGTCTTGTCTGTCTTGTCTGTCTTGTCTGTCTTGTCTGTCTTGTCTGTCTTGTCTGTCTTGTCTGTCTTGTCTGTCTTGTCTGTCTTGTCTGTCTTGTCTGTCTTGTCTGTCTTGTCTGTCTTGTCTGTCTTGTCTGTCTTGTCTGTCTTGTCTGTCTTGTCTGTCTTGTCTGTCTTGTCTGTCTTGTCTGTCTTGTCTGTCTTGTCTGTCTTGTCTGTCTTGTCTGTCTTGTCTGTCTTGTCTGTCTTGTCTGTCTTGTCTGTCTTGTCTGTCTTGTCTGTCTTGTCTGTCTTGTCTGTCTTGTCTGTCTTGTCTGTCTTGTCTGTCTTGTCTGTCTTGTCTGTCTTGTCTGTCTTGTCTGTCTTGTCTGTCTTGTCTGTCTTGTCTGTCTTGTCTGTCTTGTCTGTCTTGTCTGTCTTGTCTGTCTTGTCTGTCTTGTCTGTCTTGTCTGTCTTGTCTGTCTTGTCTGTCTTGTCTGTCTTGTCTGTCTTGTCTGTCTTGTCTGTCTTGTCTGTCTTGTCTGTCTTGTCTGTCTTGTCTGTCTTGTCTGTCTTGTCTGTCTTGTCTGTCTTGTCTGTCTTGTCTGTCTTGTCTGTCTTGTCTGTCTTGTCTGTCTTGTCTGTCTTGTCTGTCTTGTCTGTCTTGTCTGTCTTGTCTGTCTTGTCTGTCTTGTCTGTCTTGTCTGTCTTGTCTGTCTTGTCTGTCTTGTCTGTCTTGTCTGTCTTGTCTGTCTTGTCTGTCTTGTCTGTCTTGTCTGTCTTGTCTGTCTTGTCTGTCTTGTCTGTCTTGTCTGTCTTGTCTGTCTTGTCTGTCTTGTCTGTCTTGTCTGTCTTGTCTGTCTTGTCTGTCTTGTCTGTCTTGTCTGTCTTGTCTGTCTTGTCTGTCTTGTCTGTCTTGTCTGTCTTGTCTGTCTTGTCTGTCTTGTCTGTCTTGTCTGTCTTGTCTGTCTTGTCTGTCTTGTCTGTCTTGTCTGTCTTGTCTGTCTTGTCTGTCTTGTCTGTCTTGTCTGTCTTGTCTGTCTTGTCTGTCTTGTCTGTCTTGTCTGTCTTGTCTGTCTTGTCTGTCTTGTCTGTCTTGTCTGTCTTGTCTGTCTTGTCTGTCTTGTCTGTCTTGTCTGTCTTGTCTGTCTTGTCTGTCTTGTCTGTCTTGTCTGTCTTGTCTGTCTTCTCTGTCTTGTCTGTCTTGTCTGTCTTGTCTGTCTTGTCTGTCTTGTCTGTCTTGTCTGTCTTGTCTGTCTTGTCTGTCTTGTCTGTCTTGTCTGTCTTGTCTGTCTTGTCTGTCTTGTCTGTCTTGTCTGTCTTGTCTGTCTTGTCTGTCTTGTCTGTCTTGTCTGTCTTGTCTGTCTTGTCTGTCTTGTCTGTCTTGTCTGTCTTGTCTGTCTTGTCTGTCTTGTCTGTCTTGTCTGTCTTGTCTGTCTTGTCTGTCTTGTCTGTCTTGTCTGTCTTGTCTGTCTTGTCTGTCTTGTCTGTCTTGTCTGTCTTGTCTGTCTTGTCTGTCTTGTCTGTCTTCTCTGTCTTCTCTGTCTTGTCTGTCTTGTCTGTCTTGTCTGTCTTGTCTGTCTTGTCTGTCTTGTCTGTCTTGTCTGTCTTGTCTGTCTTGTCTGTCTTGTCTGTCTTGTCTGTCTTGTCTGTCTTGTCTGTCTTGTCTGTCTTGTCTGTCTTGTCTGTCTTGTCTGTCTTGTCTGTCTTGTCTGTCTTGTCTGTCTTGTCTGTCTTGTCTGTCTTGTCTGTCTTGTCTGTCTTGTCTGTCTTGTCTGTCTTGTCTGTCTTGTCTGTCTTGTCTGTCTTGTCTGTCTTGTCTGTCTTGTCTGTCTTGTCTGTCTTGTCTGTCTTGTCTGTCTTGTCTGTCTTGTCTGTCTTGTCTGTCTTGTCTGTCTTGTCTGCTTGTCTGTCTTGTCTGTCTTGTCTGTCTTGTCTGTCTTGTCTGTCTTGTCTGTCTTGTCTGTCTTGTCTGTCTTGTCTGTCTTGTCTGTCTTGTCTGTCTTGTCTGTCTTGTCTGTCTTGTCTGTCTTGTCTGTCTTGTCTGTCTTGTCTGTCTTGTCTGTCTTGTCTGTCTTGTCTGTCTTGTCTGTCTTGTCTGTCTTGTCTGTCTTGTCTGTCTTGTCTGTCTTGTCTGTCTTGTCTGTCTTGTCTGTCTTGTCTGTCTTGTCTGTCTTGTCTGTCTTGTCTGTCTTGTCTGTCTTGTCTGTCTTGTCTGTCTTGTCTGTCTTGTCTGTCTTGTCTGTCTTGTCTGTCTTGTCTGTCTTGTCTGTCTTGTCTGTCTTGTCTGTCTTGTCTGTCTTGTCTGTCTTGTCTGTCTTGTCTGTCTTGTCTGTCTTGTCTGTCTTGTCTGTCTTGTCTGTCTTGTCTGTCTTGTCTGTCTTGTCTGTCTTGTCTGTCTTGTCTGTCTTGTCTGTCTTGTCTGTCTTGTCTGTCTTGTCTGTCTTGTCTGTCTTGTCTGTCTTGTCTGTCTTGTCTGTCTTGTCTGTCTTGTCTGTCTTGTCTGTCTTGTCTGTCTTGTCTGTCTTGTCTGTCTTGTCTGTCTTGTCTGTCTTGTCTGTCTTGTCTGTCTTGTCTGTCTTGTCTGTCTTGTCTGTCTTGTCTGTCTTGTCTGTCTTGTCTGTCTTGTCTGTCTTGTCTGTCTTGTCTGTCTTGTCTGTCTTGTCTGTCTTGTCTGTCTTGTCTGTCTTGTCTGTCTTGTCTGTCTTGTCTGTCTTGTCTGTCTTGTCTGTCTTGTCTGTCTTGTCTGTCTTGTCTGTCTTGTCTGTCTTGTCTGTCTTGTCTGTCTTGTCTGTCTTGTCTGTCTTGTCTGTCTTGTCTGTCTTGTCTGTCTTGTCTGTCTTGTCTGTCTTGTCTGTCTTGTCTGTCTTGTCTGTCTTGTCTGTCTTGTCTGTCTTGTCTGTCTTGTCTGTCTTGTCTGTCTTGTCTGTCTTGTCTGTCTTGTCTGTCTTGTCTGTCTTGTCTGTCTTGTCTGTCTTGTCTGTCTTGTCTGTCTTGTCTGTCTTGTCTGTCTTGTCTGTCTTGTCTGTCTTGTCTGTCTTGTCTGTCTTGTCTGTCTTGTCTGTCTTGTCTGTCTTGTCTGTCTTGTCTGTCTTGTCTGTCTTGTCTGTCTTGTCTGTCTTGTCTGTCTTGTCTGTCTTGTCTGTCTTGTCTGTCTTGTCTGTCTTGTCTGTCTTGTCTGTCTTGTCTGTCTTGTCTGTCTTGTCTGTCTTGTCTGTCTTGTCTGTCTTGTCTGTCTTGTCTGTCTTGTCTGTCTTGTCTGTCTTGTCTGTCTTGTCTGTCTTGTCTGTCTTGTCTGTCTTGTCTGTCTTGTCTGTCTTGTCTGTCTTGTCTGTCTTGTCTGTCTTGTCTGTCTTGTCTGTCTTGTCTGTCTTGTCTGTCTTGTCTGTCTTGTCTGTCTTGTCTGTCTTGTCTGTCTTGTCTGTCTTGTCTGTCTTGTCTGTCTTGTCTGTCTTGTCTGTCTTGTCTGTCTTGTCTGTCTTGTCTGTCTTGTCTGTCTTGTCTGTCTTGTCTGTCTTGTCTGTCTTGTCTGTCTTGTCTGTCTTGTCTGTCTTGTCTGTCTTGTCTGTCTTGTCTGTCTTGTCTGTCTTGTCTGTCTTGTCTGTCTTGTCTGTCTTGTCTGTCTTGTCTGTCTTGTCTGTCTTGTCTGTCTTGTCTGTCTTGTCTGTCTTGTCTGTCTTGTCTGTCTGTCTTGTCTGTCTTGTCTGTCTTGTCTGTCTTGTCTGTCTTGTCTGTCTTGTCTGTCTTGTCTGTCTTGTCTGTCTTGTCTGTCTTGTCTGTCTTGTCTGTCTTGTCTGTCTTGTCTGTCTTGTCTGTCTTGTCTGTCTTGTCTGTCTTGTCTGTCTTGTCTGTCTTGTCTGTCTTGTCTGTCTTGTCTGTCTTGTCTGTCTTGTCTGTCTTGTCTGTCTTGTCTGTCTTGTCTGTCTTGTCTGTCTTGTCTGTCTTGTCTGTCTTGTCTGTCTTGTCTGTCTTGTCTGTCTTGTCTGTCTTGTCTGTCTTCTCTGTCTTGTCTGTCTTGTCTGTCTTGTCTGTCTTGTCTGTCTTGTCTGTCTTGTCTGTCTTGTCTGTCTTGTCTGTCTTGTCTGTCTTGTCTGTCTTGTCTGTCTTGTCTGTCTTGTCTGTCTTGTCTGTCTTGTCTGTCTTGTCTGTCTTGTCTGTCTTGTCTGTCTTGTCTGTCTTGTCTGTCTTGTCTGTCTTGTCTGTCTTGTCTGTCTTGTCTGTCTTGTCTGTCTTGTCTGTCTTGTCTGTCTTGTCTGTCTTGTCTGTCTTGTCTGTCTTGTCTGTCTTGTCTGTCTTGTCTGTCTTGTCTGTCTTGTCTGTCTTGTCTGTCTTGTCTGTCTTGTCTGTCTTGTCTGTCTTGTCTGTCTTGTCTGTCTTGTCTGTCTTGTCTGTCTTGTCTGTCTTGTCTGTCTTGTCTGTCTTGTCTGTCTTGTCTGTCTTGTCTGTCTTGTCTGTCTTGTCTGTCTTGTCTGTCTTGTCTGTCTTGTCTGTCTTGTCTGTCTTGTCTGTCTTGTCTGTCTTGTCTGTCTTGTCTGTCTTGTCTGTCTTGTCTGTCTTGTCTGTCTTGTCTGTCTTGTCTGTCTTGTCTGTCTTGTCTGTCTTGTCTGTCTTGTCTGTCTTGTCTGTCTTGTCTGTCTTGTCTGTCTTGTCTGTCTTGTCTGTCTTGTCTGTCTTGTCTGTCTTGTCTGTCTTGTCTGTCTTGTCTGTCTTGTCTGTCTTGTCTGTCTTGTCTGTCTTGTCTGTCTTGTCTGTCTTGTCTGTCTTGTCTGTCTTGTCTGTCTTGTCTGTCTTGTCTGTCTTGTCTGTCTTGTCTGTCTTGTCTGTCTTGTCTGTCTTGTCTGTCTTGTCTGTCTTGTCTGTCTTGTCTGTCTTGTCTGTCTTGTCTGTCTTGTCTGTCTTGTCTGTCTTGTCTGTCTTGTCTGTCTTGTCTGTCTTGTCTGTCTTGTCTGTCTTGTCTGTCTTGTCTGTCTTGTCTGTCTTGTCTGTCTTGTCTGTCTTGTCTGTCTTGTCTGTCTTGTCTGTCTTGTCTGTCTTGTCTGTCTTGTCTGTCTTGTCTGTCTTGTCTGTCTTGTCTGTCTTGTCTGTCTTGTCTGTCTTGTCTGTCTTGTCTGTCTTGTCTGTCTTGTCTGTCTTGTCTGTCTTGTCTGTCTTGTCTGTCTTGTCTGTCTTGTCTGTCTTGTCTGTCTTGTCTGTCTTGTCTGTCTTGTCTGTCTTGCTGTCTTGTCTGTCTTGTCTGTCTTGTCTGTCTTGTCTGTCTTGTCTGTCTTGTCTGTCTTGTCTGTCTTGTCTGTCTTGTCTGTCTTGTCTGTCTTGTCTGTCTTGTCTGTCTTGTCTGTCTTGTCTGTCTTGTCTGTCTTGTCTGTCTTGTCTGTCTTGTCTGTCTTGTCTGTCTTGTCTGTCTTGTCTGTCTTGTCTGTCTTGTCTGTCTTGTCTGTCTTGTCTGTCTTGTCTGTCTTGTCTGTCTTGTCTGTCTTGTCTGTCTTGTCTGTCTTGTCTGTCTTGTCTGTCTTGTCTGTCTTGTCTGTCTTGTCTGTCTTGTCTGTCTTGTCTGTCTTGTCTGTCTTGTCTGTCTTGTCTGTCTTGTCTGTCTTGTCTGTCTTGTCTGTCTTGTCTGTCTTGTCTGTCTTGTCTGTCTTGTCTGTCTTGTCTGTCTTGTCTGTCTTGTCTGTCTTGTCTGTCTTGTCTGTCTTGTCTGTCTTGTCTGTCTTGTCTGTCTTGTCTGTCTTGTCTGTCTTGTCTGTCTTGTCTGTCTTGTCTGTCTTGTCTGTCTTGTCTGTCTTGTCTGTCTTGTCTGTCTTGTCTGTCTTGTCTGTCTTGTCTGTCTTGTCTGTCTTGTCTGTCTTGTCTGTCTTGTCTGTCTTGTCTGTCTTGTCTGTCTTGTCTGTCTTGTCTGTCTTGTCTGTCTTGTCTGTCTTGTCTGTCTTGTCTGTCTTGTCTGTCTTGTCTGTCTTGTCTGTCTTGTCTGTCTTGTCTGTCTTGTCTCGTCTTGTCTGTCTTGTCTGTCTTGTCTGTCTTGTCTGTCTTGTCTGTCTTGTCTGTCTTGTCTGTCTTGTCTGTCTTGTCTGTCTTGTCTGTCTTGTCTGTCTTGTCTGTCTTGTCTGTCTTGTCTGTCTTGTCTGTCTTGTCTGTCTTGTCTGTCTTGTCTGTCTTGTCTGTCTTGTCTGTCTTGTCTGTCTTGTCTGTCTTGTCTGTCTTGTCTGTCTTGTCTGTCTTGTCTGTCTTGTCTGTCTTGTCTGTCTTGTCTGTCTTGTCTGTCTTGTCTGTCTTGTCTGTCTTGTCTGTCTTGTCTGTCTTGTCTGTCTTGTCTGTCTTGTCTGTCTTGTCTGTCTTGTCTGTCTTGTCTGTCTTGTCTGTCTTGTCTGTCTTGTCTGTCTTGTCTGTCTTGTCTGTCTTGTCTGTCTTGTCTGTCTTGTCTGTCTTGTCTGTCTTGTCTGTCTTGTCTGTCTTGTCTGTCTTGTCTGTCTTGTCTGTCTTGTCTGTCTTGTCTGTCTTGTCTGTCTTGTCTGTCTTGTCTGTCTTGTTTGTCTTGTCTGTCTTGTCTGTCTTGTCTGTCTTGTCTGTCTTGTCTGTCTTGTCTGTCTTGTCTGTCTTGTCTGTCTTGTCTGTCTTGTCTGTCTTGTCTGTCTTGTCTGTCTTGTCTGTCTTGTCTGTCTTGTCTGTCTTGTCTGTCTTGTCTGTCTTGTCTGTCTTGTCTGTCTTGTCTGTCTTGTCTGTCTTGTCTGTCTTGTCTGTCTTGTCTGTCTTGTCTGTCTTGTCTGTCTTGTCTGTCTTGTCTGTCTTGTCTGTCTTGTCTGTCTTGTCTGTCTTGTCTGTCTTGTCTGTCTTGTCTGTCTTGTCTGTCTTGTCTGTCTTGTCTGTCTTGTCTGTCTTGTCTGTCTTGTCTGTCTTGCCTGTCTTGTCTGTCTTGTCTGTCTTGTCTGTCTTGTCTGTCTTGTCTGTCTTGTCTGTCTTGTCTGTCTTGTCTGTCTTGTCTGTCTTGTCTGTCTTGTCTGTCTTGTCTGTCTTGTCTGTCTTGTCTGTCTTGTCTGTCTTGTCTGTCTTGTCTGTCTTGTCTGTCTTGTCTGTCTTGTCTGTCTTGTCTGTCTTGTCTGTCTTGTCTGTCTTGTCTGTCTTGTCTGTCTTGTCTGTCTTGTCTGTCTTGTCTGTCTTGTCTGTCTTGTCTGTCTTGTCTGTCTTGTCTGTCTTGTCTGTCTTGTCTGTCTTGTCTGTCTTGTCTGTCTTGTCTGTCTTGTCTGTCTTGTCTGTCTTGTCTGTCTTGTCTGTCTTGTCTGTCTTGTCTGTCTTGTCTGTCTTGTCTGTCTTGTCTGTCTTGTCTGTCTTGTCTGTCTTGTCTGTCTTGTCTGTCTTGTCTGTCTTGTCTGTCTTGTTTGTCTTGTCTGTCTTGTCTGTCTTGTCTGTCTTGTCTGTCTTGTCTGTCTTGTCTGTCTTGTCTGTCTTGTCTGTCTTGTCTGTCTTGTCTGTCTTGTCTGTCTTGTCTGTCTTGTCTGTCTTGTCTGTCTTGTCTGTCTTGTCTGTCTTGTCTGTCTTGTCTGTCTTGTCTGTCTTGTCTGTCTTGTCTGTCTTGTCTGTCTTGTCTGTCTTGTCTGTCTTGTCTGTCTTGTCTGTCTTGTCTGTCTTGTCTGTCTTGTCTGTCTTGTCTGTCTTGTTTGTGTCTTGTCTGTCTTGTCTGTCTTGTCTGTCTTGTCTGTCTTGTCTGTCTTGTCTGTCTTGTCTGTCTTGTCTGTCTTGTCTGTCTTGTCTGTCTTGTCTGTCTTGTCTGTCTTGTCTGTCTTGTCTGTCTTGTCTGTCTTGTCTGTCTTGTCTGTCTTGTCTGTCTTGTCTGTCTTGTCTGTCTTGTCTGTCTTGTCTGTCTTGTCTGTCTTGTCTGTCTTGTCTGTCTTGTCTGTCTTGTCTGTCTTGTCTGTCTTGTCTGTCTTGGTCTGTCTTGTCTGTCTTGTCTGTCTTGTCTGTCTTGTCTGTCTTGTCTGTCTTGTCTGTCTTGTCTGTCTTGTCTGTCTTGTCTGTCTTGTCTGTCTTGTCTGTCTTGTCTGTCTTGTCTGTCTTGTCTGTCTTGTCTGTCTTGTCTGTCTTGTCTGTCTTGTCTGTCTTGTCTGTCTTGTCTGTCTTGTCTGTCTTGTCTGTCTTGTCTGTCTTGTCTGTCTTGTCTGTCTTGTCTGTCTTGTCTGTCTTGTCTGTCTTGTCTGTCTTGTCTGTCTTGTCTGTCTTGTCTGTCTTGTCTGTCTTGTCTGTCTTGTCTGTCTTGTCTGTCTTGTCTGTCTTGTCTGTCTTGTCTGTCTTGTCTGTCTTGTCTGTCTTGTCTGTCTTGTCTGTCTTGTCTGTCTTGTCTGTCTTGTCTTTCTTGTCTGTCTTGTCTGTCTTGTCTGTCTTGTCTGTCTTGTCTGTCTTGTCTGTCTTGTCTGTCTTGTCTGTCTTGTCTGTCTTGTCTGTCTTGTCTTTCTTGTCTGTCTTGTCTGTCTTGTCTGTCTTGTCTTCTGTCTTCTGTCTTGTCTGTCTTGTCTGTCTTGTCTGTCTTGTCTGTCTTGTCTGTCTTGTTTGTCTGTCTTGTCTGTCTTGTCTTGTCTGTCTTGTCTGTCTTGTCTGTCTTGTTTGTCTTGTCTGTCTTGTCTGTCTTGTCTGTCTTGTCTGTCTTGTCTGTCTTGTCTGTCTTGTCTGTCTTGTCTGTCTTGTCTGTCTTGTCTGTCTTGTCTGTCTTGTCTGTCTTGTCTGTCTTGTCTGTCTTGTCTGTCTTGTCTGTCTTGTCTGTCTTGTCTGGGCTTGTCTGTCTGTCTTGTCTGTCTTGTTTTGTCTTGTCTGTCTTGTCTTTTTGTTTGTCTTGTTTGTCTTGTCTGTCTTGTTTGTGTCTGTCTTGTCTGTCTTGTCTGTCTTGTCTGTCTTGTCTGTCTTGTCTGTCTTGTCTGTCTTGTCTGTCTTGTCTGTCTTGTCTGTCTTGTCTGTCTTGTCTGTCTTGTTTGTCTTGTCTGTCTTGTTTCTTTTGTTTGTTTTGTTTGTTTGTTTGTTTGTTTGTTTGTTTGTTTTGTTTGTTTGTTTGTTTTGTTTGTTTTTGTCTGTCTTGTCTGTCTTGTCTGTCTTGTCTGTCTTGTCTGTCTTGTCTGTCTTGTTTGTCTTGTTTGTTTGTTTGTCTTGTCTGTCTTGTTTGTCTTGTTTGTTTTGTCTGTCTTGTTTGTCTTGTCTGTTTTGTTTGTTTTGTTTGTTTTGTCTGTTTTGTCTGTCTTGTTTGTCTTGTTTGTTTTGTTTGTTTTGTTTGTTTTGTTTGTTTGTTTGTTTGTTTGTTTTGTTTGTTTGTTGTTTTGTTTTTTGTTTGTTTTGTTTGTTTTGTTTGTTTTGTTTGTTTTGTTTGTTTTGTTTGTTTTGTTTGTCTTGTTTGTTTGTTTGTTTGTTTGTTTGTTTGTTTGTTTGTTTTGTTTGTTTTGTTTGTTTGTTTGTTTGTTTGTTTGTTTTGTTTGTTTGTTTGTTTGTTTGTTTGTTTGTTTGTTTGTTTGTTTTGTTTGTTTGTTTGTCTTGTTTGTCTTGTTTGTCTTGTCTGTCTTGTTTGTCTTGTTTGTCTTGTTTGTCTTGTCTGTTTGTTTGTCTTGTCTGTTTTGTTCGTCTTGTTTGTCTTGTTTGTCTTGTCTGTCTTGTTCCTTTCTGTTTGTCTGTCTTGTCTGTCTTGTCTGTCTTGTCTGTCTTGTCTGTCTTGTTTGTCTTGTCTGTCTTGTCTGTCTTGTCTGTCTTGTCTGTCTTGTTGTTTTGTTTGTCTTGTCTGTCTTGTCTGTCTTGTTTGTCTTGTTTGTCTTGTCTTGTCTTGTTTGTCTTGTCTGTCTTGTTTGTTCTTGTTTGTCTTGTTTTGTTTCTGTCTTGTCTTGTTTTGTCTGTCTTGTTTGTTTTGTTTCTTCTTGTTTGTCTTGTCTGTCTTGTTTGTTTGTTGTTTGTTTTGTCTGTCTTGTTTGTTTGTTTGTTTGTCTGTTTGTCTCGTCTTGTTTGTTTGTCTGTCTTGTCTTGTTTGTTGTCTGTCTTTGTTTGTCTTGTCTGTCTTGTCTGTCTTGTCTGTCTTGTTTGTCTTGTCTGTCTTGTCTGTCTTGTCTTCTTTTGTCTTTCTTGTCTGTTTGTTTGTTGTCTTGTCTGTTTGTCTGTCTTTGTCTGTCTTGTCTGTTTGTCTGTCTTTGTCTTGTCTTGTTTGTTTGTTTGTCTTGTTTGTTTCTTGTCTGTCTTGTCTGTCTTGTCTGTCTTGTTTGTTTGTTCGTTTGTTTGTTTGTTTGTTTGTTTGTCTGTCTTGTTTGTCTTGTCTGTTTTGTCTGTCTTGTTTGTCTTGTTTGTTTTGTTTGTTTTGTTTGTCTTGTTTGTTTTTTGTTTGTTTGTTTGTTTGTTTGTTTGTTTGTTTGTTTGTTTGTTTGTTTGTTTGTTTGTTTTGTTTGTTTTGTTTGTTTTGTTTGTTTTGTTTGTTTTGTTTGTTTGTTTGTTTGTTTGTTTGTTTGTTTTGTTTGTTTTGTTTGTTTGTTTGTTTGTTTGTTTGTTTGTTTTGTTTGTTTTGTTTGTTTGTTTGTTTTGTTTGTTTTGTTTGTTTTGTTTGTTTTTTGTTTGTTTTGTTTGTTTGTTTGTTTGTTTGTTTGTTTGTCTTGTTTGTTTGTTTGTTTGTTTGTTTGTTTGTTTTGTTTGTTTTGTTTGTTTGTTTGTTTTGTTTGTTTGTTGTTTGTTTGTTTGTTTGTCTTGTTTGTTTTTGTTTGTTTGTTTGTTTTGTCTGTTTCTTGTCTGTCTTGTCTGTCTTGTCTGTCTTGTCTGTCTTGTCTGTCTTGTCTGTCTTGTCTGTCTTGTCTGTCTTGTCTGTCTTGTCTGTCTTGTCTGTCTTGTCTGTCTTGTCTGTCTTGTCTGTCTTGTCTGTCTTGTCTGTCTTGTCTGTCTTGTCTGTCTTGTCTGTCTTGTCTGTCTTGTCTTTCTTGTCTGTCTTGTCTGTCTTGTCTGTCTTGTCTGTCTTGTCTGTCTTGTCTGTCTTGTCTGTCTTGTCTGTCTTGTCTGTCTTGTCTGTCTTGTCTGTCTTGTCTGTCTTGTCTGTCTTGTCTGTCTTGTTTGTCTTGTTTGTCTTGTTTGTCTTGTTTGTCTTGTTTGTCTTGTTTGTGTCTTGTTTGTCTTGTTTGTTTTGTTTGTTTGTCTGTCTTGTTTGTCTTGTCTGTTTTGTCTGTCTTGTTTGTCTTGTCTGTTTGTCTGTCTTGTCTGTCTTGTTTGTTTTGTCTGTTTGTTTGTCTTGTCTGTCTTGTTTGTTTGTTTGTCTTGTCTGTGTTTGTTTTGTCTGTCTTGTTCTGTGTTTGTCTTGTCTTGTCTGTCTTGTCTGTCTTGTCTTGTCTGTCTTGTCTGTCTTGTCTTGTCTTGTCTGTCTTGTCTGTCTTGTCTGTCTTGTCTGTCTTGTCTGTCTTGTCTGTCTTGTCTGTCTTGTCTGTCTTGTCTGTCTTGTCTGTCTTGTCTGTCTTGTCTGTCTTGTCTGTCTTGTCTGTCTTGTCTCTGTCTTGTCTGTCTTGTCTTTCTTGTCTGTCTTGTCTGTCTTGTCTGTCTTGTCTGTCTTGTCTGTCTTGTCTGTCTTGTCTGTCTTGTCTGTCTTGTCTGTCTTGTCTGTCTTGTCTGTCTTGTCTGTCTTGTCTGTCTTGTCTGTCTTGTCTGTCTTGTCTGTCTTGTCTGTCTTGTCTGTCTTGTCTGTCTTGTCTGTCTTGTCTGTCTTGTCTGTCTTGTCTGTCTTGTCTGTCTTGTCTGTCTTGTCTGTCTTGTCTGTCTTGTCCTGTCTTGTCTGTCTTGTCTGTCTTGTCTGTCTTGTCTGTCTTGTCTGTCTTGTCTGTCTTGTCTGTCTTGTCTGTCTTGTCTGTCTTGTCTGTCTTTGTCTGTCTTGTCTGTCTTGTCTGTCTTGTCTGTCTTGTCTGTCTTGTCTGTCTTGTCTTGTCTGTCTTGTCTGTCTTGTCTGTCTTGTCTGTCTTGTCTGTCTTGTCTGTCTTGTCTGTCTTGTCTGTCTTGTCTGTCTTGTCTGTCTTGTCTGTCTTGTCTGTCTTGTCTGTCTTGTCTGTCTTTCTGTCTTTTGTATGTCTTGTCTGTCTTGTCTGTCTTTGTCTGTCTTGTCTGTCTTGTCTGTCTTGTCTGTCTTGTCTGTCTTGTCTGTCTTGTCTGTCTTGTCTGTCTTGTCTGTCTTGTCTGTCTTGTCTGTCTTGTCTGTCTTGTCTGTCTTGTCTGTCTTGTTCTGTCTTGTCTGTCTTGTCTGTCTTGTCTGTCTTGTCTGTCTTGTCTGTCTTGTCTGTCTTGTCTGTCTTGTCTGTCTTGTCTGTCTTGTCTGTCTTGTCTGTCTTGTCTGGTCTTGTTGTCTGTCTTGTCTGTCTTGTCTGTTTTGTCTGTCTTGTCTGTCTTGTCTGTCTTGTCTGTCTTGTCTGTCTTGTCTGTCTTGTCTGTCTTGTCTGTCTTGTCTGTCTTGTCTGTCTTGTCTGTCTTGTCTGTCTTGTCTGTCTTG